>JBBBVM010001026.1:0-720360 GCA_037355625.1 Petunia x hybrida | reverse complement strand
TTTGCATATTGTCATTTACACACCGTCAACATTTATGATTTCTCTCAATGGGTTAAGTCAAGCCAACAACATATCTTATTTTTAAATTTCAGTGATGACCTATTCTATAACGTCCCATTCAGTTCATGGCTTCAAGATTTACAAGTTTTGCATGTAAGTCCTATTTCGCCTACTTATTTCGAGAACTCCCAATTTTATACTATATGTTTATTGTTATTATATCTGGTTTTTTAAAATACAGCCCCTGTTGCCTAACATTCATTCATTTCTTTACATAAAAATAAACACACAGAAGAGATAACAAATCTTTGGGCCAAGATTGAATCGTTGCATACACACGTGACAACAATACTTTAACGGAAAATACAAGATGAGGAAAAATATTTTCCCAATGGGATAAATGACTAAAGCTCAGCAAAGATGCCACAAGTCCAGACACCTCCAATAAACAACATCCACACTCCATCAGCAGCTAACAACAATGCCAAGCTAGGCCAAACAAGAACAACCACTAGCAAAACACCAAGGCCCGCTTTAAAGTTTAAACTTAAACCTTTGACCCGTAAACTCAAAGTTTATACTTAAACCACATCCCTATTACTCTAGTATTTTTTTTTTTTGGTCTTCAATTTTTATGTAGTTAAACAAAACTTAAGATCTGGCTCTTTGTTTTTATGAGCGAGTATATTTTTTTGATGTACAATGGTGTCTCAAGAAGTGAGAAAATACTCTCTTATAAAAGCCAAAAGGTGGAGTGAAAAATTGGGGATAAATACAACGGAAGTGAACCCGCGTTACTGGCCATCTCCATTGCTGTAGTGAATGTGAGACATTGACTTTTACATTGTTCACATGTAAACAGTCTTGGGAGTGCAATAGGAAGACACACGTGTCCCATGCGTTGTCGACAGTCCTTAAGAACAAGAGGTCAAGAGCCGTGCCTGGTGACCAATCTTCCGACGGACAGCCTCTAATGACAAGAAGAATATCAAAGCAAACGCTATGTTAGAAAATGAGCGCACCATAATAAGTGCACATGCCACGAAGAAGACATTCCGACGACTGTCAGTATGATCCCCATCAAGTGTAATGACTCTGGGGACGCAAACCATATCAATATAGTAACAATGAGGTCGTGGAATGAGAGTGACGAAATGTACTATATACTCAGTGTTATGAAACACCATACAAAACGAATAGAAAAACAGTTCTTGGATCATGGAGCCAGGATCAAAGGCGAATTGCTTAAAGAAGAATCAAGATTACTTTCTTATAAGAGGAGTTTATGAGAAAGGCAATATAATGTTTCTGATGGAAACTTGAGATCTACTACTGGTGAGAAGCCTCCTTTATATGCGGAAGATGATAAGGAAGGATCACAAAGTGGTCTAGGAGTAATTATAGCCAGGAATACAAATCGATTCAGCGCATTTAACGAAGAAATATAGTAAAGGTGCCTAGAACGGAGTTATATTCAACGCACCCTGCACGTTTTACGTAATATACAGATTGGAGGCCCAATGGCTAAATTGGCACTGTCGAGTAAGAGTGACGTGCCGTTCCAATCTTGGTTGATGCATTTCTCTCTTGTCCACTATATCGAATCTGTACCCCCAACTATCTTAATCAACATAAGTAAAGACATCGCCCATCCACGTCACAAAAAATGAGAGATTTTTAAAGCTACCGTAGTACGAGTAATAATATTTGATGTAACAATCGAAATAAACGTTATATTGTTAGTAAAATTATACTACTGTTCTTTATGTCTAAATTCGGACTACCAATGAAGCTCCAACTACCAAGAACTACCTAGACATGCAGTCCAATTTACCGTATATCAACTTACAATGAATTTAATTACTCATATATTTTAAGATTTAAATAAGAAATAAGAATAATTTATTAAAAGTGACCGATACGTAGCCGTCAAGAAACTCACATGACGATTTATTTTTTCCAATGACGGTTGATGTATTTCTCTTTTTTCCTTATTATAAGTGTATTTTCAAATATAAAGCAGTTGAGCAGTAAACAACATATCACTACAAGAGGGAGTAAATTAAGAAAATGACATACATGATAAAAATATGAGAGGGAGTTGCAGTCTATTGCATGAGGAAATACGTTTCACTATTCATTTATAATCTGCAATGTTTGTTCAACTAAGTTGGGGTTTACTTTACTTTATATTGGGCTATTAATACTGATGAAAAATTGTGCTAAGCAATATAGCATACATGGCTCGGTAGTGAAATAGACGCCGACACATATCTCTGCTCGTCAAATCCCAATAGCTGCTTTTCTAAGAAAATAGATTCTTTTTATTTTATTTTACCCCTCAAATAACTCTTTTCTAATTAAACGTCACAAGACACATTATCTATGGTTTTTTTGTTTATCGACTCACTCTTCGTCTTTTACATATCCCGTATATTAATAACAGATTACTTACATCTACGAAAAAAAAAGGACCTAAATTGGTTGGGAGTGTTCGTTTAATTCGTATTGTATTAAATGTTACTTTGTTCCATGAAACAACATGGAATCTTGTTCATTCTTTCAACTGATTAGATACTCTATTTAATTTGTCAAATTAAAACTATCATTATAAACAGCGAATAACGACGAAAAAAATCCTTAACTCAAATCGCAATAGCATTTAACCATCACATTAAAACGCCTAACCTAAATATTGGAGGTTGCCACAGTAGACGCTGCACCCACGCAATATGTTAAGTTACTCCTTCGATCACGCGCACCCACGTGTCAATACATTCAATGTGGCTGCCAACTCACTTTAAAGTTAGATTTTGCGTTGAACGATATCTGTCCAAAGAATAAACATAGGTGGATCTATTGTTAGATCAATAGATGCGTGCACACATTGCATGCGACTGCAAATCCTCGAAACTACAAACCCTAATGCACTTTAAATAAGTGTCTAAGTCCTAGCCCTGATGATGCAATTAACATTTCACCGCTGAAAATTCATCTGCCACGGCCAATTGCACCCATCTGGCCGTCACGTCAACATGAATGTTTAAATCACATACCAAAGAAAAAAAATAATACCCTTTAAATCAATACAGCTTTTTTAGATTTTGTGCAGCGGACCTTGTGATGAACAATGGGGATAGCTTGCGTCCTTCCATAACTGATAATCCTAGGAACATAGCTTTTGTTGAGTTGTATCAGTGCCCTTGAACGTGCAGCATCACTAGGACAAGTGCATGCTCTTGCCCAATCTTTAAGCTGAAAGCCTGAAAATAACATCAAGTACGGTGGCCATATATTGCACTGAACCAACCGATATGGAGCAGTCAATAATCCCACCTAAGGGGTGACAGAAAACACAGGAAAAGATTCTTGTTTATCTGCAAAAAAAAGAAAAAAAAAAGTAAAGTGAATGATCTTTCCACACAATACATAATGACATGGAAGATCTTTGAAGATCACAGATTTGATAGATTGAGTCATGATTTGCACTCTTCATTGCCTCTTGAAAATTCGAAAGTCTTATACTGTAGCAATAGTACTTAATTACTTCTGTCGGTTAATTAAAAAAATAATATATTATCATCCTTCCATCAATTCCACCCACAATTCCACACATTTGATGTGGCAGCAAGCTCACTTAAAAGTATAATCCAACACACATGTTTAATTTTGTGCTGAACGATATCCATGCAATGAGTTAACCTTCCAAGTGCAAACGACATTTCGTAAATGTCCATTAACTACAGTGAACAATGAAAATGATATAAATCTCTTCCGCATTAGTTTATAAATTAAATTAATTTCCTATATTAATCATCGCATGCAATTAGTTAGAGGTGAAGGAATACATGCACAGCGGAAGCAATTTCAGTATCAGAAACTTACATGTAATACCGGACTAACAATATTTGAGTGGAAAAAATATTACAGAGAAACTTTGACTTAAAGTTCAACCATCCATATGGAGGAATAACCGATATATTTATAGTCTAGCTTTAGGTTTAGAAAACCTATTCCAAAACTAGTTGGGTTTATTTTTCACCAAGTAAAGTTCTCCTAGTACAAATTAATTCGGGCACAACAGAGACCACAAAATTAATTAACGAGGCTTCCAATTATGGAATTAACCTTTCCATAATAAATCACGAATTATTTCCACTAGAAATTCGTAATTTCACTCCTCAGTTGAATTTCGAATTTTTCCATCAAAATCTTATTTAACTCTCCACGTTAAGATTACAGACACCAATCAATAAACTTAAATTACTGACAATTTTTAATTTATTGACTAATAAATATCCTTTAGACTTCCGCTTAACTTATTTCATGTGTCGGATACCAAAATCCAACCCATCAAAAGTCTAAATTACTTTCTACGCTAGGTCTCGTGCACTACTCGAGATAGTAATACTTTGTACTACTCAATAAAGTGTATTGATTTGCCTTCATTGATTCTTTTTACGTCTCCCAACATAGCTGTTAAATTTTGCTTTATTCATATTAGCGGAAAATGCATCCCGCTGAATGAGACCGCATGGGTGGACTAATTTTAAGCATCTTATATGCACTTGCCATTAATAACACTTCTTAAGTGCTTTGGTAAATAAGCAGTTATGTGTTTGGATAGAAGTGCAGAAATTGAAAATTACGCTACATAGTTGTTTGGTAAAAAAAGTTTAGTTATATTAAAAGAATATAATCTCATATAAAATTGGGAGTATAATGTAGGCCCTTCGTTTATGAGGATATTAGGGGAATCAGGAAAAAAAAATATTAGTGATAAATTGATAAAATTATTGGTTAAACCATATAAATTTTAAGGAAAAGCAATAAGTTGGAGACTGTGTGTTGCCCAGCTTATTGCGTCTAGCTTATTTTTGACATAAAAGCTAAATAATTTTAACCAAATTTACACTTACCAAACACTTCACAACCAAAAAGTGATTTAAACGATAACCCAAACACCCTCACATAGCTTCTCAGTGCTCATCCACCCCAAGTTACTAGATTCGTGCCCACATTGCATGTGAACGCATAAAATCGAAACTACAAACCCTAACACACTAATAGCCTATTTGGGATTGCTGCCAAAAACTGCTTATTTTGAGAAGTACTTTTGGCACAAGTACTTTTTAAAAAAGTACTTTTGGATAATAAGCAGTTTGTATTTGGATAACTCATTGGAGAAGTACTTTTGATAAATAATTTGTGGTTGGTTAATCGTTACGAAAAGTACTTTTCAGTGTCAAATTACGTAAAGGACATCCAAGTTCATTTTACATTTGGATTAATAAAAATAAAAAAATAATAATTTTGAATATTTATCATAAAAGACTTTAATTAGAAAATTTATTTAATTAAATATAAAATATAACTTAAAAGATATAAATTTAAGCTATTGAACAACATAAAATATGGTTAAATCAAAGTGATAACGAAATTAGGAATTTCTAGTAATCACTTGCTTTTAAAAGATGATTTAAATTGTAGGACATCATATATACGCTTGATAGTAATACCTAAAAATAAAAATTAGTCCTAGAGGAAGAAGATTGGTAAAAGTACGTAGTAGAAAAAATAGGAAAAAGAAAAATATAATTGTATCTTGAGAGAGATATGGTTAATTTATAAGGAATAATATGGTAAATATGAATTCTTTGTAAGGATATTTCAGTCTTGAAATTAATAAACTGTGTCTGCTTCTGCTTCCTGGAAGAAGCAGATATTTGTAGCTTCTTCCCAACAGCAGAAAAACTGCTTCTGCTTCTACCTAGAAGTACTTTTTTTTTAGTTGCCAAACACCTCAAAATTCCAAAAAAAGTACTTTTGGCTTTGGATAAGCAATGCCAAACAGGCTATAAGTCCTAGCTAATGCACTTAACATTACACCGCTGGAAAATATCACTCTATGCGTTGACGGAATTTTCAACACAGACAGTAGCCAAATGCATGCACTTTCAACTTACTGGGTTCCCTCCACGCCATATGTTTGCGATAAATTACCCTAGGTAAGTTACGTATGTACCCTTCGTCATCATCAATACGTTCTAAATGCATGTGACCCTTCGTAATACTCCATTCAACATTAAGAAATGAAAAATACGTTTTCTTTCTTTTATCATCTCTTCCGCCTGAGTTAATTCCCAATAAGCGTCCATCGTATGCAATTAAGTGACAGCAGTTCAATACGAAGGCTAATTAATGATCTTAATTTTAATTCGACCACATCAAGGATCAAGCGAACAACTTGAGATTAGAATCTTCCATTAGTATGCTTTGTACATTTCCCATGTCGTGTAATGAATGTAATTGTAATCCTTGCAGCTGATCGAATGCTTGTTCTTTGTTTTAATTGATAAATTATTGAATTCGGGGAAACTATCATTCTTTTTAACAAGGGAACCTCATTTACTCCCTATTCTTTGACCATCGCATACATATATAGTATATATCTAGTGGAAGTTCTTGTTGTGTTTGGCCGTACCGTAATTTGTGAATTAGTTCGACAAACATCATAAAACATACTCCCACCGGTCCATATTATTTGAGTGTTGGACTGTTTTCACACATACCAAGGCATCCACCCTTTAGCATTAATTAAATACTTAGGTCGTTTACTAAATTAGCATTCCTCTCTCTCAAATTTAATCATAGAATAAAACAGTTACTCTGAACCAGGAAAAATAAAGGCAACAAAAATCAAATAAAGTGGGATAAAAGGAATACAATATAGCAAAAACGTTGTACCGAACAACGCAACACATAAGAGTACAATACAACATGATACATTATGATATTACTTTACTCAAACGCCCAAGCATATAAGTGTACAAATGCCATAAGGAGACTAACTCAGAGTCTACCTTTGTCGTCCAAACGTCTTCATCTTGAGTAATCTATGTATATGAAGCAAACAAAAGTCTTATTCACAAACGCCAGAAAAGGCGATTGTCACCTGGCGACGTTACAAGTAAATACGTAGATATTCGCATGTAGACATATGTATTGATTGACCTCCGCTTTCATCAATATAAAAGGTCCATGGCATATATTAAGAATACAAAACTGTTCATAACAGATGTTCTTAAGAAACTAAAATGCCTAAGCATACTGTATTGTGATCATTTGGAGATAGGAAGTACTCCCTTAGAGGAAATCGTCAATAGAATGGTTCAGAATCATGAACATTGCCCAGGAATAAAGAGGCAACTTACGGTTGCAAAAACCCTGATGTTAAACTCCTCAGAACAAGAGGAGTATTATAGCAACTGCTTCGTAAGAACAAAAGTGCACTGTAACTAGTGGACATGCCACGAAAAAGATATTCCGAAGAAAATCCTTATGTGCCATAACACCTGTCAACAAAATGATTACCTGCACACGTTGCCACATACAAATTTCATCAGATAACGAATGAGTTCTTCATGACCATCAGATGGAAATTTCAGCATCCTCTGAAGCGGCGGACTAAAGAAGCTCCGAATAAGTGAGCATGGAAGAGGAAGAAATCATCAGAATAAAACGATTAGAGAGCGAGTGTACAATAATGCATCTAAAGCGTATACAAATTGAAGCACATACAACAGTAATTTATAGGGTTTTCTTGTTAGATCGAGAGAATCTTGGGTTTTGGTTTGGTTAATATGTACACCGAATGGACGTAATAGAAATCGACTAAATCAGAAAAAAAAACTAATTGATAACCCCCGAAAGGTCGGTCAAATGCAATTTAGTTTCTGAAATAAAATATTCCTCTGTAAGAGTGAACGTGACAAAACGAAGGGGGAATAAATATGCATCGATACTACCTTTTTAATGAATTTATAAGCGAGGGAGACATTGGTGTTTGTTGTTAGTTGAAGTTCGTGCTTGTTTCTAGAGGGCAATTCGCCGACCCTAGTTAACCGAGACACATTATTATTCTATAATTAAACGGCTAATACTATTAATAAATCCATAATTAGTTGTACCGACAGATATAGCCCTATTTATATTTGGGTATGGGTTTGGGTAGAATAAGAATAATGGGTTACGGAATTGGATTAATGGATGAAAAATTTAATTTAGAAAATTATCTTTAATTAATGATGCCACATCATTTTTCCACCAAGTTTTAAAAAAATCCGGCTTGAGTGACTTAGTTGTGGACCGGAGAAAAGTTGAGTGACTTTTGGATAACACATTAAACAAAAGTGACTTTGTGGTAACGAAACAATAGTTCACAAACCACCGGTGAAATTAACTCATGAAGTGAATGAAGAGAGTTTCCTATTGGTGGACTTAGCAGTCACATTTTAACAAATTTTTTAGTCTTCTGTCAGCTTAGAGAACAATATATTTCACTTACCGCCTATTTCTTCATTTAATTCAAGCTGAACACCTTTCATCTCATGTTACTTCGTTTTATTTTTCAATTAAAAAAAAAGGTATTTTTAAGAAAGAAATTTAAATGATCACAGTATGAAGAGTTTCTCGAACAAAATTAGTTTGAGTGTTAATAGACAATTTGTAGGCTCCAAATTTGTACCCTCACTGTTTTTAAATTCTTAATTCGATTTCTTTGCTCTTTGTCATATGCAAAAAAGAGAGAAGATTATTTGGTTCAAAATTTCAGTCTGTGACTGAAAAATCATATATTCAATTTGAACTACATAATTTGCTTGGAAAATCTTAGAGTACATCTCTCCTTAATTTGCTTATTGTATTTGATAAAATAGAAAATAATAAATGTAATTTGAAGCTTAAGTTTTTTTTGTAAATTCAAGCGAACTAATCAATTACTAGTTCCTTGTTTTCGTCCAACTTAGTTTTGAAATGTACTACTCCTAGTCTACTACTATTTGGTCGGTTAACATTATTCTTCTCCAAAAAGCGATATAATTTAAGTTGGGAGCTTGTTAAGTCATTAGTTTGGACAAGATCTTTATTTTAAAAAATTATACTACTACCTTTTATGGAAACAGAAACAGTTTACCAAAAATACCTTTCATGCATGTGCTATAATATCCCATTACAAGTTTCAGAGTAAACTACAACGTCCATGGAAAGGCAAATTAACTATATTACCCTATCTTTTCATCAAGTCCAATTAAAGGCTAAGTAACACAGTTGACACTAAAATCTCAGAACTAGTAAAAGTTTAAAACGTAAAGCTGCAGTAAAATTTAAACAAAGACCTTTAAATGTCTGAAAAAGGACCATCAGGTAGCTCAACATCATGGTCATTGTACTGTATATTCACATCATATGTTCCCTCATTTTGTTCAGCATCGTTTTCAAAATCAACCCAAATACTCGTAGACAAATCGAAATTTTCTCTATAAATAGGACAAGGCATATCAAGATTATCGACATCCACTGACCACACAGTTCTGAAATTATCCTCTAAACTGACAATCATGTTTACCAAGTCTTCTCCAAGAATCCTCAGCTTGGGAACTGAATCCATGATGTGGTTATGTAGTACATCGGACGAAGGACATGGAACGTAACCATTCCTGTAGAAGAAAAGAGGGATTGACTTCAAAATTGCTAAATCCTGAACATCATCATGTTTATCCTGATTTAATTCCTCCTCTGGGAGTTTATCCCTAGCATCATGTCCTTTTCTGTAGGATGTTTCTCCACTGGGTAAATTAGTAGAAAAGTTAGGCATGATGAAAAACAATTTAGATATTTGAGACATTGGACGGTTACCTTTTTTAACTGCCACAAACAAAATTTCATCAGATAACGAATGAGTTCTTCATGACCATCAGATGGAAATTTCAGCATCCTCGAGTGAATGTTAGGTTTTGGTTGGTTAATATGTACACCGAATGGACGTAATCGAAATCGAGTAAATTAAAAAAAAATAATTGATAAACGCCGAAAGGTCAGGTCAAATGCAATTTAGTTTCTGAAATGAAATATTCCTCTATGAGAGTGAACGTGACAAAATGAAGGGGGAATAGATATGCATCGATGCTATACCTTTTTGAGGAATTTATAAGCGAGGGTGACATCGGTGTTTGTTGTTAGTTGAAGTTCGTGCTTAAGTGTTTCTAGAGGGCAATTCGCTGACCCTAGTTAACCGAGACAATAATTTTATATCTACCTACTATAGAGGAGTTATTTACATTGACTATCACATTAATATGGTACAATAAATAAAATTACAAATATACAATATTCTTCTATCCTATTCATGTAATTATCTACTAATTCCCATCTATCTGAGTATACTAAATCTATGAGATTATGTCTAAGCAGGTCTTTCTAATCCAAAGAGCCTAACAATATAGTAACTACGAACCAATGCCCCTTATTTCTCCCACGTTCATCAATTCCATGTTCATATATTTAGCAACATAAATAAGTATATGTTTTGGGTATATTATATTTTGGTATAATGTATATAGTATATCACTAATATATTCATATAACATATATTCCACAATTAACATAAATAATTATTTTATAAGTAAATCATACAGATATACTGTATATTTGTATATATATTATATATACTATATATTGGTATAATGTATATAGTATATCATTAATATATTCATATACATATATCTCACAATATATGAACATAAAGTATTGTTTTACAAGTAAATCATACGATATACTGTATATTGGTATATAGTATATTGTATATAAGTATTGTATACTTAGAGTATTACATAATACATTATACTTATATAGTAGCATATATTTTATGTATATTTTGAATAATAATGGAGAATAAATAAACCAATGGAGGAAAATGCTTAGGAGGGGTTTTGCAAGCTAGATGAGAGAGATAGGAAACAAGGATTCAAAACTTTGTAGGGGAAGAGACGTGCTGAAGTTTGATGAGGAAGAAAGTGTGATTAATATGAATTTAATAGAGATATGTTTTAATTGGTGCAATTCCTATTTTTAGGAGGTAAATATTTAGTATAACTATTCTCTTTTGGAAGAGTTATTTAGTATAACTAAAAAACTTAGATTTAGGAGAATATATAAAAGTGGTACTATTGAAATTAAGGTATAGAAATATGGTACAAAATTTTGAAAAATGGTATTCTTGTGAATTAATTACATTATTGGGTAAAAGAAGAGAATAAATCTTCATAGTAGGTGTTTGGTGTTAATTTCTCCATTATTATTCTATAATTAAAGGGCTAATACTATTAATAAATCCATAATTAGTTGTACCGACAAATTATAAATTCAGCATTTATGACGCTGGACCATTTCGTGATCCAACCTTTTCTCATTCCTCGTATAAATAGCGAACTCATAAGCAGGAAAGATCACACATTTCTTCAGAACAGTTTCCTTCTCCTTAGATAATTTGTGTTTGTAAAAACTTCTTTATGAAAGCCTCTCCTTATTCCGAATGGATAGTGCAGGTGGACTCCTTGGGAGAAAACTATTCTTCTGTTGCCCTTTTTTCTGTCTTCACTCATATGGAAAGGTAAATGTCCCCCGAGTCATGAAGTTTGATCGGGATTTTACCTATGGTCTTCAGAGCAGCTTCATTGTGCCATGCGTACTGACTAGGGTGTACTCATATTCTACAACAACGGGTACTGTGATATTCCTCTTGTCATGTTTAGTCAACAAATGTTACCCCAACTGGTGGCTAAGATGTCGCCGAGCTTTAGGCCACACAGTCATGACTTGTGCATTGCTGTTTTCTTCAACTGTACCGGGTACCTTGTGTATCGGTGTCTTCTTAAACTCTTTATCTAACGGAAGAAGAGACCAACACTTTTGTGCTTGAATATCTGCGGAGCTGTGTAATCCAGCTCGACTATTTGAGGTGGAAGCGGATGGTGAAGCTTTATGGCAGAGCTCGGGAACTAATAGTTCTTGTGGCTTTCTTTGGGCCTAGCGAACGAGATAGGGCAATGCTGGGTCTATACTCAGGTGCTTCAGAAGTCCTACGATGCCAGCGTCTGTATGGAACTCTCATGACCAATATAATGAGGAAGAATAACAAGTGGCTCTTGCATGAAATGACTAATACAAGTGGCAAATGAAGTCTTTCCGTCTTCCTTAATTTTTATTCATAAACAGTCACTGTTTTTAAATGTGACAAGAAAATTAGTTTCTTGTTCTTTTAGTTTGTGCAAAAGTTTTGAGAAAGCTTAAGCGCAATAGTTTTATCCAATTTGTTCCCGGATCCATTGATCAAAGAGTTGATAGCAACGATTGGTCTCGGTGTGGATACATAGAGAATAAATTTTAAACACAAATAGATCTATCTAGGATTGCGTTGTCTTCCGCTGCGTGTTATGAACACACACATGCAATCCAACAATTGACATATATGTAGACTAGCATTTGATGTTTATGTCTCATTAGCAGTTATAATCGAAAAGTACGCAAAAAATGCATGTTAACTTTAAAATGTTAGTGGGTTTTGATATTTCATTCATTGCAGAATGTTACAGCTCATACATTATTTTTTCCATGTAACAGCTAATATATTATTAATAAATCCATAACTAGGTGTACCGACTAATTATAAAATTAAGGGACGTGTGCATTAAAATTAATTGAAATTTTAAATAAAACAAGTTGGACGTAAGATTTCTACATTAGTAGGTTGTTCGTAAATAGAAGTCTTTTATTGAAAATATTATGATTGAATTGGCGAATATTTTTTTCAAATACGTATTTAATCTTGGTGGCTATATATATATATATATACTTATTTAATCTTGGTGGCAAATCTACATTTTCTTATTTTATTATAATTTATTATTTTAGACAAGTCATTTTAAAATTGAGACACAAATTTACATCTCAGTTCTACATAGTAAAAATTTATACCACTGAAGCTGAAGTATTACGTAGGGGTGGGCACTATTCGGATTAAACCGAAAAAACCAAATCGAACCGAATTAGTTTTTTAATTTGGTTTTAAATTTTTAAATAATTGGTTTGGATTGGATTGAGAATATGAAAACTTTGGTGTTTTGGTTTGGTTTCGGATTTCAAATCATAGAAACCAAAAACCCGAAATATATATACACACACACACACACACACACACACACACACACAAAAGAAAGGCTCTCATACTTTTATGATTATTTCTTAATCTAAACTTCTTTAAGGGTTTTAAAATTTGAATATTTCAATACTTTATGCCTTCAATACTTTAACCTCTTTGTATTATGGTATAATACGTGTGAAGCTTTCATCAAAAGTTTCAATCAGTTTTTACCTCTTGAATGGTAAGATCTCCTTTTACCTAGGATTCATATTCTCTCTTTATCTAGAATTATGATTTAGATTTAATGTTTAATATTTTGACTTGTATTTATATTCTTTCAAGTATTTCATTTTAAAGTTTATCTTATATGACAAAACCAAAAAAACCAAAAACCAAACCGAAAAAACCGAACCGAAAAGAGGAAAACCGAACCAAACCAAATTTATTTTGGTTTGGATTGGATTGAAGTTTTTCATAACCGAAAACCGAAAAACCGAAACCGAATAGTTAAAAACCGAACCGAAAAACCGAATGCCCACCCCTAGTATTAGGGGATAAAGTTTCATTAAGGGTAAAGTAGTACTCCTTTCAACTCAAAAATATTTCTAAATTTAGAATTGTGTCATTCTTTTTGGAACGGACTAATAAGGATACTATGACAATCATTTTGGAACGGAGGGAGTAGATTATTGATATAAGAATTCTAGTATTTAAACACTCATTCGATAGACGAATAGTTGAGTTTTAAGGCTCAAAAGTTATTACATTACATAATTACTTAAATATTTTATATCTATAATTTTATATATATTTTACTTGTCTTTTTAGTAATTCGGGAGAAAATTAGGCATATTCTTTCTGTATTTCCCTTTGTTCTAAGGACCTTATAACTTGAAATAATGAAATCACTTCCCAATTAATTGAATTAAGTATCATTAACGGTAGGATTCATAACATCGTATAGGGGGGGTCAGTAGATTACCGGTGATTATTAACTAATACATTGACCAATAAGGGACATATAGAGGGATCAATAGATATGATGACTCACTTAGAGATAAATCATTTGCACAAGAACATGAACACATGTGATCGGGCGCTTGTACACAATAGGATGATGTACAATACGACATACTACCGGTTTACTAACAAATACACTGACCAATTGTATTCATCTATGGGTGGCCATTGGCCAATATATATGATCTCTAACTGCGATTGATTGTATGTAATTTACTAGGAATTCTATACAATTGCTACATTGAATTGCCCACTTTGATTTTCAGATTTAACAATTACTCCACGACCACCTTGGTCATGTGTTGACTAAGAAAGATGCATCTTCCAACATCTGAAGGGTTCCAGGGTGTGAAAGAGATAAGAAGGAGAAAGTGACCCTTTTTCCGGGCTGCGGGAGAGTGCGAGCATGGGAGGCTACGCGCTTAGAAAGATAAAATGGACTAACATACTATGTACTTTATTCAACATGTGCCACGTCAAGTTGATAATGTTGGTTTATGTTGAGTTTTCTGGGCATAGAGTGTATGTCGTCACAGAAATGTTGTGGTACATATGTATTTATAGATATATAACCATAGGCGTTATTAGATGAATGACATAGATCCTACTCTATTTGTATGAGTTACTCCATGAAAGACATGATAGTGCATTAATACTAGATTAAGTAGTACCATCTCTTGTAGTTACATGTCACTAACCCAACAGATAGTTAGTGACGTCAACTTTATCCCCTCGTCATCAAAAGAGCTAGGTCAAGCTTTCGACCTTTCACCTTACTTCGCCCAAAAGCCGCCAAAGTACCTTAAGCAACATGGAACATAAGAGACCAAGATGCAATCGATATGCTTTAAGCAACGAGAGGAAGCTTCTTGAATGATTAAAGGCTAGCTAAGGATCATTTGCTCTCGTGACAAGAGGAATATCACAGTAACAACTGTGTTAGAAAACAAGCGCACCATAATCACTGTGTGACTGCACATGTCATGGAGATGACATTCCAAAGAACGTCGTTAGGATCCCGATCAAGGTCAATGACTCGGGGAACTACGCACGTCTCAACATAGACAGAAGGGTGGAGAACGCAGACAGTTGAAGCATACTTGTTTCCAGCTTTCTCATATACCGTCTGTACCGAATAAAGAAGATGTTTCAAAGATATGGAACCACGATCAAAGAAGCACATTTCGGAGAAAGGAGCAGGATACAATTGATGAAAAATGAAGTTCAAAGGCGAGACGATGATTTTAGAAAGAGCATTTATGAAGGATATATGCTTGGGTACCCCATTTATACGCAAAAGGAGTAGCGAACAAGCAAGTATCGTGAGTAGTTAATGGCGGTCTATAGAAATGTACACAGAGTATAAGCAGTACAGTAAATACTTAAAATAAAAAAAAACTAGAAAAAATTAGGTCACATATTTCAAATTTAAAATAATTTTTGGAGCTGGAGACTTAAAAGTCATTAAGTTAATAGGATCATGGACCCGTCGCTATGTCACGATGAAAAAATGTAATTTTATGTAGATAGAGGAAGGGCGGTATGACTTTAATAGCCTAAGCATTAATTGAGTTGGAAGGGTGTATAAAATGGCGAGGTCATGTAGTCCATGCTGTGATAATCCGTAAGGGGGATTCGAATTCGATAATGCAATTCATGTGTTTAACACATGTAACTATGTGAATCTCGGTTGTAAATAGGACATGTAACGATGTCAATCAAGGTTGTAAATAATCCACTTAACCGGCTCAAACTATATAAGCTCATGTTAACTGATACGTGCTCATAATTGCAAAGACGAAGGTTATCTGAGTTATATTATCAAGAAGCTAACCATTATTTCATTTCCCTCTTATTTTGCAGGATAAGAATGAACCTTTTCTCCACCCAATGCCACTGTAAAAGAGGGAACTGTCAGATGAGATCATTTACTGCTCCATATCGTGCACTTAGGGTTGTGGACATCCAATCAGCAGACGTGAGAGCAGCTTGGCTCGGCAGACGACGCATTGAGTGGTGAATTCAGCAGTGTAGGTTAGAGTGGTTCGTAATTTAGGGTTCAGAGCATAGTGCTTTGGAATTAGAGGGATTGCAGCCACACCCAAATGTGTGGACTTGGCAACAACAACATTTAATGTATTGTCGTTTAGCCTTGCAGTTCTATTTTTGATGTATTTCATCTGTATCATCAATACCACAAATGAACGAATTTTCGGCATGCCACTCTAATTTTCACAACTATCCACATTAATACTTGATGAATGCACCACCACACCTTTTCATCCACCGCAATGATATTTAAAGTAACAATCAAATTAGACGTTGTAATCATAGTTGCTATACAATACAAACATGGGACAGTCAAATTAACCATACACATTGCCTTCCAGTCCTATCATATCTACTTTCATTAGATAGTCACTTGCACCTCTTGAGATATGATACTGTCATAAATTAGGTGTTCTGATTTGCATTCATTGATTCTTTGAATCCCTCCTATGTCTTGTATTGAATGTTACTTATTACTTTTTGCGGACGTCCCACAAGCTCATCAGCACCCAATGGACAAGCCTCTCATGTCAGATCTAACCATTTAACGGGGCTGCAAGCCCTCAAAACTAGAAATCCTAACGCACAAAGTCCAACCAATAATAATACACTTACACGATACCACTGAATATGCCTGCCATTCAACGCGCTCCGTAGGCCAATTCCTATTTCACTCATTTTGCATGCTTATCTGCATATTGAATGCGCACCAACCCTATGGAGAAATTTTGTTACACACCACCTCAACCCGACTTTTGACTTGAACGAGGCAAATCTTACCTCCTGCCCTATCCTTATGAAGATAGCTTTTTCTTGAGTTTTACTATTGCCGTCCACTCGTAAAGCATCAACAAGACAAGTGCATGCTCTCACCGACGTGTATACGTTGAAAATCGGGAAAGTAAATACCCTAGCCACTGCAACTGACCATTTTTTTTACTGACGTCCCTTTCTTCTTTTCATCGGCAGGTGGGTGATGCAGGCCACACCATAGTAAAGATTCCTGCAAATCCCTCAAAAAAGGAGAACGAAAGATCTTTCAATACTATACATAATGACACGGACGAACACAGAAGATAATAGATTTGATGTATCGAGTCTTGATGGCCTCTTTTGTACCTTGCATATTCGATTATATTGTACTATATCAATAGTAATTACTTCTGTCTTCTGTATCTTGACACGTGGGTGATGCATGGCATGAGCGATCAGATTCCTTCATATCCTGCAAAAAATATAAAACGAAAGATCTTTACACATAATAGACAATGACATCGACGACCTTTGAATATTAATAAGGATGTTGGCTTTATTGAGCAGCATTGAGTTCGAAGACATCAGTAGCGATATCCCTTAGCGTGCATAATTAGTCGGTAGATCGACGGGAGTAGAAGAAACTAACGCAAAAAGATAGTAATACGATAGTGTTAGAAGACGTAGTATGTGAGTTAAAAAAAGACGTCATCTAAAATCAAAAAGTGCATTTATAAAAAATTGAACAGAACTAATATACGAATTTAATTAGAACAATGTCTCGGGTAAGATTAAATGAATTTTATGTATTATCAATTAAGAAAAACTTATCAAAAAAATTTGATTAGTATAATCTTATTAATAACTTTTCATCTCAAAAAAGTTAACGAAAATAGAGTTCAAGGTTAAATCTGTTTTATTTTTTTTATGGATAAATATTTAGCGAGAAGAATCAAGGGAACTGTACCTACAATCTTGATTGTTCCCGCTAATTTTACTGTCTTTCAGCATTGATTAAAGGTATCACTGATGTCCTTCCTTGATATTCTCTTAATTTCCTCTTCTCCCTTGCAATTTTAACCCTTCAGGATCATGTGCATTGAATTCTTTACTTCTTGCACAACTTGTTTTTAGTAGGATGCAAAGCACAATGTCATGAAACAAAATCTGAATGATATAGAAATTGATGGAATGGATATACCTCATGTTGCGGTTAGTATGATGCTTCCACACGTTGCGATGGTAAACCAAGAACTATAAGCAACTGTGAAAAATATGTTCTATTAATTCAATTGGTTATGAACGACTACAAGCTATAACAGTGATCGAGAATTATAACGAAGAATTATTGTTCAAGGGGCGAGCAAATTAGAAGATGACAATTAATTAATAATCCTTAGTCATTAATGATTTCTGGCTAAATTATACAAATATACCAACATAATAGCAGGTTTACAATAAAATAGCAACATTATGTCACTTTTCAAGAATAGCAATACTTTCTTAACATTATATATACAAGTTATTAAAAAAAAGATTTATTCAATAAAATTGAAGATACACAATGCACCAAAATCGCCCATAATTATAGGCATGTCTTTTCATCTGTTCCTACTTTTTGGGATTACAACTACCCAATTACTAATTCTATTGTATGTCTTTTGTATGTCTATCGTATGGTGTATGTGTATAGTATGGCTATTGTATGGGCATTGTATGTGTATTGTATGGCTATTGTTAGTCTTTTGTATGTCTATCGTATGGCTATTGTATGTGTATTGTATGGCTATTGTTTTTTACGTATGCCTATTGTCAATTTTTAATAGATGGTTTGAGGGGAGAGAGAAAATGGGTCTTAAATGTAAAAAGATTTAAACCTATCTAAACATGATTTGGGTGCTTATAAATAGGATTAGATTTATCTTTTTTTTTAATTATATTTTTTTCTTTTTAAATACATTCTGCTATTTTTTGTAGCAAACAACAAAAATGTTGCTATTTTTTGTAAGTTTTGAAAATATTTATATATTTTGTAAAAAAGTAGATAAATTTATACTCTGTGTAATTATCCCATGATTTCTCAAGGGGCGCGCAAATTAGAAGATGATAAATAATTTGCGACGGAGCGAGTATTTGGATTTTTGTTGTTTACACACAATTAAAGAGAGTTAATAATAGCATTAATTTACTTGGTAACTACAACTGAAATATGAGTATCATCTAAGACTGCTTTCAATTTAATATTTTTGCTCTGCTTCTTCAAAAAATTTGTTGTCGTAAGAGAGTCCCACTCAAGAATCATGTTGGAGTATCTGAAATATAGTGACATTTATATATCCAAGATAATAACAGCAACTACCAAGACCGAGATTTCACCTTACTCTTGGATATTTGCAGTAAATAATAGTAACAGCAAGTACTATATATGATATGATGATTATTGATTAAAGGATTACATCAGCTTCCTAGAAGAGTAGGAAAGTTTTACTTTCATACTCTGGAACACTAAGTTGACACGTTTCGATATCAATCAAACAGTTTTCACAAGAAAATTTTAATTCTTTAACGCGTGGATGTATGTCGGCTCTCCTCTTAGGATACCAGTGCCCTTCTCCTTTCTCTTACACACTCTGGTCCTACGAACCTTGACAATGTTAGCGGGACCAATCATTAACCTCATCTCTTCACGAAGGGCATAGATACGGAGTCTGTGCCTCCACAGTGGGCGCAATATATCGAGCGCAGTGCTGAAATGTTTCAGCTTTACCATCGCAATAGCGTGCATGTACTGCGCCTGTTCATACCCGGCAGCGGCAACCTGGCCTAGTAAGATTTCACCTTCCTCTCGGTCTTGGTAGAAAAATCTATATGTGCCCAGCATCAGCGTAGCCTCGACGAGCCCTCTTACATGCATCCATTCTAAAAATCGGACTATGTCTTCTTCCATGAATCTTAGTTTCCAATAATTAGAGTGCATCACGAAACGAACTACAGAGCATTCAGAAAATACGATCAACCGGAACGGCTTGCACCTGTGCATACAAAGTATCAGTACAAACCGATATTGGAAGTAAAAAAAAAAAAGCACTGGCCATTTATATCGACGCTACAGAACATATATTATAGTACTCACACAGAAGAAATCGACGACAAACTCCATGCTGAATCCATAGCTCTTTCCAGTATATATTCCCAGAGGTCCATCGGGAGTCTATGTAAATATGTTTCCTCCATTCTGAAAGTTCTGTTCATTTTTTTTTATCTAATCGGAGTTACTTGTTGGAAAGTGGAATACCAACTCAAGGAATAGCTAATACCGTACGTAGTGGGATTTAAGTTTTTCTAGTAGGTGGTGTATTTATGGTACAAGTTAATGAATGGGTTCAATGCCAACTATGGCACACTCGTATAAAGACTAATGTAGCCTTAATATGTGTTTGGCCACTCAAATAATTTCACGGAATTTTTTCCCTCCAAAACCTACTCTCCAAACAATCTAATAAATATAGCTTATTCCTAAGACCTTGAGCGCTACAAAATATTCATGTGTGGGAGATGCAAGGTCAATATATTAATTTTACATAGAAATACGTATTAGTATACGTATATACACTTTATTTATTAGAATACATTTCTTATACCATACACATTTGCACGCTGCTTGGTTAGAGTAATGACCCCTAATCGGATTTGCTCGACAGCGTCAAACAATAATTTTACCATTATATGAAAAGGTGGGGGTACTGCACTATAAAATCTATAAAGTGTGGAACCTAGCTAAAGGAAAAGAAACTTATCACGCTCCAACAGACCTAGTATTAAAGTTAAAAAATGTTCAGTTGGACAAACAGATCTTATTCACACCTTCCTACTCCTTCACATAGAGAAGATGTCAGTTTCAAGATACTTTTAGTCCTGCCCGATATAGCCCTTCATCCAGGATTATGAGCGGCATAGTTTGTACGTTGTGGATGTGCGCGTCGGATGCTTCTAAGGTTTGTGTTACTACTTAATTAGTACTTTAACATGCATTTAGGTGGTTTCATGTTTGCATAAGGGATTTTATTTTTTAAACTGACAGATATTTCAAAGAGGCGTACACGATCTTCTGACGGGTCGAACGGAGGCGGCAAGCATTTATCGTGGATCTAGGCGATATCACACAGAACTATGTGTGATTTGCCGTAAAAAGTTCATTCGAGGTTGTGATGATGATGGTTTTTACAACAACTGCAAGAAAGTTTCAACATCCATTCTCGAGGTTGTGACTTGAAACAGGCTGATGTGTTGTGATAATACTAGTCTGTACAGGTATAAAGTTAAAATAATTTATGATGAATGCATGTTAGCGGTGAACAATATAGTCTTTTCGTGCACGACAGAAGTTCAGTCGGTAATGAGGTCTCGCGGGGAAAGTGAATTGATTGCGTAGTGTGTCGATCAAATCGTCATGGAAACATTGTTCTGGCCACTGAGTGCAGGTTAAAACTTCAGATAACGAATGAGTTCTTCAAGGTTGATCTCTTCGAGGCTGATAGTAGATTTGCCTTGAAGAACTCATTTATTATTTGAAGTTTTTCAACTTTCATTCGGTGGGTAGACCAATGTTAACTAAACGAGTCGATCTTCCTACCACGCAATTGGTTCTCTTTCCTCGCGAGATCTCATTCCCGATCGATGCCATGCCTGCCTCGACCCATGGTCAGGACGCGTAAACATGCGCAAGACTGTCGGCTTGCTATACATCTGTTCAATTGATACACAGTCGTGAGTTCTCAACAACTTCTATCGGGAACTACCAAGCTTTTATATTGGACACAAATCCTACGGCTGCCTCACCGGTTCCAAGAACTATTCATAAAATCTTTTTACGTTCTGCATGTATGCGCAACATACTAGTAGAAGGACCAAGCGGTGGTACCTTTCATCATCTTTTTGTCATCTTTAATAAGAGACATATATAGGATTGTTATTTGGAGTTATAGGATTGTTCATGTACTGTAAAGGTGAATATTTCCTCCCAAACTGTGCCCAAAGTTATGATAATGAAGCGAGCAAATTAAACTGTGCCAAAGTTAGGATTGTCGTTTGGATTTATATGATTGTAGTTTTTGTTCGCGATTGATCTTTCATCATGGCTTTGTCGTGTACTAGTACATAACTACATATTAACCATTACCGTAAAGCGAATATGTACTCACAGTGTTCAATTTTCTCCATCACTGTCTGAACAAATGTAAACATATTCATAATGGCAACACTAAAAAGAGAAATAACTAGCATAATTCAACACTAATACCTTAGGAGGGTTTGATGAGGTTCTTTCACCACAGTGACGCTTAAGCACAGCGTCTACGTAGATAAATTGTCGAGTGACCACAACTTTCCACTTCAAATCTGAATCCGAACATTACAACAATTGATAACCCAGAAGATCACCATCCTTTATACTATTTTCATAAACAAAATTTCTCCAGCCAGATCCAAAACCACACACTTTATCTCCACGGCGGCCAAATGTTACATCCCAAACTTTTCCATGACATTCAAGTTGGTATTTTCCTACCCTATTACCAATTAGTTTAATAATCCTTGCACGCAGGTTCTATATTGAGACACAATAATAAAATTAATGTCCTATATAAACAATTATAAGATAATTATAAGAAAATCAGAAAAAAGTTTCAACATAAGTACCAAATAACCCAGCAAGACGTACGTCTTGCGGATGACTATCTCGAAATTTATACTTCCTTCCATTGTTGATTTGATATTGCCACCAGCTTCCTTACGAAATTTTTAGGTGAGATATGCTAAATGTTCAAAACTTCCCGTGTAAGCTTCCTTTATGATGCCTTTTGGTTTCTGTAAATCTCCTCAGTTAATGACGTTGGTTTTCCCATCGAAATAATATCCTCCCAATTGCAATCTTTATTAGTATATAATAAACTAAACTTTTGTGTACCACCACTCGTCAGGTGATTAGCAATATAATGAATTAGCAATGTAGTTGACCATGTTACCCCTTATCCAACTTTAGTTCAATATTTATAGTCTTTAAAGGCAGGGGTTCGAACATCCATATAATGACAGAGTCATTTATTTTTTCAACTTCTAAAATATTTTAAATGATTAGTCCTAATCTTTGTCCCACATTGAAATTCTTATGAAACATTTCTTTTCTTATAAGGACTAATCATCCATTCTTCTAGCAAACATATAGAATTGGCAGTCATTGAATTTTAACAGAGACTAAGCTAGCGTTTGGACATAGATTTGGTTAAAACTTGGGAATTTGAGTTGAAAAATAAATTTTTGAACTTGAAATTATGTTTGGACATAGAATTTACGCAAAAAATAGTTGTAGTTTCGTGGGTAAGATAAGACAATTTTTCCAGAAACTTTTTCACCACTTGTGCATCAAGTTATAATATAGACAAGCAACGATAACCACGTGTAACATTGGAACACACCTTTATACATACAGTAGTAGTTTCTCGGCACGTGCGTTGCACGTGTATGCCGAGTTTTGGAGTACCTACTGTTATAAAATAATATTAGTACTATAAAATAGTATGTAATTTTTAGTGAATAATTAGACATGATAGAATAACGTATACAATTGACATAAATGAACAATGTGGATTGTCATTGATAATAGACATATACTGCTAGACAACATGTATGTCAAGTTTTTGGTGCTTGTAGACATATAGAAGTAGTCAACAAATAATCCAAAGGAGTAAAACAAATGTGTCAGAAAAGTCAATGCACAAAGAAGAAAGGCAAGAAGATTTAAGTGCGGGAGTGATAGAGGACTAACCTTAAGCCAATATAAGATTGATGATTGAGAATAAATAACCAAGGGACATTTGATTTTGAAAGGGATCAAATAAAGCGGTGGCAACTCTTCACTGATAGCAACCAACGTGAAGCAAGTACATGAAATTAGTGGCTATATATACATTGCCTATGAGTAATATATCAGGCTAAACAACTAAAGGGTGCCAAACAAATAAAGGGTGGCAACTATTTGAATCAACAACTGATGTGAAACAATAGGCTTAAATTTTTTTTCCTTAATTATGATATTAGATGGGCATTTTGGCAATCTGACTTTTACTCTTTTTGAGGACATGCTTTTACAGTAAATAAATAAATATGAGATTCTCCCCCAATTAATTAACATATATCTATGTTTAAGTGTTAGAGTTAGACGAATATTTGTACGTGATGGCTCAATGGGCTCACCTTGTACTCTTACGCTGTAGTTGGCCTATCATTTATGTGTTCGAGTCTCTAATGCTACATTTCTCCCCCAATTTTTTTTCCATTTTTTAACATTAACCTTACAACTTACGTCTAACGCATGCAAGGCACCCACCACGTGTCTTTTCAGTAATGATGACACTGCCACTCATCTAACTTAAAAATTTTTCTAATAAATATTTATGCAAATCCTTCTCAAAATCAAACAAAGATTAACATTTTGAGTTATAAAAAAAAGCACAAATATTGTGGAAAATGGCTCATCCAGATAGAGAAATCAGAGATAGACATAACAATGCTGCCAATGATGTTCGTGCGATCCGTATGATGGTAGACGATGTTATTGAGTATATATTGGTGCTCATCAACCACGTTGATACTGAGAATCGACGCATGAAGAGAATGCTCCGTTCCATACTCCTCCATCTTGGCCAGTCAGATGAGTACGAAACTCCCCCACGATCTCCACCAGCACTTGACTGATGGTTTGGTTAATAACGGTGGTGTTTTGCTAAGTGGTATATTTTGCAGGATTTTTTGGTGTTAGTTAAGTTTATGATGCTCAGCACCTTTAAATTGCACGTATTCATCTGCCTTTTATAAGTGATGGTTTGGTTATCATTGGTGGTGTTTTGCTACATTATGATGTTGATCACCACCTTTACTATGATGTTATTTTGCATGTGTTCTTTCTGCCTTTGTAAATGAAATCTTTTGTTTTGATGTATGGTGTTGAAGATTAAGATTAGTAATTGGTTTCTTCTTTTCAACTGTAATCAAGCCAATTATTTCTAATTTGTTCTAACGTTGACTATTTAGTCATGCAAATGGTTTTTAGGTGCAGACAAATGTAATATGATTTGGATAAGTTTCATTATGCATAAATTTTTCATTATACAAATGGTTCTAACTTATATATGCATAAATTTTTCTTTAAAATTGTTATCATTTATAAATAAAACAAAATTCTTTTAAATCAACATTTTCAACAATTATGGAAATAATTTTTTTTTTGATTTAACTATAAATTTGTTAAACGGTAAATAGAGAGAGTGAGAGTGAAATCTTCTCATTTTGTTAACAGACTAGTCATGTTGCACAAACCAATGAAAGCAATTAAATTACATTGGGTAGCTTTGCTTTGAACAACACGTTCATCAATGAAGGAAAAGTCCTTTTTCATCTATAAAACCATAGAAAAAAATCTTTAGCTCTCAAACAAAAGAATCCGCAATTGCATCCAGGAATCCTCTAAGGTATGAATTGGAACAACCATTCTGAAATTATTCTTTCATTCAACTATAATTAGCTTTATGATATTCTACCATACTAAATGAAAATACAGCTAATTGTAGTACAAGGATGTCTCGTCCAAATTCAGCAACAACACCCATCGTCCCCATCAATTTCTCTCTCCTGACAATTTGTACCCAACTACAAGAGGTGCGTCTTGAAACTGCACAGTTATATAAACAGCAAAATCAGGATATGCAGGCATTAATTAAAAATATGGATCGGAGATGATGTTGGTAAGTATGGCTATTGCGACCGAAAATTTTGAGGGCATATTAAGCACTTGTGTGGTCAAGATAAATAATGATCCACAAAGCTCTCCTTACAACCTTAAGACATTTTAGAAGGGTGTTTATCTATTTGTCTTTAGGAATTTATGTGTGCTTCCAATGGTTGGATTGAAGTCATTGAACTGATGAGTTGGTTCAATTTTTTCTTCCATTTTTTTTTAAGTTTATTAATTGTCGGGTTGTGTTATGAAATGTTCTGTTATGTTCTATTTTATATAATTAAATAGTAAAAATAAAATAAACTATGATTTATGAGTTTAAAATAATACAAATTATAATAATGAAAAAGGAGTGGTAAATTTCAGGATTACACCATAAAAGGGTCGCTTATGTTGAAGATTTGTATAGTTAATGTTTCGTTCATGGGTTTCTATATTCAAATAGTGGTGTTTTGAGCTTGTACCCCGTCGTTATTTCAAATATTTCTAAATAATATTGAGTCGAGATGGAGGTAATATACATGCAGTTTAAGTTTTTAACACGTCAACTCATTGATTGTTCCAACCATATATTTTGCGTCTCTAGGTAGAATTTCATCATGCTTTTACCTTCCCTAGGATGAACATAAAATTGACCAATAAAAATCACTTGCTTACCGTAAGAGAAAATAGACGATGTACCTACCCTTTATAAATTTGAATAGTACTTGCAAAGTTCCATTTGTAATTTTCAGTTTTATTCAAAAATACAAATCACGTATAAATCACCTCTTTAACGCAGGCATGTAGTCAATGTAACTGACTATATTCATGATGCATTTACCTACAATGTTTACTGAGTACCCCCTCTGTATTGTTTTATTTGTATCATTTATTTTTCATGTCACTTAAGCAGGTATATTTGACAATATGACCCATTTTAAACTTCTCTCTTCAATAAATGTAAACTTTTATTTCTACCTTAAAATTCAATCAATACTACGGGCAAAGTGAAAAAAAATATACGAGTAATTAATTTTGCATTGAACTCCTAATTGGACAAATAAATTAAGCAGACTATTTAAAGTAAGGAGGACAAATAAAACGAGACGAAGGGAGCCGTACTCATAGCTTCTCGGTTGTGTTACCCTCTCGAAAATAAAGTAGGTTGCGTCTTGGATTGTTGCCGCGATTAAACTATTGTAGATTCGTGCAATAAAAATGGGGGTACGGTAATGAAACGTAAATGCACCGAATGTTTAAATTTTAATTGTTAAATAAGATTGAGATTGTATTTGTCAAAATTGTAAGGGATTTAAAAGCAAAAAACTACTTATAGGCTCATTCATATTAGTTTGTTAGTGGTAACTCAAAAAACAATTAGCGCATAACCGATTGTATGCGTAAAATATAGTAAGTCAAAAGTGAAAACTTCTCCAAAGTGGCTTAGTAGACTCAGCCAAACGGTATCTATGACTTCGTATCAGTAATTTTCCGCCAAAACGTGTGGCCTACATTGTCAATTCACTTTCCAATCTAGAAAGTACTGCCTATAAGTGTTTTCGTTTCTTGGGAGTTGGGATGCATACGCTTCCCTTGCTTACTTCGGTCCGCTCATCTTCTTCCATAGCTAAAGCAATTGGAATATCTTGGGGACAGTAGATGGAGAGAAACATGAGGCAAATGATGGAGAGAAATATGAGCGATGCGGAGACATCTCTCACTAGCCTGCCGACTGTGTGCTTAGAGGCTGTCGTCCATAAATTTCTCGATTCGAATCCCACAGTGCAAGATATATGCAGCTTTTCTTCAACGTGAGTCCTTCCAAAATAATTAGCATATTAATAAAGTGTCTCAATTACCGTTAAAAAAAAAAATTATTTATGATCCGGTTTTTTTTTTTAATTATTTTGTGTGGAGATAAATGTATCTGCAGGTGCAGAGAGATTTGCACCCTAACCTTATCAGGGCCTTTTCAACATGGGCTGAAGATTGAGTTCAGGCCGGAAAAGTTGCAAGATCATGACGATGTTATTCTGAAGTTCCTTGAAAGGTTGGATGGTGCAGGGGTTGATTATGCCTCTCTACTCCTTGGAACGTATCGTTTTTTCATGGAGGGCAGCTTAGATGGATTAACCTTATTATGTCGAGTTGCTATCGCTTCTCCAACGCGTCACGCGGGTCAAGCTCGTCAAGCACAATATAACTTTGCTATTGACGTGTTACTGAAGGGTTGCAATAGAGGAGTACAATGCCTTCGTTCGGTTTGGGCTAGAATTGGAGGTAGATTTGCTATGGTTAATTGTCGGGATCGCCTTAGATCGATGATTGGCACTGACCAGTTTAGCAAAATAACCATGCCTTATATTTGTAGTGAAATTGGACGCACTCATTGGTCTTCAAAGACCTTAGCCCCCTTAGATTGTTACTTCGACGAGCTAAAGGTGACCTACAATAAGTGTATCGCTGATATAGAGATGTATAAACTTGCCTTACCAGAACTGAATGTAGTAGTAGAAATTGATTACTCCACATGTTCATCAGATTCAGGTGATGCATATGAGACTGAAGTGGTGGTGTCGGACAACGATGAGTCTGATGATGACAAGTCTGGTTCGTCGAGGTAGTGCATAAGCTAATTGTTGAAGGGGAATTTTAAGGTGCGCCATAATCATGCTCCTTGTTTTTGTGTTCTGTTGATGTAAGTAGCCTGTAAATTCTTTTGTCTACGTTAAGGAGTAATCAAGTACTACAACTAGTTATATAATTCTTGCATGGTTTAATTAGACGTTTTATGATATGTTTTTGGGTACCATTGGTAACACCACTTTTATCATTTCACTCAGACAAAGAAGATAGTGTGCTAGTTTCATCATGGAATATGCATTCAGGTTCATCGCTTTAGCACACCCTTCGAATAACAATCTCTTTTTCTAAATGTCGTGGAATTGAATACAAAGCTTTGTTCGTACCAAAACTCATACTAGCAACATTAATCAATAGTTTGTCGCTCGAGCGACAATTCTTACTACAATAGTTTGGTTTCAAGATTTGCATATCAAACTTTTGTAGTTCAGATTTTAACTACAATTCTTAGTTTTTTGTAGGAGTGATGCGAAAGTGGAAAACCAAAATCAAATATTAATTTTTAATTTTTTCAATATATTGGGAACAACTTCACTCACACTCACCTTTTCAATTCACAGTCGAATTGTCTCTTCACAATCCATTAAGCAACTTCCCGCCCAAATTGGTGGGTCAAATTTTCAATGCCAACTTGCTTAGTACTCGTACGACCTATCACTCGATTCCTTGAGTGTCACCCACCTCCTTCTTACGTCGTCTCTTCCTTCTTAAAAAGCCATCGGAAAAATATATCCATTCTAGCAATAAAAATCCATCATGGATGTCGAAGAATCAAATATCCTCTGCCAGATTTTAGGTCTACATCGAGACGATAGCTTGTTTGACAATTGGTAAAATATTTGTACGACTGGCAAAAATAGTGAGCCCAACGTCGCGACTGGTGAGAGCCAAGAGGTTAATCCGCGCGCACCAGTAGGAGGTCCGACCGTTGGGATAAATTTTCCTAACTTAGAAGCAATGGTTGATTTTTACCAGGAACATGCTCGACAAAACGGATTCCGTATTACGAAATACTCGTGCAAGAAGCATTCGAATGAATATGACCTCATATCTGTGCGAAGACTGTCTTGTCACAGAGCTAGAAACCGAGGCACAGATCAAAACTCGAATAATGGATGCAAGGCTGGAATTTACGCCACCCTTTGTACGGATCGAACTTCTTGGGAAGTCCAATCAGTTACGGTTGAGCATAACCATGATTTAGAACTACGGTTTACAAGTTTAATGCCATCCCGTATGAAATTAAGTCCTGCAATCAGGAGGGATCTCGTGGCAGCTAACACAGCGGGGGTTAGTCCTAGCCGGTCATTTAGGACGATGGAAATCATGAATGGGGGCTGAAAATATGGGATGCTTGCCAAGTGACAGTAGAAAGGGTGTCGATCAAGATAGGAGACTCAAGTTGAATCCCGGTGACGCAGAAGTTTTAAATCAATTTTTTCAACGTATGCGTGCCATGGATAACAAATTCATTTACGAGATAGATTTAGACAACGAAGGCCGACTGAGGAACGTAATATGGATTCACCCGCAAGCAGTTCTTGCATACCAACAGTTCCATGACGTGGTTTACTTTGATTCGTCATACAAAGTTAACCAGGAAACCATGCCGTTTGCAACAGTCGTGGGCGTGAATCACCATAATCAGTCAATTATACTTGGGACTGGACTACTATCGAGCGAAGACATCACATCATACTGGTGGTTATTCAGGAGTTGGGTGAAGTGTATGGGAGGAATCAAGCCACGTGCCATCGTAACTGATCAATGAGAGAGCATAGGGGCAGCCATAAGGGAAGAATTTCCTACCACAACCCACCGGCTGTCCCTATGGCGCATGTTATCAAAGGTGCGTTCAGAGTTTAAAGGAGTTAGAGAGAAGGATGCTGTCGTAGAGCAGTTCGAGAGCATCATCTACCGGTCTATGTCGGTCGTGGAATTCGAACGAATATGGGACCATTTCATTCGTGATCCCCGTTTACAAGATAGGCGATGGCTTGAAAAAATCTATTCAACAAGGAGCCAGTGGGTGCCGGTATACCTGAAGGACACGTTCTGGGCTGGTATTAGCTCCACAAAGCGGAGCAAGTCAATCCACCCATTCCTTGACCAGTTTATTAACAGAAAAGCTGACCTTCAGACATTCGCGAAGCAGTACGAGGTAGCTATCAAGTCCAAACTGGAGAAAGAGTTAAAAGAAAAAGAGAGTTCCAAGGAAACCCGACTAATTAGTCTAACCGGCAGTCCCTGGGAAAGACAGCTCCGAGCATGTCTTACGCGGAACATTTATGATTTGCACAGAAAAAAATCCAAGAGTCGGTCAGTTGCATATATGTCGTGAGCGACCAGCAGGACGAAGTGGAGATTTTCTCGGTGAGCGACACCGGAATGGGTTTAAACCACGCGGGGACTGACTACATCATGACTGTGGAGTACAAACGGGACGGCTAGCATTTGGATTGCAGCTGCAAGATGTTCAACACTGATGGGATTATATGCAGGCACATGATACTCTTGCTGCAACATTATGGAGAGCAGCGATTGAACGATAGGTACATACTGAGAAGATGGCGTGGAGACATTAGTCGACCGCACTTGTGGGCTTATGTGTCTGCTGCTTATCCACAGATGTCTGATGAATTCCAAAGGCTCCAGGGACTTAAGGGTATCTTCTACCAATGCGCGGAAAGAGCTATTCGGTCGGACCTGTTGACGGACAAACTTAAGCTCGGCCTCATGGCAAATTTTTACAAGCCTAACAATGACGACCCTATCCCCGATGACATACATGATGTGGAGGACCATCGCAGTGATGCTCCCATCCTTGATGCTAACTTTCTGAGGATCGAAGGAAGGCCCTGTCTGGTCCGTGTTAGGGACAAATGGAACAAAAGGCGCAGAGCAAATGGAAGCAGAGTAGGAAGGGGAGGAAGTAGAGGAGGAGCCAGCGGAGCAGGACGTGGTAGTGGAGGGGTTGATGCAAACGATGGCAATTGTGGCGTTGATGCAGGAAGAGGCAATGGTGCGGTTGATGCAACAACTGGCAGTGGGCAGAGAGGTTGAAGGGGTGGAAGTAGAGAAGCCTGCAGCGCAGGACGTGCGACATGTGGTGTTGATGCAAGCAATGGCAATGGTGGCGTTGATGCTAGCAGAGGCGATGGTGCGGTTGATGCAACGAGTGGCGGTGGCAACAGTGGGGTTGATGCACGTCGATGAAATTGCACAATTTGATGCAAGCTGTGGAGAATGTGATGATGCGAATGCCCAGTGAAGCCTTGTTTAAGCTTATTTTGTGCGTTAAGAATTTTCCAATCAGTTTTAATTGTATTATGTTTAAGCTTATGTGGTTTGTTCACATCTAACTTTACATTGTCGATGGGAATAGAATACAAACTAGAGCAGAGTAATAATTCTACAAGATGCATCACATTCCGCCTCATAATTGTTTTAGACAATTCTCCTCCGTTTAGTGTGGCCCACGATATTTGATTACTGCACTTTTATAATTTGTGTTACACCAGGCCCACCCATTTCTTTATCTTTTTCTTCCCACCCCCACCCTCTACCCCTACATTCTTCACTCACAAAGTTAGCAAAATCTAACTATTCATTTTCCAGACCTGTTTATCTTCAACCAGAGTTTCCCGCCCGCATCTTCTTAACTATTGTTTTTGTCTCTTTGAATTTCAATAAACAGTGCTGAAGAATGAGTTCTGATTTCAAAAAGAAAAATTAAAAAAAAAACTACAAAGAACAATTCAAGACTCACACAAATTCAATTTCAGGCTCAGTATAAAAGGATTTCAACGCTAACAAAGAACATTATGACAAAACAAATAAATTATTATCTTGGTCAAACAAATTACACAAAATTTCAACTAAATAACATGATGAAAGCAGAATGGTCGAACTCGTTAACTCTATTTGCTTCAACTAAACTCTATTTGCTTCAAGTATGAAAGGTCTAGGAAAAACAGTTGTAAATAAAACAACCTCACACAATTGTGACCTTGAATGCGAGGCACACTGTAGAATTTTTCCTGAAGCAGAGTTATAATTATAGGTCAAAAAAATAGAACGAAATTGAAAGCAACGATAGCATTGATACAACCAGAAAATATCACAAACAAAAATATCGGCCAAGATCAGAAACAAAAGTACAACCCACGTTCTTCATAGGGACCGCACCGGAATTATCGATACGATGAGCATGACAAGAAAAAGACTCTCCGACTCAAGAATATTCTCAAACACGTCTTGTAATAGTTACCTTTTATATTGGATTAATTTCTTCATCTGGCGAACGCCGAGATTTCCAAGTTGTTGGACGCTCTGATCAAATTTATAAACAGGAAACGGCGTATTATATAACAAAATGGGCTACATATTAAACGATGTTATTGTAATGATCGAAATTTAACTTACACAACGGGCGTCCGTCTTCGTCGTATAGGATTTCAAACTGTCGAGCATGTAATCGAAGAAATACGTTTGTTGCGTCGTTCTTTTTATTTCATAAAAGATCTGTGGAAGGGTGGTCTTGTGTTGAAATTGGGGGAATCTGACTTTTTGGGATGAAAAATTATGATCTTAGATTTTCGATTTCTGCTTGTTGAAAGAGGATAAAAGTGGACGTTTGGGGAGAATAAGAGGAAGACATCGCTTTCCCCCTAAATTTTAAAGTTTTAAAAATATTCCCCCACAAACCCGCCCACCCTATTCCCGAATTTTCTTTCGTTTTCCCCCCACATCTTCCCTCTCTCTTTTTTCCGTTGAATCGTCAGGCGAGTTGTTTAAACAACCTAGGATATGAAGCTTGATCGATGGTGATACAAAAGGAGAGGGATAATTAATAGGGACAAAGGAGATAATTTTACTTTGAAAAAATAAATTCAAACTGTATAGGTAAATGTAGAGGATAATTATGTTAGTAAAAATAGCAAATTAACGTCGTTTTAGTTTCAGTTATTTACATTTTCATTGATAATAGCTTAATTTGATTATAATTCTATTTATTACTACAATTCATAGGTTAACAACAAAATTTTAACCACAGCGTATGAAAATTCTTCAAAGATAAAAATGATCAACCAATTTAGAGTCAATGATGTCATGATATGCTACATTCATTAATACGTAAAAATTGATCCATAACAAATTCAAATTTAAAAAACGACTAGATAACGTGCTCGTGCAAAGAGCGGTCTAGAAGAACAACAAAAATAATATAATTACTTCAAATATTAAATTTTTAAATTTACTTATTAATCTAAAAATCAAAGGTACAAAAAAAAACATATAAAAAAATGGGCATAGAAAGAAATAATGATAGCGCCAAGTTTGTCCCTTGTTATCAAATTTTCTCTTCCGTTAACCCCTCTCTCCAATATTTCCTTCTTTTCCTTTTGTTTCCTTCTTCATTCTTCTTCCCGTAATCTCAAGACTGTAAATGCGGTGAAGCATCTCGTCTCAAGACATAAATAAATCCCTCTATTTGATGTGAAATTCCAAGAAACATACTTCTCTCTCCAAACACTCTTCCTGCAGTTTGCTCACTCTGCGTTTATTTCTAGTTTTTTTTTATTTATGTGAAGAGATTACTTATGAGAAACAATTGTTCAACACTAAATTTGAGATTGTTTGTGAATATGAAGAGGAATAAAAAAGTAGCTATTTTTGGCCATGTTGTTAGAAGCTTGGTGATGGTTCGAAGGAGAATACATGATTATTTGTGCTTAGTGGAATCATTTTTATACTATTTATTGGTGAAGTTATAATTATAGACAATATAATAGATAACTCGTTTTACTTAGTGCATATTTTGCTTTGACATAGGAGTTATCACCAACATAAATCTTAGGATTAACACTATAACTCCATTATTTTCTCCCGTTTGCAGATATTGGTTTCACCAATCTAAATATATACACATTTGAATTTCCTTACATTACGTAAACTTGACCGTTTCTTTATTTTGAATATGAATGAGCACTAATAAAGAATTAAATATAGAGGGGGTGGGGAATTGTTTGGTCAGTGAAGGAGCCATTTCTAAAGAACCATTTCTGATTACGAGTAATTGGTCATTACTTCATTATAATGATTAATTAAAATTCTCCCTACATTTAAGTTCGTGGAGAAAACAAAAAAAATAAGAAGCTTTTTGTAACTGTGCATGACTAATTATGATGATGATAAATGAGATATATAATGTTATGCAATTAATATGATAGAAATTATATTTGACTAATTTCTAACTATTACACGGGAGAAGAAAATTGTGATGGGAAGAAGCCAAAAGAAGAAGGGTGAAAAATGGCCAAATAGAGAAGTGCTTCTTCTAACTCTTAAATGGGTTGAGAAGAAGGGGAGCATCGCCATTGTCGTCGCTCGCACGTCTCGGCTTCGGATTGACTTAATTTTTTGGACCAACAAAAACTAAAAGTATTAAATAATATTAATATTTGGTATTACATTTTTGTAACGGAAATCTGAATTCAATTTGAATTCATTCCTCTACTTAATTTTTTCCCGATATGTTTCAATACAGCCATTAAGTGTGGACGTTTTCTGAAACAGCCACATGTAGAAAGGTTTTGCCTCTTCATTCCAACCTATCCTTTGGCTATAAATACGTGCCCTTCTTCAGTCTTTTTCTAACACCAAAAACATCCGACTATCTCCTCCATTTCTTCTACATACAAACAGTAAGTGTCGTGTGATTTGCTCCGCTTCTTTGAGTTCGCCGAGTTTTACAGTTTGAAGTGCCACTACCGTAGAACTGTAATCCCATTCCATCCTGGGAGGAATTAATCAGTTAACATTGGTCAACAGTGAGGGGTTAGATTCCTTAAGGAGACAGAAGAAACTTGTGGGCTCGAGATTGTGCGGTATATATTGTTTATATAATTTTGTTCTCGTATTTTCTGATAATTTTTTAATGCAGGATTAACAATAATTTGATCGAATGATTGGGACGTCACTGTGATTTCATAGTGTACACTAAGGCTTTATTTGGCATTGTGGTTGCGTGTTCTCGACCCCAATGTCATATATTTTGTTAGTCCTGCGTTCAAAAATATAATAAAATACGACAAACATAAATATATAAACAGTGTATATCGGACAATTCCGAGCTCACAAGTTTCTTGTGTCTCCTTAAGGAATCTAACCCCCTCACTGTAGCTCTAGGTTAACGGGTTAGTTCCTCCCAAGATGGAACGGGATTACAGTTCTACAGTAGTAGCACTTCAAACTGTAGAACTCGGCGAACTCAAAGAAGCGGAGCAAATCACACGACACTTACTGTTTGTATGAAGAAGAAAAGGAGGAGATAGTCGGATGTTTTTGGTGTTAGAAAAAGACTGAAGAAGGGCACGTAATTGAGACAACAGTCCACTCCGTTTTGTAGTGATTTTTAAACCAATGATTTTGGAATGCATAATTACCAAGCTTGATGTTAAACTTTATTAAGCGCTAGTGAACTCATCTTGGATTTTCTCATTTCCAGTAACCATTGAATAGGCGTTCACTCCGTAATTGTACCAAGCTGTATAAGTGTGTTATTAGTTTTACACTTTGATGAACTCTTTAGCAATCTAATCTTCAGAGATTAACGTTGTTCTTAATATGTAAATTTAACTATCAATACGAAAAGGAGACATAAAATTAACTAAGCTAGTACTCCGTAGAACGCAAGAGTTGTTTAAATTCCTACGTTCTAGATAAATCTTGGAGATTCCACAAGCAACCTACCCGGATAGCAAACAGATAAGTGGAGTTGTAACCTTAAAGTTTCATAAAAATTCACGCTTTCAAGCGCAAGAATATCAATGTTCCAAGCTTTAGATTACATAATTCACAACAATGGTATTACTACATAGACCCATACAGCAATTCTAATCGTCCTAGCAATTTTAATTGGGCCTAATTGACTTTAGTTTATAGTTTTAAAAACCAATTTATCTTCATATAATAATTTAGCAGAGTTTATAATAATCTTTTTGTTCTATCAACATGTATATATTTTTGAATATCTTCTTAAAAATTGAAGGCTTGCTTGTTGCATTAAAAGCTCGTTAGAAGAAGAACACTAGAAGCTGTTAATGCAATGTAATAGCTGATTGCTTGCTAAAAGAAAACGAACACGGTAAAAGAAAAAACTAAAACGAGTCTATCCATAATCGAACCCTAAACCACCAGGGCCTATCATGACATTCTCCACCGGTTTGCTGGAATAATTTTTCTCAATCTTATGTTAATTAAAAGCTATGGTACAGATAGGGCCTAACAATTAGCCCAAAAGTACTTTTTGACAATTCAATGCACTTACTTTAGATACAAATCCGCTTCCTGGTTAACCTAGTTTTTACACTCTTCTTCCTCCCTTAGTTACTAGTTACACATCTTTCCTGAAACACAATGAGACTCGAAGAGTTGTTTCCATATTTCTATATATATAACGGTTTTCCATGTATTCAATGTCTTCTTGATGTTTGGCATTTTATGCCTATATTTCCTTAATATTTCCTCACGTTTTAGTACCTTATTCGTTCGTTTTATAGCTTGTGACTGTGGTTTTACACTGATTTTATGTCGTGCGTATGTAGGTTGTTGTGCAGTGTAATTGGAGCTTTTAAGAGCATGATTGAGCAAGAAAAGATTGGATTTTGATTGAGGATTGGATCGAGCACACGAAGGCACGACACGAGCGAGCAAAAGAGCGAACGAAACAGGAATTTGGCTGGGCGCTGTGGGGCATGCCCCGCGCCCCCCAAAGCGCCAGCCACCCCAGCGCGTTTTTCAATGCGGCGCAGGCCCAAAGCGGGATGATTTTCGACGTCCTCTGTCCAAGCTCACGCGTTCCGAGGCGCGGGGCGCCCGTTATAGCGCCCCTTGTGCGCGTTTTTACTTCCTATTTCGTCTAGGATTGGGTCTAACTTATTACTAGGTGTTTGTAAACTCTATAAATACTCTTTTACTTAGTTTTTCATAGGAGTTCAGACTTTGGAGCAAATTTGAGAGCTCATAACATCAAGACAAGGGTTTTTTCTTCCTTCCATTAATCTATTACATCATTATTTCATTATTACATCAATTCCTTGTGTTGTTATTATGAGTATGCGTAGCTAATCCTATCGTTCTAGGGTTAGAGTATTTCATGAAGGTTGATGTTTGAAGATTGATTCTCATTAATTGAATCCCATAACGGGTTGCTTATTCTTTCTTGATTTCACTTGTGTAATTGTCAGGGCCCGATTATTACGCATTATCTATGGTTTTTAGATTGAACTCGAAAGAGGGAATTTAATTACGTAATAAGAAAGAGTAGGACTAGTTTGTGAACCCGGGCATCGGGGAACCAATTTGTGAGTAGGATAGACATATACTTGCTCACCTAGTTTAACTAATTACAGAATTCGTTAATGCGTGCACGTGATTCAACCCATAGACATATAGGGATTGGAGTAGCCTGCATAGACCGTGAAGAACTGAAAGGTTTTCACGGGTACATGTAATCTGTTAGTTAGTAACCCGGGATTTAAGAAGTGGAATCAATTGGAAAACTCAACTGGATTGTTCTTAACTCTGACCCTGGATCGTCTCCGTATTACTGATAACAACCAAGTTTTGCTCCATTGCTTGAATTCACTTTTACTATTTAATCACTGTTCTTTAGTTAACAAAATCATCACTATTGGAAAAAGATCCCTGAATAGTTTAAATAAATTGTTTGCTAGAACTCAGTCTGAATAGTCCTCGTGGGAACGATACTCATCTTATCACTTTATTACTTGTCGACCACGTATACTTGCGTGTGCGTTTGGGAGCAACAAGTTTTTGGCGCCGTTGCCGGGGACTAAATAATTGACTGATTTCTTTTTGAACGATTTATTATTTTCTATTCAGGTTTAATTTTTGTTTAGTTTAGTATTGTGTTACTTGTCTTATCATGGCATCTATTAATGAAAATTGGTCGAATGATGATTGCTCAAATTTTGAGGATCTCTGTCTACTTTGTGGAGGAACCCACTTGTGGGAAAATTGTCCAACTCTTTCAACCCTGCGAGACTGGTTATGTGAATTTTCTACCACCTTTGATTGGAATTTTTGTAAATTGTGTGGTGGTCGGTGGAATGATTGTCCTAAGTGTCATGCTCCTTCCCCCAATAATTTTGGTGATGATTCTAATGATGTTTGTGAGTTTGACAGGAGCGATAAAGTGCAGGTTTTTAGCGAAACTTGGCTAATGGAGCAAGCCAAACTCTTAGAAGCTTATGGGGATTTCAGGAGTGAACTTACAAATATGACGAGGCAATTTATGGAAGAAAGGGTTGTGCTCGGGCAAGAGATCGACGAATTTGGCTTGACTATTCACGACTTGGAGGAGAATTTGAGTGATATGGTTGAGGTGTCTGAAGCTCAATTATCAGTTGTCGTGCTTAGTAGATTTGAGATAGAAGAGCTTAGAAGCCAATTTGAGGAGCAAAAAGTGGAATTCCTACCATTCGACCCAATAGCAGTTGATGATGCCAAGGTTGAGGAAATTACATTAGAGTCAAGTGAAGAAATAGAAAACATCATATTTGAGGACTCTAGTGTTTGTGCAAGCGAGGGTGTCAAAAGTAATGCAACTTTAGAATTGAAGCGCATTGGGCCTCATTCCAATCATTTTTCAACATTGTGTTTGGATGGTGACATGAAAATTGAGCCACCCGAGCCTATGAAGAAACCAAGGGAGGAGGAACAAGGTGCCTATATTTTAGAGTTTGCGATGCCGAGGAGACAAAATGACATCCCTCATTTAAAGGCCAAGAAGTGCAAAATGCGACAATGGTTACTTGGTCCTTTTGTATTTTTGCCACCACCCCAATACCATAGTTGTAAACTTGAGGCAAAGTTGGGGATTCAATTCATTAGTTCAAGGTGGAGGAAAAAGTGATGAAGTTGTCCTCGTCGTGCCGCGACGTTAAATCAAGCGCTTCTTGGGAGGCAACCCCATTTGTTTGCTTTACTTTTATTTATTTTTATTATTATTTTTATAGTTGTATATTACTTTGGGTGATTCTTTGGATTGCAGGTTCATGTAATGTCGAGGCTAAGTGTGGGGTGTCCTCACCCTTGCCTAATGTTGATGACCTGATGAGGGAAGTCTGAGTACCTCATACTATATGGAAGCTTGGAGGATGCTAGCACCAAGGACTAGAATCTTCAGGGAAGTTTTCTTTACCTTGCACTTTCTTATTTTTAGCACTGAGGACAGTGCTTAGTTTAAGTGTGGGGTGGGGAACTACCCTTTATCTATTTTTGAGGTTAGGATGCATGTACCGTAGGTTTTTCTTTTGTCACTTGACTTTATTTTTATTTGTTTCTTGCTTTAATATATGAAAAAAAAAAATTAGAAAACCAATGAAAAATTCCAAAAAGATTTTCCTTTTAGTTTTATTAGTGGTACATGTCATCCGCCCCGTGGTTTTTCTTATGGCCTCGGTTCTTTTCCACGGGGAGGCCTTTGAACCGGGTAGTTTTTTTATTTTTAGGATTAGGATAGTTAGTATAGGTGATCCTAGACGAAAGGAAGAGGTAGAATGCTAGGTGCCTTTGATGTGTTTGATACCGGTGGACTTGAAGTGATTGCATGTGCTATTTGTGGTGTCCTTGGGTTTTATTTTGATGCATGCCTAGGAAAAATTGGAACGACCCCCTTGAGATGCTTGAGTCCGCTTGCTTGACTTGATTGTTAACCTTTGTGCATTAGTGCTTAAATTTCCACAAGTTGCACTCTAGATGCTTGATTGAGAGTTGTTGATGGAATCTTTTTGTGTGGATCATGTGCAATGTGTGTTGTGAGGCATGTTCTTATTTACTCCATGTTGCATGTTAATGTCTAGAACTTGCCCCGTGTGTGTGCAAAGCGAAATCTTAGGTTTGCTCTAGTCGGGAAATGATACAAGGCCTTTTTTTTGTTAGCCTACCCTTACATATATACCTTGAAAAAAAATTGTTGTTGTGATTTCTTTGATCCTTTCTATTGGTACCCACACCCCGAGCCTACCTATTTGTTCTAAATTGTCTCTTTTGGCCCTTTACTCCTTAAGCACTTTAGTGATATTGTGTAGTTGATTGGAGTTGTGGTTGGAATTGGAAGGTTTTTGAGTGGAGCTAATGAAGGGGAATAATTGAAAATTTGTGAAGTAGTGAAAGGCATTGGTAAGGTTGGATGAAATTGAAATAAGAAAAGAAAAAAAAAAGAGCAAAGTTGAAAAGAAAAGAAAAATTGTGAAAAAAAAAAAAGAAATAAAGAGAAAAAGATATCCATTCCTTGCTAGTGTGTGCTTAAAAGAAAAATTGCTACTTGTTGAGAAGGTGTATGCGTAGAAGTTGTTGATTTGGGTGGCTTGATGAGATTGATGATTAATTTTAAATTGTGATGTATTAAAGTGCTTAGGGAGGTAGTCACTATTACCCATATGTATCATACCAACCCCTTAGCCTACATTACGACCTTTCTAAAGTCCTAGTTAATCCCGATTGGAGTGAGCCTACATTAGTGGAGTTCTACACTACGGGCAAGCCTATGGTACATTGTGTGTGACATGTGAGTTTTTCATGAGAGTGAGTGAATTCGTTTGTTATTGTCCCCATTCTATTTTTGATATTCATGGTTGTGTGTGATACTTGGGGGACACTCTCTTGCTTCATATTGGTGAGGGCACATGGGTTGCATGAAATAGGTGAAGTTGATGGTTCTTGGTTGAGTAGATAGGTGTGATTTTATGGGAGCATGGTTGCAATAAGTTGAGTTTGTGCATTTGAGCTATTTTGGGGTGGTTGTTCTCATATTTTTTATTTTGGTAAATTGTTGGCATGTTGTGGAACCATGGTAGTCATGTGCGCATTGGTTCAATGGTCGGTATCAACCATAGTCATAGGCAGACCTGTTTTACCTAGGGTAGTGAGATGTGACTTGCTCGAGGACGAGCAAAAGTTCAAGTGTGGGGTGGTGATGTTTGGCATTTTATGCCTATATTTCCTTAATATTTCCTCACGTTTTAGTACCTTATTCGCTCGTTTTATAGCTTGTGACTGTGGTTTTACACTGATTTTATGTCGTGCGTATGTAGGTTGTTGTGCAGTGTAATTGGAGCTTTTAAGAGCATGATTGAGCAAGAAAAGATTGGATTTTGATTGAGGATTGGATCGAGCACACGAAGGCACGACACGAGCGAGCAAAAGAGCGAACGAAACAGGAATTTGGCTGGGCGCTGTGGGGCATGCCCCGCGCCCCCCAAAGCGCCAGCCACCCCAGCGCGTTTTTCAATGCGGCGCAGGCCCAAAGCGGGATGATTTCGACGTCCTCTGTCCAAGCTCACGCGTTCCGAGGCGCGGGGCGCCCGTTATAGCGCCCCTTGTGCGCGTTTTTACTTCCTATTTCGTCTAGGATTGGGTCTAACTTATTACTAGGTGTTTGTAAACTCTATAAATACTCTTTTACTTAGTTTTTCATAGGAGTTCAGACTTTGGAGCAAATTTGAGAGCTCATAACATCAAGACAAGGGTTTTTCTTCCTTCCATTAATCTATTACATCATTATTTCATTATTACATCAATTCCTTGTGTTGTTATTATGAGTATGCGTAGCTAATCCTATCGTTCTAGGGTTAGAGTATTTCATGAAGGTTGATGTTTGAAGATTGATTCTCATTAATTGAATCCCATAACGGGTTGCTTATTCTTTCTTGATTTCACTTGTGTAATTGTCAGGGCCCGATTATTACGCATTATCTATGGTTTTTAGATTGAACTCGAAAGAGGGAATTTAATTACGTAATAAGAAAGAGTAGGACTAGTTTGTGAACCCGGGCATCGGGGAACCAATTTGTGAGTAGGATAGACATATACTTGCTCGCCTAGTTTAACTAATTACAGAATTCGTTAATGCGTGCACGTGATTCAACCCATAGACATATAGGGATTGGAGTAGCCTGCATAGACCGTGAAGAACTGAAAGGTTTTCACGGGTACATGTAATCTGTTAGTTAGTAACCCGGGATTTAAGAAGTGGAATCAATTGGAAAACTCAACTGGATTGTTCTTAACTCTGACCCTGGATCGTCTCCGTATTACTGATAACAACCAAGTTTTGCTCCATTGCTTGAATTCACTTTTACTATTTAATCACTGTTCTTTAGTTAACAAAATCATCACTATTGGAAAAAGATCCCTGAATAGTTTAAATAAATTGTTTGCTAGAACTCAGTCTGAATAGTCCTCGTGGGAACGATACTCATCTTATCACTTTATTACTTGTCGACCACGTATACTTGCGTGTGCGTTTGGGAGCAACACTTCTTTCAAAGTCATACATTGAAACTGACGATTTGGTACTTCACTTTTGCCTTTGTTATTTTAAGTAATTTCTTAGCAATATGTCCATTAATGTTTATTATTTTCTTTCCACATATTCTTCCGTCGGGTATATGGGAATTTCTTCCGATTAAGGCGAAGTATACATTGGTAGTTGTAACGACGGAAAAATGGGGGGGGGGGGGTGAACGATGGTTTATGAAGCTCAACACATGTACGAAAGGGCGGAAAAGGTTAATAATGGCTGGGGAGAGTTTGTAAGAGCTAAAAATCTGAAGGCAGGAGATCATATTTGTTTTCGTCTCATTGAAAGCAGTGAAGAAATTGTGATGTTTGAATTTGAGTTGTATGGTGTTCCGGCTTCTCATGAACCTCAATGGAGTATCTGTGATTATGTTGGTTATGATGATGATGATGGTGATGGTGATGATGGTGGTGATGGTGATAATGGTGGTGGTGGTGATGATGAAGAAGTTGGTGAAGGTACCATTGATGATCCAGTTTGTGTTGATTAGTATAATAGCAGTATTTAAATGTATTTTGATGTTGTTTTTGTTAACGTGGACTGATGTTTAGGAGATTTAATGTATTATTTTCATGTGTTTTGAATATTTTGATGTCTTTGACATGGTACTACTTCAATGAGATTTTAGAATCTTTTGAGTTGTTTTATTTAACAATTTATTGTTTATTAAAATTTGAACTCACACAACTACAAAGTGCATTACCTCTATAAGCAATATTCACAAATCCGAATAATAGTAGCAATTCTAAGTACTTTCCACCCGGTATATACGTTGTTTTTCATGATTGTATGACATTTAAGTGTTTTTTAATGCTTCAGATGTTACAACGGATGACTTTGTAAGTTTTATTGCTTAATAACACTTTTATTTATTTTAATTTACAGTAGCTTCTAATTTGTTACGAATATAACCAAGATTGAGGAAACATTTGGGATGAGGTCAAATTACGTTTGGGACCCCGGGAAAATGTCTATAAATAGAGGAATAACATAATCAAGGCTGGTTAGACACTACATTTTCAGATCATGGATTTTCTAGTCAATGGTCGTTTTGTTTTGATAGTTCACATTATGGGAAGACCTCCAAATCCTGATGCTGATGATGATTCATTAAGTACATCAAGTGGTGGTTCTTATGGGGTAAGAATAGATTATGGTGGTGAAGGAGACTATGCCCCTGAAGCCTTACAATTGCTATGCTTTAGAGGCGTTTACAAATTAGCCTATCACTTGACTAACAGGAGAGATCATTAGCCAATATAGATACTCTAATCATCTAAACAAATTACTGTGTGAGACTCAAAATGCACCAAAGGATGTGCTTTCTACAGTAGACAAATTTACTGCTCAACAAATAAAGTGCTTTCACATTTGTCATGTCAATTTAAATGCTTGGAGTAAAGACATGGGGAAGCTTAAGCAGTGCCTTACTAGTTACTACTGTATCACTAGCTATTCTACCGTCAATTTTATAACCTTCCACATACAAATGCTCTCTGAGCAATTAGTAAATGCAACCACAAAATTACAACTGACAAACGGGCCATCTTAGTTGCTCCTTGCCATTTTAATAAGAATAAGAGGCATAAAAAATTGGGAAAATTTCATATCTAACCTAACATGGCCCTACAGTTTAATAGACACAATTAATATACAACAATGTCAAGCCAAAAAGATGCTAATAAATAGGTTTATGTGTATCCTTTTCATAACAAAGTTGCATTAATTATGTTCTAAACACACGTAATAAAAGCAAATCCTACATTTAAGGAGTCCCACAAGTCACGTAATCCACAATCTCCTCCAAATATATATCCAATGCTACTGATATATTTCCTACCAAATATATCTCAAATATATACCCCCATAATATATTCAGAAATTTATTCAATATAATACATATGCAATTGAAAGAGATACTGTTCAATAATATGCAAGGTATACTATATATAGAAGGTAATATGCAACAAATATGTACTGTATATGCAAGTATTCACGTTATATAAATGAATATCAGTAATATGTAAGGAATACCAGACTGTAGAGAAGAAGATGGAAGGGCTCATGTTCACTGAAGGGTTTTTCGGTTTCCAAGATAAAGTGAGAAAATTGTTGTTAGATGAAAAGTCTCATGTATTAGGTTTTGAATTTTTTTAACTTTTTATTTACCACTTGATTGAAGTATTACCTTAATATTAGGAGATAAAATCGTGTATTTTAATTAGTTATTATCAGATCATTATTAAATGATATGCATTAACAAAAGCTGTATATCACATATCCCACGAAAATAGGCATTAAATAGGGGAAGTTAATTGAGATTCTGAAAAATAATAAATGCAGTGAAAAAGAAAAATGCAAGTTCCCACAAAAGTAGGCACGCTTAGAGGGGAGTTAATCTGTTTTTAAAAATGGCTGATAAAAGATACCTACATAAGTCTAAATGTCTATATACAATAAATTTGAAAAAAATGTACTATATTACCCTAAGGCACATCCAAATGTCTATACAATGAAAATCACTAAAAGAATTAGTGAGTCTGAATAGTACACTGTTTTGGGATTAAAGAATTTTAGCAGTTTAGACTTTACATAATGTGTGAAATTTGACGTCAATGAGGAAAAGAATTCATAGGTAATGAGGTAGGGCTTAAGTGGCGTCATTCATAACCTAACTGTGCGAAGCATGGGTAAGTTTACTAGTTGGCTTAGAAGAGATAATTAGGTCAAAGGAAATATTTCAAAAGATTTTTATGTTCAATTGACATCTAAACATAAGAATTACAGTAAGAATTAAGCAGTGAATTATCCCTTAGGTGCTATAGTCGTAGTTGCAAGTCAAGTAGCTTTTCAGCACAAGTGCATAAAAGGAACTTTTAAATTTTGGAGCTTATTTTATGAATAATTAATTACGTGTTTGGATAAACAGGCTCAAATTGAAAAATATGTTGCATAGTTGTTTGGTTTAAAAATATTTTTTTAATTTAAAAGATTGAAATAACCTTAAAAAAAATGGGAGGATAATCAAGGGCTTTTATTGATGAAGGTATTTGTGGAGCTGGGAAATTTTTTTAAGTATAATCAATTGTTAATTATATAGCCACATATGTCTGAATACACACCTGGTATACATTAAAAGAGGGTCGATTTTTTCTACACCAAAAAAAAAAAAAGTCCCAAAAAAAATAAAAAAGTATTTCAGAAGAATGAGACTTGCGCCCCCTCACATCCAAAAGCCCTACTACAAAATAAGGCGAAGGATCGCCCCACTAGAAGGATCCCGACCTTCTCAAAGACTGTTCATTGGCCTGCGACTGATCTCATCGTTCGTTTTCCCCCTCTTTCCTATTCAAGAGTTCTCCTTAGGAACAAACCTTTAGCAAGGTTCGATCTCGTGACCCTCGCTATGGATGACCCAACAGACGCCGCTGCGCCGGAACAGCTACGACTCCGTGGCCTTTCAGCAGAACTCTGATTATTACTAGTAAAGTAACAAATTATTCAAACATCTGTCTTGAGTTTCTAATGCCTTGGTTGACGCATCAGGCCAAAACAATAGTCTGTTTTGTAACCTAAGCCTTGGTAGTTGCATCAACCAAAGGCGCAATCAGGTAATATGGGCGAAAGTGGCTTTGGTTGACGATGCAACCAAACGTTACACCGAGTATGAAGACAAACAGTGAAGAGGCGCTAACAACTTCTCCGACAAAATGTTCAACGATTTTGGACAAAACATGCAAGTTAGGGAAATAATGCTACATTACGTAGGGTGGAATGATAATATCCCGTCTCATACATCCTCCACTTTCAAGGGTGCCTTGTGCATACGTATCAGAACTGGAGCCAATCAAGTTAACCCCAATATTAGACGAGCGACTCATTTTGAAATCCAACCCATGTGAAACCATGATCGGGAGGATAATCAACTCTCTCTTGAGGATCACTATCAGGAATTGTATCTGTTTCATCATCAGAAATAACAATAAGTTCAGGTTTTCCGCACCACTGGATGGCCCTCTAGAATTAGGATCCTCCTCCAAACTTGAGAAACAGCTTCTTTTAACTCGGTTCTCATCAAAATCAGTGGAAGGCATGTCATTGGCATAACAAGAGCTCATCAGACTTTGTTTTTCCTCATAGACGTTCACTACCTAAGAACATCTTGGAACATTAGTAGACTCTCTATTAGTAGCATGATTTCCATTCAAATTGTCAGGCTGCAGAGATGATGTCACATTCTTAGACATCCTGCATTCATCTCTACTCCCAGGTGGAATTAGAGACAAAACATTTTCTACAGGTTCAGAAGTCGCAGTCCTGCTGTCGTTGATATCATCTGGATTGAGGGGTAAAGAAGCAGGATCAAGTTCACATGATCTCGCGGGTACACCATCTTGTTCAGTTCTAGTAATTCTGAGAAAGGGAATAAGTTCGGGTTTTCTAGGACCACCTGATGACAGTCTAGAATTAGGCTCTTCCTCCAAACTTGATGCGTAAACATGAGCAAAACCATTATTAAATTGTAACAGGGTATCGATTGCGCCTTGGTCTCTCAGCCTTATCAGTTCGGACCTATAAAATTTCACTGTAAATCGCAATAGCTTATCTGAAGGATCAATGCCTAATCTGTCAAAAACTGCATTGACAAAATCATCATACGATACGCCCGTCTTTACAATGATCTGATCAGTGATACCTCCCACATATGAAGTGGATCCATCTGGAAGTACCTTATTCTTCCCACCCCAGTGACAGAAACAAAGAAGCATTTTTTCTCCAGCTCCCATCATGAAGTAAATGTACTTGACCACAGATGCTCAAGGTGTAACAATCTTCAAAACCTGACAATGCTGGTAAGAAATAAAATACCTTTTTAGAGTGAGTTACTAAGTACTTATCGAGGATGAATATTGTTTTATATATAGTATTTCTCCTTCTTCCACTTTTAAGTGTCACTTTTGTAGGAACAATGTGGATGTTTGACGAAAATATTGTTGAATGTAAAATAAGTAAAAAAATATAGTAGTTATATTGTCTCAAAGATGTACAATGCTTTGATTTTGGATGGTAGTGAGATGGAGCTCTTGGCTGATGATAGTCTCTATTTATAGGGGGTGTTTGCATGTTGTTCCCTTTCTTATTATTTAATCAATAATATTTTCTTACAAATTAATATATTATTTAAAATTCTATGGTAATACTTTAATTTTATATTGAATATCAATTATATGCGACGAATATGTAAAAAAGATAGAATTTGTTTAATGAAAATTAAAAAATAAAATAGAGATAAAAGATAATAATATAATATAATTAAAAGAGAAAAATACAAAAAGGAATTTTTTTTTTGGAGGAAAAAATGAAGAAATGGTTGGAGGGGTTCATTATTTTATTTATTTTACTACACACAAAAAGGTTTTTTTTTAAAAAAAGTACAGTTTAAAAAGTCACGTGCCTTTATCGTGGTTCGATCTCGTGACCCTTATTATGAAAGACACAACAAAAGCCGCTGCGCAGAATTAGCCACATCTGTTGGACGTTGAGCCAAAATAAAATAAAAACTGATTGCTTCTGTCTTGAGCTTCCAATCCCTTGGTTGACGCATCAGGAAAAAGCAATAGTATTTTTTGTAGAATATTATTGGTTGATGGATCAACCAAAGATAAAATCAGGAAGCAGGAGCCAAAATGGATTTGGTTGAACATTCAACCAAATGTTAATCGGAGCATGAGCACAAAGAATGGAGAGTCGCTAAAGCCGGTCTTTCACGAAATATTTGTATGATTTAACACGACGACATCAATACAAGTGGAATTATGGACGTATGTATTTTCAAGAATACACTGGAGAAAAATATTGGTATTGTTTTACTACTATAATAAGCAGTGGAGTATATGTTTAATAAACATTGAAGTGACACTATTCATCACATCCATTACTATTCATTATTACTACTTTATTATTATTTAACTCTTTTAATTTATCTCTTTATATACACTTAATTATGCTTATGTAACGATTTTATAATATTTATTTCATATCTTAACTTAGGCGTATAATTTTGATAAATAGATCATTTATGCGAGCATACTAGAGGTGGAAATTGAATAGCTATGCAGTATTTCAGTTGAATTTTAACGTAATATAATATGTATTTTATTGTATTGTATCGGAATGATTTCACTTTTTTTGAATTATTCGTTAATATATTTAATCTATAATATTTGCTTACAAATTAATATATATTATTTAAAATTTTATGGTAATTAAATAATTTTGCATTGAATATCAATTATATGTGATGAATATGTAAAAAAATAAAAATAGATAAACGATAGAATTTGTTTAATGAAGATAGCAAATTAAAATTGAGATAAAAGATAATGATATAGTAATATAGAAGAGAGAAAAGAATATAAAAGGGAATATCATTTTTTGGAGAAAAAAATGGAGAAATGGTAGCAGTAAGTTTACCAAATATAAACTAGCATTTTCATCAATATTGCACAATTTAGGCAGAAATCAAATTAAACAGTCAAATATTAATTATAGTGGAAAAGAGCCACTCACGCGTGAAAGGGGGGGTTGATTATTTTATTTATTTTACTACACACATAAGGGTTTTAAAAAAAATGTCAGTTCACAAAGTCACGCGCCTTTACCGTGGTTCGATCTCGTGACCCTTATTATTGAAAGACACACCAGAAGCCTTGGTTGACGCATCAGTCAAAAGCAATAGAATTTTTTTGTGGAATATCATTGGTTGATGGATCAACCAAAAATAAAATCAGGAAGAAGGGGCCAAAATGGCTTTGGTTGACGATTCAACCAAATGTTAATCGGAGTATGAACACAGAGGGTGGACAGTCGCTGAAAACATCTTATACGAAATGTTTGTATGATTTAACACCACAACATCAATACAACTGAAATTATGGACGTATGTACTTTCGAGAATACAGTGTATAAAAATCTTGGTACTGTTTTACTACTAATAAGCAGTCGAGTATATGTTTAATAAACATTGAAGGGCAAAAAACACTGTAGAAAAAATACATAAAGTTTAGTATAGGTTGAGTTTCCCCAAAAGTTTACATGCACCCTTCATCACAAAAAAGTATATAAACCATAGCGCGCGCCGCAACATAACAAAAATGGAACCGAATTATGCAATATATTTAGTCAATATTACCAAATTACTAACTCTTTAACAAAGCGGCAGAGCCAAGTGGATTAAATTTGAAGACATGCCATGCCAATCAGTATTGCAATAAAGAAAGGAAAAATTACACACAGTATAACTTTATGTACTTTTATTACAAAATATATAAATATTTTCAAAACTTACAAAAATAGCAACATTCTTGTTTTTTGCTACAAAAAATAGCAGAATGTATTTAAAAAGAAAAGAAAATGTAATTAAAAAAAAGAAGATAAATTTAATTCTATATTTATGTACCCAAATCATGTTTAGATAGGTTTAAATCTTTTTACATTTAAGACTCATTTTCTCTCTCACCTCAAAACCATCTATTAAAAATTGACAATAGGCATATGTAAGAAACAATAACCATACAATACACATATAATAGCCATACAATACACATACAATAGCCATACAATAGCCATACAATACACATACAATAGCCGTACAATATACATACTATACACATACACCATACGATAGACATACAAAAGACATACAGAATTAGTAATTGGGTAGTTGTAATCCCAAAAAAGTAGGAACAAATGAAAAGGCATGCCTATAATTATGGGCAATTTTGGTGCAGGGTGTATTTTCAATTTTATTGAGTAAATCTTTTTTTTTAATAACTTGTATATATAATGTTAAGAAAGTATTGCTATTCTTGAAAAGTGACATAATGTTGCTATTTTATTGTAAACCTGCTACTATATTTGTATATTTGTATAATTTAGCCATAAAGAAACTTCCCTCCACCTGATTAATTAATCTCCCACCCGTTTTTTTTCGCGGATTTAAGATTTTCCCTCCAGGGAAAATTAAAAAAACGAAATGTATGGCAGTAACTTATGCGGATAACAACCCGGCCCATTATATATTGTCCCATAACCCTAAAAGGAAATTGTCACTCATAAGTCCCCTCATTTCTCTAAAAAAACCACCCATATCCTCTTCTTTCCGCCGTTTCTAACATAGTGAAGTTAAATTGATATGCCTGCAGAAGGACGTAGACCTTTTCCGCGCGTCGTCGTAGATAACCATGTTTTCCACTGTGTAGACACGGTGAGGACTGACGTTAATGTTATGGCCGTGCGGCTCGATCGTGTATCTCGCCAGATGGATCTGCTGATGATGCGTTTGGAAGGCTTCGTGCCGACCATAGAACGAGTTTTGCATAATTTTGGAGGCACTTGTCTTGAAGGAGCGCAAATTGACAGTCCTATAGCCTCACCACTCCAGGATTTGGGTTTTTTCGTTTAAAGCCGTAGTCGCGTTTAATTTGACTGTAATATATATATATTTTCCTATGTCTGAATCTGCTGTTCCTTTCTGAATTTGGCTTTGGGTGCTGCTAAATTTCTGATCCTATGCCACTTGCAGCACTAGTTTGTAATTGCACGACTATTGTTCCTCCACTTTTCGAGCTGATGATCTTCTCTTCGTTTGTTCCCCCTCCCCCGGTAATTGCTTTAGCACACGCGTATGAGAAGACGATTAATTAAAGAAAATGTTATTTGATGCTGATATATTTGAGTTGGTATTGCATTTGTCCATGGTGTTTTAGCATCAGGTTCCGTTCTTTGAACATCGTCTAATCACAAGATTTTTTGTTCTTGTTGCGCTTGTTTGTACCGGAAACTTGTCTAGTTACAGTATTATATGGTGTAGTATTCCGTGCACAGATGTTCCTCCAAATACTCCGCTCTTGACTAATATTGGACTATGTTCCCCCCGAATGTCATACGTTATTAATAAATTTTTTTTTTTATTTCCAATTACCATTGACGAATACAATTGAAGTCAGAAATCAGTCCATTAGACACGAACTAAATCAAAACCACAAATTAATAAGTATTGCATCAGGATTGAGCAGGTACGTTGTCTAGACACCTATTCATCCAAAGTAGAAGTAGGCGTTTCGTGTGAATCAACGACTTCTGCTTGACAGCATCAAAGAGCAGATAAGTTAATGCGAAAGTTTCGATGTCAACAACACGTAGATGACTGTTAACTAACGGGTGCAATATTGCCATGAATTGCATTATAAATTCATGTGTCCTGCTCCGACTTCGCCTCAAAACTTAGAATCCATTAATTTGCTGCAGTTACCATCACTAATGGCAGGGCCTCTGGTTTTAACCACCGTACGTATACCGTCGTCCTCAACCAATAGGGTAATCAAGGAAACCATTGCCGTATTAGTTCTAATTTGTTCATTCTGTCAACAAGAGCAACGCAAACACATAATTGGACAATTTGTGGGCCACAACTGATTAATTAGCGAATTGGGCCGCACCATCAATGAAGGCATGTGCTCGGCCCATGTAGGGTAAGCCCTCCAACACGTTTTCGGTGAGTCTCCAGGAGTTGGGTCGCATAATCTATTCCTGCACGTATGAATCCTGATAGGAATTCAACATTCCCATGCTCGCTGTCGTTAAAGTTTAGCCAACGACATGTGTAAAATAAGGACACTTGTTTAATCGAATTTTAGGTACTTTTTAATATTGAGCAGTTATCACATGCCCTGGTACTTCTTTATTAATCAAGATGGGTAGAACTTGTTGTGGTTAGTAGACAAGTTCTTTGCCCTTGCAACAATACAAATAACGGGAATGCACGAAATCAGCCCAGCGTATGCAAACTTGGTGTATTCTACATGGACAAAAAGGAGAAAGTCAATATTGCTACTAAGTCCTAAGTACATTACAACTTCAGACTGGACAATCGTTAGACAAGTACAAGCGCACGATCAGTCCACGATGAAGTAAGTACTACATATATAGAGCCCAAAAAGGTGATACAAAGTATATATATCCCTAATAATCCAGACTAGAACCAAAGCTACCATCATCCGAACTTAAATCTGAATGACAAGGAGCTCCCATCTCAAAGTCAAACATCGGAAAGGTTAATTTCGTGGTTTCAACGTCAATGAGACATATATCACAATTGACAAATAATTCACCGCAGCCGTAAATATCTATCATATATCTATTCCAGTGCCCCGGCCCCTGAAAGTGACAACACCCAGTCTCTACGACTTTGCTGCAGTTTTCCGAACAAATCATCCTTTTGAGACGTCCTTTGCATTCAATCGTCTTATTTCTTCCGTCGGGCTCCTTCAATAGACTAAGCAGCACTTCCATCCCCGAGTTGATGCTAATTTCATCTTCCCTATCAAACATCAGCAATGCAATCCCGTAATTGTACTTTGCTTGGGCCGCAATAGAATTATTAACGAATTGGGCCTCACCCGAAGAATTATTAGCGACTTGGGCCATATAGTGCAACCCCTTCTTGTTACCGGCAACAAAAAACATATGAGTCCCGAGAAGTAGGGTAGCATAATCAATTCCTTTGCTGCTCAGTCCATATAGAAATTCAAGATTTCCACGGTCGCAGCGCTGCAGTTTATCCAAGATCTTCTCCAGAGGCAGGTATTGTTGAATTGCCCTGTAAACACCAGCTTACGTGTAAGGTCGCACCTGAAATTGTAAAATGCATGCATGATAACGTCGTGGCAAGTACTAAGGTATAAAAAAGTGCATTAAAGAATCAACAAATCATTCTTGAACTCACACTAAGGTCAGATTTGAGATATCAGCAACAGAAGGGTCGGATTCCATAAATTTATGGATTATTGATTCTACAACTGTTGCTGGAAGGTCCAGTAGACATGGTTCTTGCTTTATCACGTTTGGACAAGTATACGAGAACAACAATTATTTTTTCAAGATGGAGGACTGAAACCCCAATATGGTTTGTGAGAAGTATTTAAAAGCTCCACTTGAACTTCATAGACGATGCATTGAAACCATACACAAAACATAAATACTACAACCCCAACTACCCTCATCAAAAGTCCAACTACACTGGATGCACTAAATACGCCAACTACCGCTTTAGAACGCGAAACATCAACTCAAATGACTAAATGGAGGTCTGCAACTATATTTTTGGAGGAGTACTATTACAAGTTTCACTTGAAATCAACTCAATATAAATAAGGTAACCTTGTGCTATGAAAGGTGTATGGGTGGCTAGTTAATAGTTATGATCAACAAGTAATACGATGACCAAGATTGGGTTTTTACATCTACTAACAAGAACCACCATACCCCTTAATGCTCATAGAATAATATGTTGTAGTGTTGGTAAAAAACATTGCTTTAGGACATTTTTCATTAAGAATATTCAAAATAATATTGCTAGTTCTGAATTTTTTAAACTTTTGTCATTAATAAAGAGAAACCGAAAAAAAAAACACTAGACCGGCTTCGAAAATTAACAGGATGTTATAAATTCATTTATTTGTGTGGATGACCACTACTCACCATTATTCAATTGTAACATATGGTTTACTACCCCACTTTCTCCTACTTAATTCCCCCCCACTAAGTGACCACTAATTCCTTATTAAGTCACTACTTAATTCTTGTAACCTTTGGGTTGATTTGTAACCTATGTATTTGTATCCTATAAATAGAGCACATTTGGCTCTATGTAAGACAGACTTGAAACACTTTGAGTATACAAGTTCTACCTACTCCTCTCATATACTTTTGTATTGTTCTTACTTTACCAATTAGTTTTACAACACAGGAATTTTTTTAGTAAAATGACTTATGATTAGGGGATTCCCACTTTAATAATAATAATAAAGAAAGAAGTAAATATAATTTATTATAATAAATATATAATATGATGTCATAACATATTCAAAAATATTTTGTTAAATGTAATTTGTATAGAGTAATTAATTTAATTACACTATTTAATTTTAAATACAAATTTTCAACGATTTCACCAATTTTATAGAGCCATTTAATAACAAAAATAAATGAAAAGTAAAAATAAAATATGTTCTGAATATTATGGCAGCACAAAAATATTTTTGATACAATTTTTCAACGATTTCTCAAATTTCATAGTAAAAATAAAATTGTGACCGAAAATAAAACAAAAGAAAATCAGAAAGTGAAAGAGTCGTTTAATAACAAAAATAAATAAAAAGTAAAAATAATATATGAATATTATGGCACCACAAAATATTTTTGATACTATTTTTCAATGATTTCTCTAATTCTAAAATTGTGTCCGAAAATAACGACCTTATTTAAAACAAATATTTGAATATAGGCCCTATTAAGATTTCAATAATTTAAACTAAAATACTTAAAATTGGGCCCGCAGCGGCTGAGTGAGAGAGTGAGAGCATTCGAGTGTGCAAGCCACGCTTTTAGATGTTCTACTCTTGCAATGAGCTCTGTGCTAGCTGGGCCATCTAGGCTCATATCTCGAAGACTCCGAAATGAATATCTCAAGAATAGGTCTTTCTTCTGACCTTTTTTTTCTTTTTTGGTTGAAATATTTTGTTCCAGAAGATGCACATAGTATACGGTCCATTTGAGGTGCTAAACAGTTTACTCCGTCCGTTTCAATTTATTTGTCGTAGTTTGACTTGGCACAAAGTTTAATAAAGTAAGTAAGACTTTTGAAACTTGTGGTCTAAAATAAGCCATGAATATTTGTGTGGCTATAAATGAGTCAAAAAGTAACTTTAGAGTTGAATTATTGTCAAATTTAGAAATACGACAATCTTTTTGGGACGGACAAATAAGGAAAGTATGACAAACAAAATGGGACAGAGAGAGTATTTGCTAATTATGATTTTTTCACACCATTTAAATATTTTTAGCTATAGAAAATTGCGATTTTAATGTACTCCTTTATGTAGATATACAATACACAACCCCACCCCCTTGCAGAAATACATTTTGAAACCTTTACTGTACGATGTGATCCGCACACACCTCAACTTGTGATCCCTTGCACTAACAAGTGACAAGCGTGTGCGAAAGGTTAAAAGATGTGCCCAAATCCTATTATTTAGTAGAATGCGAAAAAAACCCTTGTTAAATCCAGTATTAGGAGTATTTTGATGTTGAAGCAAGGAAATTTACAGGGGAAAGGAAATCAAAAATAAAAAAAGCAACCAAACAAGAAAAGCCCTTCACAACAACTTTAATTTGGCACATATAAAATTAAGTACCAAACTGCCAAAACCACACTGCTAACAAATCACAATTTAAGAGGCCCTTTCCTTCACTGATACATCTATACAAATTTCTACATGTAACCATAACCATTTGACCTCAGAATTTTCTTAGCATTCAATATTTATAATTAGGCATTGCTCCTGAATGAGCCAAGTGCTTTAACTGCTCCAGCTCTCAATATGTATTGGTGGTATATTGCAGCAATGGCAGCACCAATAAAAGGTCCAACCCAAAAGATCCACTGTAGATCATAGAGCACATTAATAAGTGAATAAATTAGCCAATGTTTTTTCTTTTTCTTTTTGATAAGTGGAACTAAAACAAGGATGTGCAATGTTTTGTTAAAAATAAAATTGCTTACTTGGTCATCCCAAGCTTTTTCTTTGCCATAGATTACTGCAGCTCCAAAACTTCTGGCTGGGTTAATACCAGTTCCAGTGACTGGAATAGTGGCCAAGTGAACCATAAACACAGCAAATCCAATTGGAAGTGGTGCCAATACCTTTTAATCAAGTACAAAATATGATTTCATCAACTCAAAGTTAGCTAAAGAGAAATTTTACAAAAATATTGGCAAAATATTAACGAGATTAGTAAATATAGTGTTGCATCAACGAGTGGTATGTTGAGACGATTGGGCATTCCTCCACCTTAATTTGGTTGAAGCTTTGAAATACAGAAACTTTTGGTAAGGAGCAATTTACCCCCTTAGTTTGCCAGGGCAAAGCCGTATTCTAATGATGAGACTAAAAAATAACAAGAAAACCAGACATAGGATTCAAACTTGTGATCGACCTAAAGTAGTTTTAGAACCAACTTTTCCACTTCATAAGAAAAAAAATTTATGTTAAAAGGGAATTTAACTGTTTATATATACAAAAGAAATTGCTTTTACCCTAAATGTAGCGCTCTGCCTCTGCCTACCCAACACCAATCTGAATTAGCCGAACTAGTAACTTTCAGTTAACAAATAGTTAAGCAAAAAATTATTGTAGCGCTGCAGAAGACTTACAGGAACATGAGAGTCTCTAGCATTTCTCTTTGGGTCTGTGGCAGAGAAGACGGTGTAAACAAGGACAAAAGTGCCAATGATCTCAGCACCTAATCCAGTGCCTGTGCTGTAACCATCAGCAAGTTCATTGGCACCACCACCATACTTAACATAGTAAGCCTTCTGGAATGCCTTTACCAAACCACAACCACAAATAGCTCCTAAACATTGTGCTACCATGTATAAAACTGCTCGAATCAATGAGATTTTTCTAGCCAAGAATAGCCCAAATGTCACAGCTGGATTAATGTGTCCTCCTGCATATTCAAATATTAAAACCCCGTCAATTTCTTGAAACCAAAACCTTTTCCAAAATCAATTCTTGTCGGGTATTGTTAAAAACATAATTAAGTAAAAAAGAAGCGTGTTAGTTTTGATAGTTTAAACTTTTAGAAAAGACGATCAGACAACTCAATATGATGCTTAGAGCTCTTGGTTTTCCTAATTTAAGTTTCACCGCCGTCATTATTAAAAGGTATAAATTCTCCCGTGTTTGGCCTATGAAAGAGCATCATGTTCGACACATAATTAAACTTTTAGATGAGATGGTTATGCAATTCAGAAAATACATACCAGAAATACCAGCAGTGCAGTAAACAAGAACGAAAATCATGCCACCGAAGGCCCAAGCAATGCCAAGAATGCCAACACCACCACATTGATCACCATTATGGGTAGTGTCACTTTGGCTCTTGTAGCCAATCACAGTGAGGACAGTGATGTAGAGAAATAAGAGAGTGGCAATGAATTCAGCAATAATGGCTCTATAAAAAGACCATTTTCCAAGCTCCTCTGTGTCAATGAGTGGTGCTGGAGGTGGATCTTGGTAGTCCTTAGGGGCGTTGTACTCACCATACTCGATGTCCTTGGCCATTTGTACACTTAACACTAAATAATGTTTGCTTTGAGAGCTATAGATAAAATAATGTACAAAACTGATTGTGATTGAGTTTCAGGAGAGTGAGAGGGGTATTTATGGAGAGACTTTGGACTTAGGTGAAATTATTAATAGAAATCACTTCTTAGCTGTTTTGCCGCCCCATCATATTTTTTTTTTTTTTTTTTCATTCTATTTTATTCACTTTCCTGGTGAAACATACCCCATCTCTAAGCATACGAAATTGAGGGTCTAAATATGTCCATTTAGTCTTGATCCAGTGGTTACAGGAAATCAAGATGTAGTTGTAATTAAGAGACTTAGGTTCAATTTTTGTCGAACAAGTTTATACTAGTAACTGCGTTAAAATTTCCCCCTGCTAATCTATGCTAAAATTAAAGGTCTCAATTGGATGCATACATCTAGTGTTGTGCAAGTATATTGTAGTAACTCCCTTAACCTAAAATAAAAAGTTGATCTATCTTCCGCTAAAAATGGATAGTGTTTTCGTCCTTGAAGTAAAGGGTCGTTTGGTTGAGATAGAGTTTACGCAGATATTAGCAACAGTGGCGGAACTAGGGTTTTCACTAAGGAGTATCAAAATTTAAATAATAAAATATATAAATAAAATTAAGGGTACTCAATATACGATATATCTACATAAAAATACTTTTTTTTACTTACTTATATAGTATAATTTTCGGCGAACGGGTATCAATTGATACCCCTAAGAAGTACCTAGGTCCGCCCATGATTAGCAATGTACGTATTAGCAATGTGGGAATTAGTAATGCGGGTATTAGTAATGCGGGAATTAGTAATGTGTGTATTAGTTAGGCATGTACTATAACGTAGTAGGGATTATTTCTTGAATCACTAATACATACAAATTAATATATAATGTTATAATTTAAAATATTTAGTTACTCCTTAAATAAAATTAAAAAATATACTGAGGGTTAATTTTGTCATTTTAAATTTTAATAACTGCATTACTAATACCCACATTACTTATTCCACCTTCTACCCTGCACAAAATAATACATAGATTCTCTTATTAATTTATGCGGGTATTATGCATAAAGAGAGTAAAATCCAAACCACCTTCTACCCTGCACAAAATAATACATAGATTCTCTTATTAATTTATGCGGGTATTATGCATAAAGAGAGTAAAATCCAAACCAAATGTTGTACTATTAATTAATACCGATTTCCATACCCTATTACAAAACAAACCAAACTTGTGTTATATAGTGAGAGATTTAGTACATGTTTTAAAGTTAATGCAGCCCAACCAAACTACCCTTGTGTTATGGTTGTACGGGAATAAATTCATCCACCATTGATGGTGTAAAGTTTCTAAAATGTTTTACAATGTCCGGAGCTACTTCACCCTTATTCTACGGATTTTGATCGGTTACTCAACTTTTCACTTGGTAATAGAAATTTTCACATTGATTATATCATGTTTTAAAAAGTTTAATATCGTATTTCTTTTTTAATGGTTATTGATCCATTAAATCAATGATAATTATCAAAACTCGAAACTACTGCAAAACTATATAGTACTAGATTTTCTTATAGCAATGGCTTTATGGTTGTATTAACCATCAATACTGGTAAGGTTAATATCTTACTCTACCCATGATAATAACAGAAAAGGAAAGAAAAGAATTAAAAAAATATTATGATGTAAAATTTCGTAGATACCTAACAATGAGAGTAATATATTCCTTTATTTCCTACGAAGAATAAATATTCCCCTTTCGATCAATAGTGTCCCATTTACCATCTAATATAATCAAACCTTTAATATACAAGTTAAATGGTAGAGGTGCTCAACCACTTAAAGAAAACCTTTTCGTCCACGGAATAAATATGGGTGCAAATTTTTTTTTCCTTCATCTTCTCCGATCCATTGTCTTCCCTTATTATGAAATTTAAAAGAAAAATCCATAATGCTAAAGTACGAACCGACCATCATCATCATCATGAATTATCAACCAGGAGTTTTTCTTTTTTCATGATGGCTGATGGCTCACACCACCGTCAAGTCCAACTCAGCCTACATTTCTAAGTAATTAACAATGTAACAACTACTATAGCCACATCAGAAGCAGCCGCCATATTCCAATCATTCTGTTATATATTAAGGAATATATGTATTAATTGGACGTATGACATTGTCTACACCACTGTAGAAAGAACAGAAAGTGAGGTATTGTCAAGTTAAGTGGTCATAGGCTTAGCCATGTGTCGCGAAAATAAGGATCATAGTAAGAGTAGTTAGTGCTGGTTTTGTGGACACTATTAATTGGTCGGTTATCCATTGTATTTCTCTATTGAATCCTCACTTTTTTAGTGAGCAAAAGTTGTAGTGAATTCAGCATTAGGAGTGCGTTTGGTACTTCTTTTTAGTTGTCGTTCGTTTCATAATTGAAGATTTTAATTTGAATGGGTTTGGTAATTCCTCTATCTGACTTTATATGATATTGTTTTACTAAACACGACATTAAGTTTCGCAACAATTATTTGTAAGGCTATTTATGGTGATTATAAGAACAATAATTATGCTTTAATCTTCAACTTCTAGAGTTAAGTATCATTACATTGTATATATAGTCACTTTACTTCACCTTATTTGAACTCTGATTATACCAGACGCACGAAAATCATGTAGTCTTAAAAAGTGGCAAAAACTTCAACAATTTATCATAATCACCCAGCAGCACCAATCATTTCAGAGCATTAATTCTTGTACCATCAACTTCTATCATTAATAACCTAGAGCATTGTTAGTTCAGTACACATGAAACAAAAAGAAAAGCTAAATAAAAGCAAAATGTACTACGCATGGATGATATGATCAATTGCATGTCCAACCCATGTAGCCAGCCCTCTAGCTAGCAATCGACACCTAATTAAGTTCTCCGATTCTGCAGCTAAGCTATTTTTAGAATGTAAATCACATTCCATGACTCCAACATTTAGTTTGGAGAACAATTTAACTTCTATAAACGTACACTGTAAAAGAAGTTTTACGCAACAAATATACTATGTGTCATCGTCAAACCCCTCGTTGATCTCTTCCCTGATGGTCTCTAATCTTATTGAAATATTTGAAGGCTTTCGTCGATACATTATGAGGGCTGGAGCAACCTCCACCCTGCAAGAATGTCCATTTCTTGTTTCCTTTGCCATCTTTGAATGAAAATTGGCAGACCAAAATCAAACAACCTCCTAAAAATTTGGACGTATTTACAATGCTCCCTTTCTTCCTAGCTATTGGGGAAGAAAGAGAGATTAGAAAATGAGTTGTATTTTTTAAGAAGACTATGTACTTTGTAATTTTCTATTTTTGATGAATTGAGAGAGTAGTTAATGACTTGGGCATTATATATAGTTGGCGTGGAAAAGACAGTTAATGAATATAGACCAGTCCTTAAGACAAGGACAAAGATTCACTCTGGTTCTTGAATTATTCAATGGTGAGACTATCAGGAGTTGTGAGTGGCTCAACTTGAAAATAAAATTCTTTCATGATTTTTCCCAGCACAAATTCAGAAATAAAGTGGATGAGTCACAGGTAATCCATTATTTTTGACACAACATATATATATATATATATATATATATATATATATATATATATATATATATATATATATATATATGCGCGCGTTTGGACAATTCACCAAAAATTTAACATATATAAAATTCAGAAAAAATAATTGTACAAGTATAATGGATTCAATTGTAAGAACCCAAAATTTGGCTCATCAATTGAGCAATTTAACGTTTTCCAAATCGAGCACATAGTGTTTGGTAACTATGACCCTTACAAGTTAGTAGAATTGCTCGATTGTAACTTCATATTTTAAAATTTTCCCTAATCCCTACTATGATCTCTATTGTTAAAGAAGCATCAATTGGTATTTCTAGTATTTCCAAAAGATTAGTACTTTTATTAACTGAATGTCTTTATTACAAATGTCACAATATACATCATTTCGCGCTCTATGCAGTTTGTAAGTCTTACTAACGGAAAATTTTCATCCAAATGTTACTTGTTAATTTGGAAAGAATCCATGGAAGGATCGTGAATTTTCTTCACAGTTCGTGGGGAAGTCGGGGAGAGAGAAAGTTGGTGTGGAAAATATCTGGGTTCCTTTTTTGTCAAAAAGTACTGCATAGTTCCGGGTTAAGAGCTATTTATATCTGCTCCATACCCATATACAAAGGTGGGTTATACCTGACCCACAACTAAAGCCAATACATATATAACACCTGAACCTATATCTAATACAATGCTAATGCAATTGGACCAACATACATAAATACAAAGAAGAGAACTAGTCTGACTAATTAGCCCGGATCTAAAATCAAAGTTTGGTTCTTAACACCCCCCCTCAAGTTGGAGGGTGAGTAGACCCCCAACTTGGGAAGAAGTGCTCGATGAGCTGATCCGCCAAGCGTCTTCGTCAACAAATCAGCCACTTGATCACTGCTAGACACATGATAAAGGTCAATGATGCCTTCCTGAAGTTTGGCACGAGTGAAATGGCAATCCAGCTCAATGTGTTTAGTACGTTCATGGAAAACCAGATTTTTGGCAATGTGGACAGCTGCCTGACTATCACAGAAAACATGCACAGGAGTTAGATCATGAAAGCCAAAATCAGATAAGAGCCTGAGTAACCAAGTTATCTCAGCAACCACTTTACTTAAGGCACGATATTCAGCCTCCGCAGAAGACAAGGACACCACAGGTTGCTTTTTCGATTTCCAAGCTATAGGACTGCCACCAAGGAACAAATAAAAACCAGTGACAGAGCGCCGCGTGTCTGGGCAGGCTGCCCAATCACTGTCACAATAGGCAGAAAGAGAGAAAGTCAGTTTACTGTTAAGAAATATGCCATAATCAGGGGTTCCTTTCAAGTATTGAAGAACATGAAAGGCTGCCTGCATATGGGGAACCCTCAGAGACTTCAAAAACTGACTGAGATGTTGCACAGTGAAAGCCAAATCTGGTCTAGTATGAACCAGAAAATTCAGCTTCCCAATAAGACTACGATAAACCTCAGGTTTGTCCAACAATGGACCAGCATTAACATGCAATTTAATGGCAGAATCCAGAGGAGCAAGTACAGAGGATGTAGAAGCACAATTGAATTCCTTCAGGAGGTCTATAGTACTTCTTCTGAGACAAATGAAGACCATCAGGGACAGATGTTATCTCAATACCAAGAAAGTAATGTAGAAGTCCCAGATCTTTGATTCGAAACTGAGCATCTAAGAAAGCTTTCAAGGAAGTAATTTCGTCCATATCATCACCGGTGAGAATTATATCATCAACGTAAACTGCTACCAACACAATAGAAGAACCAGAATTCCTGATGAACAGGGAGTAATCATTCAGAGATGGGACATATCCTCTTGATTGTAAGGCCTGGGAGAGCTTGGCATACCACTGTCGAGATGCCTGCTTCAACCCATAGAGAGATTTCTGTAATTTGCAGACAAGTGTGGGGGCAGAACTGGAGGCAGATGAGGGTAGAGAAACTGACAAACCAGGATGAAGTTTCATATATACTTCCTCACACAAATCACCATGGAGAAAAGCGTTGTTAACATCCAATTGAAAAAGAGACCAAGTCTTTTTAACTGCTACAGCTATAAGAACCTTCACTGTATTCATTTTAACAACAGGAGAAAAAGTTTCATTATAGTCTACCCCTTCCACCTGTGTATCACCCCTAACAACGAGCCTGGCCTTATACCTTTCTATCGAACCATCAGCCTTGTATTTTATTTTGTAAACCCACTTACAACCTATAGGCTTTTTACCCTTAGGTAACTCTACAATGGACCAAGTGTTATTAGCCTCCAACGCATCAAATTCTTTCTGCATAGCATCTCTCCAAGCAGGTATAGAGGCTGCTTGAGAGTAAGTCTGAGGTTCAAAGCTTGCAACCAAAGAAACATGATGTGCAGTATTGAATAGTGATGTGGAGCATGCAAAGGACTGATTAAGCTGACTAGTGGAAGTTCCTGGAAGTGAATGAACATATTCATTAAAGTGTGATGGAATTTTGTGTGTTCTGGAAGGTTTCCTATGAGCTAAAGGAGTGGATACTTGAACTGGTGGAGAAGAAGGTTGTGGGGTAGGAGATGAATTGGAAACAGAAGGAGATACTGGTAGAGTAGAAGAGGTAGGTGGGGAACTCGGATGTGTGACTGTAGGCGGAGAGCTGACTGGAGGGACATTATCAAAAGGGATCACAGGTGGTGGAAAAAGAAAAGTAGGTGAAGAAGAAGAAGTTGAAGCAAAAGGAAAGATATATTCATGAAAGGTAACATCCCTAGAAATGAAGCACTACCTGGTTTCCAAATTTAGTAATTTGTAACCTTTTTTACCAAATGGATAACCAATAAAGACTGATGGTATTGCTCTTGGTTGTAACTTATCTCTTTGACCCTTAGGTACAGTAGCAAAACTTAAACAACCAAAGACTCTTAAATGGGTATATGAAGGAGGTGTGCCATAAAGCTTCTCATATGGTGAAATGTTCTTAAGGACGGAGCTGGGGAATCGATTAATTAAGTAAGTGGCAGTAAGGAGGCATTCTCCCCAATATTTGATTGGTAGTTTGGACTGAAACAAAAGCGCTCTTGATGTTTCTAGGAGGTGCTTGTGTTTCCTTTCAACCACACCATTTTGTTGAGGTGTGTGGGGGCAAGAGGTTTGATGAATAATTCCTTTTTCAGCAAAATAAGAGAGGGCATGGTTGGAACCACCCAATTCTAGAGCATTATCACTCCTCACTATTTCAACAGACAAATGAAATTGAGTAGCAACCATAGTAATGAAGTTTTTAAGTAAGCTAAAAGCAGTGCTTTTTGATCCCATGAGGTACGTCCAAGTGGCCCTACTATAGTCATCTACAATAGTTAGGAAATACTTGTAACCATTGTAGGTTGAAGTGTGGTAGGGCCCCCAGGTATCCACATGGATCAACTGGAAAGGACATGTACTGTGAGTTGTGCTTTCAGGAAATGGAAGTCTTTGTTGCCGTGCAAGTGGACACACTGGACAAACAAAAGATTGTTTACCAGACAAAGAATGTGAAAGAGAAGGAACAGATTTCATTTTGCTATAGGGTAAATGGCCTAATCTAGCATGCCAGATCAAATCCACTTTATTTATTTCACAAGAAGATGGAATCTGTACATTATTTATCTCACAAGGTGAAAATGGAATAGAAACAGAGTTAGAAAATGAAGCATTTGCATGTGATGAGCAATCTTCATGCAGCAACTTGTACAGGCCATTGCTCGCTTTACCAAGAACCAATGGCTTCTTCATTGAAGGGCCCTGGAGTACACATGTATCAAGTGTGAATAGGACTGTACAGTGCAGCTGCTTAATAAGTTGTTGTACAGAGATAAGATTGTAATGAAAGCTTGGGAGATAAAGAACGTTGTGCAAGGTTAAAGAAGGTAGTACTCTAACAGAACCTATCTTGGTGACTTTTACTTTATATCCATTAGGAAGGCTAACAAGGAAAGGCATTGACAGAGTTTGGACATTAAACAAAATACTGAGGTTAGAGGTCATGTGATCTGTAGCTCCAGAATCAACTATCCAAAAACTAGCACTTATTCTAGATGACATGCAAGCAGAACCAAAGAGAGAAGTAACATGCTTACCAGCAAAATTTGCATACCCTATTGCATCATAGTGAGTGTTGTTGTCAGAAAGATGAGATTGCTGGAGGAGAGAAACCAGATGAGTATACTGCTCTTTGGTCAATGTAGGCATAGAATAGGATGACTCTAAACAATGTTGTGAACCAACAGTTGAATGATCAAGAGAATCAGCTTGAGTAAAATATTCAGAAGAAGGCCCAAGTTGTTCATTGTGTTGAGATGTAGCATTTGCAGCACTTTTCCTATTTCTGGAAGGGACTTGGTCTGGTGAGTAACCAGGCCTCTTTCGACAGAACTCAATGGTGTGACCAGTGATCTTGCAATATTGACAAAAATAAGGCTTTCTCTGGTCACCATTGTTCCTCTGTGGATAAGACCTCCTGTCATTTCTTGGATAAATGTTGTTTTTGTCATTATACTTCTGGGATGGGTTATTAGAGTGATTAGCAGCCCTGATGTTAGAATTATTCTGATAGGCTCTGAAGATTTGTTGATGTTGTCTGGGATTGAAATTATTGGAAGCAATAAATGATGCAGAATCTGAGCTAGGCTGGAACCCAGGCTGCATCTGCCTTTGCTTCTCATCAGACAACAACATGTTATAGGCATTTCCAACAGACGGAAGAGGGGACATCATAAGAATATTGCTCCTCACCCCTACATAAGTCTCATTAAGACCCATGAGGAACTGATACAATCTTTGGTCCTCTTCAAACTTGTGAAAAGCCTTCTTTGCCCCACAAGAACAATTGATGGAATGATTTTTATTTATCAAACCTAGCTCATCCCACAGAGTTTTAATCTTGTTGAAATAGGCCGCTATATCTAAGGAACCTTGAGAAATGGAAGCTAGTTCCTTCTTGAGTTCAAAAATCCTCACACCATTAACCTTGCCATACCTCTCCTCTAATTCACTCCAAACCTCCTCAACAGTATCAGCATAAACGACACTGTCAGAAATTTCCTTGGACATAGAATTGAGTATCCAAGATGTAACAATGTCATTGACTCTTTCCCACTGGCGCAGTGTGGGTGAGTCATCAGAAGGCCTAGGGCACGAGCCATCCAGAAATCCTATCTTATTTCTACCAGAAATAGCTCTAAGCATATTCCTCCGCCATCCACTATACCCAGATCCCGTGAAGAGTGAAGTTACCAAAGGAATACCAGGTATATCATAAGACTGTACATACAGGGGACTATTGATGTCGATCACAGAGAAATTAGAAGTTTGTGGACCATTAGGGTTGTTAATTTGGTATTGTAAATTCTCCATATTTTTAAGCTACAGGAAATAATCGAAGCCCTAAATTCACAATATGAAAACAAATATCTAATGTCAAATCCGCCGTACAATTATAGCAGGGAATGAATTTACCAGATCCTTTTTGGAATTCAGAAGGTCAGAAATCTCCTCAATCGCGAAAAAGAAGAAACCCTTTTCTCCGCCGTTCACCACCGTGTAAAACCTCCGTGAGACGGCTTTAAAACTTGAGAGTGTCACTGATAACCACCATAAAACTTCACTACTTGAAAGAAAACAACGACGGAAACCCCCATATTCTGATGAAAATGAAAAAAAAAAAAAAAAGAACAGTCGTATTCACACAAGACTTCAAAGATCATTGAATTTTTGGTATGAAACTGTGTATTTTCTCTCGATCTAGATGAAATCTAGCTCTGATACCATGTTAATTTGGAAAAAATCCATGGAAGGATCGTGAATTTTCTTCACAGTTCGTGGGGAAGTCGGGGAGAGAGAAAGTTGGTGTGGAAAATATCTGGGTTCCTTTTTTGTCAAAAAGTACTGCATAGTTCCGGGTTAAGAGCTATTTATATCTGCTCCATACCCATATACAAAGGTGGGTTATACCTGACCCACAACTAAAGCCAATACATATATAACACCTGAACCTATATCTAATACAATGCTAATGCAATTGGACCAACATACATAAATACAAAGAAGAGAACTAGTCTGACTAATTAGCCCGGATCTAAAATCAAAGTTTGGTTCTTAACATTACTTTTGCCACTACTATTTAGTTGCAGGCTACTTTTTTTTGGTTGTGTAAAAATAGCCTTTTTTTAAACCTCAATCCTTGTAGACTGAACTTCATACCACAAGGATTGAAGTTCAACTTCAGCCTACAAGAATTGAAGTTTACGCATTCTATTCTTAAAAGTTCAGCCCTTGCTGGTTGAAGTTGAAGATATGAAGTTCAGCCCACAAAAGCTGAAGTTCAACCCACAAGGATTGATGTTCCAAAAAGTGACTATTTTTGCACAACTAACGAAAAAGTGGCCTGAAACCAAATAGCATAGTAAAAGTGGATATTTCTGCACTTTTCCCCTAACTAACCTCCTTTTAGGTCGAAACTAAAAGAAAAATTTACACAAAATGACTAACATAATAGCTAAATTACAAAACAAGGATTGATGTTCCAAAAAGTGACTATTTTTGCACAACTAACGAAAAGTGGCCTGAAACCAAATAGCATAGTAAAAGTGGATATTTCTGCACTTTTCCCCTAACTAACCTTACACAAAATGACTACCATAATAGCTAAATTATAAAAAATACCGATACTTTTAAATATTTACACTACATAACAATAATTTCTCATTTCTCCTCTACTCCATCCATCCACCCACCCCACCCGCCGTCGTCACCCTCTCCTTCACCGGCGACCAGAGCCCCCATCGGCGCGGTCAACCTCTCCTCCCCACTTCCACTGCTGTGACCCTACAACCTCGCCGTTATTGGCGCTGCTCCTCGCGGCGTTGCTGCTGCATTGCAGCGGCGAGCTGCCCCAATTTGTATTTTTCGATGGGTTTTCCGGTAGGGCTTTCAGATCTGGTTCCTTTTTCCTTCTTTTTTTCCTTTTTTCCTTTTTGTATGTATATATTTGTAATTTTTGTATAAAATACGTATTTTCTTATATTTTTTGTATATAAATATCCATCTCCACTTTTTGTATGTGTATTATTGGTGTATATATGTGTATGTAGTTCTATGTTTGTGTATGTGTATGTATGAAGTGATGAAATAATTTGTATTTCTTTTTTGTATATATTTGTATGTTTGTGTATTTTTTACTATATGTAAATTCAAAATAATATTTTTATACGAAGTTTCATATGTGTATATATATGTATTTTGTTGTATGTTTCGCTTTGTAGATCTAAAAAATAAAAAAATAAAAATCAGGCGATCTGCCGCCTCCGGCCAGCGGCGACCGGCAACCAGCCACTGGCCCGCCACTATGACTGAAACAGTTTTGAGGTAGATGAAAAACCCTAATTTATATGGTGTAAATGCATTTTGTATATGCTATATAAAAAAAGTATTGTTATTTTTTGTAAAATGGTATAGTGTTGTTTTATTTGGTACATATAATATTAGGTTTGTATATTTTTGTAATTGTCCCAAACTAAAATTTCCAATCCAATTTAGTGTGTGTGTGTTTTTTTTTCCATCTGGTGTTCGTCCAGTAGTTGCTTTAATCTAACTAATTCAGATTCGCATCTGAAAATTTTATTTTAGGATAAAGCGCTCCTTGATAAAAGGGACTTCATTTCTGGAGCTCGAACTCGAGACACATCTATATAAGAATAGACTGGTAATTACCATTGCATTACAATCTTTGGTGGTAACTTATTTGTGTTTAAAAGCAATGCGAAAGGACTTCATGGAAAAGAAGATATAACTTGCAAATACAAAATGAAACTACTTTGCCATAAAAACATGGTAAGTTTTCACAGGCATATATACAAGTAACCTAGACGTAGTTAGACTCAAGTCTACAAGATCGTTCTCTTTGATGGTTTTCCATGATAACGAAAGCGAAATTAAGGTTTGACACGTGAAGAATCGTTGTAGTTTGGGCAAAATAACATTGGGCTAGATAGATGTCTGGTTCTCCTGTAAGCCTCATAACATTTTTGGAGTCTGTAATCAGGTAGTATAAATAAGTTAGCTCAATCTGGCAAGACAGCTGATTCATATGTGTATTGGGCAAAAATTGACCCGCAGTGATTCGCCCCGGTCTTGAAAATGGACAACGATCGAACACGTATCGGCGAGCCATAAACCGAAGCAAATCAATGAATCGCCGAAGCCAGGCACCGAGGTCATCACCGAAGGCAAGCCGTAGTTGAGCTTCGGTAATAGCCACCTCGGTCAAGCAACAGGGCCTTGCCACCGAGGTCAGTTATACACACCTCGGTGGGTCCCCTCGGTTCAAGCGGCTTTGCAGCCCACTTTCTCAGCCCACTACCTTGCCCATTAACTCCACCCATAAATGCTCCAGACGTGGGATGACCATAAAGAAGTAGTGGGGAACGTGGGATCAGAGCTGGTATCTATAAATAGCACTTCATTTTACATTGTACGGATCCAGAAATTTATACTGAAACTCTGCCCAAATTTGTACTCGCAATCATATATTGAAATATAGTTATTTTTTCCGCATTTATATCTTTTTCGTGCATTTGTTCAACTTTGATACGAAGAATTGCTTATATTCGAATCAAAATTCGATTTGTAATCCTAAACTGATTTAGGCCCATACAAATTGGTGCCGTCTGTGGGGATATAAGCAGTAACGCTTTGTTCCAAAGTTTCACTTCCTTTTTCACCAAAGCTTACGATTCAACGACGTTATGGCTGACAATGGCGGTAACAATAGTGAACGAGCTGACGTTCCGTTGAACCAACATCCCATCTCACCAATGACAGCTGAAGAGTTCCAGATTTATGTTGTCACTACGATAAGAGCTCTCCAAAATAGACAGGATGAGCAAGCTAACATTAATGTTGAGTTCCGCGCTTCGTTGGAAGCGAGGAACAGTGCTGCACCGAACAGCACCCAGCCTTTGGCTCCTGGTGGAGGCATCCCGCTCTTCGTTCCTACGGGCGCGATAACAGGAGGACCTCACAACGGGGCCACGTCTGGGGGCTTGGCGAACAATCCAACTACTTCGCCACGCTTCGGGACGGTTCCCACCGTGGCTGAGACAACATCCTCGGTCGATGTTGAAAAACTGAGCAGGGAAATTGAGGCTCGCATCGAGGCGCGAGTAGAAAAGCGCCTCAAGGGGGTGCCGGGGATAACAAAGGAGGAAGATGACCTCGATATTGATCAATACAGGGAGCTGCCCTTCAAGCCCGAAGCGGCTCCAGCCCCGACTCCCAAGGGCTTCAAACTCATATTCTTGAAGAAATATGATGGGACTACCGATCCCAGAGAACACATAAGAGAATATATGGCAATAGTGAAGAGCAACGACCTAACGGCTATATAGCTCGAGTCGATGTTCTTGAAGAAATTTGGCGAGTCCTTAGAGAAGGGGGCTCTACGTTGGTATATGTGCCTACCAGCGGGGTCGATTTCCACCTTTAAGAAAATGTCTAGCGCCTTCGTCAAGGCGCACACCGGGGCACAAAAGATCCTCCAAAGAAATGAGGATATATGCGAAGTGAAACAAAAGCCCGGTGAGCCACTCAAAGAATTTCTTAAGCGATTCCACGCCGAGCTCATGGAATTACCTCGGATGGACGATACCTTGGCCATCATGGTATTTGAAAAAGGTATCAATATTCGCAATTCTGACGCTGCCGCCGAACTGCGAAAAGAGCTCCAACAATATCAGGTCCTAACATGGGAGGATCTGCACAAGCGCGCACTCCAAAATTAGATTGGAGGAGGCTGAATTCAAAAGCCGAGGTTATTATCAACGAAACCGAGGCGAATCTTCGCATCGCGCCGAGGCGCCGCGAAGCAACCCGAAGGGGAGGTATGAGCCATATACCTCGACAAGGCAGCATGTTAGCCAAAGGCTGGGAAACTCCTTCGGTAATTCATACCCAAATTCACACATAAGCCAAAACCTCGGAGGGAAAGTTCAACCCAATACGAACCAAAGAAATCCCTCAAGCTCAGCTTCGGCTCCAAAAAAGGATCTACCTCTGATCCAAGACTACAACTTCAATATATCGACCTCGGAGCTGGTCAATGTAGTCAAAGGGACTACCGGGGTAAGAGTTCCCAAGGACATGAGGACCCCGGCAGATAAAAGAGACCACAATCTGCACTGTGAATTCCACGCAGATTATGGCCATAGGACCGAGGATTGCAAAGCTTTGCGCCTCGAGGCAGCTCACTTGCTGAAGAAGGGAGTCTTGGCTGACTTCCTTACTAACAAGGGGAAAGACAATTTCTCCAAGAACCAAGGCAATGGACAACCACCTCGGGCTCCACCCCCGGAGAGAGTAGTGAATGTCATTACCGGGGGATCAGAGGTGAACGGCGTAAATTTTGTCGCGGCCAAGAAATTCGCCAAGCTATCCATCACCATGGAGAAAAGAACCCGAATTGGCGGCTCGGGTAAAGACATTGTGTTTGACGATGATGACTGTGATGGGATGATGTTCCCCCATCACGACGCTTTGGTCATCATGTTGAGAATCAACGACTCTGACATCAAAAGAGTCTTGATTGACCCCGGTAGCTCAGTCAATATAATCAGCTACGGGGCTATTAAGAAAATGTGGCTGAAAGGGAAAGTTATCCCCAAATCAACAGTGTTAGCTAGCTTCAACAACTCCACAGAGAAAACGTTGGGTGAGATCACAGTCAAGACATTCGCCGAGGGGGTCACTAAAGAAGCACTGTTCCAAGTCATGCCCGAGGATTTGGCATACAATGTAATCCTCGGAAGGCCATGGATCCATTCCATGGAAGCTGTACCCTCCACATTGCATCAAGTGATTAAATTCCCTACACCTTGGGGAGTTCGATCAATCAAAGGGGAGCAACGAGTAGCGAGGGAGTCCTACTCGGTTGCGTTAAAAAGTGGAGTCGCCCCGATTGGGCCAAAGCAATAGCAACGACAGCAACCGGGGTCAAGCGGGGAGGACGCCCGAGGAGAAGTCGAAAAGATTCCAGCTTGTATTCAAGAGCCTCGGAAGCAAAAAGCCGAGGACTCAACCGTTGAAGAATTGGAATCTTTCATCCTATCGAAAGATTTCCCCGATAGAGAAGTGTTTTTCGGTTTGGAGTTGGACCCGGAGTCGAAAAAGGCGATTATTGAAGTTTTGAAGTCCAACCATGACTGTTTTGCTTGGTCTCATTCAGACATGACGGGTATCGATCCGGAGATCATGACTCACAAGCTGAATGTGGACCCAAAATTTATCCCGGTAAAGCAGAAGAAGAGACATCATGCAGGGGTCAAAAGAAGGCGATCGAGGATGAAACCACCAAGCTACAAGAAAATGGTTTCATAAGAGAGGTTAAATACCCCGAGTGGCTGGCCAATATTGTGGTCGTACCGAAGAAGAATGGCAAGTGGAGAATGTGTGTAGATTACACTGACTTAAACAAAGCTTGCCCCAAAGACTCATATCCATTGCCACAAATTGACAGGTTAATAGACTCCACGGCTGGACACAAACTATTGACCTTCTTGGATGCATATTCAGGCTACAATCAGATTCTCATGGATCCGAAGGACGAAGAGAAGACCTCGTTCATCACTGACTGAGGTACTTTCTGCTACAAGGTGATGCCCTTCGGTCTGAAGAACGCTGGGGCGACCTACCAAAGATTGGTATGTCGCATGTTTAAAGAATACATTGGAAAGTCTATGGAGGTCTACATAGACGATATGCTCATCAAATCGATCCAAATGGAGGATCATTTGAATCATCTGAGGGAAGCCTTTGTTGTTTTGAGACAATACGGCATGAAATTGAACCCTGAGAAGTGCGCCTTCGACGTTGGATCAGGCAAATTCTTGGAATTCATCGTCTCTGAACGAGGAATAGAGGCCAACCCAGACAAAATCAAAGCTATTGAAGAGATCCCCGAGGAGCTGACCGGGGTGAAAGAAGTTCAACGCTCTACTGGCCGAGTCGCCGCCTTGAGTCGATTTATCTCAAGATCCTCGGACCGATGCCACAAGTTCTTCTCCGTTTTGAGAAAAAAAAAATCACTTCGAATGGACACCAGAGTGTAAACAAGCGTTGAAAGATTTGAAACAATATTTGGCTAACGAACCGTTGCTTGCCAAGCCAAAAGAAGGTGAAACATTGCTGGTCTACTTGGCCGTGTCCGAGGTGTCTGTCAGCGCTGTGCTGGTTCGGGAGGAAGATGGTAAGCAGCAGCCCATCTACTATGTGAGCAAGACACTCCTCGACGCTGAAACCAGGTACCCACACTTGGAAAAATTAGCACTTGCTTTACTTGTCACTGCTAGGAAACTACGACCATATTTCCAGTGTTATCCAATAGCGGTAGTTTCAACCTTCCCTTTAAGGAGTATATTGCACAAACCTGAGTTATCAGGGAGGTTATCAAAATGGGCAGTAGAGTAGAGCGAGTATGATATCACCTATCAAACTCGGACTACCATTAAGTCTCAAGTCTTAGCAGACTTCGTGGCTGATTTTAGTATTCCATGGCAAAAGAAACCTCCTCAGGACTATGTGATGCAATCGAAAATACGAAAGCGATAAAAGATAAGGAACGAGATGAGACTCACACTAAAGTTCGAGTAGCAACGAAGAACTTGTTCCGTTACACCCCAAACGATTGGAAAGAATCACCTACGCTAAGCAACTATCCTCAAGAGACACGAGGCTCGAGCAAATAGAATGATCGAAGACGGATTGAAGAGCAACTTGGATTCATCCAATTGATTTCAAGCCAAAAGTGTTACAAGGTTCAAGAGCAATGCTCATTAATGTTTTTGTGTTCAAAGTAAGCTAAAAAGCAATAAATGAGAGAGGGGTGTATTTATAACACCCCTTTACAATGTTTTCCTACATTCTGGTCCGCAGCTGCTCAAGTGTTCATCGCGATCGCGCAGGGATATATGCGATCGTGAGGCACACTTAAACGCTGAGTCGCGCGATCGCGCGAGACAAGGCGCGAAGGCGAAGACAAAATGATTCCCCTTCGCGATCGCGATGGTGTGCACGCGATCGCGAAGAACAAAAGTTCAGCTTCAGGCAGTAAGCTCAGCAGGTGTTCCCCTGTTTTGCTCCCCTGCTTCCTGCACTGTTTCCTGCCCTGTTTCCACATGGATTGAGCTCCAATGCATTGTCTTTAAGTCCTCCCCCGAGCTCATATCATCCACGCCTCTCGAAACCAAGTGTAGGTGAGCATCTTGTATATCCTTGGCTTGACTTCGAGTGAATGGTCTCGATGCAATTTGGGTTGCATCATCCTCCCCTTCTTGAGAAGATTTCGTCCTCGAAATTAAGGCGTCCTCCTCCAAGGTATCATCACCTACATCAAAAGAAGTCAAGTCACTAACATTGAAAGTGGTCGATACATTGTACTCACCGGGAAAATCTATCACATAGGCATTGTTGTTGATCTGCGACAACACTTGGAATGGGCCATCGCCTCTTGGTGCCAATTTCCCTTTCCGTTGGTTGGGGAACCTTTCCTTGCGGAACTGCGCCCAAACCCAATCCCCCTTCTTGAAGTCCACCTTCTTTCTTCCCTTGTTTTTCTTGGTTGCTATCTTCTCATAGGCCTCCTCCAAAGTCTTCCGCACCTTGGCATGAAGTTCAAGCAATGCCTTGGCCCGAGCTTTACCTTCAAAATCAACAACCACATCCCTTGGCAAAAGGGTAAGATCAAGAGGAATCCAAGGGTTAAAACCATAAACACACTCGAATGGAGTCATGCCAATCATGCGATGTAGAGTGCGGTTATATGCAAACTCCATGAGTGGTAGCTTATCAATCCAAGTCCCGGCCTTTCCTTTGGTCATAGCTCTAAGTAGAGCTCCCAAAGTCCGGTTCACCACCTCGGTTTGCCCATCGGTTTGAGGGTGGTGGGACGTGGAGAAGAGCAACTTGGTGCCAAGAGCACCCCACAAACACTTCCAGAAATGGCTAAGGAACTTGGAGTCCCTATCACTAACAATGGTGCGAGGCACCCCATGCAATTTTAAAACATTATCAATAAACAAGGAAGCTACATGTTGTGCATCATTAGTCTTTTTGCACGGAATGAAGTGAGCCATTTTTGAGAAACGGTCAACGACAACATAAATGCTATCGTGTCCTCCTCTAGTTCGGGGCAAGGCCATAACAAAATCCATAGAAAGATCAACCCACGGACTAGTAGGTATGGGTAAAGGAGTGTATAAACCATGGTTGTTGGATCTAGACTTGGCCTTCTTGCAATCCAAGCAAGAATTGCAAAACTTTTCCACAAGAGGCCTCATTTTTTGCCAATGGAATTGTTCTTTAAGTATGGCCAAAGTCTTGTCCACCCCAAAGTGACCCATCAAGCCCCCGCAATGAGCTTCTTGAACTAGCACGTCTCTCCAAGAGGACTCGGGGACACACACTCTCCCATTCTTGAAAATGTAGCCATCTACCCATTGGTACTTCTCCACTCTTTCCTCACTCACTAGAGCATCATGAATGCTCTTGAGCTTTGGGTCATGAGCATACAATGATTTGATGCTTTCAAAACCCATAAGTCTAGAAGCGAGAGTGGTGGCAAGAGCGAATTTTCTAGAAAGCGCATCGGCCACAACATTGTCCTTACCCTTTTTGTAATGAATCACATAAGGGAAAGACTCAATGAACTCCACCCACTTGGCATGTCTCTTGTTCAACTTTTCTTGGCCTCTTAGGTGTTTGAGTGACTCATGGTCACTCTTGATCACAAATTCCCGAGGCCATAGATAGTGTTGCCAATGGGCTAGAGCTCTCACGAGGGCATACAACTCCTTGTCAAACGTGGAGTAATTCAAGGTTGCGCCCTTCAACTTCTCACTAAAGTAGGCGACGGGTTTCCCTTCTTGCATGAGGACACCCCCGATTCCCACCCCCGAGGCATCACATTCAACCTCAAAAGCCTTCCCGAAGTCGGGCAATTGTAATAAGGGGGCGGTACTCAACCTACTTTTCAACTGTTGGAAAGCTCTCTCTTGAGGCTCTCCCCACACAAAGGATTTGTCTTTCTTTACCAACTCGGTGAGTGGGGCGGCAATGGAGCTAAAGTCCTTCACAAATCGCCTATAAAAGCTAGCAAGACCATGAAAGCTCCTCACTTGAGTCACGGTAGTAGGAGTAGGCCAATCACGAATGGCCTCTACCTTAGACTCATCTACCTCCACTCCTTGGGAACTCACAACAAACCCAAGAAAGACTACCTTTTCAACACCAAAGGCGCACTTCTTAAAATTAGCATAGAGCTTTTCGGCTCTCAAAATTTCAAGCACTTGCCTTAAGTGGTCAACATGGTCGTCTATTGATTTGATATATATCAATATATCGTCAAAGTAGATGACCACAAACTTGTTGATGAGTGGCTTTAGCACATGGTTCATTAGCCTCATGAAAGTGCTAGGTGCGTTGGAGAGGCCAAAGGGCATGACCAACCATTCATATAGACCAAACTTGGTCTTGAATGTGGTTTTCCATTCATCCCCGGGTTTCATCCGGATTTGATGGTAACTGGACCTAAGGTCTATCTTTGAAAAGATGCTAGAACCACTAAGCTCATCTAACATGTCATCCAAACGAGGTATGGGATGTCGATACTTTACCGTGATCTTGTTGACCGCACGACAATCCACACACATCCTCCAAGTGCCATCCTTCTTTGGAACAAGGATCACGGGTACGGCACATGGACTCAAGCTCTCCCTCACCAAGCCCTTGGTAAGCAATTCATCCACTTGCTTTTGCAACTCCCTTGTGTCCTCGGGATTGCTTATATATGCCGGCTTGTTTGGGATTTGAGATCCCGGGACAAAGTCAATTTGATGTTCAATACCCCTCAAGGGAGGTAATCCATCGGGCATCTCATCCGGGAACATGTCCCCATAATCCTTCAAAACATTTTCAAAAGCACTAGGCAAAGAGTTAGAAGAATAATCAAATTCGGAAGTAAGAATCATACCTTTGTACACTAGGCAAATGAGTAGTTTGTCGCCATCATTTCCTCTCAAAAGTTCACCCGGTTGCATCATGGCACAAATGCAACCGGTAGAAGATGGTGGAGCCACCACCAAGCTCTCGGCCAAAGGGTTAGTCTCAACAACCGACTTAGCCTTTGCCGCTTCCCTCAATTCCCTCATGCGCTTGTAATCATCACTTACTTGCTTAGGCGATAAGGGCTTGAGCACAAACTTTTTACCTTCATGCTTCACCGTGTAGGTGTTGGCACGGCCATCATGAACCACATGTCGATCAAATTGCCATGGCCTTCCAAAGAGAAGGTGGCATGCTTGCATGGGCACAACATCAAACATGTGTTCATCCACATAGTTCCCTATCTTGAACTTGATCATGCATTGTTTGACCACCCTCAATTCACCACACTCACTAAGCCATTGCAAACGGTAAGGGCTTGGGTGCTTTAAGGTGGGTATTTTCAATTGGGAAACTAGTGTTTGGCTAATAACATTGGCACAACTTTTCGAGTCAATAATCATGGAACAAAGGAGACCCATGACTCGGCATTTAGAATGGAAGAGGTTCTCTCTTTGCAAGGTTTCACTATCCTCTACACACATAGCTCCTAAACTCCTCCTCACAACAAGGAAGGCATGGGCATCATCATCATCCTCCATTGCAACCTCCCCTTCATCAACCTCCTCATCACCCTCTACTCCCTCATCCTCGGGCTCACTATCTTGTTCATACACCAATTCACCCACTACAACCATAGTTTTCCGGGTTGGGCAATCTTTGGAAAGATGTCTGTAACCCTTACATCTATAGCATTGAGTAGAAGTAGAAATAGGATTGCTCAAGTGAGTTTTAGAGTTACCTCCCATATGCGGTGTGGACTTCTCATAAGGCTTCTTCACATCCTTGCTAGCAATTGTACCACTTGTGTTTGGAAACCTTGCATTTGGTGTAGGAGTCTTCCACTCCTTTGGCTTACTCATGGGAGTAGTATTGCTACTCTTGTAGCGAGCGGACTTCTCCTCTTTGAGCCATTTCTCGGCTTCAACCGCATCATCATAGAGGTCATAGTGGTTGTCATACTTGTGGAACTTCAATTGAGAGGCTATGTCTCGATTCAAACCACTTCTAAAACGGATCTCGGCCGGCTCGTTATCTTCCCCATCCAAGTCTAGGGTCATACGAATTTGCTCAAACTCATTGAAGTACTCCCCAACCGTCTTGTACCCTTGCTTCAACTCATAGAGGCGTTTGTATTGGGCATGACGGTATTGCTCGGTCAAATACTTCTCATCCATCACTCGAAGCAATTCTCCCCAAGTAACATTGATAGCCATGGCATTTCTCCTTCTACTCCGCTTGACCGACTCCCACCAAGTAGAAGCAAAGGACTCAAAAGAAGATATGGCATACTTGGCCTTCCTTTCCTCGTTCATGTCATTGGTGTCAAATATTCGCTCCATGGTCAACTTCCAATCAATGTACTCCACCGGGTCACTACTCCCTTTGAAAGAAGGAATAGTAAGCTTCACACTATTAAGGTTGTTATTTTCTCGACCCCCTTGGTACGGCTCCGGTTGGCCCCCAAAGTTATCCCCATAACCACCATAATCCCTCCTAGAATTCCCTCCAACATACCATATGGGTGGCCCTCGACCTCGGCCTCTACCCCTATCCACATTGCGACCCCAATTCATGGCTCTCCCATTCGGATTAGGAGCCCCATATTCACTACCACCATACTCTCCCTCCTCCCCTTCTTGAGCTTGATCAACTTGCTCAAGAGGTTGAACATGTCGAATAGGTCCGGGAAGTGGAATATTTCTTTGGGGATTGCCTACTATGTGAGGAATGCTCACTCGTTGGGTATTTCCCAACACTTGTTCATCTCTTTCACGGTCTTCCTTTACCCGTTGTTGTCTAAGCAACTCAACAACTTGTTCCGGGGTAAAGGTGGAACTTGAAGTACCTTCACCGGCTTCAACTTGGACACTCGAGGCCCCTTTCTCGGTTTGGATACTCGAAGTCACCTTCTCGAGGTTCTCAATCCTTAGGCTCATACTATCCAATTTGGCAAGGATAGTAGCCAAGGCATCTTTCGTGGTGTCATCTCCTTCGTTGGACATTGTACCTACAACAATCAAAAACGAGCAAAGAGATTAGAGTAAAAATCCTCACTCACTCCCTTACTTTTGTTTGTCGCTCGGGTTCACTCAAGTTGGGTTAGGTGCTCACAAGCTTGAGATCAATGGCCTCCTCGTAGTTGCACAACCTCCTCAATGATCAAACCAAAATACAAGAACCAAATGCTCTTCGGGAAGTGTGGATTCAATGGGACTCGATAAACGCTAAGCTATTTGGTGCGCACTTGAACCAAACAATTAACTACGAATCTTCTTTGAATTCTACTCTCCTTCTAGGCACGAGAATCCTATTCGCACAATGGATTAGTACTAATTAGGTAGAAGTGTTACCCTCAAAGTACTAACCGGAAGTGACGCGATCAAATGTTCAAAGATCGAATCGTCACCAAACGGATTCGGAATTGGATGAATTTTGGTTTGTGATCTAGAAACTCACCATATTTGATGATGCTATGGGAGTTTTGGTGGTTGGAAACTGTTACGATAGCTTTGCGAACGTTCTGTCCCAGTTCAGGAAATTCTGGAAATTATTACCCTTCGCGATCGCGTGAGATGGGGCGCGATCGCGATGAAGAAAAATGCAGTTTGGGCGCGATAGCGTGGGACACTGCGCGATCGCGCAGGTCTGTGTAGCAGAACCAGAAACTCGACAGAAAACTGCAGTTTTGGCACACCAACAACCCAAATTCAACTTGTTTTCATTTTTCAAGCTTTCAAATGGTGTTCCCAACTGTAGAAAACAATTCCCAATGGCTTTAACACACAAACACCCAACAAACAACTTGTTTCAATGATTTTTGATCAAGTTTCTTCAAATTTTCAAAACCTTCAAGAACCACAAATTTGATTTTCACTACAACACTCCAAATGATGTTATGGTGGTATCAAAATGACGGAAAAACTATAAGGAGTAAACCCCGATACCAAACAAGAAAGAATTCACAACATCAATTGAGTTCTAGCAAATTTTGCAAAATATTCAACCTAGGGTTCAAATTTTCCAACTTTTGATTCTCAACTCCAAAACGTGTTTTGTTGGTTCCCAATTGTCGAGATTATGTAAACAAACAATCCCCGATAATCAATACCAAAAAAATCGTAACAACAATCGATTTCTACCAAATTTTTGGGTTTTCAAGTTTTTGAATTTTTTTTTTCTTCTTTTCAATATAACAAGAACAAGAACAAGAACAAGAAAATAAACACGGAACAAAGATGACAAGCACGAAGAGTAGGACGAGGGTTCATAAGAACGCAACCCTAGCCTTGCTCTGATACCAACTGATGCAATCGAAAATACGAAAGCGATAAAAGATAAGGAACGAGACGAGACTCACACTAAAGTTCGAGTAGCAATGAAGAACTTGTTCCGTTACACCCCCAAACGATTGGAAAGAATCACCTACGCTAAGCAACTATCCTCAAGAGACACGAGGCTCGAGCAAATAGAATGATCGAAGATGGATTGAAGAGCAACTTGGATTCATCCAATTGATTTCAAGCCAAAAGTGTTACAAGGTTCAAGAGCAATGCTCATTAATATTTTTGTGTTCAAAGTAAGCTAAAAAGCAATAAATGAGAGAGGGATGTATTTATAACACCCCTTTACAATGTTTTCCTACATTCTGGTCCGCAGCTGCTCAAGTGTTCATCGCGATCGCGCAGGGATATATGCGATCGCGAGGCACGCTTAAACGCTGAGTCGCACGATCGCGCGAGACAAGGCGCGAAGGCGAAGACAAAATGATTCCCCTTCGCGATCGCGATGGTGTGCACGTGATCGCGAAGAACAAAAGTCAGCTTCAGGCAGTAAGCTCAGCAGGTGTTCCCCTGTTTTGCCCTGTTTTGCTCCCCTGCTTCCTGCACTGTTTCCTGCCCTGTTTCCACATGGATTGAGCTCCAATGCATTGTCTTTAAGTCCTCCCCCGAGCTCATATCATCCATGCCTCTCCAAACCAAGTGTAGGTGAGCATCTTGTATATTCTTGGCTTGACTTCGAGTGAATGGTCTCGATGCAATTTGGGTTGCATCACTATGAATACTTCATATCGATGGAGCAACAAACTCCAAAGGTTCAGGATTAGGCATAGTCTTGAGAGCACCCACCGGGGAGAAAGTCAGGCATTCGGTTCGGTTCAAGAAAGTGACCAACAGCGAGGCAGAATATGAGGCAGGTTTAGCGGGTTTGGAGCTGGCTAAATAAATGGGGGTTGAAAGAATCAAACTGAGGTGTGACTCACAGTTGGTAGTAAACCAGGTCCTCGGAGATTATACGGCTCGGGAGCCCAGAATACAATTATACTTGGATCGAGCACAAAGAATCTTGGCCCAATTCCAAGAATGACAGGTTCAACAAGTGCCTCGAGAGGAAAATACCGAGGCTGATGCTTTGGCAAATCTTGGTTCGGCGATCGACGAAGCTCACTCGGAGACTGACTCAGTGGTTCGGCTGCTTTCCGCACAAATGAGAGAGATGAAGTTGCAGGTCAACTCAGTGGACAACCGATGGGATTGGCGAAGTAAATTCATCTCATACTTCGACTCGGGGATTGTCCTCCAAGACAAAAAAGAAGCAAAGAAGTTAAGGACCCAAGCAGCCTCGTATCACCTGATCGAGGGTAACCTGTATAAAAGATTATATTGCGGCCCGATGGCCAAGTGTTTGGGTCCCGATGAGGCAAGATACGTGATGGCCGAAATGCACGAAGGCGAGTGTGGCAACCACTCGGGGGGAAAGTCCTTGGTGCATAAATTATTAAGAGCTGGGTATTATTGGCCCACAATCAGTGCCGATGTGAAAGCCTTCGTGCAGAAATGTGATAAGTGCAGCGCCATGGGCAGATGATCCACCAACAGGCCGAGCCTCTACACTCAGTGGTGTCACCATGGCCATTCATGAAATGGGGGATGGACATTGTTGGACCATTGCCCAAGGGAAAGGGTGGTGTTCGCTTCATTTTAGTACTAACCGATTACTTCATAAAATGGGTGGAAGCAGCGGCTCTCACCGAGATAAAGCAAAAGCAAGTAATCGATTTCATCAAAAAGAACATCATCTACAGGTTCGGTGTCCCAAGAGAGATTGCCTGTGATAACGGTAAACAATTCATGGGGGGCAGCCATCACTGATTTCTTCAAGCAATGGGGGATCAAAAGAATTGCTTCGACTCCTTATCACCCAAGTGTCAATGGCCAAGCTGAGTCTTCGAATAGAATCATAATTGACAATCTCAAGAAAAGACTCGATGAGAAAAAAGGTCCTTGGCCCGAGGAGCTGCCCGGGGTGCTATGGGCTATGCGAACAACGGAGAAGTACAGCACCGGTGAGACTCCTTTTTCACTTGCTTATGGCATGGACTTCCTCATCCTCATAGAAGTGGGCGAACCAAGCCTTCGGTACGCCCACACTACCGAGGACGCAAACCAAGAGGCAATGCGCATAGAATTGGATCTCCTCGAGGAAAAAAGGGAATTAGCTTTGGTTCGGCTAGTCGCCTAAAAAGGCAGATCGAGGCTTACCTCAATAGGAAAGCCAAACTCAGGGACTTCAAAGTTGGAGACTATGTGCTAAAAACTGCAAACCAATCAACAAAGGAAGACAACGGGGGAAAGCTTATTGCAAATTGGGCAGGACCCTACAGAGTCAGGGCAATCGTTGGAAAGGGGTCTTATCAAATTGAGAGTTTGCAAGGCGAACCCGAACCTTTGAATTGGAATATCTCCAATCTGAAGTGGTACTACTTCTAGTCAAGGGTAAATACTTTTCAATCTTTTTAAAACTCATCAACAGCCCCGAGCCGAACAACGCTCCCACAGCATCGATCGAAATGTACTAACTTGCTCCTCGTTCCATCTTTTTGCTTGACCTTTTCAGGAAGCGAACCGAACGATTTTCAGTGCTCGGATCTTCATCAAGATGCACAACCGAACACTGGGGGGGAGTGAGAAGGGTTGATACCGAGGTCGATATCGAGCCTCCCAACCGAAGCTTATCTATCCGACGACCGGGGACTCACGACCGGGGACTCACGCCCGGGGAATAGATTTAGTACATTGTAAATTAGCCCGATAGCGGCGTATTGTTAATTTGCTTTTATTGCCCAAGGTCCGCTTCGACTTGGTTCTATGTAAATAGCCAATTTCTAGCTCGATGATATCAATAAAATGACTTTGATCTCATCCATTTTATGTGTAAATCTTGCACCCGAAGCTGCACAATGCATCGACTCGAGGACGAGACGTTGTTCTAAGTTTGCATCGATTAAATTCAATTAAGTCTTGCAAGTTATTTACTTTTAACAGGGTGTTCGGTATATGTAAAAGCCAACACTTGAAGTTAAAACACAAAAGACATTCTATTAAAAAAGCCCGAAGGCTAAAAAATATTTACATCAAAAAGTGACCCGAAGGTCAAAGATACAAGCATAAAGGCCCGAAGGCTTACAAAACAATGCTATCAGAAGTCTACGCCTCGGGAGAACCACCTCCATCCCCGGAGCCTCCCTCGGCATCTTCATCATCTTCTTCATCTTCATCGCCACTCGAGGCCTCACTTGATGGGAGTTCATCAATGATCGCTTGGGCTTCCGCCGATTTTACCTCGGCTTTCGCAATCTCCTCATCCAAGTCGATCTCTCCGGCGCAGCATCGCTTGAGCAGCTTCAACCGAGACTTGATAATGGCCCATCGCTTGTTCAGCTCAGCCCTCTTGACCTTGAGTGTAGCCCTACTATTTCGATCAGCAATTTCATCTTGAAGGGCTTCAGTCTCAGCATCTTTAGCTAGGAGCTTGGAGTTCTCGACTTCCAGCTTTTTGATATGAAGTACATGCTTCCTCAGCTGTTCATGATGCTTCTTGGCCATCTCCACAGCCTCGGCCTTCGCTTGGGTCAGTTCGGCACTTAGTCTCGCAGCCTCGGCCTCCAGCCTCGAGCGCTCAACCTGAAAGCCATCACAAAAGGCTTTGATTTTAGCCTCGATAGCTACCTCGGCCTCACGCAGGTCGGACTGGGACTTGGACAGATCATCCTTCAGGGCAGTTATCTGTGCATTGAAATTGTCCCTTTGCCTGTCCCATAAGCGAGCCACGCGCCGAACCTCTTCAGTCCTCGAGGACTCAACCTCGATGGCCTTCATTGATAGAATGAAGCTCTGAGCAAAGATCAACCAAAGAATCAGAGTCAGCTACGAGCCGAAGGTAAAGATGAAAAATTAACATCAAATTCAAAGAATAGTTCAAGTGCGATGAAGTTTACCCTCATAGCATTGGCGGCCATGGTATTGTATAGTTGGCCAGGGGAAAACTCCTGCACGACTTTATCTTCGGTCGGCCCCAGCAAAGACGTGAGGCTCAAGATGTCACCTCGGCTACAAGCTAACAAATTTGAAGAAATCGGCACTTCAAGTCTCCAATAAGACCCCACCGAGGATGAAATCCTCGCGGGTTTGGAATGCGACCTCACCGCGCCGATGCCAACTCCCTCTTCAGATGTAGCAGTGCCGGCCTCCACGACTTTGGCCTTGCCCTTAGCTTTGGCAATCGCTACCTCAGATCCAGGTTCTTGATCCTCGAGGTCAATAAACTCAACATCCTTTTGAGCTAAGGCCTCAGCAGCTACGTCGTCAGGCTCATCAATCAATCCTCGGCGCCTCTCAACTGCTGCCTCGGGTTGGGGAGGAATTTCTGCCTCGGTGCGAGGAGCCACCGAGCGGGAGGGCTTCTTTGAAGTTGCCCTCTTCCTCTTCATGCCTGCGATAGTGGAAGAAATTAGAATAAGGAAGTAAAAAAGGAACGATATCCGATGAAATCAACCAAGGATGAATGTTACCTTTGGAGGTCCCTTAGCTGGGAGCTCCCTTTGGAGCTTTTGAAGACTTTGAAGCCTTCAACCCCTTATATTCTCCAGCCACCAAAGCTAGGTCGTCATCTGACTCGGTTTCCTCCCCCTCTTTCTTCTTCTTCTCCTCTTTCTTCTCCTTCTTGCTTTTTTTTGGTGTTGATGGCACGGTTTGGGAAACCTAGTGCCGAGAGAAGAAAAATTAGCAAGACAAAATCAAAATCTCAAAATGACCTACCAAATAAAGCACCATCAAAAACTTACCATGCCTTTTACATTGCCAACCGAAGTCGGCAGCCATCTTCATCCATGTCCTCTCGGGGTGTTCACGAGCCCCAGTCATGGCTCTGACCCATTCAGTCAAACCTTCAGGGGGCACGATGTCGACCTTGTTGGCTGAAAAGATAGCAAAGAAACGAGGTCAGCTAACATAAACAAGTCACCGAGGAATGAAATGCAAAGGGAAGAGTACTTACGTGTATTATTCCACCGTTCGGGGAAATTAGGCTCGGTTGACAAAACATTTATCTCCAACAAAATGTAACGATCACTCCAGCCCCGGTCCCCGTGGTCTTCACTCTTGTGAAGAAGGGCAAACTTGCCTCGGTTGTTCAAGGCCACGACCCCGGCCTTATGGAAATATGGGAAGTAGAGTGAAATGAGATGTTGAAAGGTGAAGTCTACCCCGGCCTTCGTGCTCAACCAATCCATGCATTGAACAACCCTCCAGACGCCGGGGCCAAGTTGAGCCAAACATAAGTTGTAGGCCCGGCAAAAATCATCAATAACTCTGTGCACCGGGAGGGAGAAGCCGAGGGTGAAAGGATAAGTGTAAGCAAAGGAAAGCCTCTCAATATGGTGGCACACCCGGCTTGTTGGATCAGGTATGATCACTTTCACCTCGGGTGCAAATTGACACTCCCTCCGAACCCGCTCAATGTGAGCTTGAGTTATGCGGGTCGGTGTAGTGTTCACAGGAATATTTCTATTCTTTTCTTCCTGCTCGGCTGTCTGAGCTTGCAGCTTCAAATCCTTGCTATTATCGAAATGGGAGGGGATTATTTGGTGAGGCTCAAGCTCCTGCTCGAGGGGAATCACCGGTCCCGAAGATCCCCCCTCAGCGACATTTTCGCCCTCGGTCTCACCCACGGCATCATCGCCCTCGGCGTCGTCGCCTTCACCATCACCTCCATCGTCATCACCTCTGAGGATGACGCCACTGAAACTAGCAATCATGACGTCATCAAGTGTGGCGTCATCCTCCCCCATGTCAGCCTCCTCCTCCTCCACTTCCAAGTTGCGCATAGCCCTAGCCTTACGGCGCTTTGGGCCTCTAGCGCCGGAAGACACCTCACCGCCTTCCGCCGCAGTCGTGAAGACTGCCGGCGTAGCAGCGGCGACGTCGCCACTACCGGTGGCCATAGCCAAGGGTGGAACTCGCACCCTTTCACCCGAGTCGCTTAAATCTTGCCTAGAGATGGTGGTAGACATGGTGGCAACTTGAGATAGAAGATTTCTTGAAAGCTTGAGATTGAAGGAAGTATGGAAGTATGAAGATCGTTTTCTTTCCTTTTGACATTGTTGATCGCACAAAGATGGAAGTGAAAAAGAAAGTTTAGTAGGGTGGTATTTATAGGTTTGGAAGAGTCAAGTGACAAGACGTCATCATCATTATAACGTTGGGAAAGCCAAAATTACGGTGTGGCCGTTCGGGCAACCAACGGGTGGATGACACGTGACCAAGAGAGGTGACCTGATGGGACGCGAACCGTTGACAAAATTTTGAAATACTTGGATAAGATCAAGCCACGTCACTTTCCCGCTAAACTTCATTCCACTCCTCGGTGACCTCGGTAGGTGACCGAGGAGTGGGGGGACTATCTGTATTGGACAAAAATCGACCCGCGGTGATTCGCCCCGGTCATGAAAATGGACAACGACCGAACACGTATCGGCGAGCCATAAACCGAAGCAAATCAATGAATCGCCGAAGCCAGGCACCGAGGTTATCACCGAAGGCAAGCCGTAAGTTGAGCTTCGGTGATAGCCACCTCGGTCAAGCAACAGGACCTTGCCACCGAGGTCAGTTATTCACACCTCGGTGGGTCCCCTCGGTTCAAGCGGCTTTGCAACCCACTTTCTCAGCCCACTACCTTGCCTATTAACTCCACCCATAAATGCTCCAGACGTGGGATGGCCATAAAGAAGTAGTGGGGAACGTGGAATCAAAGCTGGTATCTATAAATAGCACTTCATTTTACATTGTACGGGTCCAGAAATTTATACTGAAACTCTGCCCAAATTTGTACTCGCAATCATATATTGAAATATAGTTATTTTTTCCGCATTTATATCTTTTTCGTGCATTTGTTCAACTTTAATACGAAAAATTGCTTATATTCGAATTCAAATTTGATTTGTAATCCTAAACTGATTTAGGCCCATAAATATGTATTGCCAAAATGATCCCAAATAAAAGGTTGATCATAGCAAAAAGATACTTTCTAACCCGCAACTTGTTAACATATTGCTATCTCAAGCTATTCCACTTGTTATTTCAGGTCTCGACTTACAATTCTTAATTAGACATTCCCAGAATATGTACATTATGCTCATGACAATGCATTTTATAAAATATTGAAATAGCTTGATTTTCACTATAGTGCCTTTTCCTTATACCCAGTTGATTCTTAATATTGTCAAGTGGTTATAAGTTTATTTAGAAGATTCTACTCGGTGTGCCAACTCCCTCAGGTTCCCGCTATGGTCCGAGTCAATGAACTAGTTTTGTTCCCTAACCTATGAGTTTTTGGCTACGATGAGGAAAAGAAAGAAGACTGCTATCTGTTTAAAGCATCTCACACCTCGCTAAATAAGAGAAGGAACCTAGAGCATATCGACAGTTCATTTGCTTCGACGTCGTCATTGTGAGCCACAAATGAAGATAGATGAATTGAACAAACTTGAGCACTGTACTTGTTGCTGATAGTAGACGGCGATACCGGTGTCCTGATTGATTTGCAGCCATTTATTAAGCAAATTCAGCTTAAAAGCATGTCAAAGAAAACTAAAAATGCAGCCAAATACTATAGTGACATAGCTAATAAAATTATTTAATCATAGAAATTACTGAGGTCTAAAACCATACTTTGACAAAAGGTTCAAAGCAGACACACTGTTAAAAGAGCAAGCAGAGAACTGAATTCAAAAGCCACCACGAAGACGAAGAACAAGGTGAAGAGTTGATTCTTTCTGAATGTTATAGTCTGCAAGGGTACGACCATCCTCCAGCTGCTTACCAGCAAATATCAGCCTCTGCTGATCTGGTGGAATACCTTCCTTGTCCTGAATCTTCGCCTTCACATTATCAATTGTGTCCGAGCTCTCTACCTCCAACGTAATGGTCTTCCCGGTCAGGGTCTTGACGAAAATCTGCATTCCTCCCCTCAATCGCAGCACCAGATGGAGTGTGGACTCTTTCTGAATGTTATAATCAGCTAGAGTCCTACCATCCTCGAGCTGCTTACCAGCAAATATTAAACGCTGCTGGTCTGGAGGAATGCCTTCTTTGTCTTGGATTTTTGCTTTCACATTGTCAATTGTATCTGAACTTTCTACCTCCAGGGTAATGGTTTTCCCGGTCAAGGTTTTTACGAAGATCTGCATACCACCCCTCAGACGCAGCACCAGATGGAGGGTCGATTCCTTCTGGATGTTGTAATCTGCTAAAGTCCTCCCATCCTCTAGCTGTTTGCCAGCAAAAATCAGCCTCTGCTGGTCAGGTGGGATCCCTTCCTTATCTTGAATTTTTGCCTTGACGTTGTCAATGGTGTCGGAACTCTCAACCTCAAGGGTAATGGTTTTTCCTGTCAAGGTTTTCACAAAGATCTGCATACCACCCCTGAGCCTCAGCACCAGATGAAGAGTGGATTCCTTCTGAATATTATAGTCAGCAAGTGTTCGACCGTCCTCAAGTTGCTTTCCAGCAAAGATCAATCTCTGCTGATCTGGGGGAATGCCTTCCTTATCCTGAATCTTTGCCTTAACATTGTCAATAGTGTCGGAGCTCTCGACCTCCAGGGTGATGGTTTTTCCAGTCAAGGTTTTCACAAAGATCTGCATGCCACCACGCAGACGAAGGACAAGGTGGAGCGTGGACTCCTTTTGGATGTTGTAATCAGCAAGAGTTCGGCCATCCTCCAACTGCTTTCCAGCAAAGATCAACCTTTGCTGATCTGGGGGAATTCCTTCCTTGTCTTGAATCTTGGCCTTGACATTGTCAATGGTGTCGGAACTCTCAACCTCGAGAGTGATGGTCTTGCCAGTGAGGGTCTTAACAAAGATTTGCATCTATAATCAAAAGAAATATCATTTAGAAAAGGGTACACTACACATAGATAATCAAAATCATAAGAACACAGGCTATGGACTAATTAAATCATCCAAGGACAAAATATCAAAAAGCAAACACCGTACTCGCCAAGAAATACCAAAATGATTCGAAAAGCATAAAAACAAAATTAGAGCGATTTATGTTAGATCCACATGATAACATGAAGTAATAACCAAAAAACTATGAAGTGAGAAGTATTAGATTCAGGCTCAGATTCAAACATAAGCTTATAAACCAGTTAAATCCTTTTACCTCTCCAATTTCATAGATGAATAGGTGAAACAGAAAGTTTTATCATACAAAACATACACTAATTTTCCGCATCATGAAGTAGGTTATTTTTCTTTATGGACATAGAAAACCACATATAACACGACTACATAAGAGCATCCCTAATTAAACTTCCTTAAAGACTGACAAGCGATATGCAACCTTGAAAACCATCATACTATTAAGGGATCTTGCCGGTACAAATAGATTATACCCTGATTATACACTGCTATACACATATTAAACATCGATTATATCTGGGTAATTTTTGTTTAAATAGCTTGGTGGCGGCTATTTTGGTTAGTTTCTCTACTACTAATTCCTATCTCACACTATTAGTTCTTATCTACGAAGATCTAAACCAAACCCACCCCAACCCCCCAAAACCCCCATAATTGAACCTAAAAAATACCTTGTTGCACTATTATTTCTTCTTTTTTTCAAAAATTTTATTTACCTAATGATTCCTAATAATGAATTAAGTAGACCTTAATCACCTTGTTTCTCCTTTTCTTCGAAATTTTGTTTACCACAATGATTACAATTTACAACAACAACTGAGATGTAAGTAGACCTTAACCCACGAAAACCCTCGACACCACAATGATTATTGATAGTAAATTAAATAAGAGAACTAATTAAAAGCAAACACATAACGCGCAACAAAGAAATTCTACAATTTACAGCAACATCAGATATTAAAACAATAACTTCAGAAAAGGCGAAAAATTAAAAGATGTGAGGACAAATTATTAACGATGAACGGATATAAAGCATAGAAAGGCAAAGTATAATAAATAAAGTAAAATAAAAACGTACCTTGTAAAACTGTGTTGGGAAATCAAACGGAAGAGAGAACAAAAGCAGAAGAAAATAAGAGAAGAATGAGAATTGAGAAAAACAAGAGGCGTTTATATAGGAGCTGATTAGCCTACCTTTTCATAGAAAATATCGGGTGTGGGGTCCTATTTTTTAGAGGATTAGGTAAATCCATTAATTTGGTTCTTTAAGCCAACCGAATAAGTAAATAATAACATTGACCACTAATATGTTACTAATTAAATAAATAATAGTTGAGGATAATACTAGCTTGCATCATTCTTTTTTTGCAGGAGGTATTGTTTTAAAATTTACAACATATATATACGTGGAATAAAGTAGTACCACATATTAACAAAAAAAAGTGTAACACAAAAATGGACTTAGTTTATTTTTGGAAAAAAGAAAATTAAGTTTGATATATCATACAACAACAATAAAACAACAATATATTTAATATGATTTCATATGTAAACTAACTTACTTAAATAAAAAAGAAAAATAATTTCCGATAAAGCTTGAGACTTCTTAATTTTAAGATATTCATTTTTTACAAGACTTTAAACGATAGTTCGCGATTGGCCCTTTCAAGCGAGTTCAACTTTCCACCAATTAATTTATGATTTTGTATTCTGAAGTTTCTTTTTTCCTACTTTATTAGTAATCTATATATTATTAAAAATAAAGAACACTTAGGATAAAATGTAGAATAAGATATTAGGACAGCAATTGTAATGATCTTTGATTCAAACTCAAATTAAAAGATAAGTATTATTAAAATTAAAATTTGAATGAAAAGATGTTTAAGTGTTTTTGAAAGAATAATTACCTTATCTTATCTAAATATTTTATGTATAGATTATGAATTGAATAAAAAAGATAAAGCTATAAACTAATTTTCTTTTTAATGCGATAAGACTAAGATAGAGATATGAATTTAAGAAAAAAAATATCTATTAAATTTAAATCAACTTATCATTGGGCAATCAGATCAAATTTTTATTAATAGTAGAATATTCTAAACTTGAATGATATTCAAGTTTAATTTCAAACAAACTTTACTGCTTACAACTATTCAGAATTCTTAACAAACTTTATCTGTAACAATTCAAAATTCTTAACAATCTTTATTAATAACAACTATTCAAATTAAAAACGTAATGGTAAGACCGAAATTAAATTTGACACCAAATCTATATAAAGCTACAATTGCATCTTGACGTAGGTTCCTTTATTTATTTGTTCCTTGCTCAACAATTTTATGGTGAATTCTTTGTTTGATTTGTAACTACGATGAGTTTTATTCATGCACTCTATAATTTTTGGATTATTCATCTGTAATTTCATCAAGCTTCAGTTGTAAATGTCTACAGGGAACCCAATTCCACGAGCTCGAATTTGATTTTGTTATTTACTTATGCAGGCAGTGAATTCTTGAGTTCATAAGTTGTGGGAGCACAACAATATTATGGTATGTTAATTATTTGTTTTCATCTTGATATAATCCTATTAAGAATAATGTTTGTTTTTCTACTGATTGCGGGTATTACATTCAAAACTCAACAATGCTTGAGTTTGTTTTAGTTTTGTTTGCTCCTGTCATAAGTTGTGCTTATAATATTTCATCTTTTTTTTTTTTCTCTAATTCTTTTTGTTTCTTATTCCACTATCCAGGTCAATACGTGCAATTATATCTACAGTGACTACTCCTCCAAATAAGGCTTATAAACTGAAGATATGGAATGAAGCTTGCAGCATGGTAAGCACACATATGTATCTCAAGAAAATAATTTCATATTCATTAGGTGTATATTAGATATTTAAATTTTAATTGAATAAGTCAGGCCTAACTTCTTAATTAAATCAGGAAACAAAAGATAAGCTCTAACTAAATCTAAAAAGATAAAGATAAATATTAGACCGAGTCTGATATATTTTTTATTTATAAATTTTGCAGATATAGGAGTGATAGAGTTCTAATATTCATAAGGTTAATCTCAAGATCTCATCTTCTTTGGTAGAATTCTTGTGGATTCACTAAATACTTACATTCTGGAAGACTTTAATTTTGTGAAACTCAGCGTAGTATGTATCTATATATACTTCTTCATACATAAATCAATGGTAATATTTGTTCTCCTCTTTTTGTTGTTGATCATTAGCATATCTGAAGCTTACACATATAATGAGTTTTGTTATATTCTTATACATTTAGGTGCAGGTTAAGAGCTTAGCTAGGAGGTCACTGAATAAAGAAAGTTTGTCCTTCATAGCTTAAAAAGATTCACACTTCTCTTTTGTATCTATTAGAGAATAAATGTAGCAAATCTGTAGAGATTCTTAGGATACTTTCCTTTTTTATTTCTTTTCTTAGTCAGATCCTAATATTGATGTATATATTGCAAGTTACATAATGAAATACACAATTCAGTTTTTCCGAAATACTCATGGTATCAGAACTTTATTGGTACCTTGGCCGGATTACTACCCCTGCGTCGCTGGAGTCGTTTCTGAGGAGTCTTTTGTTTGTCACAGCCTAGCGTAGGAGATTCGTCTCCCTTTCATCTGAACAAAACCCGTAATCCAATGGTCGGATTCCAACTGGGTGAAACTCACGCGCCCGGAAAAGTTTTCCGGCAGGATTTTCCGGCGAGTGCATGGAAGCACGTGAACCCTTAGAATCAACTCCAGTTTGATTCCCCCGTTTTGCCTCTTCAGTCCCGACATATTTCTAGTGTTATTCTGGCCTCAAGACTTCGTTTGGAGGTTGCTTTGTGTTCCAGATCTGTTACCTCGCCTTTGGGGGTTGTCTTTTTTTGGTTCGTTGCTTCTGGTTCGTTTCTTCATGATTAGATTGTGACTTGGTTTTGCTGGATCCTTCTTGTTCGCTGCTTAAGATCAGATTTTGCACTGGTTGTTGGTGGTATCTTTGTCTATCAGTTTTCAGATTGGTTCTTGAACCTTTGTGCAGGCTTCTCTTATTGCAGTGAAGTTTTTTTTTTTGGCATCTATCACTTTGTTGGCTTATCTATCAAATATCACTATATTTGAGAGTAAGCTCGCCCTTCGAGTTTGGCTTTGGCGTGGAGATTGGCTGATTTTCTGGTTATCTTATATTTGATACAGTGAAGATGATTGATTTGAAGAATGAAGTAGGACTTTTAATAATATTGACTTTGGTAATGTTGTTTGTAACTACTATCACGAGCCAGGCCATATAAAGTGGTATTGTAGTAAATTAAGAATTCGTAATTAAGGAACTCAGGTTTCAACGGATGAGTTTGCTAGTTATCAAAGTTCACTTACTGAATCTCCTTCAGTGACCACCCTTGCCAAGTCAGGTAAAACATGTTTGATTTCCTCTACAACTAAATGGGTGATTGATTCTAGTGCCACAGATCATATGACGTGCAATCCAAATATATTCTCTAGCTTTCGATCGCACAAAGCACCATCTCCTGTGACCGTAGCTGATGGGTCAACCTATAATATTGTGGGATCTGGGACTGTTGAAATAACACCCTCTATTACCCTGTCGTCTGTGTTAAGTCTGCCAAACCTCACATTTAATTTGATCTCTGTAAGGAGACTTACCAGAGATCTAAATTGTTATGTATCATTCTTTTCTGATCACTGTCTGATTCAGGATCTTGTGACGAAGCAAACTATCGGTAAAGGACATGTTTCTGATGGTCTCTATATCTTTGATAACTCGATATCTCAACCCGTTGCTTGTTCTAGTGTCACGTCTCCATTTCAAGCACATTGTCGGTTGGGACATCCCTCCCTCTCTATGTTGAAGAAACTTTGCCCGCAGTTTCATAATGTTTCTTCATTGGATTGTGAGTCATGCCAATTCGCAAAGCATCATCGTACCTCCTTAAGTCCAAGGGTTAATAAGCGAGCTGAGTCGGCTTTTGAGTTAGTTCATTATGATATTTGGGGACCATGTCCTGTTGTTTCTAAAACTTGACACAGGTATTTTGTCACTTTTGTGGATGATTTCTCTCGGATAACGTGGATTTACTATATGAAGAGCCGTTCTGAAATGTTTACCCACTTTGTTCCTTTTGCACTGAAGTTAAAACACAATTTAATGCTACTGTGCGCATACTAAGGAATGACAATGATAAAGAGTATATGTCATCCTCTTTTCAATGTTACATGAGACAGCACGGGATGCTCCATCCGTCGTCGTGTGTCGATATACCTGCTCAAAATAGAGTTGTTGAGAGGAATAATAGACATCTATTGGAGACAGCTCGGGCTCTTTTGTTCCAAATGAAGGTTCCTAAACAGTTTTGGGCGGATGCGATTTCTACGGCTTGTTTTCTGATCAATCGGATGCCTTCTGTTGTCCTTAATGGTGGTATACCGTATAATGTTCTCTTTCCAAATAAATCATTATTTCCTGTGGAGCCTAGGTTATTTGGAAGCATATGTTGATATTTCCCACGATACACCACTTTACTGTTTTAAACACCAGTTCCTTAAAATGTGTTCCTTTACTATACGATATGCGGAATTAAAAGTGTAAGTAATTGAACACCAGATATTAGCGTGGAAAAACCCCTTGACTCGGGATCAAAAAACCACGACCTACTTCTCAAGTAGGATTTCAACTTCACTATGTAAAAAGACCCACTTGGTTACAAGACTCCTTCTTACTAACCTAGGACTAACTCTAATCCTTTAGTGATCTTTCTCACGATCAGTGAAGTTGTGTCAAGTCCACGACTTGAACTAGAAAGTTACAACTTGATTATTGCTTACTACAGTTGAACTAAGACTTGAACTTTTACAAGACTCAATCTAAGGAACAGGTTCTAACTTAGTTCCACTGTAGCTAACTGATTACACAAATAAGCTAATGACTCTTTTAAGCTTTGCTCGATGCTCTCTGTATTTGTGCATACTTCAATGGCTGATATGCTCCATATTTTATAGCTCCAGCAGCCAAAAAGTCTTGAGCAATTAGAACTCCAAAGCTCCCATGAGTCTGAGTCCTAATTGGATTCTTCTCTTTAGAATCCGGATCTTCTATCCTTTATCCTTTATGTATGCAATCTTTTCGTATCCGTTTAGACCTGCATAATTATCAAGATAAACATTAGGTTTAGGATAATTAATAATATCTCAACTTAAACGATTTTGCATGAATTATCTATTTAGTTGCAGTGATTCAAAGGAACAGGTCCTTTGAATCCGTTCCTTAATCATCAGTCAAAACTCCAAGTTTATCCAAGCTAACATTTTCCCCCTTTTTGATGATGACAAATTCATAAGCATAGCCGCATATCCTTAATGTCCTTAAGTACAACTTAAGCTCAAAAACCAATCAATCAGTGGAGAGTTTTATCATTAAGGAACATATTTTCAACTAGGTATAACTTCATGCAAAATCAGACTTACTCTTCCCCCTTTTGGCATCATTGAAAAGATTGCATAAAAATATAACTCAAGTGTTAGAATTAATCAGCACATGGCCATTTAGGCAACTCAAAATGCAAACATAAATCAGATTAAAGCAACTGCAAAACAATGATATTAGCCATCAAAGACAATTCATTTAATCAAAAGGTGAAACCAAGGGATACAATCAAGTACTACAGAATTATTCAAAGGCTAAAGAAGGAACAGACTAAGGCACTAAACTAGGCTAAATCCCACTAGACAAAAGATGGCTAAAGGCTAAGGTGGTTAGGATGTGGAATGACCAGGTCCCTGAGACTTATTAAGCAACTCAAACATCTGCTTGAGCATTCCCTCATTGGTCTCCTTTGCCTTTGTGGCCGCTGCCTTCCAGTAATTCTTCTCCTCTTCCAACCTTGCTATTTCAGCAGCCTGAATAGCAACCTGTTGCCTAAGTTCCCTTACCTTGTTGTTCAAAGGCTGCCTCCCAACACCAGCCTGTGGAGCATCAGCCTGAACAGGCAAATCACAACTAATCAGTGTGGCACAGCCAAATTTTTCCTTCTTAGTAGTCTTCACTACCCCTTCCAAGGGAATCTTCAATTTTGCAAACACATCAGTTAAGATGAACCCAAACGGCAAGGAATGCTTTCTCTTCCCAGCTATCACCCTTTTTATCAGGTGGATCATAAAACTGGGCCAGTTGATTTGCTTTTCAGTGTCCAACAGTTCCATAAGGACCAGGTCCATGAAACTGGCAATTCCTCTTTTTCTTGCCTTGGCATCACAACCTTGTTCACAAATTCGAACAGTACTTGGTGCTGTGGGTGCATCTCACTTTTCTGCACAGCCCTGGGTTTTTCTTCCCCTTCATTCTCAGCAAACTTCCTAGTGATCTCCAAATCAGTTGGCAAGTTTGTCAAGTCAGGCCAAACCTTCTTGACATAACTGTCATACCCAGTAAGAGGAATCCCCAACAGCTCACCAAGTTCCCTGGTATCAAACATAATCACATTTTCATTAACAGAGGTAGTAATCCTGTCATCTTTGATGGAGCTGTTCTTGTAGAACTCTTGCACCATCCCCTTGGCACATCTGCCAGAAATCTGAAGGACCATGTCCCTCCAGCCCTGAGCATGCAGTTTCTGTAGCAACCATAGCATTCCTTCTTCTTGTACATCATACAATACTCTACCCTTCAACACCTTCCTGGTAAGCATGTCATCATGAACACAACGTACAGTCTCATCTCCCTCAGCTTCACTGTCACTTTCATCCCCAGCAAAGGACTCATCACTATCACTAGCAGAACTTTCAGTCACAACAGTTCTTTTAGAGGACCTGGTCCTCTTAGCAGACTTTTCTACAGCCTTCACAGAACTTCTTGTTACTCGTCTTTGAGCCACTTTTCTTTCTTCGACTGAGGCACAACCTCCTCAGCATCTGCCATCTCATCATCTTCACCAACACCATCAAATTTAATATCCTCCACTTCTTCCTCTTCAACAGGGTCAACAACCTGTTTCCCTTTCCCTTTTCTGCTTCTTTCTAAAGCAGCAGCTAAGTGTTCATCAGCAGCTTTAGCAGCACTTCTTGTCCTCCTAACCCTAAAAACAGGGGTTGAGGCAGAAGGAACAGGTCCTTTTGCCTTGGAGGAACTTTCTCCTTTCTTCTTAATTCCTGGCTTATAACTGTCCCTAATTTTCTTTAACTTAGCAGCAATTTCTGCAGTCACATTGTCATCAATGGGTCCCTTTCTAGCTAATTTTCTTTTCAGACTCCTAATGTTGATCAAATCCACCAAAGACCTATCACTATCACTTATAGCTTCATCAACATCTATAACATCCTCCATGGGTGCTCTAAAAGCAACCTCTGGAGACCCCGATGACCCATGCATGGGTGCTTCCAACCTTTTAACTGTTTCTTCTTCCCCCTCAAGAACAGCCTCAGACCCCTGTCCCTTTTCTTCCTCATCTATCACAACATTCAAATGATAGGTGAAATTTACCTGATAATGATACAGAACCATAGCTCGTGACAAATCCTCAACCTGCACAGCAATTGATTCAACCGTGGGAACTGGTCCTTCCCCCTGAATTTCAGGTTCAGGTACTTCTGGGATTATTTCAGGAATTTCAGGGTTTAGGTCAGTGGTATCCATGGGTGGAGGGTTGAGATTTTGTGGTTGATCAGTGGTGGGTGCAGTTGAAGAATTTTCAGGAGAAAGAGACATTCTAGCAATTCGAATTAAAAGATAATTGATTATTCTTTCTGAAATTTTGAGAATTCAGTTTGTGAGCAAAGTAAAAGAATAATGGGGGAGAAGGAGTGTATTTATAGGATGAATTAGATAGTAGAAATAGAGTAGGAATCGATCACAATTACCTCAGCACAACATGCAGCCGTTATGGACTCTTGGGAGTCTCCCGGAGAAATAGAGCAGTTGGACTGTCAAGTTACCTTTTCAGAGTAGGAACTGTTCCTCCGATGGGACTCTTATGCAATTTGGATGTGGTTAGGAAACTTAGTGGGATTTATCCTAATTACAAGTTACCTATAGCCTTTGCACTTCTAAATTAACTGAATAATACCGAGTACATACCTGATTTTAACACGAAAATTCAGTGTCCTTCCAATTTGCAATATTTTTTATCATCTGAAATTCTAAGAGCATAAGGGTAACATCATTCAATTTTAGAACCTCTAAGAAATATGGCATAAGAGTATACATTTAAGTATTAAGCTGGACTGAATCATTCATAATGACTTGAATAAAATTCATTTTAAGTGCAATTTTCTAGCCAATTATGAAGTAAGGCATTGATGATTTTATGTGAATTTAATCATCCCTAATTCCAACCTATTTCTTTCAAAATCATCTCTACCTAGAGTTTTTGTAAAAATGTCAGCAATTTGCTTTTCAGTGGGACAAAATGCTATGGTGATTAAACTTTTTTCATAGTTGTCTCTTAGGAAATGATGTCTTATATCAATGTGTTTAGTCCTTTTGTGATGTACTGGATTTTTTGTCATGTTAATAGCACTAGTGTTATCACAATAGATAGGAACAGTTCCTACATCAACACCAAAATCCTGTAATTGTTGTTTGATCCATAACAACTGTGAACAACATGAAGCAGCTGCCACATATTCAGCCTCAGCAGTGGAAAGTGCCACTGAATTTTGTTTCTTAGTTCCCCAAGAAACCAAACACTCACCAAGAAAATGTGCCATACCTGAGGTACTTTTTCTATCAACAAGGAAACCTGCATAGTCAGCATCAGTATATCCAACAAGATTAAAACTACCACCTTTTGGATACCAAAGTCCCAAGGGACCTATTCCTTTCAGATACCTCAATATTCTCTTAACAGCTTTCAAATGAGATTCCTTAGGATCTAATTGAAACCTAGCACACAACCAACACTGAACACAATATCAGGTCTACTAGTAGTTAGATAAAGTAGAGAACCTATCATACCCCTATACAATTTTTGATCAACTGATATTCCATGTTCATCAAGATCCAATTTTGTGGCAGTGGCAATAGGTGTGTCAATTTCCTTAGCATTATCCATATCAAATCTTTTAATTAATTCCTTAACATACTTTTTTTGATGGATCATAGTTCCATTTGAGGTTTGCTTAATTTGTAAACCCAAATAGAAATTGAGTTCACCCATCATCCTCATCTCAAACTCACTCCCCATTAAGTTTGCAAATTCCTTACTTAAATTTTTACAAGTAGCACCAAAGATTATATCATCTACATAGATTTGAACAATTAAGAGATGCTTACCTTTTTCTTTCAAAAATAATGTACTATCAATTTTACCTCTCTTGTATCCATGCTGGAGTAGAAATTTTGATAGCCTTTCATACCATGCTCTTGGTGCCTGCTTGAGCCCATACAGGGCCTTGTCCAACTTGTACATATGTTCAGGGAACTGTTCATTTTCAAAACCTGGAGGTTGCTTGACATATACTTCTTTTTTCAAGTAACCATTCAGAAATGCACTCTTAACATCCATTTGGTGTAGAGTAAATTTCATGTATGTAGCAAAGGCTATAAGAAGTCTTATTGCTTCCAGTCTTGCAACTGGAGCAAAAGTCTCATCATAGTCGATGCCCTCCTCTTGACTGTATTCCTGAACGACTAGCCTGGCCTTATTTCTTGTTACCATGCCATCCTCATCGAGTTTGTTTCTGAAAACCCATTTTGTTCCAATTATGGACCTGTTCCTTGGCTTGGGTTCTAGATGCCAAACTTGACTCCTTTGGAATTGATTCAATTCTTCCTACATAGCATTAATCCAATCTGCATCCTTCAGTGTTTTTTCACATTTTTGGGTTCCACAAGAGATAGGAAAGCACTAAAGGCACACAGATTGTGATTTTTGACTGCTGATCTAGTTTGAATCCCAGCAGTCTTATCTGAGATTATTTGATCCACAGGATGTGACCCTTGATACTTGTAAGGCTTGGGTGTCAATCCATTGTCAGAAGTCCTCTGCTGAGGAACAGTTCCTGATAGAGTAGCACTACCAGTTTGTGAGGTGGAACCAACATTTGTTCCCCCTGTTTCAGTGCCACTCTTCTCAGTTCTGTCCTGAGGAACAGTTCCTTGCAGTTCACTTCTCATGTCCAGAGTCTGCATTTGAGGATTAAGTTCATAATCTTTCGGCATTTCAATTTCTTCATCCTCATGTACCTGTTCTTAAGTGAGACTTTCGGTTTCATCAAATTTAACATGCATGCTTTCTTCAATTTTCAATGTTTTCTTGTTAAACACCCTATAAGATTTACTATTTAAAGAATAACCAACAAATATTCCCTCATCACTTCTAGGATCAAATCTTCCTAAGGCATCTTTCCCATTGTTATGTATAAACCATTTGCAACCAAAAGCCTTAAGATGAGAGATATTGGGTTTTCTTCCCTTAAGCAATTTATATGGGGTCTTTTCTATTAATGGCCTTGTCATACATCTATTTATTATGTAGCATGCAGTATTAATAGCCTCACCCCAAAAGTTTTGTGGAAGATCTCCAGATATTAACATAGTCCTTGCCATTTCCTCTAGAGTCCTATTTTTTCTTTCCACTACACCATTTTGTTGTGGAGTTCTAGGTGAAGAAAAATTATGATTAATGCCATTTTCATTACAAAAATTGAAAAAATATGATTTTCAAATTCAGTTTTATGATCCGACCTAATGGCAACAATATGATTATCTGGAGTTCTTTGAGCTTTCTTAGCAAAAATTGAAAATGCATTAAATGCTTCTTCTTTTGATGCAAGAAATATAGTCCATGTAAATCTGGAGTAATCATCCACCAATACCATAACATACTTCTTACCTCCACGACTCATTGTCCTCATTGGACCACATAAATCCATATGGACCAGTTCCAAAGGTTTAGTGGTACTTACCTATTTCTTCGGTTTGAAGGAGGATTTTACCTGCTCCCCCCTGGCACATGCTTCACATACTTTTTCATCATTAAACTTGATGTTAGGAAGACCTATTACCAAGTCCTTGGACACAAGTTTGTTTAATTGTGAAAGACTGGTATGTCCTAGTCTTTTATGACATAGGAGGGGATCATTTTGCACCACACTTAAGCAACTCAAGCTTCCATCAGATAGTGTCAGCAAGTCTACTTTGTAAATGTTTCCATGCCTATTTCCCTGCAAAATAATCTCTCCAGAATATTGGTTAGTCACAGTGCATCCAGTAGATGAGAAATTAACATTATTACCTTTGTCACACAATTGAGATATACTCAATAAGCAATGCTTCAACCCATCTACTAGAAACACATTATCTATACTATGTGAATCAGACCTACCTACCTTTCCAATGCCTATGAATTCCCCTTTCTTACCATTACCGAAGGAAACACTTCCTCCTTGAAAGGCTGAGAGTGAAAGGAACAGTTCCTTATGTCCTGTCATATGCCTTGAGCAACCACTGTCCATGTACCATTTGTGGTTTATCTCCTTCACTCTAGCCTGCAAAAGAAAACTAAGGGTTAATTTTAAGAACCCAAACTAGTTTGGGTTCCTTTCCTTTAGAAAAAGGATGAATCAGATCTCTCCAAGCCCAAAATGGTAATGGTTTCTTTGTGTGAACAGTTTTCCTTTTTACAGAATGTTGAACAGGCTTATAGGACCTATACTTCTGTTTCACAGAATTTTGAACAGGTTTATAGGACATGTTCCTCTGGGCAGCCCTTTTTAAAGATTGACAATTTTCTTTCCGGTGACCAGTGTTCCCACAATGAGTGCATAGCCAGTTTTCAGGAAGTGATAAGTACTTACTCTTTGGATCCCATTTGGATGAAGACTGAGCTTTCATGAATCCAATACCCTTCCTGTTACTACTATGATTTTCCTATAACCATTCTAGTGTTTCAGAAGACTTGATCCATTCTACAGTTTTTCTTAGTTCCATTTTTTTTTAACCAAGTCTTCTTCCAAAGATTTTACCTTCTCATCTTTTTTACACAGTTCATCAACTGTGACTTTCAATTTTTCTTCAGCAATGATCTGATGAGAATTAGCAATATCTTTACCTTTTTCAACTGTTTTAACATTTTCTAATTCCTGAACAGTTGATTCAAGTGTGAGGACCTGTTCCTCAAGCATGCTAATCTTTCTTTTCAGAAAATCATTTTTAATTATTTTCTCTTTGCATTCTGCTTCTAAACAATCAATTTCATCATGCAGTTGATGATTTCCATCCCTTAGAGATTTGGATTCATTTAGCACAGTATGAAATACTTTAACCAATTTCTCTCTAGACATGCTTTTTACATCTTGTTTAAGTTTAGAAACAAATACCTCAGCATCTTCTTCATTTTCTGAATCTCCAAGAGCCATTAGAGCAAGATCCTCATCCAGATCATCATCGGTTATTTCGTCTTCACTGTCTTGCCATCCTGCAACCATTTCTTTAGAATTTCCACTTTTCTTATGGACATGTTCCCTAGCCTTTTTCCTTTCCTCAATGAATCTCTTCCTCCATTCTCCTTCCATAATTGGACATTTGCTGATGTCATGCTCCGAGCTTCCACATTTGTGGCATTCTCCAGCCTGTTTCATGTTAGAAGACCTACCCTGTCCACTAATTGTCTTTTTCTTAATCAAATATTTCTGAACACTTTAAGCGATAAGGACCAGTTCCTTATCATCAATAATCTTATCAGCAGCGGTCAAGGCTAGGTTAGGTTCAGTTTTAATTGGTACTCCTATGTTTTTAACCTTTTTCCTTAGTTCATAAGTCTTTAAATTGCCTATAAGCTCATCTAAGGATAGAGTGGTTAAATCTTTACTTTCTATGATAGCACAAGCTTTGATCTCCCAAGAATCTGGAAGAACCCTAGTTAAAAATTTTTCTACTCTATCTTCCACAGTTAAAACCCTTCCCAAAGAAATAAGTTCAGAAGCAATGGCATTAAATCTAGTATACATTTCAGAGATTGACTATTCTTCTTTCATTTTAAAACTTTCGTATTCAGCATAAAAAAGTGTACCTCTAGACCTTTTTACCTGACTTGTTCCTTCGTGTGCAACTTGTAGAGCATCCCAAATCTCCTTTGCAGTGGCATACCCTCTGATTCTAGTGCATTCGTCAAGACTAAGTCCACCAACAAGCCACTTCCTAGCTTTTGCATTTTTTTCCCATTGCTTTATGTCTTCAGCATTGCATTCCTTCCTGGTTTTGGGAGCATCGTTTCCCTTAGCATCCTTCTTCATTGGGATCATGGGACCTTCAGTTACTATATCCCACAATTCATAGTCCTCTGCTTGAAGATGATCACGCATCCTTTCCTTCCACCATGAATAGTATTTCCTATTGAAAAAAAGAGCTCTAACCATTGACCGACCCTCACTGTTCTCTCGTGATGTACTCATCTAATCCTAGGTGTTAGCCTTTTCAAGGATAACCTGCTCTGATACCAATTGATATTTCCCACGATACACCACTTTACTGTTTTAAACACCAGTTCCTTAAAATGTGTTCCTTTACTATACGATTTGCGGAATTAAAACTGTAAGTAATTGAACACCAGATATTAGCGTCGAAAAACCCCTTGACTCGGGATAAAAAAACCACGACCTACTTCTCAAGTAGGATTTCAACTTCACTATGTAAAAAGACCCACTTGGTTACAAGACTCCTTCTTACTAACCTAGGACTAACTCTAATCCTTTAGTGATCTTTCACATGATCAGTGAAGTTGTATCAAGTCCACGACTTGAACCAGAAAGTTACAACTCGATTATTGCTTACTACAGTTGAACTAAGACTTGAACTTTTACAAGACTCAATCTAAGGAACATGTTCTAACTTAGTTCCACTGTAGCTAACTGATTACACAAATAAGCTAATGACTCTTTTAAGCTTTGTTCGATGCTCTGATATTCTCCACATTTTATAACTCCAGCAGCCAAGAAGTCTTGAGCAATTAGAACTCCAAAGCTCCCATGAGTTTGAGTCCTAATTGGATTCTTCTCTTTAGAATCCGGATCTTCTATCCTTTATCCTTTATGTATGCAATCTTTTCGTATCCGTTTAGACCTGCATAATTATCAAGATAAACATTAGGTTTAGGATAATTAATAATATCTCAACTTAAACGATTTTGCATGAATTATCTATTTAGCTGCAGTGATTCAAAGGAACGGGTCCTTTGAATCCGTTCCTTAATCATCAGTCAAAACTCCAAGCTTATCCAAGCTAACATATGTTATGTTCGAGTTGTTCGTCCATCAGTTACTAAGTTGGACCCTAAGGCATTGAAATGTGTTTTTCTTGGTTATTCTCGCCATTAGAAGGGGTATCATATTATTCTACTGAACTTGGAAAATATTTGGTGTGAACTGATTGTAATCACCTAATTTTGGCACTAAATACAAAAAAAAAATTGTTGAAAGTAGTTGTGCTAATCTCCCTATGATTTTTGCATAATTATTGACATTTTAGTCTAGTTTAATTAGTATGAAAATCCTGAAAATTATCTTGAAAAAATGTGTTTATGTGATAGTGTTTTAATTGTTATTGTGATAATTATTGTATAAAAAGATTTGTTAATTTTGATTTTTATTAGGATTTGTTTGATTAAGAGTTAGATTAGTTGATTTTGAATTTTCTATTGGGCTATTTAATATTCAGACTACAAGAAATAATGGGCTAGCCCATGTCTCTAATCCAGCCCATGAAAGACACAATACTAGCCATTGATCTCATCTTGATTCAACGACTCAGATCATCCATGACTTTCATGTATAAAACCTTTGTTTTTTCATCATTTTTTCTCACACACTCCACAACTCTCCTAAGACTAATGAAATGCTACCAAAATTTCTCTCTCCACCAGAAATCCCACGCCACCACTCACCGCTCGAGCTCCACCGTGCCTCCGCCGCTGCGCCGCCGCCGGCCACCACCTCCGGTGGCCGAAAAAAATACAAAAAATATACCATTGGAAAGATCTCGACCTCCTCATTCCATTTCCACCACTGATTTTTGCAAAGGAGCGACCAATTTTCGTAGATCGGCGGTCAAAGTTTCAGTCAAAGTTGGAAATCCGGCCACCTTGACTTTTTCCGGTGAGTCTTTGATTTTTTCTCTTCTCCTTACTCCCCTCTTCCATCCCCATACCCCATTTTCCCAAAAAAAGAAAAACCCGTCCCTCTCCCCGTTTCTCCCTTCGTCCCGTTTCTATTTTTTTTTCTTCTTTTTCTTATTCTCTTTTCTTTTTTGTTTCTGGTATGGTGTGAAGGTGATATTGGTTTTGAAAGGGGCTGTGATTTTGGTTTTGTTTGGATGTTTGCTATTGTTTTGAGTAGGCAACGGGTGCGATGTGGGATGATGAACGGAAACAGTGTACGAGTCGTGTTGGAGGCAGTGGTTTGTTGTTTTGGGGCTGCTTTTGCAGAGTAATCGGAGCTGATTATGATGTTAATATCGCAACTAGGATGGTTTTGTGTTAGTTCGTTGTTGATGACGCATGAACAACAGTATTTTGGCGTTTGGACAGTGGCGACAGGGATGCGGCTTTGGCTTGCGAAGGTGAAACATTGACGACGCAACAGTGGTCTGTGACGCCTTAGCTTTCAACTGGTTAGAGAAAAGGCCCTTGTTCTTCTTCTCCGTTTGCTTTATTTATCAAGTCTATGTTCATATAGTCTAGTAGTTGTTTAGATGACAAATGCTTAGTCATAACTTAGTTGACGAATCAATGATATTGGTTTAGTTGACTCAAATGCTTGTATGATGTGTTTTGTCCATTTTTAATAAACCCTGTTGGTATGTTAAGCTTGTTACTATTTGAATGAGTTGAAGATAATGTTGTCCCTTGGTTTAGTTTGAAACACATCAAAGTGATGCATATGTTACTAATTAGTTCAAGTGTTCAATGTTTGCTTAGTTTAGTTGTGTCATTTTATAATCAACTTGGGTTTTGATTAGAGTTGTAGCTTAGTTTGGTTTGTTGGTTTGAGTTAGATTGGTATTTGGACTTTATGAAGTCCTAAATAAACTTGTTCTAATTTAGTTAGATTTTGGTTAGTGTTAGCTTAATTCTAAGTTTGTTTGGTTTATTTTAGTTAGTTTGGGGATGATCTAGTTTGCTTTAGTTGGTTTTAGTCCTTCTAGTTACTATAATGAATGATGGGGTCCTTTAGAAGGCCCTACTTGTACATTTTTCAGTTTTTAGGGGCAATTAAGTGGCTGAAAATAGTGCTAAAAAGGGCTGTACTTTTGCTGAAAAAACAAGGACTAAGTACACTCAAGTATAGGGGTGTGGGCTTGTACTTTTGTACAAGTCCACACCCCACCTTTTGGACTTTAATTTCAGCTATAAAGAGGGCCATTTACTCCTCTTTAAACACAACCACCTGCTGAAATTTAGAGAAATTGAGAGCAAAAAATACTTGAGAAAAAATAGTAAGTTTTGAAGAAAGGATTTAGAACCAAAAGCCTTTATACCAAGGGTCTTTTGGGGGTATAAATCTACTAGTTTTAAGAGTTAAAAAGAGGTCATAAGGGGCTGATTAGTTGTTGTCCGGTGTTCCTTGTTGTGTACGTGTCTTGGTTTGCTAGTGTTCGTCATTGCCGAGCTCTAAGGTCTCGTTTATCTAGGTAATACTTGAACCTTGTATCTTACAAGTAATTTGCTATGAAATGATATGGAATTCAACATGTTTTAAAGGTCTAATGATGTCTACTTATGAATGTCTTTATTTAAGTAGTTGTATGCCTAATGTTGTTTGCCTTTATAAAGTTATACGCTTTTTTTTTAGAGCCATGTATATGTTAAGATAAGTGGAAAGAAATATGATGGAAAATTGATAATAAGTAGCTAGTATTTAAAGTATATTTTCAGCATAAGAAATAAGTGTTAAATCTGGACCGTTTCTGCAAATATGACTACGGGTGCAATTTTTTTAAAATCTGGACAGATATGCATAGTGACGAGGTCCAAAGTGCATAGGAATTATCTGCTCGTTCTTGTCAAATTCTAATATAGTTTAAGATATCGTCCCACAGAGATTGGGTATTCTATGCTACGGACTTGTAGTATTTTAATTACTATTTGAGAGAATCAAATTGGTGAAAAGTGAGATTTTAGTTTAAATTTACTTAAATTAAATTAAAGAACTTTTGGAAGATTTCAAATTTAAAAGGGGTTGGGAATCGTTGAATTCACTTGGTAATACTTATAATAAATATCTCAGTTTTGACATGTATTTCTCTTAAGAATAATTGCTTATTGCTAATTCAATTATATTTTGCTCACTAAGAAAATAATCAATTAATAACACTCCATGAGGTTATGCATATTAATCAAATTATAACTAGTGAAGATTAAACCGAAATATTTTTCTTGCCTGAATTGTGCTAAAAAAAGTAGTAAAAACTTCGTGAGAATATTTTTACGGAAAATCAATAATCTTACCTACAACAATTCCTCCGTGAGAATTAAAACTGAGGTAAACAAGATTACAGACTTGGAAAAATAGTTTTTACTCTACTACTTTATTCATCAGTTATTATACATTAATTTTGCTCCGTGAGAATTACAAAATTTATATAACAATAACCTAGATATAAAATAGACGGATGTGAAAATAAAGATTTAGTAAAAACTATAATTCTAGCACAGTGTTAAAATGTGATTAAAAACTTCAGGCTAAGCATGTATTAAAACTGAGACACGTATTATAAATATTACCGAGTTTCATCAACTATCCCAACAAAAGAGCTTACTCCATTATGGAGTAAGAAAAATTTTAAAAATAAAAAGACTAGGAAGAAGTAGTATTTCTTCTACAAAAGAAAACTACTAAAGCTTAATGTTATAAAAGACAAAGAAAGAAAAAGAGCAAGAGAAAGTAGTTCTCTGCAAGATGAAAATTTGATACCTTTCCATACAAAGTTTACTACCTATTTATAGATAAATTCCAAAGCCAAAGTTCTTTCTAAGATGTCATATCCTAAGGGTGGTAGGAAAATTTTCAAGATGGGCAAGGTGAGTTGGGTTTAGATGACAATTTCAAAGATTCATACGTAGCTTCATTTCATGAACTTTCTTCCGCTTGCACTTTTATTCTTCAGCGTAAAATAATTCACGGACATTACTATCAGTGTTATAATCACACTATGAATAATGTAATCATCAATGGCCATTCCCTTATTTTTCTTCACCTTGAATAATTTCTTCTTCCTGCAAAATATGTTAGAAAATATGCGAGAGATGGATATATTTATTCACGTTTTATTTAAAATACTTAATATTTAACTATAAAAATATATCAATAAATTATATCCATTAAATTCCCCCATACTTGAATCTTTGCTCGTCCTCGAGGAAAATGAATTTTTTTTTTAATTATTTTTGTTTATTTTAATAAAAATACTTTCTTCAAACTTATGATCTTTGTAGGATAGAAAATTTTTTCAAGATAAACTTCTTTCATCATGCTCAATGCAATTATTCTTTTTACTTCACCAAATTCTTTAACTTATTTCTGAATTTTGACTTGATCAACAAGAATTTGCAGCCTTCTCCCATTGAATCTTTCAAAATTGATAGAGTTATGATCATGTATTCAATAAGTATCATAGTCTTGTCCATAGGCTTGCTCGTCATGTTCATCTCCACTAATATAGATTCAATACTGACTTTCAAAATCTTTTTAGGACTTTTCATGGCTTGTAATGTTAGGCTTCAGGCTGGTAGGATAAGGATATTTGATAGTGACTGTTCTTCTTCCAGCTTGGAGCTAACATTTCTCAAAATTTTCTCCATTCAGTAATACTTCTTTTTTTGGTCAATTTTTTTTTTTCTTTTTGCTATATCATATATATTCATATATTCACAACATTGCTTCTTTTGGTAATATTTCTTCCTTTTGGTGATGTTTAATCTTTGCTCATTCAAAGCTGGAAGAAACAATAACTCTTTTTTTTTCTTTATATATATGTAAACAATATATACATATATCATATATATATCTTTTTTTTTTTAATATAGCATGGTGTTGGGAAAAAATAGGATTTAGGCTCAAAGAAGGGTCCGAAAAGATAAAAATATGTATATTTGGATAGAAAATTGAGAGGCTTGAATTGTGTATCAAAGAAGGCCTAATTTCATTTTTCAAAAATCAATATCATCCATTATTTCGCCTCGAAAAACATTCAGAGCAAGTTCTAGCCAAGTCATTGATTCTACCTTCTTTGTGATCATAATTTTTCTCAATTCTAATAATTTTCTGAGTTGAAGATGTTTGCTCTTGCTTTCACAAAGTCAAAATCATAGACATGAAAAATCATATGGTGAATATAAAAAGAAATAATATTGAACATAATAAAAAAAATATGTTAATTAAAAACCTACAATTAAGACCATAAATAATAAGAAAATATGTAAATAACCTCCCCCATACTTGAACATTTCATTCTCCTGGATGAAAATGCTTTTTTAGATAAGTGAAAGAAAGGAGGGTGAAAAAAAAAATAAGAATGAAGAAGGATCAAGTGGTAGTTGGATTATATAAATATAATATAATTAATATAAAAATACTATTTTATTAGTAAAACAAAAATCTTTTTTGGCTTTCAAATATACGATCACAGAAGAAAGCTTGAAAGAAACTGTGACCACACATGTTCTATGTGTAATAGACTGGATTATTTTTAGACCTTATCAGTCATTAGGTCCTAGTTTGAATATAAACTAGAAAATTACATGTGCCAACATTAGATTTGGACAGTGGAATGGTTAACCAACCAGTAACTTAGGCGTACCGATCACCATGGAGTTACTCCTGTCTAGGTGACTCTGTTTTTGTAGAGGCCTTCATGAGATGTTCCGGTTGTACAATAATCTGGATATTGATCAGATCAATTGGATAAGCATTTTATTAGTCAGATCTAAGTTGGACTTATGAGGCTCCATTGCTTCACCCTCAATGGCTACGGGATAAAGAACCATAGTTCTGAGTTTAACGTCGTCAGCTCGACGTAGTAACTGTGGCACGCATCATACTATCATGGTTACTGAAGGGTGTTGTTCAAAATGTCCTTCAAAGTACAATTTTAGCCTGTGACCATTGATCTTAAATTTCTCTCCTCCATTGCTTTGTTGAATTTCAATTGCTCCGTATGGAGTAACATTTGTAACATTGTAAGGACCTATCTAAATCAATTATTTGAAACTTTTTTTTACCAATATATCTATATATTATTAACAGTGTGCAAAATCTATATTTTTTATTTGTACAAATATAATGTATTTATATATTTTTTCAAATATATACTTAATATGCACCAAATATAATTTTAACAGTGTTAATATAATGCGCATGTGTGTGTATGTGTGTGTGTGTGTATATATATATATATATAGTGTATTAAATATTTATTTATTCACTAATATTTTTGCATATAAGCTCTTATTATTTATCATGTATTCATCTATTATTTATGACTCATTATATTTATGTTGAACATAATATAGACATGATATGTTGTATGTATCCATTCCGTATTATGCATTTTTTAAATTTAGTTATCAAAATATTTTTATATGAATTTATTACGTATCATGTATATATCTGTTATGTATATTTGTATGTGATATGTATTTCAATTGAGACTAACTTTGAATTTCATAAAACTAAAACTAAAAAGATAGCAGCCATAATTCGTGGGATTCAGTTTGATCGGTTCCCTTAGATGACGCCTAATATATATTAAAGAGACAAATAGTCTTAATTCTAGGCAACAAATATTTACCAATTTTTTGCTTTTAGTATTTGATTTTCCCGTATAATTGACTAAAAGCTATGCTATTTTTTATTTGGGGTTAGAGAAAATTAATACACTATATATAGGCAGTTATTTATAATTTTTTGCCCAAAAAAAATCATATCCAAGTATATAATCATATCCAATCATATAATTTTTGGCTTGACAATATCGTCCGAAGAAGAACTAAAAAAAAAAAAAAAATACCGCTGTTTGGTACCCCAAACTCGCCCATGAAAATTCTTAAAAAATATCAAGATATAATCTTTTTTGTTAATTGTTAGACACGTGGCAAAATTAATTGTAAAATATTATATTTTTTACATTAGCTAATTGTACCCGAGATTGGTTATTGGGTGTTCTAATTTGGGTTAAAGGTTTTGGTTACTAATTGAGGCTATAAAAAAAAGGTGAGGCTTTAGATTAGTGCCACGTGGCGAGGGCAAAGCTGGGGTGGGGTCTCTGTTAGATGGAGGGGTAGATATATGAGTTTTCTTAACGGCAGGGGTAGATACCAAGCAAAAGTATAACGGAGGTGAATTATAACTAATATTTGATAGTAGAGGGGTATATATGACCCTTTTCCGATTAAACATGGATGTAGGCCAGCTGGAGGCCTGTTAACTTAGAAGGGCATAATTGATCTAGTTTGGTAACGGCAAGGGCAATTTTGAACCAAAAAGTAAAAGGAGGGTAAATCTTTTGTATTACCGATAATTCAGGGATATTTTTGGCTCTTTTCTGCAACTTTAATAATTATGGTTCTAAAAGAATCAAAACTTGAATATCAAAGTACTAATAAGAAAGGTCCTTATAAAATTCATAAATTAATTGGTGGAAATTTCAAGTCGCTTGAATGGGGCAACCGACTTGGCCTAATATTATCAAGTCAACTATGAACACCTTATAAAAATTAAAGTGATGAAGCCTCAAATTTAATTTATTTAGAAATATGTTAAGTCCATTCTTATGTTAACAGTTTTCGTGTTAATATTTGTACTAGTTGATGAGATGTATATATGTCGTAATTTTGTAAATGCCTCCTTAATTAGGTCTGAATTTTGTTTATTGAGTTGGTTTAAAGAATGAAATAAATGGATTTACCTAATCCTCTAAAAAGTAGGACCCCACCCCCGATATTTTGTAGAATAAGGTAGGCTAATGAGCTCCTATATAAACGACTCTTGTTTCTCTCAATTCCTCATTCTTCTCTTTATTATATTTTGTTCTCTCACTAAAAAATCTCTTTCTCTGCCTCTTTGATTTCCAATACCTTATTTTCAAGGTACGTTCTTCTTCTCTTTCTTATTTCCTTTATTTATAATGTTACTGTGTGCACTTTTTTTCTTCTTTTATTTTGTTTTTATTAGATTTACGTCTAGTTAATTTACAGTATCAAGGATCATTGTGCTAAACAAAATTTCCAACAAAAGAAAAAGGAATAAATAGAACAACGAGGTGATTAAGGTCCACTTAATTCATTATTAGGAGTTATTTCGCAAATTAAAATATTAATCGAACAACAAGATGATTAAGGTCCGCTGGGATTTGAACTCGAGACCTCAAGAGCATCCCTAATTAAACTTTCTTCCCATCTATCTAAACCTGGGTCGGTAGAGTTAGCTCATCCGCTGGTGGGAGGCGGCAGGTGGAATTAGTCACAGACAACACATGGTTTTTTAGGTTCAGTTATTTTTTTTTGGGGGGGGGGGGGGGGGGTTTTAGATCTTCATAGATAAGAATTAATAGATTATTAATCTGATATAATCCATATATTATATGTGTATAGCTGTGTATAATCTATTTATACCGGCAAAATCCCTTAATAGTATGATGATTTTCAAGGTTGTGTATCGATTGTCTACTTTATGAAAGTATAATTAGGGATGTTCTTGAGAGTTTTCTACGTCGATAAAGAAAAAATAACCTACTTAATGGTGTGTCAAATTTAGTGTATATTTTGTATGATAAAGCTCTGGTTTACTTCATCTATGTCTATGAAATTTAAGAGGTAAAGGTTGAACATGTTAATAAGCTGATGTGGAATGATATATGGCTTATATTTGTGAATCTAAGCCTGAATTTAATACTCCTGTCTTCATAAATTTTTTCGCTATTGCTTCATGTTATCATGTGGATCAAATGTGAATCAATCTAATTTTATGTTCATGCTTTTAGAATCATTTTGGTGCTCTAGACGAGTGGCAATGATTGCCTTTTGATATCTTTGTCTATGTATTATGTAATTAGTCCCCATAGCCTGTGTTCTTATGACTTTGATTATCTATGTGTCGGAAAAGTAGCGTACCCTTTTCTAAATGATATTTCTTTTGATTATAGATGCAAATCTTTGTTAAGACCCTCACTGGCAAGACCATCACTCTCGAGGTTGAGAGTTCCGACACCATTGACAATGTCAAGGCCAAGATTCAAGACAAGGAAGGAATTCCCCCAGATCAGCAAAGGTTGATCTTTGCTGGAAAGCAGTTGGAGGATGGCCGAACTCTTGCTGATTACAACATCCAAAAGGAGTCCACGCTCCACCTTGTCCTTCGTCTGCGTGGTGGCATGCAGATCTTTGTGAAAACCTTGACTGGAAAAACCATCACACTTGAGGTCGAGAGCTCCGACACTATTGACAATGTTAAGGCAAAGATTCAGGATAAGGAAGGCATTCCCCCAGATCAGCAGAGATTGATCTTTGCTGGAAAGCAACTTGAGGACGGTCGAACACTTGCTGACTATAATATTCAGAAGGAATCCACTCTTCATCTGGTGCTGAGGCTCAGGGGTGGTATGCAGATCTTTGTGAAAACATTGACGGGAAAAACAATCACCCTTGAGGTTGAGAGTTCCGACACCATTGACAACGTCAAGGCAAAAATTCAAGATAAGGAAGGGATCCCACCTGACCAGCAGAGGTTGATTTTTGCTGGCAAACAGCTTGAGGATGGGAGGACTTTAGCAGATTACAACATCCAGAAGGAATCGACCCTCCATCTGGTGCTGCGTCTGAGGGGTGGTATGCAGATCTTTGTGAAAACCTTGACCGGGAAGACCATTACCTTGGAGGTGGAGAGCTCAGATACCATTGATAATGTGAAGGCAAAGATCCAGGACAAGGAAGGTATTCCTCCAGATCAGCAGAGACTGATATTTGCTGGTAAGCAGCTGGAGGATGGTCGTACCCTTGCTGACTATAACATCCAGAAAGAATCCACTCTTCACCTGGTTCTTCGTCTTCGTGGTGGCTTTTAAGCATTTAGTTCTCATCTTTCTCTTTTATTAGTTGTTTCTGCTTTGAACATTTGTCTAATGTCTATAGACTTCAGCAATTTGCTGTGATGGCATCGCTTTTGTTATGTGTGTTTGAACAGTCTTTTCTATGAGTTCCTATGTAGTATGATGGTTTATTCTTAGTTTTCTGTAATGTGTTTTTTAAGCTTTAATATTTGCCCTCCTATGGAATGGTTGTGTCACTCTAGATGCCTTTGTGGGGGTAAGTCGCGATGTAACAAATCCTATATGGATACTTAAAAAACTGATTAGTGCTGGCATCTTCTTGAGATCAGTATGTTCATAAGCTGCGAGTTAGAAAGTGTTTTATTCTGATCACCAAGTTTGGATACTTTCAGCAATGCTGATGAATCCTGCTAATTTCGTGCTCTTCAACGATGACTTCCTCAACCAGCAAATGCATTTATCGTGATCAAACGAAAGCCCTCTTCGATCTTCTTCCCAAACTAACTGATGAAATGATCAAACCATCTCAACAATCTTTCTTACGTTATTCTCTATGGTCGCCGTTTAGATCTAACAGATGAAAATGATCTAACATTTTGCATCTCTTGCTAAACGTGATCGTCTCTACTCATATCCAATCTTATCCGAACGTTCATCACATCTCTGTACATTTTCTTGCTAATAAATTTTGTGCATTTGTTTCATTTTTAAAAAAAATTCACTCTCTCTTCTATTCTACAATTTCCAGAGCTGAAATGTAATTAATTAGTGACAATTGTTTAACATTGATAAGAAATATGGAACCATATTGCAATACACATTCGAGATTTTTCTAGATTTCCCACAACTCTAGCAGACCTTAGTTTCAAAGAAACTAGAAATATTGTGCTTTAGAAGCTATTGGCCCTTTCTGAATAGTTCTCTATATTTGTGTATATCAATGTAATATATGGACCGAGTTTTTTAAAGGAGTTGATTATAATTATTATTAAATGAAAGAGGAAGATATAGTGGTGCAAGGAACATGCACTGTCTGAAGACTCAAAATTTTAATAGAAGTATCAATCGTTCCACATTACGAAAAAAGTAAAAGTTATAGGAGAGGCCACTATTGCTAGTGGTCTTTGTTTTGAGGTCATTTTTTTTTATTGGTTTTGCATGAGAGATCACTTTTTGGAACTTCAATTCTTTTAAGTTGAACTTCACACAAGTTCGGCCCACAAGGGTCGAAGTTTACTCCATTTCACCACAAAGATTGAAGTTCAAACTTCGGCCCACAAGGATTGAAATTTACGACATCTATGCTTAAAAGTTCAACCCTTACGGATTGAAGTTGATCTTCATAACTTAAGCATGAAGTTCAACCCACAGGGTTTGAGCTTCAGCCGACAAAAATTAAAGTTCCAAAAAGTGGTCTCTCATGTAAAACAAATAAGAAAGTGGCTTTAAACTAAATACTAGTGGTAAAAGTGGACTCTGGGCGAAATTTTTACGGAGGAATGTCTTCTACAAATATAAAAATTAGGCGTCGTTTGGTTCGGAGGACTAAAAATCATGAATATCTCTTAAATTTGGGATTATACTTATCAGGATTAATAATCCCATCCTCCTTATGGGATAAAATAGTACCATTATTTTGATAAAAAATCTATCCCACTTTAGTTAATTCCACCAATCAGATATGGAATAACTATAGTCGCAAATTTAATTCCAAAATTATTAATCCAATCCCACCAACCAAACGACCTCTTATAATTTATTGGTTCTAGAAGAATCAAAGCTTCTAGCAATATAAAACTACTAGTATAGTACCCGCACGATGCGCGGTAAGTAACAAATGAGATTAATCACTAAAAAATACTATTATTATTTTTTATTTAAGCACATTAAATCTTGAAATTGAACATGCTTAAGTGAATGCAGTTCATTTAAAAATACATGTCATGTATCTATTAACTTTTGGGTCAAGGTGCCTTGTGTAATAAATTTGAGCCTGCTTTCAGTTTGTGTTTAATTTTACAAGTTTTCTTTTTCTTAGTTTTAGTATAATGCTCATTCTGTATTGCCATCATTTGATCTCTCACCTATTTATTGTATGCGCCAGAGTTTTGTTCCTCTTGTTTGATGGCCACTTAAAAAAGTAGCTGATAGTTTTTACCCATTATCCACTTCCTTGTGGTTTTTCTCATTAGATCGCCACTAAAAAAGTAGAGATGCCCCAAATTCTCTCACATATATTTACATGAACATCATGTTTAACTTTAACAACAGAAATTCAATTTTGTCTGTAATTACCTGAAAAAAATCATTTGTTTAATACATGTATATCGACATATTATTATCATTTCTAAACCAAACCTTTTAGGGCATGATAAACCTTTAATCTTAACTACTATCACTTTTCCAGCAAAGTAGGCGCATCAAATGAGATGAGCATTGTTGTGAGCATTAATTTCACCAAAATAGAGTAAAATATTGATCAAGACAAAGGTTTATTACATAAACATTTCACATAATGTGTGACAGACCTGGTTCTAACAATTTTATGGAGTTGCAAATTCAAATAACAAAAGCACATCATTAGAATACTTCATATTCAGGAATACTTCATATTTAAAATTAAAGGAATCAAATTAAATCATATAATCATTGGATCCTTTTGAACGAATAAAATATCATAATTATGATACAAATAACCTGAAAGGATTATAACACAAATAAGAATATATTATAACCAAATAATTATCTTTCAAATAATCACTCATATTTCTCCAAATAAGACTTCTCAATTTTGTATTGCAGTATTCCAAGATGTGTATCGTTTGTCGTTGCTTCACAGACGCCCTTAACTGTTGTTTGTAGTACTTACTGGCATCAAAAAATGAAATAGTAAATAATCAAAGTAGTTGCAAAAAAGAAAGCTATGAACAACTTTCTTGATTGAAATATTTTTCAACCTAACATAATTACATTAAAGCATGACACGAAAATAAACGAATTACATAAATTCACCAATTGTATTTATATTACCACCTAAATTTGTCGATGAATAAGGCAGAATTAATAAGTTCAATTGGTTGCTTTATTTTGGCTCTATGAATATGAAAACCGTGAAGTTACATCAGTCACCAGTGGTTTTTTCTTATATTTTATTTCCACTAATTAATTATTACCTTTTTATTTATAATTAAACTTCTTATTCTTTACCGAGAGAAGCACTACAAAATGACATTTAATCAATCGCCATTATATTAATTTTACTTCAAGCTTACTCTCCCAATTTTTTCCTTTTCTACGCTAACATGTAGTAGTAAGTATCATGTGTTTTCCTAAAAGTTCTACTCAACTTTAAAGAGCCCAAAAAAATATAAAGTTTATCCTTAATAAATGCCACTATATAATGTTTGTTTTAAAATTAATGGCTATCTTCAACACAAACACCCCTAAATAACATCTCAGTTTAAATTTGCTTGACGCCATTATTATGCAAAGATTTAGTCCATGAAAGTTGAATTAGTTTCAAATTCAATAGACCTCATAAAATGGATTCTTATAAGTAAGATATTTCCTTGACATGGAAAAAGATTTAAAGTACTTTTCAACATGGATAAATTGTCTCTTCAAGCTTTACAGATTCATAAACATGCAAATAAATTGCTTAATGATCTTAAAATCAGGTAAATAATATATATCCACTCGAGGTTAAGAGACTCTTGTCTTTACAAAGGTTTGTGCTCAAGAAGGCAAACAAACATCCTGAATTTGTTCCCTGCCAAACTCAAATTTTAAGTAACATAATGGAAAAAAGAACTACATCTCTATTGCAGATTAAGTAACTAAAGATTGCTTTTGCGCAATAGCTATAAAAATACATGTTGAGACCTCAAGCAATTAAGTTCATCCAATTATACACTAAACTTTATAACGAAGCTAAGAATAAAAAGATTTATTATAATGTCGGATGCTTTCATTGATGAGAAAGGGATTCTGAACCTTTTTACCCATGAAGGACAAACTATACATTATCCACAAATTTACTTCGTTTTATATTGATCTCTGTGCCAACCTCTTAACATGCACCTACAGTAAGAATATGATAGAACCCGTATTATACATAAGCTTTGGATTTGCTAATGATCAACAACAAAAGGATTTCATTATAAAGGGATTACAAATGAATTGTATTAATAAATAATATATAAATTGTATACCCTAAGAGCAAAAAAATTTATATAAAGTAGAATACCTTCATTGATACTGTAAACGCTCAAGTATTTCGAAAAAACTGAATTGTGTATTTCATTATGTAATTTGCAATATATACATCAATATTAGGGTCTAACTAAGGAAAGAAATAAAAAAGGAAAGTATCCTAAGAATCTCTACAGATTTGCTACATTTATTCTCTAATACTCCCCTCAAGTTGGAGCATAGATATTAATCATGCCCAACTTGTTACAAAGATAATTGACCCTTGACCCATTCAACGCCTTTGTGAATAAATCAGCCAGTTGCTCTCCCGTCTTCACATTAGCCAGTGGAGATCATATTTTCTCAATCTTCTCGCGGATAAAATGACAATCTACCTCAATATGTTTTGTCATTTCATGATACACTGGATTTGAGGCAATATGGAGGGCGGCTTGATTATCACACCAAAGTTTAGCTGGAATTTGATGTTTAAACCCAATTTCAGTTAAAAGATGATCTATCCACAAAATCTCACATGCAAACTGTGCCATAGCCCTATATTCATATTCTACACTGGAACGAGATACAACATTTTGTTTCTTACTTCTCCATGATACCAAGTTTCCCCCAAAGAAGGCACAGTATCCTGTAATGGATTTTCTATCAATCTTGGATTTAGCCCAATCTGCATCTGCAAAACGCTCTATGCGAGAGTATCCATTATCGCTATATAATATGCCAAGCCCAGGTGCTCCTTTCAAGTAACATAAGATCTGCTCCAGAGCTGCCCAATGTTTGGTTGTAGGTGCGGACATGAACTGACTAACAACGCTAACTACAAATGCAATATATGGACGAGCCACAGTGAGGTAATTTAACTTTCCAACTAATCTCCTATATCTCTCTGGATCATGGAAAGGATCGCCATCATCTTTCATAATTTGCACATTGGGAACCATTGGAGTACTGCAAGGCTTCGCTGCCAGCTTTCCAGTTTCTGCAAGAACATCAAGAACATATTTTTTCTGAGACAGAAAAATTCCCTTCTTACTCCTAGAGATTTCTATTCCCAAGAAGTATTTCAACTGACCCAAGTCTTTCGTATGAAACCTAGTCTACAAGAAAGACTTGAGTGAAGAGATCCCCGCTGAATCACTTCCTGTAATGATTATGTCATCGACATATACGACAAGGAGGATAATGCCAGCTGCTGATCGCCTATAAAAGACTGTGTGGTCACATTTGCTCTTGTTCAACCCAAATTCATGAACAACCTTACTAAACTTGCCAAACCAAGCTCTCGGACTTTGCTTCAAGCCATACAATGATTTCTTCAAACGACAGACTTTCCCATACTCCCCCTGAGCAACAAAACCAGGTGGTTGCTCCATATAGATTTCTTCTCAGAGATCGCCATGAAGAAAAGCATTTTTAATATCCAACTGATGTAGAGGCCAGTGCTGAGAAGCCGCTAAGGATATAAATAAGTGGACAGATGTAAGTTTGGCCACCGGAGAAAAAGTATCTGAATAATCCACACCATAAGTTTGAGCATATCCTTTAGCCACAAGTCTAGCTTTAAGCCTGGCCACAGAGCCATTAGGATTAACTTTTACTGTAAAGACCCTTGCATCCCACGACCTTCTTTCCCCTAGGTAAACTCACCAAATCCCAAGTGTGATTTACATCTAAGGCATGTATCTCCTCAAACATTGCATCACGCCAACCTGGATGACTCAAGGCCTCCTTCAATGTTTTGGGTACAGAGACAGAATCCAAATAGGCAACAAAAGAGCTAGATGCAGAAGATTGATGATCATAGGAATTAGCAATACCGTATGTGGATTTGCAAGTACGAGCACCCTTACGAAGAGCAATATGGAGGTCAAGGTCTTCTGATGGAGCAGGTGGAGTAGGATCTGATATCAAAGGAAGACCAGAGTTTACTGATGGAGCAGGTGGAGGAGAATCTGATAATGAAGAGACTGGGGCAGGACATGTATTATCAGTGTTTTGTCTCCTCGAGTAAACTTTGTCAATTGGTGGTCTGGCTGGCATAGATGGAACAGGTGTTGTAGGTACACTAGCTTGCTGGTGTTCAATAGAAAGATTGGGAGATGTATGAGCAACATCGTCTGATTGATCTGCTATAGCTCTAATGACCCGATAGACTAACCATTCATCTTCCTCCCCCTGACTTCTAGAAATGGGAGGTGCATAAAAGAATGGTTTAGCCTCTGAGAATGCCACATCAGTGTCATGCCCTAAAAATTAATTTAATTAATCCTGCGCTGAGCGGGTGTTTATTATTTAAAGGCTCGTGATTAGTGTTTCAAGAAGGTACGAAATTATTTAGAGAAACTCGGAGTTGCCACTTGACATAGTTTAAGGTGTGCCAAGTCACCAAAAGGTACCCTGGAACACCTCTGACTCGTCTAATGGTCTGCGTTAGAGATTCGAGTAAGGTTCTCAGTTGACTCTCGGGAAGGTATTAGGCACCCTCGAGTCCTGTGACAAGCACAGTTGCTTTATTGTTGAAATTTTAATTTATTAAATATGGTTGTTATATTAATGCTGTTAATTTGAATTTGTACTTTGATTTAAGAAAATTAAAAAAAAAGCGTTATTCTTATCCAACCTCACGGAGGACTGGACGAATTTACACTTTGATTCAGAAAAAATTTAAAAGCGTTATTCTTATCCAACCTCACAGAGGACTGGACAAATTTACACTTTGATTCATTGTAAATAAATAGATAAATGGATAAATAAAATTTATTACGCATTTCCAACCTTACAAAGGGCTTGTCTATTTTTTTAAAAAAATTAATTAACTTCAAAAAATAATTAATTTAGTTTTGGTTTTTCTCAATTTAATTTTTCTTTTAGCTTAATAAGCAGATCGCAAATCATACATATAATATTGTCTAATTGGATTTGAAACCACATTTTTATCACAGGATTTTATCATTGACTTCTCTTAATTTAATTTGGCTCGTCTCAATTTAGTTTTCTTTTAGCCTAATAAGTAGATCACAAATCATACTTATCGTTTTGCCTAATCGATTTAATTAAGTACAACCGTTAACTTTATTAAATGACAAATTGGGACTCCCCAAATTTGCTCTTATTAAAATATGGATTACGAAAAGGTTAAAATGGATTATGAAAAGTATATACATACGGTAGGCTGTTTGTTAAGTTGAGACAGTTTTATGCCTATCTTTAAAAAGAAAAGGTTTTTACAGAAAGTATACTAACATCACTTAAGCTGCGATGTGGGCTGAAGGTTTTTGCAAAAATGGGCAGTTTTAAAGTCTGTTTGCAAAGTTAACACCTTTACTTTGTTTAATGATACCGATCGTATAAATAAATTAAACATGTGGTCAGATTTAAAGAACGTCCTAAGTTCAAAGCCTATTCGTCCAAGTTTGTAAATCTTTAATCACGCCTTTGCACTTATGGTCCTACTTCAACATATTCTAAAGATTTGACCATTTTTATAAAAAAAATACTATCAAATTTAATCAAAATCTCAAGGGTTTTTTTACACAAATATACAAATTCTACCCCTTAATTACAAAAAATAGCAATATTTTTCAAGTTATAAAGCATGTCAATAATTTTTTAGCACATTTTCATTTTTGATAATTACACTTAAACCCTACTTTCTTAAAAACCCTAAAAAACTTTTTTCACTCCCTTAAAAACAAATCAACCCGCCACCCCAACCCCTTTCTCAGATCCAAACAACAGCAGATACCACCAATATACAGTTAAAAAAAATGACACACATACCACCACCACCGTTTTCGGTGGTGGGACTAGTTGTAAAAGGGTAAACAGATCGTGAATAGAGAGAAGATATACACGCATTCAGATCAGTGAAGCCATGAGGAAAAAGGGATGACGACGAAGACATTCTTCATTGTCATTTTCTCTCTCATCGACGTCATTGTCCAGAAAATGTGTCGAACCAGAGGAGGAGAAAAGGCAGAGTAGTAGCACCGCCGCTACTGTCACCAGTAAAACTCACTAACATTCATATTATTCAAATAACGATGTCTGTTTCGTTGATTTTAAGTCCTTCATTGTCTTGCTCGTACAACTCGTTATCGAACGATGACAGACTTTGAAATCGTCATAATTTTTGAAGTCTCTATCGTCATCAGAGAAGTTGAATACACTGAAATAACGAAAAAAAAAAGTAAAGGATGAAGGTAGTGAGTGCTATAGTGAAAGCAAGGTTGAAAGGTGCTCAGCTTTGTTGAAATGTTTGTGATGTGGAGATTGGAAGAAAAGTAATGTTTGTAATTCTGCTAACATTTTTTTATTGGAGCAACATCTATTCTTAAACTTTTCAAAGGAAAACAAAGAAATGATATGGCTATTCACTCCCGTTTCTCCTCTTTTGCTACTTGTCCCAATTGGCGAAATGTTTTGCAATTGTACTGACTATTATTTTACTTATTGAAACGGTCTAAAAAGGAGTTGAAACAATCTGAAACGGTATTGAAACACAATAATACAGTTTGAAACAGAGTTTAAACGGTCTAAAACGGTGTTGAAACAGTTTGAAACGGTATTGAAACAATATGATACAGTCTGAGACGGTACTGAAATAGTCTAAAACGACATTGAAACAATATGATACAGTCTCAAAACGACATTGAAACATTATGATATAGTCTGAAATAGAGTAGAAATAGTCTGAAACGGTGATGAAACGATATGATACAGTCTGAAACCGCTTGTGAAATATTCCAAAATAAAATATAAAAACTAATATAAAATAATGCTAAAAAGGTGAAAATAACTTAGAAACAGTGAGAAACAATGCACAACCGGGATGAAACAATGCTGAAACAGTCAAGAAACAGCTTGATACAGTCGAGAAATAGTTAGATACAGTGTTGAAATAGTGTGAAACAGTATGGATACAATGAGATACCATTAGATACGGTGCAGAAACTGTTAGATACGGTGCTGCAGAAACAGTTAGAAACAGTTGAAACGGTGCAGAAACAGTTAGATACGATGCTGCAGAAACAGTTGAAACTGTGCAGAAACAGTTAGATACGGTACTGCAAAAATAGTTGAAACGGTGCAGAAACAGTTAGATACGGTGCTGCAGAAACAGTTGAAACAGTGCTGAAACAGTTAGATTTGGTGCTGCAGAAACAGTTGAAACGGTGTCGAAACAGTTAGATACGGTGCTGCACAAACAGTTGAAACGGTGCAGAAAAAGTTAGATACGGTGTTGCAGAAACATTTGAAATGGTGCAGAAACAGTTGAGATACGAAGAGATACAACGAGATACATCGAGGATGTAATGAGGAAAAGTGAAATTGGGGGAAATGATATGAATAAAAGTGAAATTGAGGGAAATGGTAGGAGGAAAAGTGAAATAGGGAGAAATGAGAGGAGCAAAAGTGATAGTGGGGGAAATAAGTGGAAGAATGTAAGGCTTTGATATGTTATGAGAAATTATTACTATATTTTTGCTATATTTGTAATTAACTTGTGTTTTCCTCTATATAGGGTAATTTTACTAAAATGTTGCTATGTTTGGTAATTAAGCTCTAAAACTTGTAATTTTATGTAAAAAATCCAAATCTCAAACAATCAACATTGTTGCCTATTTCATATTGCTATGTGATGGATATAATTTATTGATATATTTTTATAGTTAAATATTAAGTATTTTAAATAAAACGTGAATAAATATATCCATCTCTCGCATATTTTCTAACATATTTTGCAGGAAGAAGAAATTATTCAAGGTGAAGAAAAATAAGGGAATGGCCATTGATGATTACATTATTCATAGTGTGATTATAACACTGATAGTAATGTCCGTGAATTGTTTTACGCTGAAGAATAAAAGTGCAAGCGGAAGAAAGTTCATGAAATGAAGCTACGTATGAATCTTTGAAATTGTCATCTAAACCCAACTCACCTTGCCCATCTTGAAAATTTTCCTACCACCCTTAGGATATGACATCTTAGAAAGAACTTTGGCTTTGGAATTTATCTATAAATAGGTAGTAAACTTTGTATGGAAAGGTATCAAATTTTCATCTTGCAGAGAACTACTTTCTCTTGCTCTTTTTCTTTCTTTGTCTTTTATAACATTAAGCTTTAGTAGTTTTCTTTTGTAGAAGAAATACTACTTCTTCCTAGTCTTTTTATTTTTAAAGTTTTTCTTACTCCATAATGGAGTAATCTCTTTTGTTGGGATAGTTGATGAAACTCGGTAATATTTATAATACGTTTCTCAGTTTTAATACATGTTTAGCCTGAAGTTTTTAATCACATCTTAACACTGTGCTAGAATTATAGTTTTTACTAAATCTTTATTTTCACATCCGTCTATTTTATATCTAGGTTATTGTTATATTAATTTTGTAATTCTCACAGAGCAAAATTAATGTATAATAACTGATGAATAAAGTAGTAGAGTAAAAACTATTTTTCCAAGTCTGTAATCTTGTTTACCTCAGTTTTAATTCTCACGGAGGAATTGTTGTAGGTAAGATTATTGATTTTCCGTAAAAATATTCTCACGAAGTTTTTACTACTTTTTTTAGCACAATTCAGGCAAGAAAAATATTTCGGTTTAATCTTCACTAGTTATAATTTGATTAATATGCATAACCTCATGGAGTGTTATTAATTGATTATTTTCTTAGTGAGCAAAATATAATTGAATTAGCAATAAGCAATTATTCTTAAGAGAAATACATGTCAAAACTGAGATATTTATTATAAGTATTACCAAGTGAATTCAACGATTCCCAACTCCTTTTAAATTTGAAATCTTCCAAAAGTTCTTTAATTTAATTTAAGTAAATTTAAACTAAAATCTCACTTTTCATCAATTTGATTCTCTCAAATAGTAATTAAAATACTACAAGTCCGTAGCATAGAATACTCAATCTCTGTGGGACGATATCTTAAACTATATTAGAATTTGACAAGAACGAGCAGATAATTCCTATGCACTTTGGACCTCGTCAAATTTTTGGCGCCGTTGCCAGGGATTGGCGTACATCTACTTCAGACTAAATATTTGATTACTAATTTGAGACTTATTAATATAATTGATATTAACTTGATCTAATAAATACTACTACAACTAACCTCTGATTACTAACATTTTTTGTTTTTGTTTCTAACATTTTCGTTTCTGTTTAGTATATATATTGTTATTTATAATTTTTATTTCTATCTCTAATCTCTAACTACTTTTTTTTTTAACTATTCTATCTATATATAAAATAACTAATTCTCGTATTATATCTCTTCAGTTATTGATACTAGTACTTATCGTCTTTGTCTTTTGCGTATTTTCTGTTATTAGTACATTACTATTACTTACTTTTTTCTACTCTTCCTCTGTGTATTTCTTAACGTTTTTCCTCACTAATACTACTCTTATTTTTATTGTAACTACTATTATTTTTTACTCTTATCTATATCTTATCAGATTAATTGTAAAGTTCATATTATTATTGCTAACTACCATTACTAGCTGACTAGCTACTGTTTTAGTATTTTTTTTTCCTTTATTTCATTGTCAAGTAATACTACTATTTTTATTTTTCCCTTTTTTATATCCTATAAGGACTACTGCTATTACAGATCTACTTTGGGGACCATCTTTAGATTTTCTTTCTTTTGACATATCTAGTCTTATTATCTTTCTCTTATCACATTTTGTTGTTATCGTACTGTAAGTTTCTTTACTATTGTTAATTTGTTACCTACTACTGCTACTATTAATATTACTATTGTCTTTGTACTAACTCATTTTTTTTTCTCTTTCCTCTCTTTCATTCAGAAGTGTCATCACCTCTTATTTTGATCTCATCATTTTTTTTTATTTTTTTTCCTCTCTTTGTTACATTTAATAGTACTACTACCAAGTACCAACTGATATTATTAAACTTGTTTTTATGATCAAACTATTGCTTTTTCTTTACTAGTATTACTTATTAGATAGCCCTTAAGTACTAACGTTTTTAACTGTTATTACTAGTATTGTTAAAGTTAAAAAAAAATAAAAAGGATTTATTTTCTCATTGTTAGCATTTTGTCTATCATTTTAACTACTCAAGGTCACTATTACTTACATACTAGTTATTAGTACTACTTAGTAATTACCATCCCCTACATTGTCAGTACCACTATTTCTTATTTTATCATTGCCGTTTTTTTTCATTATCAATATTATTTTTATTATAATTTTATTATTCTCTTTGTTTTGTCACCACCGGTTGCTATTATACTTATAAGGTTCTTTGCTAACTTCTGTTAATCCCTATTACTGCTATCTTTACTATGTAAAATAATAGCATTATATTACAGTATAAGTTTTTTTTTCCCTCTTAGTATTATTATTATTACTATGTTAGTGTAATTTTATTTTTGTCTTTTCCTCTCTGTCATTATTAAATTTGTCTACTATAATATTTTTTCCTTTTAATATTTCCTCTGAACACTATTGCTCTTACTATTTAGGAAACCAACTTCAAATTTTTTTTTTCTCTTCGAAGACAGTATTATTATCTATTAACTTATACTACTATTTATTTCTACTATTTTTAATTTTTCTTTAGTATTTTCTTATAATATTGTCATTACTATCTATTTTTAATCTTTTTTTTTACAATTTCAAGTAGTTTATGACCCGCTCATCTAATAAAGAGTTGGTTATTTATGATCCTGAAATTGAAAGATCTTGAGATTGAGCAGGAAAGGACAACCATCATCTTCTCAAAGTGTAATTTTTGACAAAATGGAGCACCAACTAGGAGATAACAATAACCCATTGGGAATCCCACCACCAGACCATGTAGAAGATTAATTTGATGAAGTGGCACCAAGACCAACAAACAGAATCCTAAGGGATTATGCTAGGCCAGACCACTTTAACTGTGAATCTAGTGTCAGGAACCCACCTGTAGCAGCCAAAAATTTTGAAATTCGGACCGGCCTAATTCAAACAATTCAACAGTCTTGCACCTTTACTGGTGATCCAAGCGAAGATCCACATAGTCATTTAATTGATTTCTTGGAACTAGTTGAAACTGCTAAATATAATGGAGTGCCTCCTGAAGCAATCAAGTTAAGGCTATTTTCTTTTTCTTTAAAAGGAGATGCCAAGACTTGGTTGCGAAGTTTGCCTCGAGGTTCTATAACCACATGGGACCAGATGACACAAAAGTTTTTGAACAAATATTTTTCCCCTACTAAAACAACAAAGTTAAGACAAGATATTTCTAATTTCTTGCAGACTGATACTGAGTCAGTTTATCAAGCATGGGAAAGATTAAAATCAATGTTAAGAAAATGTCCACATCACGACATTCCTGAACATATGCAGTTGTATATTTTCTATCATGGACTAACATGTTCTTCTAGAAATGTGATAGATGCAGCTGCAGGAGGTTCCATCATGGGAAAGACCACAGAAGAAGCATTGCAATTGTTGAATGAAATTTCTGAGAATGCTATCCAGTGGCCATCTGATCGTTTAACCATCAAAAAGGCAGCCACAGTAAATCAGGCAGATGCATTTAATACACTAACACAACAGATTGCCTCCTTGGCACAAAAGTTTGAATCTTTTCAGGTAAATGCACAACAACCAATTCAGTCTGAGGCTTGTGACATGTGTGGAGGAAACCATCTTAACCATGAATGCCGAGCAAACAATCAGAATGATGAGCAGGCTAATGTCATCGGTTACAAGCCGTACCCTTTTGGAAGCCCAATGGCACATAAACATCCAGGATTTCAGTGGAGCAATCCAAATGGTGCTGAGAACTCTCAAAGCTTCCAGAAGCAACCAGCACAGGGTCCACCTGGATACCAAAATCAAAATCGTGGGCAATCGAATTTCAGGCCATATCAACAAGCAGCTCCATATCAGCAAAGGCCTCAACAAGCTCATTCAAGTCTTGATGACCTATTGTACAAGTACATTAAGACCACTGATGAAAAGATGGAAAGACAAAACTCAACCCTCAAAAACTTAGAAATTCAGGTAAGCCAATTGGCAACTCTTGTTTCAGAAAAGATTCAAGGTCCCTTACCAAGCAATACAGAGAAAAATCCAAAAGAACACCTTAAGGCCATCGCCTTACGGTCAGGTAAGAATCTTGATGATCCATATGCTGACAGACAGGAAAAGAACCATTTTGAACACCAGGCAGCAAAGGGTAAGAATGTTGAAATACCATCTGATCCATCAGAAGAGAATGAAATCAAGAAAAAAGATGAAAAGAATTTTGAAAAAATAACTCCTCTCCCTGTGACAATCCCTTTTCCACAAAAGATGAAAAGAGAAAAGCTTGACAGTCAATTTGCAAAGTTTTTGGAAATTCTGAAACAGATTCACATTAATATTCCTTTTACTGATGCTTTATTGCAAATGCCTTCATATGCTAAATTTTTTAAAGAAATTTTGTCAAGCAAAAGGAAGCTAGAAGAAGTTTCTGTGGTTATGCTTACTGAAAAATGCAGTGCTATACTTCAAAATAAGCTACCACAAAAGCTTGGCGATCCAGGCAGTTTTACGATTCCATGCACTTTGGGAGGAGTATATTTTGAAAAAGCACTTTGTGATTCTGGAGCTTCAATAAATCTGATGCCATTTTCTATTTTTAGAAAATTGGATCTTGGTGACATGAAAAACACTGTTCTTTCTCTTCAATTTGCTGATCAAAGTATTAAGAAACTTAAGGGAATTATTGAAAATGTGCTTGTAAGAGTAGATAAATTTGTTTTCCCTGTAGATTTCATAGTACTTGAAATGGTAGAATGTCCTGATGAGCCAATAATTTTGGGTAGACCTTTTCTTGCTACAGGTAGAGCAATCATAGATGTCCATCAAGGACAACTAATTTTAAGAGTAGACGAAGAAAGAGTCATTTTTGATATGCACAAGATTCTAAAATTTCCCGGAGATGAGACATCATTTTCTTGCTTTTCAATTGACATAATTAGTGATCTTGCAGATGAATTCAAAGAAGACCAACTGATTTCAGACTCAATGGAAAGATGCTTGGCCCAATCTCGCACAAGACAGGATGATGATCCAACAATTAGAAATGAAGCTGAAATATTCGAAAAGGATTCTGAAGAAATAGGAGAAATGCTATCAGAAAATGTTCAACCAAAAATTGAACTCAAAATTCTCCCCTCTCATTTAAAGTATGTTTATCTTGAGTCTGAATTATTTCCTGTAATAATTTCATCTTCTCTGACTGCAGAACAGGAACATAAATTGATTAAAATCCTGAGAGCACACAAAGGAGCCCTAGGGTGGACTATAGGAGACATCAAAGGCATTAGTCCAGGTATTTGCACACACAGAATTCTCATGGAGGATAGCTACAAGCCAATAATCCAACCCCAAAGGAGATTGAACCCAGCAATGCAGGAAGTTGTGAAAATGAAATAATTAAACTTTTGGCTGCAGGTATTATTTACCCCCCATTTCTGACAGCCCTTGGGTAAGTCCTGTTCAGGTGGTACCAAAGAAAGGAGGTATGACAGTTGTGAAAAATGGAAATAATGAACTCATACCTACCAGAACAGTAACAGGATGGAGAGTCTGTATTGATTACAGGCGTCTCAATGATGCCACAAGAAAATACCATTTTCCTTTACCATTTATTGATCAAATGTTAGAAAGAGTAGCAGGATATGGTTTTTACTGTTTTCTTGATGGATATTCAGGGTATAATCAGATATCAATTGCACCAGAAGATCAGGCTAAGACAACTTTCACATGTCCTCATGGAACCTATGCCTATAGGAGAATGCCTTTTGGTTTGTGTAATGCACCTGCTACATTTCAGCGTTGCATGTCAGTTATTTTCTCAGACATGACTGAAAAATTTTTGGAAATTTTTATGGATGATTTCACCCTTTTGGTAAAACATTTGAAGATTGTCTTAATCACTTGACCTTAGTTCTTAAGAGATGTGAAGAGACAAACTTGATTCTTAATTGGGAGAAATGTCATTTTATGGTTACCGAGGGAATTGTTTTAGGACATAAAATCACTGCTAAAGGGATAGAAGTTGATAAGGCAAAAATTGATCTTATAGCAGGATTACCCCCTCCCACAACTGTTAAAGGCATTAGAAGTTTTCTAGGTCATGCAGGTTTTTACAGACGGTTCATAAAAGATTTTTCAAAGATTTCAAAACCGTTGACTAACCTTTTGATGAAAGATGTTAAGTCTGATTTTTCAGGAGATTGTATGAAAGCTTTTGACACTCTTAAGGAGAAATTATCATCTGCCCCTATAGTTGTGTCCCCTGATTGGAACCAACCTTTTGAGGTCATGTGTGATGCTAGTGATACAGCCGTTGGAGCTGTTTTAGGCCAGAGAAAAGATAAAATTTTCCGTCCCATTTACTATGCCAGTAGAACATTGAATGAAGCTCAACTCAACTATGCCACAACAAAAAAGGAACTACTGGCAGTAGTATTTGCTTTTGATAAGTTTCGTTCCTATTTGATAGGAACCAAGGTCACTGTTTTTACTGACCATGCAGCTTTAAAATACCTCTTAGCAAAGAAAGATGCACGACCTAGATTGTTAAGATGGATTTTACTTCTCCAGGAGTTTGACCTTGAAATAAAAGACAGGAAAGGGACAGAAAATCAGGTAGCTGACCATTTGTCTAGATTAGAGAACCCTCCTCTTGAGTCTAGTGATATAAAAGAAGAGTTTTCTGATGAACACATCTTTTTCTGTCAGCTCAGTAATGACTCAATCACCCTGGTTTGCAGATATTGCAAATTACTTGGTTGGAAAATGGACACCTCGAGATCTCTCTTACCAACAGAGGAAAAAATTATATCTGATGCTAAATATTATCTGTGGGATGACCCTTACTTGTTTGGAATTTGTACAGATAATATCATTAGAAGATGTGTACCTGAAGATGAAATGCCAAAGATTTTGTTTCATTGTCATGATGGAGCAATTGGAGGACATTATGCTGCAAACCGAACTGCTTTCAAGGTTTTGGAAGCTGGATTCTTCTGGCCAACACTTTTTAAGGATGCCCGTGTGTATGTTGCATAATGTGATAGGTGTCAGAGAACAGGTAATATCACAAGGAGAGATGAGATGTCATTGCAATCTATTCAGGTATGTGAAATATTTGATGTCTGGGGTATAGATTTTATGGGACCTTTTCCTTCATCTCATTTATTTGAATATATCCTTGTGACTGTTGACTATGTTTCACGATGGGTTGAAGCCATTCCCACAAGAAAGAATGATGCTCGAACTGTATGCAATTTTCTGAGAAGAAATATTTTTACCAGATTTGGCACACCACGAGTCATCATTAGTGACCAAGGGACTCATTTCATGAATAAGCAATTTTCTGCTTTATTGTCAAAATATAGTGTGACTCATAAAACTGGAACACCGTATCATGCTCAAACTCAAGGGCAAGTTGAGGTTTCCAACCGTGAACTAAAAAGAATTCTTGAAAAAACTGTTGGAATCTCAAGGAAAGACTGGACTTTAAAATTAGATGATGCATTATGGGCATACCGAACGGTGTTCAAAATGCCGATTGGAAAATCTCCATATAAATTAGTCTTTGGAAAAGCTTGCCATTTGCCTGTTGAATTGGAACACAAAGCCTTTTGGGCACTGAAAGCATTGAACTTTGATTTAACCTCTGCTGGTAAAAATAGATTTTTGCAGGTTAATGAGTTGGATGAACTGAGGATGGAAGCCTATGAAAATGCCAAGATTTAAGAAAAAGCAAAAAAAATGGCATGACAATTTGATCCGACCAAAAATTTTAAAATTGGAGATCAGGTACTTCTTTACAATAGCCGTCTCAGGCTATTCCCAGGAAAACTGAAATCCAGAAAATTTCACAAATAATTATTAGTAGCCACAAATGAAAGCACCAGAATTTTACAATTAAAAAAAATTAAAGGAGAGAGAGAAGAGAGAAAGATGGGTGACATTAATTAAAGATTCATCCTTAATTAACGAATGAGTATGATCTATTTGGATAAACTAGCTGCATCATTTTATAATTTCAAAAATCTAAAATTAAGTAAATGAATAATTTATAAAATTAAACATATACAAGAAATAGAATGATTTAATTGGGTTAAAAAAAAATGGATCATTGCTTGGATGCGCGCCACGTGGCAGTAGTGAGGTTGGAACATTGCTCCGTTAAAAGTATGGACAAATATGTGAGTTTTCTTAACGGCAGGGGTAGATACCAAGCAAAAGTATAACGGAGGTGAGTTATAACTAATACTATTTGATAGTAGAGGGGTAGATATGACCCTTGTAGATATGACCCTTTTCCGATGTTCAATAGTCATTTCTTTGCTTAGTTGGACTTCTACGTAGAAAAAATGTCCTTCCCAATTTCCACATAAACGTCAAACTTCCGGGTGCTTGTTTATTCCATCCTTAGCTCTTATACACGGCTATCTATAATTACATAATACGCCGTAAAATATGGAATTCTAACAGAAGATTGATGATCAGCAATAGATTGAAGATAAAATTTCCAAAAAATCAAACCTAAACTCAAAAAGGTTCTTTGAAATGAAACCTAAGTTGCTCGGACACGGGTGCGGGTGTCTGACACGGGTATGGATCTAGAGGTCGGATCCGTCGAGAATTAAATTCTAAGATTCGGGGATTTGGATCCTGGTGCGGATACGGGTGCGGGGATTCGGCTAAAAGTAATTCCAAATAAATAAAAATAAAGTCATAATCTGATCCTACGCTTTTTGCTGGCCTTAATAAACCTTCCCCATTAGATTTCTGGTTGAAGTAATGTAGGAAGACATTATATGAGAGGTAAAGTCTTCAAATTTACCCTAGCTTTAGTTCTGATTTCGGAAATCAAATTGTATCTTCTCTTGAATTTTTCCGCCACCCGTGGTCAAAGTACCCATAAATGTTTGACCAAATCCGGTATGGATCCCACACCCACACCCTTACTAGTGTCGTGTCGACACGGGTGCGGCACCGAAAGTGCCATGTCCGAGCAACTTAGAATGAAACCTTCATATTAAACAGATTGGCGTTGGGACATGTGGGTTTTGTTTAGCGACGTTCGACCCACGAACAAGATGAATTCCTTCACATGTAGGTATGTAGAAATACTCGAAATGGATAATATCATAGGTGTTTGCAAAGATCTCTCAGGATCCCAAACTTTTCTTGAATGCATTTTAAGACAAACAACGCTGTGATTTTGTCCCACTTTATCTAAACCTCTAAAACTTTAAAAAGAAAAACATGAAAATATTCAACGCAAAATTTTCTTTCAGAAGATCTTTGGTAATCACCTTTCTTTTAATCTCTATCTTGCCGCCTTCAACCGTGGAACTGATTTTGAGATTAGGCGTATATTGTTATATTTTATTGTTAGTAATTTAAGTGTTTGAGCTTTTAATGGAGAAAGAATCATGAGGAAAAACTAAGCAAATATATAGTAGAAAGTTGCATTTTAATACTCCCTCTGTCTCAATTTATGTGTCACACTTTCCTTTTTAGTCTGTCCCAAAAAGAATGTCACATTTCCTTATTTGTCAACTATTTAATGCACTATCTCTATTTTACCCCTATTGGGCCCTACTTACTTTAAAAGCTACAAACAACTTTTTGATTGCTACAATCTTCTCTTTCTTACTTTTTCAAGGATAAATTTGAACATTTACAAAGTTAACTTCTATATCTTAAACTTCGTGTCAAGTCAAACACCGCCACATAAATTGGGACGGAGGTAGTAACAAATACAGTTTTCAAGTGAGCACCAACCATTCGTATTTGTATTCTTCTATAAAACCAAATCAAATTTCTGTACAAATTTTGCAAAACTATAAAATGAGCAATCTATGATGTTAAAACCTTTTCTGTGTAGTGGATGAATTGGGTGGGGTTTAGAAAAAATTGAAGCTGAGATGCACATATAATTTAAGCCACCTTTTCCAACGTGGAGCTCCAACTAAGCAAAGAAATAACTTTTAAACATAGATATAGCCTAGCTGAGTTCTGTTAACTTAGAAGGGCATAACTGATCTAGTTTGGTAACAGGCTAACAGCAAGGGCATTTTTGACACCAAAAAAAATAGACGATAAATTTATTCTATTTTCGATAGTTCAGAGGTATTTTTGCCCTTTTCCGTTAAATTTGGACAACACATCCTCTTCTGATTCCTCCTTTTGATTTCTTTAATTACAGTACTTCAATAACTTTCTATTTTTTTTTTTTTTTTGGTTATGTGTAACGTTTCATACATTTGTTAAAATTTGAGTCTTCCTTTGCACCACTATTCTTCCTCTTATCATATTTATTAACTGGACTTACTTATTTTCCTTTTTTACATTTTAATAATTATTACTAATTGACATGTCTCAAGCTCTCTCTTAATGACACGACCCGGAATCCGGTTAGGCCGTGCGGGTACCCGACATCCTCCCCTAGACCTGTCGGGCGAACCCTTACCAATTAAATTAGAAAAATAAATATAATAGTTCATAAATAAGGACAAGACTTAAAAAAAACACACAGACATATTGACACTTCTAAGCTGTACGAAAGAAAATTACATCTAACTACCCAACATACTAAGTTTAGGGCTATCCAGACTAGACATCTAAGAGTACAAAAGAAGACAAATACCTCCTGAAGGGAGCAAAATGCAACTGAAATAATAACCAATAAACTGGTGACCATCCGGAATCAAAGCTGGCTCACCCTGACAGCTGAAGTCGTCTTCGCTCCTTCACAACGTGGCAAATTCAATCCTGGAGCGAACCTGCCGAAACGAAATAGATAGACAAGAAACAAACAACAAACAAGGGTGAGTCAAAAGGACTCAATAAGTGGGGCAGACTAGCCACCTCAAAGAATAGGATAGCTAGCCAGGGAGAAAAAAACAGATAGACTAAATCCATCTTATTTGAACTATAAACAAACAAAGCCAAATAATAACTGAAAACACATATGGAATCATAAACAGCCAGGGACATAAGGTAGACAGAACATATAGATATCCTGAACATGTCGACAATCAGAAATACATCATGTTGCGGCGTGCAACCCGATCCATATATTAATACTGTTGCGGCGTGCAACCCGATTCGTATATTTATACTGTTGCGGCGTGCAACCCGATCCGATCCATGTATTTATATTGTCGCGACGTACAACCCGGGATACGAGCCATAAATATATAGGCAAACTGAGATACGGTATACATACCGCATATATAAAACACAACACGATAGTCACACAATAGTCAGCACGCGGTGCAATGACATGGGATGAATGCAGTATGATGCAATGGTGTCACATGTGCCAAATAGATGGAGCGGAATCCTCCTGCTCCGGGGGCGGATTCCTCCTACCCTCAATATGATGCAATGGAGCGGAATCCTCCTGCTCCGAGGGCGGAATCCTCCTACCCTGAATATGATGCAATGGAGCGGAATCCTCCTGCTCCGAGGGCAGAATCCTCCTACCCTCAATATGATGCAATGTGCATACGAATGCAACATGATGCAATAATAACCCATCACCAGCGCAGGACTCTCATCGACAGCTGGAAAGTATATACCAACTCACAACAAAGTACAATACTCAGATTCTCAATGCAATACCAATAACAGGACATAATATATAGTATAGAATATAAATCCAAAGCTAAGGCGTAATGAGTACGCCTATCGGCAGCTACGCACGTAAGGAACATGTGGTAGAAAATCCACGAGGCCAGGTGGCTCCAAAGAAATGGATATAAACACTTACCTTGTTACAAAGTTAGTACATCCACTCAATAACCGCTTGTCCTTTGGCTTCATTTCCAAACGGTCCCACTCTGTTCAATAAGCAGAAAAATATATCAAATTAGGCTAAAAGTTTCATTCCTCACATCTTAGGGCAATCCGGTCAAGAACCTGATACCATATTCGCATACGCAATTCGCAGGCCAGGCCTATATACAGGGTTTAAGGTCACATAACCAAACCCCAAATAAATTACATTTATATGTTGCCCATAACTCACTGAGTACGAATATATAATCAATTTCATTATCGGGGTCCATTTGACCCTTTAAACTATCAATTTCCGTCATTAGGGCGATGTCTAATATCCCTATTTTACCGTAAAAATATATTCAAACATACGTAATAAACTCAAATAATATATTAAGATCACTACCTGAATGTTCTGGGGTGAAAATACTATTTTTCTCCGGCCCCTTTTCACATTTTCTGGCATTTTTTCCACTGCGTTATTTCCTTTCCTCTGTTTCAAAAATGAGTTATTTTTATGTTCCTCAAATTAATCGTACTGATATATACATGTTAGGCACCGCCTAACATTTTCCAATTTTCATTCTTTTCTCTTTTTTTATTTTTGTTTTAATAAATTCGCTGCTACGGTAAAAATTAAAACGGTGCCCTACGATATTCGAAATAATTCCAACTTTTGCATACAAGTTGTACAAAATATATGTAACATACTTGCGAAGGCGGATCTCCAATCAGACTCCCGAAACTCAAGATGCGAATTTAGAAAAAAAAAATCAAATTATTTAACCTTCGGCATTTTAGCGGAAACTAGTCGAACAATATCGAAATTCACTTTCGAAAGTTTACAAAAATCACAAATAATCATACGAACCTAACGGCACTTTCGGATTTCGAATCGGAGCTCATTCGGCAAAACCGAGCTCGAAAATCTCTTTTTAATATTTATCGCCAATAAAAACTGAAACCTTCTTCCGATGCTTACAAAACGAGGTCTGATTTAGCTCAAATTTTACAGACAGGTTCTAATGGACATTATGAATATTTTAAAATTATCGGCACGCCAATCGGAGTCCTAACTTCCGAAACGACTTGCCGAGGTCGTTTCATTCTCCTCCACTTAAACTCTCGTTCGTCCTCGAACGAGTCTAAATCTAAAGCAAGATTTACGCAGATAACAAGAGAACTTGCACAACCTTCATAAACTACTCCATGGACATTATCTCATAATTACAGAATCAGAGTTATAACACGCACATCAAACTCATGGATAAAACATATTTGGATAATATGATAACATCATTGCCCAACTTATTCGGACTAAGCCGACCCTTTCTCAATCATGAGAGAGGAGTTTTATATTTTCGAAATAAAGATACACGAAACTTTGAATGGGTTAACATAATTCAGCCGATAATTACCTCTTCGATATACCTTTCGATATAGAACAGGTCGATGGAACTAAGAATTAGCTTACGCTTCAGCAACGCCTTAGAGATTTAATATTATGATTCGGTATCAATTTGAGGAAGACTCCTCCACTTAAAGCATAAACTCATACAACTAATTTGAATAGAAATAGTCATCCTCGCACAACCTGCTGGATTAAAGAAGACCTAGCTAAAAGCTGAACATAGTCACATAGGCAGACCTAAACCACCAAACTACCCTTTTGAGTTGCCAACTAGCTGCAACTCTCGAGTTCACAACTCCATACCTTTGCCGTAAACACCACCGCCCGATGGATGGTACTTCTATATAAAAATTTCGGCAGAGTTTCCCCTGAAACTGGATGATCCGCAAAAACAGAACCAGCACTATACTATACATGGGAATGGATACCCGGATAAACTGATAACATAAATATGTTAAACGGATAAAAAGATGAGACAACTGGACCAAAACAATAATATGCTTCCAAAACAATAATATGCTTACCCGGCCACAATAACACGTACTCTGGCTCAACACAGGGAACGTCACAAGCGGCTACCAATCGCCCAAGCTCACTAGTGCCGGACGAAGAAGAAATGGAAATGGATCGAGGATAGAAATAATTAGAGCTTCAGGAAGTTCATCTTCATTTTTTTTTTTTTTTTTTGCTTGGCTACCAAAGCTAGACTACTTCCGAGCCAAGCAAGCCAAAGAATCGCAATTGAAGAGATAGACATTAAATAAACTTTATGGAAAAACATCCATACCAATTTAACCTCCCAATAAGAAGGAAACTCTGACAATTTACTAGAATACCCTTTTATAACTAAGACAAGTTCATTGAATAACATGACTCTACTAGAATCTCGAACCAAGAGGAGACACATAGATCGAGCATTACTTACTAACCACTTTACACCGGAAGAAACAATGACACTTCCTGATGGTGACGAATAAGAATCTCATCATCCCACCAACACTGATTTCCGAGGAGAGAAGTAAAATGACTTGACATAATAACACAAGGTGGCATAACAGGCTGCTAAGTAGACAATAGCAATACTCACCGTCAAATCTCTCACATTTAAACCAGATCAACTAGGAGGATCTCAGAAATGCCAGGAATAAATCATACAAGAAGTTCACCACTCTACCGCAACCGATTCTTAATAGAAACAATATCCAAGGAAGCCATGGAAACATGGTAAAATAAACGAAGTTCAGACCGATCGGAACAATCAAATCTTACTCACATATAATGAAAGAATAATTACATGGGTGTACTACATCGGATGCCTCAGCATCCTGCTAGACTGGCAGTTCATAAAACTGCCTCTGCGACTGAACTAAGCCGCTACACTGATAATTACCTTCTGAAGAACCACTGCCACCACGCTCTCAACCTCTACTGGATCGTGGCGTTTCTCTGGCTGATTAAGATTTAAATAAAATTCCCTACGACTGTACAGGTGCCTGATGACAAGAGAAAGGACGATTGTCTACTTGCTGGAGTAAGGAAAAATTCCTCAAAGGATAACCAGACTCATGACAGTGATAACAGCTTTTCATTGAAAATGGAAGCTGGACATATTGTCGATAGCTATAAAGAGAAAAACTGGGTCTAATCTTGATGAACTACTCGCGCACTCTGAGAATCACGCTCTACAAGCTGAGATAACCTGGAAGATGACTTCCAAAAATAATCAGAACTTTTACCTCCAAATGAGGTACCATGGTTACCCACCAGGGCCGTGGGACCTCTTACTTTCCCGCTCTAACTCTTCCCACTCTAACTTATGATATGCCTCGAACCTTCGAGCAATATCAACAACAATATCAAATGAAATCCCGACCTCAATCTCTCTAGCCATCTGGGATCTCAAGGAAAAAGAAAGGTCGTCAAAAAATCTTTGAATCTCTCGAAAGGCTCATGGACTAGTTCTAACGCATATTCAGCCATTCTATAGAATTCAATCTCACATTCTGAAACACCAATAGATTAACCGACAGGCTACCCTGTCCAATCCACTCAAACTGGCAACACTTTTCATCTCGCTCGCTACTCGAAAGGAACTTTTCCACGAATCTAGAAGAAAAATCGAACCAAGTTAGCTAATAAGAGAGCGGCCCACCAATTCAAGGCTGGACCATGAAACTGGAAAGCAGAATAATCAACATCATACTGCTCCATATAATCAAGAGCCTGAAGGATACGCTGACATCTTTTTATTTTTAAAAAAATCACGAGGTTTATCTGATACATGGCTTAAGAATATCGGAAGGTTCAACCGCGTAAAATAATGCAACCTCTTCGGACACTCGGACCGAACTGATACATTGGCTAGCTAACCAGCCAGAACAACTAGAGGCACAACACATGCTGCCTCCGAAACATACTTTATTGCGGAAACATTAAGAACTGGAATAGGAGCTCCCTGAGATCGAACGTATCCATTTGCGGCAACCTGATAGGCTACCTAACGAATAATAGGTTCTTGCAGTATATGCGTTGCCAAGATCCTCGTAAAAACATCGTAGAGAGCCTAAGGAACCGCAAGGCCCTGCTCCCTTGCCCATCGCGAGCTCTTATAGCTAGGACCTCCGTAACTAGATCGTCAATAAGATCAAAAACTCTCGGGACTTCGTCAGTACTAGCCCAGGCTAGACTGCTTCGTCTTGAACTCATACTGTTTGCTGATTTATCGCACGAGGGTTCACAATTACCACGAACGAATTAATGAAAATACTTTTGCATCCAAGACCAACGCACGATCAGAAAAGAAGGAAGTGAAAAATCCTAAATGCCATCATAGCCCCTCGTAGATAAGTACGGACGTCTACGTACCCATCAGCGAGACTCTACTAGACACTGTCTTAGTCTGGATAGACTCTAAACCGGGCTCTGATACCAACTGACACGACCCGAAATCCAGTTAGGCCGTGCGGGCACCCGACATCCTTCCCTAGACCCGTCGGGCGAACCCTTACCAATTAAATTAAGAAAATAAATATAATAGTTCATAAATAAGGACAAGACTTAAAAAAAAAAAAAACACAGACATATTGACACTTCTAAGCTGTACGAAAGAAAATTACATCTAACTACCCAACATACTAAGTTTAGGGCTATCCAGACTAGACATCTAAGAGTACAAAAGAAGACAAATACCTCCTGAAAGGAGCAAAATGCAACTGAAATAATAACCAATAAACTGGTGGCCATCCGGAATAAAAGCTGGCTCACCCTGACAGCTGAAGTCGTCTTCGCTCCTTCACAACGTGGCAAACTCAATCCTGGAGCGAACCTGCCGAAACGAAATAGATAGACAAGAAACAAACAACAAACAAGGGTGAGTCAAAAGGACTCAATAAGTGGGGCAGACTAGCCACCTCAAAGAATAGGATAGCTAGCCAGGGAGAAAAAAACAGATAGACTAAATCCATCTTATTTGAACTATAAACAAACAAAGCCAAATAATAACTGAAAACACATATGGAATCATAAACAGCCAGGGACATAAGGTAGACAGAACATATAGATATCCTGAACATGTCGACAATCAGAAATACATCATGTTGCGGCGTGCAACCCGATCCATATATTAATACTGTTGCGGCGTGCAACCCGATTCGTATATTTATACTGTTGCGGCGTGCAACCCGATCCGATCCATGTATTTATATTGTCGCGACGTACAACCCGGGATACGAGCCATAAATATATAGGCAAACTGAGATACGGTATACATACCGCATATATAAAACACAACACGATAGTCACACAATAGTCAGCACGCGGTGCAATGACATGGGATGAATGCAGTATGATGCAATGGTGTCATATGTGCCAAATAGATGGAGCGGAATCCTCCTGCTCCGGGGGCGGATTCCTCCTACCCTCAATATGATGCAATGGAGCGGAATCCTCCTGCTCCAAGGGCGGAATCCTCCTACCCTGAATATGATGCAATGTGCATACGAATGCAACATGATGCAATAATAACCCATCACCAGCGCGGGACTCTCATCGACAGCTGGAAAGTATATACCAACTCACAACCAAAGTACAATACTCAGATTCTCAATGCAATACCAATAACAGGACATAATATATAATATAGAATATAAATCCAAAGCTAAGGCGTAATGAGTACGCCTATCGGCAGCTACACACGTAAGGAACACGTGGTAGAAAATCCACGAGGCCAGGTGCCTCCAAAAAAATGGATATAAACACTTACCTTGTTACAAAGTTAGTACATCCACTCAATAACCGCTTGTCCCTTGGTTTCATTGCCAAACGATCCCACTCTGTTCAATAAGCAGAAAAATATATCAAATTAGGCTAAAGGCTTCATTCCTCACATCTTAGGGCAATCCGGTTAAGAACCTGATACCTTATTCGCATACGCAATACGCAGGCCAGGCCTATATACAGGGTTTAAGGTCACATAACCAAACCCCAAAGAAATTACATTTATATGTTGCCCATAACTCACTGAGTACGAATATATGATCAATTTCATTATCGGGGTCCATTTGACCCTTTAAACTATCAATTTACGTCATTAGGGCGATGTCTAATATCCCTATTTTTACCGTAAAAATATATTCAAACATACGTAATAAACTCAAATAATATATTAAGATCATTACCTGAATGTTCTGGGGGTTAAAATACTATTTTTCTCCGGCCCCTTTTTTTATTTTCTGGCATTTTTTCCACTGCGTTATTTCCTTTTCTCTGTTTCAAAAATGAGTTATGTTTATGTTCCTCAAATCAATCGTACTGATATATACATGTTATGCACCGCCTAACATTTTCCAATTTTCATTCTTTTCTCTTTTTTATTTTTTTAAAAAATTCGCTGCTACGGTAAAAATTAAAACGGTGCCCTACGATATTCGAAATAATTCCAACTTTTGCATACAAGTTGTACAAAATACATGTAACATACTTGCGAAGGCGGATCTCCAATCAGACTCCCGAAACTCAAGATGCGAATTTAGAAAAAAAATCAAATTATTTAACCTTCGGCATTTTAGCGGAAACTAGCCGAACAATATCGAAATTCACTTTCGAAAGCTTACAAAAATCAAAAATAATCATACGAACCTAACGGCACTTTCGGATTTCGAATCGGAGCTCATTCGGCAAAACCGAGCTCGAAAATCTCTTTTTAATATTTATCGTCAATAAAAACTGAAACCTTCTTCCGATGCCTACCAAACGAGGTCTGATTTAGCTCAAATTTTACAGACAGGTTCTAATGGACATTACAAATATTTTAAAATTATCGGCACGCCAATCGGAGTCCTAACTTCCGAAACGACTGACCGAGGTTGTTTCACTTAAAAAGGAGAAAATTGCATAATTAGTCGGAAAAAACTCGGTATATTATTTGCATACACACACGCATAGAGTATCCAGAAAGGGCCAATAACTTCTAAATCACATTTTTTCTAGTTTTTGAAACTAAGGTCAGCTATAGTTGTGGGAAATCTAGAAAAGTCCCGCATATTCCCCCTCGAATGTATTATGTACATTGCAGTATATTTCCATATTTCTCATCAAACAATTGACACTAATTATTTACGATTCTATTTTTCAAATGGTCACTCAAACTATCACTACTAAAAATCAGGGCTTTTCCGACCGCCCATATGGCCGGACAACGGTCGGCTAGGCGACCGTTGTCCGACCAAACAAGGCGGTCGGCTAGATGGTGGTCGCGTAAAGGTATCCGACCGACTCGGTCCGACATCCACCGGTCGCCTAGTGTAATTTCTGGAATAAATTATGATGAACCAGGCGACCGACGCGGTGGGAGATTGCAAAAATCTGAGAAATTTTTTTGAGCTGGGCGACCGCGGCGGTGGGAGATTGCAAAAATCTGGGCAAAAAAATACCCAGATTTTGGACCGATTCGATCAAAAATCTGGGTAAAACCTGCACTAAAAACCCTGCAATTAGAGCTACACCACCTGTAGAAAACAGTAAAAACAACACCCAGAAGAAGATTAGGCTTCTACAAGCATTAATTTTTTTCTAAACAAGGCTTATTGCCTTTAAACTGAAACTTTAACAATTTACATAACATCAATAATTCATAGCAATTCAAACAAGTTAATATATGTCTAGAACATCAACAATCCATTATTACTACTCCGTTGCCTCAGAACTAGAATCAGAACCCGACTCAGACGACGAGCTGTATTGACGTTTTCTCTTACCTTTCCCCCCGGCTTTTGCTCTTGCTCTTGCTCTTGGTCTTGCCCTTGCCCTTCTCTCCCTTGTCCGCACTACCACACATAATGTTCTGCATCATTTCCCGCATGGCTCTCATATTTTCCTCATTGCGCAAACGTTCTTCTTCACTCTTAAGCTCTTCGATTTCATTGCGCAAAGAGGCTTCCACCGAGGGATTAATTGAACTAGCAGGAGGAGTGTAAGTGCCACACAAACCTGGATTTAGACGTTCCGAGGCATACTGCGATCCAAGGCCGTAAGCACTTTCCTTCTTTACTCCGCCATTCACCTTCAACCATAGTGCGGTTTCCTCCTCTAGTGTCATTTGAGCTAGGGTACTGCTACCACACTCGAATGCCTGACTCGCCATCCTTTCTTCATAAGCCGCAATAGCCTTTTCCTGAAAAAAATTTAATAACAAGAATTAGATTACAAATATTGACGGATTTAATAACTTTAAAAGATTGAATTTAATAACTTACATATTGCTCTCTAGCGCGGTCCTTGACCCACACTTCTTCTCCTTTTTTGTTCCTGTAAATATGCTTCTTCTTAAAGATTTCAGGCACACGTACTGGCCTTCTCCGTAGATGATATATCTGTAAAATAAGCACAATAAATTAGCACAATATAAGCAAATTATAAATTTTTATGGAATACATTTATAAAATAGTGCAAATAATTGTAGTAAAGTAACAACAACAAACTACGAACATGTCAATCATCATCATTCGCGTTAAGGTCATCGGCTATTTCTTCTTCCTCGCTCGTCTCATCGCCATCAACAAATTCTTCCTCACTTGTTTCAACGTCATCCATATATTCATCCTCCTCGTTTGCCCTAGATGTTCCTTCTCCAAAATTAGTCTTTGTTTCATATATTAAGTGTGATAGTAGTTCATTTATTTAAAATTTATGCTACGAGAAAGTTCTATATTTGTCATTTTGTAAAATAAATATTTCATTCTAAACAAATGGTTAAAAATATTTCATCAATTTTTTACTATTCTCTTCTTCTTTACTAATTACTGACAAATAATTTATTGTGAAACCCTACCAATTTGAAAAAGATTAAGTACAATTTACTAGGATTATATCTAAGAACCTACTTTCTTCCTATGTTCCTAACTCTCTAACTATGTTTCTACTTGGTAATATTGTATTATATTAATGTCTTTAATAGTATAATTAAGATGAAATAAATTTATTCTCAAAACACACTATATATTATCCAACTTGGTGAATCTTTCAATTCCATATACAATAAAGTATAACCAAAGCTCTTTTAAATTTAAATGTTTATATCAAAGGCTCTTTCTTCTACAACGGTTTAAGCATTACATTAACAACTTTTTCCCTTTAGTTAAGTAGATCATTACATTTATTTAATCTTCTTATTACAACTCTTACACACACTATTTCTCCTAACCTTTCACATTACAAGATTTTTGGTTCTTTTCCTTCTTCTTTACAACATATAAATAGAAGAGTATTTTGTACCAAAAGCAACAACAACAACAACAACAAAACACAACATAGAACAACCATAAAATTAAACATTTTGTACGACAATTCCAAGAGCTAGTGAATATCATTTTGTGCAAGATTCACAACAACAACAATAAAGCTTAACTTACAAACTATTAGAAACAAAACATCAAACCAAATACTTATCATTTGAACATCCAACACCTCTAAATTTAATTCTAAAGACTAACAATGAACTATAAAAGCTACCAACAAAATTATCCCAAGGAATATGAACTCAACACTTCAATTCAACAAAATTACACCAAAGACAGATATAATCTTTTACATCTACTACACATAAACCATAGGAATAAAAAAGAAAAAAATTAGAAGCAAAAAAAAAAAAGTACATGAGCTGTTGCTGCTGGAGATGGTTGTCGCCGCTACCGGAGATGGCTGTTGTCGTCGTTTCCTAAGGGAGTCCGGTCCGGATCTGTGAAGAAAACAAAAATTGGGGGTTAGGGGGGATTATAATCTGTTGAAAATGAAAAATTGGGGGGGGGGGGGGTTGTGTAATTGGGGAACTTACCAATTTAGGGATTGAGAAATTAGGGGGTTTGTAATTGGCGGATTAATAGAGAAATAGATGTTTGAGGGCAGATTTGGGGGGTTGGGGACGGGTGTTTTTTGTTTGAAGAGAGAGACAAATGAGCTGAAATGGGGAGGGAGTAGGGGGTATAATTTCCCGTTGTCCGATCGCTGCGGTCGGCTAGTATAAAAAAATTTAATTGTGTTCGGACTGCTTCGGTCGGATGGTATAAAAAAAATATTTAATATAAATTCACTGAATTGTCCCACCGTTTCGGTCAGCTAGACTATTCCGACCGGGTTTCGGTGGGAACTCTGCGGTCTGAAAAACCTTAATTTTTAGTAGTGTATTGCAAATAAACTAACAAAGTTAGTCTTCTTTGTATTGTTTCTTTTCTAAATGGTCATTCAGCTTTGCATAATTGACTCAAACAATCATTCTTAGCAGAAAATTGGTTATTTTTGGTGAAATATATTGGCATGGCAATTTTTTTTTAATTTTAAAATATAAAAAAATTTAACACGTCCATTTAACCAACTATCTAATTTATTTATCCAAATAAAATCGACCTGAACAACAAACGGGTCAAATATTTATTTTTATTATACAGAACAGCATCAAACTTCAAATATTTAATTTACTCATCAAACTTCATTTTACCATAATATCTCACTGTCGTGGAGCTAATTACATCTACTTACACCAATCATTCTCACCCGTTATTATTTCATGCTACCTACACCAAATATTTAATTCAATGATGGTACCATTCAGGATGAGTAGAGATGAGTAATCGTTTCAATAACATTGGATTCATTTCGATAACTTTGAGTTTATTCACAATGCTGCAAATAATTATGTTAAATGGGTTCCATCTCATTAAGTTGTTGGGTCGATTTTATTTGATTAAATTGATGAGTTTACTTTTTTATATTTTAAATTTAAAAAATTTCCACATCAATATATTTCACTGGAGATAAGCAATTATGCAAAACTAAGTGAGTATTTGAGTCAATTATGCAAATTCAAGTGACTATTTAAAAACAATACAAAGAAGAGTGACTTTGTTGGTTTATTAGGTAATGAACTCAATTAATACATTTCAGCTTTGGAAATATAGATATAAGTGGATAACATTATCAAAAAATGAAATAAATGCACAAAAATGATTAGTTTGAAAATGAGCAGAAAAGTGATGAACGTTCGATTATATAAGATTGGATGTGATAGGAAAAGTTGCAAATTGGCAGGCATAGAGGATAAAATAAGGAAAGATTGTTGAGATTGTTTTGATAAAAAATAAGAAGAATGTTGAGATGTTTGATCATTTCATCTGTTAGATCTAAATGGCAATCTAGGGGATAAAATAAAAAAGATTGTTGAGATGATTTAATCATTCAACAGTTAATTTGAGAAGGAAGAAGATTGAAGAACGCTTTTGTTCACACTAAAAGTATTGGCTGGTTGAGGAAGTTATCGTTGAAGAGCACGAAATCTGGATTCATCAGCATTGCCAAAAGTATCCAAACAAAAGAGTGATCAGAATAAGACACTTTTTAAATCGTAACTTATTAACATACTGATCTCAAGCTATCCACACCTCCTTTTGGAGTAGTTAATTCCGAGAAAAGTACTGCTAAAGAAGATCATTCTTTGGAGATTGTTAACAATCAGTTCTAACTAGAAAAACTGAATTGAACAAGAAGTTAATGAGAAGAGCTAATACAAGAGCTAACAAGATTAAGTGCTAAAGAACAAAAAATTTGGAGCTGTAAAACAGCAAGCAAACGAGTTGAGTTGAAAGAGCATTAGGTTACTACCAAAGCATTTGATTATTGTTTCGAGTATACAGTACCCAAATAGGATTTGTCACATAGAGTATAATGATTTACCCCACAATGACATTTAGAGTGATTCACAACCATTCCAAGCAAATATTAAAGCTTAAAAAACACATTACCGAAAACTAAGAGTGAACCATCATAGTACATAGGCACAGAGCTGAATTTATTCGTAGAAACGACTGTTCAAACACACATAACAAAAGCGATGCCATCAAAGCAAATCGCTGAAGTCTAAAAACATATTTGACAAAGGTTCAAAGCAGAAACACAACTAATAAAAGAGAAAGCAGAGCACTAAATGCTTAAAAGCCACCACGAAGACGAAGAACCAGGTGTAGAGTGGATTCTTTCTGGATGTTATAGTCGGCAAGGGTACGGCCATCCTCCAGCTGCTTGCCAGCAAATATCAGCCTCTGCTGATCTGGAGGAATACCTTCCTTGTCCTGGATCTTTGCCTTCACATTATCAATGGTATCCGAGCTCTCTACCTCCAAGGTAATGGTCTTCCCCGTCAGAGTCTTGACGAAAATCTGCATACCTCCTCTTAATCGCAGCACCAAATGGAGTGTGGACTCCTTCTGGATGTTATAATCAGCAAGAGTCCTCCCATCCTCGAGCTGCTTACCAGCAAAAATCAAACGCTGCTGGTCTGGGGGAATACCTTCTTTGTCTTGGATTTTTGCTTTCACATTGTCAATAGTATCAGAACTTTCTACCTCCAGGGTAATGGTTTTCCCGGTCAAGGTTTTCACAAAGATCTGCATACCACCCCTCAGACGCAGCACCAGATGGAGGGTTGATTCCTTCTGGATGTTGTAATCTGCTAGAGTCCTTCCATCCTCAAGCTGCTTACCAGCAAAAATCAGCCTCTGCTGGTCAGGTGGGATTCCTTCCTTATCTTGAATTTTTGCTTTGACATTGTCAATGGTGTCGGAACTCTCAACCTCGAGGGTGATGGTTTTCCCCGTCAAAGTTTTCACAAAGATTTGCATACCACCCCTCAACCTCAACACCAGATGGAGAGTGGATTCCTTCTGAATATTGTAGTCGGCAAGGGTACGACCATCCTCAAGTTGCTTTCCAGCAAAAATCAATCTCTGCTGATCCGGAGGAATACCTTCCTTATCCTGAATTTTAGCCTTAACATTGTCAATGGTGTCGGAGCTCTCAACCTCGAGGGTGATGGTTTTCCCCGTCAAAGTTTTCACAAAGATTTGCATACCACCCCTCAACCTCAACACCAGATGGAGAGTGGATTCCTTCTGAATATTGTAGTCGGCAAGGGTACGACCATCCTCAAGTTGCTTTCCAGCAAAAATCAATCTCTGCTGATCCGGAGGAATACCTTCCTTATCCTGAATTTTAGCCTTAACATTGTCAATAGTGTCGGAGCTCTCAACCTCAAGGGTAATCGTTTTACCAGTCAAAGTTTTCACAAAGATCTGCATGCCACCACGAAGACGGAGGACAAGGTGAAGGGTGGACTCCTTTTGGATGTTGTAATCAGCAAGAGTTCGGCCGTCCTCCAACTGTTTTCCAGCAAAGATCAACCTTTGCTGATCTGGAGGAATTCCTTCCTTATCTTGGATCTTTGCTTTAACATTATCGATGGTGTCAGAACTCTCAACCTCGAGAGTGATTGTCTTGCCGGTGAGGGTCTTAACAAAGATTTGCATCTGAACATCATTAAAAGAAAAATCATTAGACAAAAGGGTAAACTACCTCCATAAATTATAACTAAAAGAAATCAAAACCAAACTCACAAAAACACATGATATCGACTAATAACATAATACATGGATATAGATGTCAAGTGACACAAGAGTACACGAAATTAAAACTTCGCTGATTTACAATACATCCACATGATAATATGCAGTAATAACCAAAAAATTATAAAGTCAGAAGTATCAAAAGATAACAATCAATACCAGCCACAACACCCCCAATTTCGACTTGTTTATCTATTTCTTTCTTCTTTTCAAACAAAGACTCTTAATAATGATTTAACTACATCTTATTCGACTCGTTATTCTATTTCTGTCTTCTTTTAGAATCCGTTTAACAAAAGGGTTCTTAAACTAGATCTTAATTTGCTCATTATTCTATTTGAGTCTTCTTTTTGAATTCGTTTACCTAAAGGATTCTTAGACTAGACCTTAATTCAACTCGTTATTCTATTTGTGTCTTCGTTTGAAATTCGTTTACCAAAACGATTCTTGAACTAGATCTTAATCGACTCGTTGATCTATTTATTTCTAATCCTTCCTTTTTAAATTTCGTTTACAACAATTCTAAATAATGAATTTACTAGATCTTAATCGACTCTTTGCTATTTATTTCTTCAAAATCCTGTTGTACCACATCTTAATGTTAAATTAACTAGATCTTAATCACATCTTAAGGGCTAATACATAAGGAAACAAAATTATTATGAAAAAAAAACAAGCAAATTCATAACTTGCAACATAGCAGAGATTATAAATTCACCAAAGGCTATAAAAATTAACAGATCGGAAACAAATTATAAACGATGAACAGATAAAGGAACAGAAAAGTAAAAATAAAAATTAAAGAAAAAACGTACCTTGAAAAAGGTGTTGGGAATTAAACAAGTGAGAGAAAGAGCGCTTCTTTTGAGAGAGGAAAAGAGAGTTGTGAGAAATTAAGAGACGGAAGGGTTGTTTATATAGGAGCTGATAGCCTTATCTTTTCCTAGCTAATATCGGAGGTGGGTGGGTCGGGTTCGGATTTTTGTCCATTACTTTTTTGTTCAATATTGCTCAATGCATTATTGGATTCACGCCACGTGTCCTATCAAGTATTTAATGGTTGAGATATTTTTGTGCAATGTATAATTAAATGATAGCACAATTTTTGTAAGAAAAATAATTTAAAAAAATACTCAAAGTAACTTTAAATCCTTATGACACAAGTATATGAAAGCACTACATTTTATTTTATTTAGTATGTTATTTGTAAATTAATGTTTACAAAAGATTCACACAATTTTTTTTAAAAGAAAACAATTAGAGCATGTCTAAAATCTTGCTGACACATTTATTTACATATGAGGCATATAGCACAAAAAGCTGCTAAAATACTCAAAAGTGATGTTCGCCATTTATAAGACGTCAATGTTAGCAGCTTTTTGTGCTAGTAGGCCTCATAAACAACTAAATGTTTCAGTGAGTTTTAGATATACTCTAATTGTTTTTTTTTAACAAAAATTTATGTGAATCTTTGTAAACATTAATTTACAAATAACATACTAAATAAAATAAATTGTACTGGTTTCATATATTTGTGTCATAATGATTTAAAGTTACCTTGAGTATTTTTTTTAAATTATTTTTCGTACAAAAATTGTGCTGCTTTTTAATTATACATTGCACAAAGATATCTCAACCATTAAATGCTTGGTAGGACACGTGGCATGAATCCAATGATGCATTGAGCAATATTGAACAAAAAAGTAATGGACAAAATCCGGACCCGAGTGGGTCCTACTATTTTTTAGAGGATTAGGTAAACCTATTTATTTCATTCTTTAATGCAACAGCCAACTACTTTAAAAAATAAAGTTGACCACTAATTCGTTAATTAGATAATACAAGTGGTTGAGGATGATGTTGGAGGACTATGACACTATAGGCAATGATTCGCCTTTTTGAACACCATAACATTGGTTTAGTTAAAATGAATTTCGCCAGTTTTTTGATGAATAAATTCGGGATAAAATTACTCCTATAAATCTTATAATAATACTCGTAGTCCTGCCCTCCCTTATTCCCTAACAATTATTTTTAACCCCTCTTTTTTAGAAAATACTTGTTGTTGAATCTAACATTCTCCAAGATAAATTGTTGTCTGAGTAGCATTTGCCCCTTCAATAACGAGATCAAAAGTTAAATAACACTTCCTTCATTCTCCCAGATAACTTGAAGTGTTGCCCAGGCGACACTTGCCACTTGACCTCGTTCTAAGAGACAGTACTTGTCGATTGATAACGTGAAGTGTTGTCTACAAATGAAGTAAAAACAATTTTGCTAAAATCACGTTAAATGGGCATAAAACTCTCGAAACTAATCAATTTTTGGGATACAGGGTGAAATCTTTTGAATTAACCATGTATATAAATGTTAAGTTTTATACAATGTTTAATTACCCATATAAGATGTCGATTTTAAGACATGGTGATGAACAGAATTAGGACACTATTAGTACGGTCACACATGTTTGACCCTTGTAAACAAAACTTTTACAATTTTGGCGCCCATAAGAAAAGGTCATATCATCGTCAAATATGACTAACAGAAGGATCTAACGATCGCCAGAAGTTTTCCTCTGGCTGTTTTTAGGATCTTTTCCTGACGCGGGCCAAAATTATAGTAGTAAGATTTTTATATGAGGGATAAAACAGTAATATCAGTGTCCGATCTGTCTATTTCAGGCAGAAACTTATTGAATACATGAATCTATGTTCTATTTCACGAAATAGAAGATAGAACGTGTAATTCCCTAAAACAATATCTCTATATTATTGATTGGTATCAAATTTGCATTTTCAATTCTCCGCTTAATAATTCTCATATTATTATATTCTATACAATAATTCATGGATTAAAATTCATTTACAATAAATTATCAAACAAAACTCCCCCAAACAAGTGTAAAAGCATGTTTAAAGTTTTGAATCCTATAATGTAAGTTGACAAAAAGCTAGATAGTCTGATATAAATTTAGTTGCTATGCGAATTCTTTACTAAGTTTACATTGTTTATCTTATAATAAACATAAATAATTGTAGACTTCTTATAAACATTTTTGTGTTTAATAGGCGCTTATAATGGTAATTATATGTTGCATTTCTGTTCTTAGTTTTGCTTTTCTTATGAGGATTGAAATTAGATAGGAAAAATGCCAACTCTACATCAGAAGTCAATTATGAAATCCTGAAATTGACAAAAGAAAAACAAAGAAAATGCTCACGTTTCTTTGTTCTATTTATTACTTCAAACAAACTACTACAAACAAACTTATGCCTCACCTCTACCACCCGAGAAATACGAGCAATCTGCTAGTTATGTTTCACCTCCACCTTCACCAATCTAATTGTAATATTTAAATTATTCACCTGTTCAATCACTTTTCAATATTTTCTTGACTTTAAACTACCCAAAAGCCTCCTATTTGGAGCTTTTTCATTTCTTCATCCAAACTTTAGGTATCCTTTCCCAAAGGGTTCGCTCTTTTAATTTGTTGTAATGATTTGTAATGTGTGTTATTTGAGATTTATAAGTGAGACCTCGATTAGGTTCATTGTATCAAAGATTTTTTGATGTAATCTCTTGAGGATTCTACTTTGCCCTGTAGTATATTACTCTTGTGTCTAATATTCTTTATACATCAAGCACATCTATTTTGCATTGTTATTGAAAATAGACCACCTCAATAGCTTAGTCTTTCCTCTCTAGAGAAATATTTCGCCTTAAGAGTTATCTGAGCCATCAACTTATCAGAAACAACTACAAACAAATATTTTATATCACGGTCATACAAAGAACTATAAGACCAATAGCTTCTAAAGTATTACTTATTTAAACTAAGGCTTTTCGTTATTGTAACATTCTAAAAAAATTCATGTGCGTTGTTCCCTCTTTATAGTTATCTTCTCAAACTCTAACTAGCTCCTTGCGAAATAAAAGGAACTACAATTTACCTCTATGTCAGTACCACCAAAATAATAATTACTTTTGAGAACGAAACCTAATTTAAGTTATCCAAGATGCCATTCTGTACTAATGTGTTACGACATATATGCACTTCAATTATAATTCTGAATTTACCAGTAATCAATTGGCAAAATTCTTCAACCATTTACCTATAGAATAAATGAATTGGATAATTAACATTCTATGGGGAAAGACGGGCCTCAAGTGGAACTGTGGCAATCATAAGGGGAATCCCACTCAAAAGAATTTTATCCACAGTTTTAAAATTAATTAAGAAATAGCTAAAAATTTGCGCGCGCACTTACGCTCCATTAGCGTTGGAAAAATGCCCCAGACTAGTCCCATAACAAAATACTGGAACTTTGAATAAAACTTGTTCAAAGCCCAAATATTTTGTTATGGGACTGAAACTTTAAACAAAGTCCCATAATAAAATAATCTCATAACAAAATAATGGGACCTTTGAATATATCCCATTATGTTTGTTCAAAGGTCCCATTATTTTGTTATGAGACTTTATCCCATTATAAATAATGAGATTTATCCCATAACAAAGGTCCCATCAAAGGGATAAATCCTATTATTTTGTTATAGGACTTTATATATAAAGCTTCAGTCTCATAACAAAATACTAGGGCTTTGAACAAGTTTTGTTTTGTTCAAAGCCCCAGTATTTTGTTATGGGACTGAAGCTTTATATAAAGTCCCATAATAAAATAATGAGGCTTGTTCAAAGCCCCAGTATTTTATACTGGGGTTAGTTTACTGAAGCTTCCCAGTATTTATACTGGAACTTGTCCGGAGATGGTTATTTCTCAGCGAATTCATTTTTAACGGCTACAAATCAATTAGCGCGCGCCAAGCAGGCCCCTGCACGAAATTTTTACCAGTCATAAGAGGTGTAGGCCCATCCTACTCCTTATGAATCTTGTAGAGACAATGACAGTTCATTATCAAAGTCATCATTGGGATAATAAGGGCATTAAGGTGGGGGTGCAGTGATGAGCTCATTGACATAGTCTAAGTATCTATTAAGCCTGTCTAACTGCATCGGCCCGGACTGGATCCAGACCGAAAACTGACTCGGATCGGTAAAACCGGACCAATCCAACTCGTTTGACGTCGGCCCCCGATTCCGATCCGGCCCACCCTTTTTCGACCAGATGAATCGGATCATTTTAGACCGGAATCGGCCGGACCGATAAAAATATAAAAAATCTGATTTTTTCAGCCGTTAACTAGTTGTTGGCAACGACTCTTTTGACATCCTAGCCGTTGTCCAATGGTAAAAAACGGCTAGTTTAGCCACCCTACCACCCCATAACCCCCCTTCCCCGTGTTGACTCCCAATTTTGTCCCTTATTTTTCTAAAATTGGCTATAATTTAACTTAAAGGTGCAATTTGACTATTTGTGTAAAATGTGCATTAGAAATCATGTATTTACGTGCGTTATCCTCTACTTATATATTACATACTTAAATGTGGCTATATTACATAATTTTCCATCATTTAGGCTATTTGTCAAACTGTGATTGTTTGCGCAATTTAGTGCATTTATAATATATCATATAATTGTATCATTTTGGCTACATATTAAATTTTTACCAATTTGTGATCATTTGTGAAAATTAGTAATTATGTGTGATTATCTATATTTAAATAATTTTATTTGAGTTTATTTAATGATTATTTGTGCATTTTATACATATATACATCTTTTTTTTTTTTTTTGCACCTTCAAGTTTAATATTGGCCAACTAAAAAAATTGTCCAAAATCCTTTTTATCAAATCCTCCATATTTCAAAATTTTCCACTAAAATTCTTTATTTGTTTATATTCATCTTTTTCTATTTAATTACATTCTTCCTTTGAACCTAGACCAAATTTCTAACTAAATACATCCTTACTATTTGAATTTTGAAAGGAATATTCTCCAAATCTTTTGCTTGATTTTTGTTATCTTCTAATCACTCCCATAATCCCTACAATTATTCCAACCCCCCAAATCTCTCACTCCTCAACTAATTTCCAAAATCCCCCCCAACAACAATTTTTTTTCAAAAAAGGCCTATATATCATTAGATACACACACGATTTACGGTAAGGAGGCAGACCCCACACGCACATTCACATTACATTCACTCCCCATCATCTTCTACAAACACCCCTCTATACTATACATACACACATACACACACATTATACGAATCAAAAAGGGTGACAATACATCTCCACCACCAGTGGGAGACGTACCTCCGCCGGACCAGGATCAATACCTACCCATCTTCTTCCTCTTTTAAAATCCCCACATATCAGAATATATACACATGTACGCACACACCATCACTCTAATATCTACTCCCTTCGATCTCTTTCTTCAGTACACCACCGTAAATAGATCAACACCCACACCTATTACACAAATCACACGTACTTCGACAAAATCCAAACAGAAACCATTTACACACAGAGAGAGTAATTAAACAGAAACAGTGGAGTTGGGGGGATTCGCATATCAAAAAGGGGGTTTGGAGGAAATAGAACAGTGACTCTATTTAACCACCACCGCCGCTGTGAGAACTCAACCGGAATAATCCATCGTTGTTTCTGCTACTGAATCAAAACTAAAAGAGGGGTTGGGGAGTGGTAGCGACGCTGCTACCTAGCTATTAGTGTCGCTCCTCCACCCTACACCACCGCCATGCTTATTTTGCTGGGATCTGACCGGAATTCCAGCCGGCGACGCTATGCTATTCCTGGTTGAAATCTCCTTTGTTCTTTTAAATATCATTTGGGTGCTTCATTGTTTCTCCTGCGGGGCCTGTTATGGCGTTTGAAACGCTGCATTTGTCGCCTCCCATTAGGGTGTTTAGCCGGACGTTAATCTGCTCGTTCCACTGTTTCACTGTGGCTTACTCTCTGTTTCTTTGGTTGACTCCAGCATGTCTTGTTTTGACTCTCGATTTCTTGGCTTTAATTCGTTTACATTAAAATTTTATGCCTATTATTGTGGATGGGGTACTATTACTTTGACATCGTTTGCTGATTTTGAACAGATATACCACGCTTGGAGTTATGGCCAAGGAAAATGATCGTTTATTTGAGGCCTAAACATTGATTTGAACACGATACTATACTCAAACAGTCCCATACCCCGTGTCCTTAAAAAAAAGGCTATGATGATATGTACGAGCCGTAATTGCAAAACGAGCCGGTGATGGAGTGGTGGGATCGGTACTTGGCATGGCAACACGACCGGCCGGCGTATTTGCAGCCGTACTGACGTCCCTAACCTCTAGCCGATTCATCCAAACCTGAGCCTACATTTTTATAAAATATATTTTCCCCTTTACTTTATTTTATATTCATTATTATTACTATTATTGATATTTTATGTTGTTATTATTTATTTATTTATTTATTATTATTATTATTTAATACTAATTCGTTTTCACATATTTTTTACGAGGTACATTTGGACGATCAATCTTGAAGATTACGCTCCCGAAAATACCTTTTAAATTATATTACTTTTATCTAATCATTATTATTTCGTTTTGATATACTAACTGATTTAATTTATTTTTGCAAGGTTTATTTCGTTGAAGTGCCCTAAGGAAGAAAACAATTAGTAGAAAAGAGCCTTTTCATTTAATAATTATAACTTGTATATTGCCTAGTCATATTTTGAATCCCAATTATTTAGTCCGACCGGTAACCATATTTGTTGGAGCCTGAGAGGTGCCTAACCATTCCTTTCGAGTTAACTTGAACCCTTACCTAGAATTTCTAGTTCGTAGACTAAGTTTCAGAGTTAATCATAAAATTAGCTAGAAACAAAGTAAGTGTCCTAATACGCCTAGTTAAAAAATATGTTAGGTGGCGACTCCAACTCTTTACCCGTGAGTTACCCAATAAGTCGAGCCTTATTTCGAACTTTAACCGGTTCGGTAAAAAATAGGATGCGACACCCCGCAACTATTTTTTTCCTATAAATACCTCATTATTTCATCATATTTTCGCACAAATCATCCAATTTTCTCTAATTCTCTACAATATTGCTAATTTGCTACTTCGGCTATTCATTAAATTTTTAATTTGGCTACTTTATCAAGTTTTAATTGGAGTTGCGATCAAAGTTATATTTGACTATTTGGTGAAGTTTTGAATTATCAAGTACTGGTAAATTGGAGGCGCTACTTGCTTCAAATATCAAATTGGCTATTTGTTGAAGTTTTCAATTATCAAGTATTCAACTAATTAATTGGAGTGAAGGATCAAGTTACAACTTCACCTCAATAATATGGTTATATTTGGTTGGTCGTTCCTACTTCCTACTCTTTGTAATTTTTTGTCATATATTTATTTTTAATTTGCTATAATTATGTCTCAAAGAGGTTCTATTGGAATTAGTGGTGGGGGCAGGCACGTGGTCGTGGAGGAAATATAGGTAAAGAAATTACTGGTAGTTCTAGTCAGTTCACCCTAATAGATGATTCTCACTATTTTCATGATGTTAGTGCTAATAATCCACTTGATAATGATTTGTTAGAAGTACAATATGGCTATCAGACCGGAGTTAATTTAGAAGAAATACAACCTAGTGATTTCAAGTTAGTCCACCTGAAATTCACTCTGATTTGCATCTTATAGCTCATACTAGAGAACCGGCTAAACGTAAGGATAGATCTGAGGTGTGGAAATTTGTGCAAAGGAGAGTTTATATACAGAAGGCCATATGCCATATTTGCAAAGAGGATTGGGTTTTTAAAACTGAGGGTAATGATGGTGGGACGGGTAAAATTAGGACGCACTTGATGAAGAAACATCCTAAAAAATAGGCATCGAGGCAGGGGATATTTATTTAGGGACTGAACATGGGGGAGTAGCGCATGATCAGACTTCGAGTACCCAGACACAACTTAACCCAGTAACATGAGGGCTTCTTCATTATGATAAGAAAAAGGATATGAAAAATATTGCAAAATTGGTTGCGGTAGAGGCTTTACCCTTTACTTTTCCTTCGTGTACTGGTTTTGTTCGTTATATTCAAGATACATATAATCCCTTATAAAAGTTTTCCCAAAACTACTGTTAGAATGATATTATTAAATTTAAGAACGAATATAAAGATTATTTGCATTTTTTATTTTATAATGTTGGCACTAGAGTATGTCTTACTATGGATATGGGTCGTTCTACTAATAATTGTAGATTCTGAATGGATTTTTCAAAAACATATTATAGCATATAAAGTTGTTGATGAACCACACACGAGAAATTATATTTCAAATAAAGTTTCATCAATTTTTCGTGTGTATGGTTTAAGTAACAAAGTTTTAAGTATTACGGTGGATAATGCTACAAACAGCACAGAAGCACTTAAGACCAATTTTGGACTCCCATATTGAGGAGTTTTTCATGTTAGATGTGCATGTCATATTTACAATTTAGTACTAAAAGATGGTCTTGACTTGTTGACCACATTATCGAAAAAGCAAAAGTAGCTATTGCTTATATTTTTAGAACAAAAAGTCAAGAAAGAAAATGTATAGAATTGATATTAGAAAAGTCCCAAAGGAAGTTTGTACTAGATGGAACACTTTATATGAAGCATTGAGTATTGCTTATATTTATAGAGAGCCTATTTCACAAAAGTTTAATGACCATTTTATGGAAGCCTATCACCTTAAAGATGACGATTGTAACCTTGTTGCTCATCTCCTTCAGTTTTTAGAAAGAAAAAAAATTATCATGTTACTTTAGAATTTTCTGGACAATATTATCCAATTGTTCCTACCATATTATATTATATCGCTGGAATATCGGAGTTATTGAAAGAATATATTTAATATGAAGTATATAAAGAGGTTGTAGAGTCAATGATTGAAAAATTTTAAAAATATTTTTTTCCTAGTCCTCCTCTTTTTTACATTGCTTCTGTGTTGCATCCTGCTTTTAAACTTAAGTTAACTGAACGACTCGTTAGAGAAATATATGTAAATTTAGAAATTACTGCTACTGAAATTGAAACTTATGGATTTCCAAGTGTAGAAAAGGTGTGTACTAAAGTTTTTGCAGATACCATGGTTGTTTACACAAAGTATAGAGCTTGGGCAGACAATGCTATACCAACTGCACCAATACAAACCACTGATGAAAGTTCTTCTCAAATGGGCAAAAGGCAAGCGGGGATGAGCACTTTTAACAAGCTTGATGAAAGGTTGCTACGAGAACAGGACGAGTACAGGGAGCAATACAACGAGTTCTAAGTTTATTTACTTCAATATTCAAAGAAACTTAAAGATTTTGGAGGTCATCAATTGTTAGATTATTGAAAGCTTCAAGAACCGCAATTTCCAGCTCTTTTAAAAATGGCCCAGGATATATTAACAATTCAAGCTTCATCAGTTGCCTCGGAAAGCGCTTTTAGCCAAGGAAGATTACAAATTGGAGATCACAGATATTCGATGAAGGAAGAGTCAATGGAGACAGTAGTTTTATTCAAGGATTGGATCAGAGCCGAGTGAAGAAACTTTGGACTATCAGAAGTTAATAAGAAAAAAGACAAGAAATATCTGGAATAAATTTTAAACGAAAGAAGCGAGGGGTCAAACTGAAGAAGAAGAAGAACCAGCACAGCAAGCACAAATTCCTAAAGAAAAGCCTACGTCTATCCTCAAAAGATTAACCAATATGTTCAGAAAAATGTAATTTTCTAAGTTAGGAATTTGAAATTACAAGTTTGAATGTTTGGCTATGTAGTATGTACTTTGTAAACTTTATGTTTTTAACGAGTATCAATAAAACTGCTCCAAGTCTTAGAATTCCATCACAACTCTTGTATTTTTATTTCCTTTAAGTCATTCTTTGTGCAAAAATACTACAATTAATTTACAAGTTTCTAAATTAATCCAAAGTTTGAAATTATCAAATTAATTTAAAGTTTGAAATTATCAAATTAATTTAAAGTTTAAAATTATCAAATTAATTCAAAGTTTAAATCTAATTTCAAAGTTTGAAATTAATTCAAAGTTTGAAAAAATATTACAAAGTTTGAACTTTAAAATAAACTAAATATTTCAAATATATATAAAAAATTTGTAATAATTTGTTGTTATATTTTCATAATTAACAAATTATCCATGACTTAAAAAGAAAAAAATAAAAAAAATAGAAATCGGCCAACTGGACCAGGTCGGAACCGGACCGGATCAGGCCGAATTTTGATGCAGCCCACTTTGAAATATAGCTGTTGGCCAGCTGCCAAAAATTGGTATATTTGCCTCCCCTCCCAACATACTTCCCCAACCTATTTTTATCTATAAATATCTTATTATTTTAACAATTATATCATAATTCATCATTTTCAATCTATTTCTCTCTAAAATTACTATCAAAGGCTTTTTTCTAAAGTTCTATAAAAAAATTATAATGACTGAAAATCAACCTATTGGTCCTAGTCAAAATGAACATGAGGAACGACGACATCGATCTAAAGTGTAGGAATTTATTACGAAAAATACTGAAACTTAGAAAGCTAAATGTACATTTTGTGGGAAAGAATGACAACGTTACGCTAGTGGTGGTCCTGGTGGAGAGACGATGAAGTTTAGGTGCCACTCACAAAAACAACATAATACAGAATGAGGTGCTCGGGCGGGGGTGCTTTTATCTGCGACGTTGAAGAATTGGTTAAGGAAATATCTATGTAATTTTCAATTTTCTAGTTTGTCTTTTCAATTATGTATTTCTCAAATATTCAATAAAGTGTTTGTCTTTCTTTTTCAAATTCAATGTTTGTTTACTTTACATTATCTTAAAATACTTTACATTAATTTTCATTTTATTTGTCTTTAAAAAAAATTAAAATACTACGAAAATCGGTCAGATCAGACCGGTCCAAACTGGAAAAACCGATCTAGCCAGTACCGGTGCAGTCGACCCGGCCCACTATTTTTCAGCCAGATGAACTGGACCAGATAGGCCGGTTCCGGCCGGTTTCTGCACCTCTACCTGACCGGATAGGAACGAAATCAGTAAAAAAATTGGTCCCAGAGACGGGCTTAGTTTCCATTAAGTAGATAAATTTTAAAGGAAAATTGATGCCATATAGCTACTTTTTAGAGGCTAATTGAGGAGTAGTCAGCTTTATTATAGCATAGACACAATTTAAAATGCAGAAAATGGTAGAAGCATCAACTGAAACGTTTAGGACAGTGTCCTGGAGTTTGAATTAAATTTAATCCTTGAGTTCAAGAAAAACTTTTAGAGTTTGACCTAGAACTCCAAAATTTTATCCTAAACAAGTTTAAACATTGCCGCAGAGTTTCCACCGTCTATTTATTGGAGTAACTATTTTCACATTTTTCGGTTGTAATTATTTTTTAACTACTTTGAAAACATTAGTTATTCTTCGTTTAGCAGCTATAAAAGTAGATCTTTAACTAATAGCTTATTTGACCATACTTCTGAGCCAAAAGTATGTTTTTTTTCTTGAAAAAAGCGCAATAGAGAAACTTTAGGTGTTTGGCCAAAATTCAAAAGTATTTTTGGGAAGAAGCATAATCAGTTTTTTTACTGTTACGGAGAAGCTACAAATTTCTGCTTCTAGTGAAGTAAAAGCAGAAGCAGTTTATTAACTTTTCAAGACTAAAATATCCTTACTAAATTTTTTATTTACCGTACTATTTCTAAATTATCTTAACTAATATAACTTTCAAATATTAATAAAATTTGTTCCTCTTCCCTATATTTTGTTTTAACTTTATTCCTATTGCTTAGAAACCTTAACATATAGTTTTATTTTGACTAGATGAAAATGAAAAATAAAGTAAGTCTTTAATAAGAGACATTTAAATTATTTTTACATTTAGGTATATTACTCAAAACATCAATCTTAGTTTTGTCCTTTTTCATAATTTCACAGTACTTTTTATAAAGATTATCCAAACACAATTTGTTTCAAAAAGCACTTCTCAAATGAGTTGGCCAAATACAAAGTCACAAACCGCTTACTCCTCTTCAAAAAAATACTTCTAAAAAAAGTACTTTTCAAAATAAGCAGTTTTTTTATAGCTGGGCCAAACAGGCTATAAATCACCCCTTTATAATTAAGGCCATTTAAGGAAATAAATTCTGAAATTTTCACTCAGTTGCCCAGTGATTAGTTTTTAGCCTCGTCAGAAGAAGTTTTAAGTTTTTAGTACTTTATGATCCGCCAGGACATGTCAACAAACTTTTCGTGCTACATTCATAGCGATCTGGAAGTGTTCCAAGTTCTAGCGGTGAGGATTAAAAGTGAACATTCTTCCAACAAGGCCAAAAGTTAAATAGTGGTGCCAAAAAATCCTATTTCTATAAATCTCCAAAGCAAATCAGGTGAATCTCAGGAATAGCCACTTTGGGCCCCAAGTAACTCTTTTTTTTTTTTTTTTTCTTTTGAGTACTTTTGAGTCTGGTCTTGAAATTTTGAACAAGTTTTTATGGTATTAAAATTTTGAGCACTTTCATTAATTTTTTTAAAAAAAACTTTTTGAAAATATTTCAGATTCCAACTATCGTTTTATCTGCTACAATCATGTTAAAGCTCTTAGCTCCAACTGTTACCTATTTTTCCGTCAATGAAGTTCCATCTATTTGGAACGGCATCGTTTCATGGCTAAAACTTCTGTATCTTTACCTAGTCATCAGCTGAGTTATCATCACTATTGTAGGTTCTTACGAGTTATAGAACAAGTACGAGGAGCACTCTTCTCCGATGGCAGCGAATAGCGTTGGTTTCGTCGGAGAAAGTTGCGGACTTCTATTCTCTGATCTTGAACGACATCGTTTTGAAGAATCATATGGTGGAGGCGGAGGTGGTTTATAATGAGTATCTTATTATTGTTGGTATTGTTTTTTATGATAAGGTCAAGAAAGTTCTAAAAGTTAATTCATACAATCATTTGGATGCAGCACGACTATCGAAAAAAGATTATCGTTGTTGTTTAGCGTGAACACTGATTTATCTGGAGCTTAACGAGGTTTTTTCAAAAGTGTTAGAATAGTTGATAAGACTTCGCATTACTTATTGATCATTGTTGAATGGTGGTTTTTTCTTATTATTATTAGTGGTTTTGTATTTTTATAAACGTGTGTTGTATTTAATTAACGGAAAGTGATGGCGATTTGAACTCATTTGTTTATTAAATATACTTGAATTTCTATACTTAATGATGATGATTTTGCTTCAATTGTTTGAAAATATACATAGTATTTGCCTCACATCATGAATAAATGATATTGGATTGGCTTTAATTCTTTCCCATTTTTGTATATGGCTGAAACGATGGCGATTTAATCTCACTTATCTGTAAAATAGACAGAGCAATTTAGCTCGCATATAAACAAATACGGTCGGATTATCGTTATTTCTAAATATTATCACTTGAAGTTATGTTTTTAACATGCATTTGTGTGGAGGAAGGAAATGAGAACAGTTTGGCCTTATCTCTTTGCAAAATGTACTTAGTATTTTGTTCTATTATATAAATAAGTAAAATTGAAATATCGTTATTTCTCAATATTAGATCTTGAAGTGATGTTTCTGTGGATGTACGAAGTCGGGCCGATTTGGCCTCATTTGTTTGCTAAATGGATATAATTTTTGGTTCATTATATGTATAAACACAAACCTATTGCATTGTTTGCTGCTTTGCAAGGAGTGGTGATATTTTTGTAATTACAGCTTTAATAAATATAAAAATCGGTGGCATTTTTGTAATTCTACCTTCATTAAATGTAAAAGGTGCATTAACATTTTCGTAATTACGAAATGTGTGTTGCCATGTTGTAATTACAAAAAGTGCTCAATTTTAAAGACCACTTTAAAGTGCTCAAACTTCTAGGCCACCTTCATTTTTACTTATTTATGTAAATCAGCCAACAAGCAACAACCAACGGTTGATTTGCAAAAATATGACACGGGAAGTAATAATTTGCTTTTTTGCCCGCACTAATATATAGTATGCAAAAATATCCCCGTTAAGGTTTAATAAAAAAATCTGGACGGAAATACACCTGTCAAGTTTTTAGATCGGGGTCAAGACTTACCTTTATATTTCTCTGCTTTTCAACACTTATTCCTTCAAGTATTGGCAAAAGGTAATACTTGCCAAGACTTACAAAATTTTTGCCTTGAAGTCTTGGTTCCGAACTAAATAAAGGCATCTTGCTAAAACATTTTTTAGGGCGGGCAATTTCGCAAGACCACTCCTTATAGAGGGTATGTAGTGAATTTTTTTGGCTATTTTCTTAGAAAAGTAGCGAGCACTTGGTTTTTCATTAAAAACACGCACGTCCTTGTTCACTAAGGCTCTTTATTGCTCATAACTAAATTTCTACACCGCTTCTATGTTTGAAGGAATAAACACTTCATTCCATGAAAAGTCATGGACTATGCTAGGGATAGATTAGAATACTAAGCTTCATGAAAAAAAGTTATGGGGCTTCATGAAAATAGACTGGAACTTTGAATTAACCCCCACAAAATTTACTAAAATATTGTTTAAGTCCAGAAAATTTTCCTGAAACTTCATATTTGTAATCCTAAAAAAATGTGTATAACTTTGAACTAAGTTCCAGAAAATTTTCTGAATTTTTTGGGAGTTCAAAGTCCTAATAAAAATTTCTGGCTTTTTAGTGGCTATTCGTGAAGAATTTTAAGTGTTTCTTAATTTATGATTTATTTTTTAAGAATTTTATAAATGCTATCTATTTCACGTTTGGTGGCCTAAAAGGTGATTATACGGTTAAATTTTTGGAAAATTTTCAGCAATAGGTAGCCTATTACCCAAAATTACAAACAGGAGGCCATATTCTTCTTTTCATGCATAGCACTCATCCTAAAATATTTTAGCACCCCTTCATAAAAAATACCCTTGTTGATACCCAATTTTGTCCGAAAATTTTCCTAAAATTAATAAATTATTGCGATATTTTATAATTAAGGTTAGAAGTAAAAATTAAAATAACATAATAATAATAATAATAATAATAATAATAATAATAATAATAATAATAATAATAATAATAAGAGAAAACCCATTAATTTTGAAGAAAAGAGGCCAAATGTGAAAGACGCCACCTCTATTTTGTCCTACTCGCGCAACCCATTCTACCTATTCAATTTATCCTAAAAAAGCTAATTTCGTTTTTAACCTTAAAACCCAACTTACCTTTGCAAAGCTCGATGCATATATATACACACTACTTATCCTAAAACCCTAGACACCTCCCCCACCCCTCTCATCTTCTTCATTCCAACAACAAACGCACAAAACCCACTCAGATCTGAAACAGAGAAGGGGAAACCACCATTAACACCGGTGGAAAATAGATCGAGGAAACCCACGAGACGAGGCAGAAACGCGTAGTGGTTTAACATCATTAACACCGGTAGTTTGACCGGAAAAACCACTAACGTTGGTGACACTAATTTTTCTCGTGCTCTCAACTGGCCCGTCGATCGGTTATTGAGAAAAATAGAACGAAGGCAAGGCGGAGGCAGAGGCGAGTCGCAGCGATGCCGCAAGACTCACCGAAAAACCTCGCCGGCGGTCGCTCCTCCGCCTTTCGCAGTTTGCTTACTATCACTTGATATCGCCATCACCACCGGGGTTCTGCCACTGGTTATGTGAATTTGTTTCCTGATTTTGATGATGGTTTCCAAAGGGCTGATGATGGAAAACCATTTCTGTGTAATTGTTCTGTCGATTTCTCTCAACGATTGCTTCTGAGTTGTTGTTGTGCTATTATTCACTCAACGATTGTTTCTGAGTTATTGTCATGTTGTTACTTACTCAGTTTAGCCCTGTTCGACCCATTTATATTACTTTACATTTGACCCGTTTAGCGTATTGCATTCCCATGATTATTTTGGTGCAGTTGGGGAAATTTGCTATGATCTATGTTGTTGGAGTGGCTTATGCATTAACTGGATTTTTTGAATGCAGGAATGCATTTTGGATAAATTTCATCCATTATGGAATATTGAATTGATTTGAACAAATACTACGCTAATTGGCCAACAAAAAAATATATTTACGTATATTGAGGCTATGGACTGATATTGAACTGATACTACACCGGCTAATGACGTTTGGAGGCCAATAAGTCCCATCCCGTTATGTATAAAACGTCCCTTACATGCCCTTTACGAAAATAGGCGATGATGAATGTATGAATTTAATGCAAATAAAGTTGTGAATAGAGTGGTGTATTTGGTATATGGCATGGCAACCGACCCGGACTCTGTGTTTGCAGCCGTACCAACATCCCGAACCTCTACTCGACACGCCATACAAACCTGAGCCTAAATTTTACAAAACAAAACCCCATTATTATTATTATTATTATTATTATTATTATTATTATTATTATTATTATTATTATATATTTATTATTATTATTATTATTACTTTATTACTTTATTATTATTATTTTATTAGTTATTACACTTTATTATCGTGCTAATCCAATTTCATTTGTTTGTTTTGCGAGGTACATTGGGCATGAATATTTGGGATCGATTTGGCTAAACTCACCAATCAAGACGGTTTGCATTGGCTTGGAGTCACGTCAGGATCAAGCTCGGGTTCAAGTTTTCAATACCCTTTGGAAATTCTAGAAATTCAATGCTCCCGCGAGTTTGTCAAATTCCCGGGTTCTATTATTTTGACTCGATTACTTATTTCAATAAATGTATCATTTGTATTTAGATATTTCATGTGCAGAATATTCAATTTATGTTAATATTATTTGATTACTTGAGCTATTGTGTTACTTCATATTCATTACCTTTTATTTTGAAGTCGTTATTTAATTTATTGCAAATTGGGGCTATCTTAGCGAATGCGTGCAAGTAAAAAGAAATATTTTGCAAATAAACTTTTATTGGATTAATTATTATCATTATTATTACTATTATTATTTCTGATTATTTTTAAATAATTCTTTCGCAAGAAAAGCGCACTTGTAAATATTTGGAAACCTGTCGGATTAACCGTATTTTACGGAATTTCGAAAGTGCCTTAAAAACCTCCTTTCGAAATTAAAAAAACCTCTTACTTAGAATCTCTGAAAAGACTGCCTTTTTACAAAAATAGAGTTTTTACACGCATTTGCTTATTTGGTTCCCTGTTTTCCTTAAATTGAGTGGCGGCTCCAAAAACTCAAAAAGAGTTAGTCCATTCAGTTGATATTCCTAAATTTAGCCTTTAGGGGTTAATTTTTGGGGGTTCAACAGCATGGCGACTCCGCTGGGGAGCAATAAAGGTTTTGACCATAAAGGTTTCCAATTATTTGCAACTAGCATGCTTAATTTATTTTGCTTTATTATATCTGTTTGTTTCTGTGCCATGAAAAGCATGTCACTGCACCCCTTATTTGTGCACATATATAAACTGGCATTCCGTTCATATTTCCTCCACTCCTGGGAATCTCTTGCATTCTCACTCAAATATCCGCGAGGTGCGCCCATGCGCACCCGCACCTTCTTCCACTAAAGAACCCTATGACGAGTTGGTACACCGACGGCCATCGTAAGAGTAATTCGACTGCGAGACCGCTTGCCACTCATCTGTTAGCCTCAACCGTTAACCCACTCTTAGACGAAGCTTTTAGGAGCATGCATTCATTTACACCTTAGTCTGGACCCGGTCCTTGGTACCGCCTCCATAGTTAGTAAAGTGCCCTTACGTCAACGGGTTTTTGAAACCCAACGACAATGCATATTATGTGCTATGTGATAACGAATCCTCAGTCCTAACCATGTTTTGAGCATAATCAGATTTGGAATTTTGTCTCCTATGTTGTCTTTTAGGTTATAAAATGGAAGAATTTAGCAGAATCTATGTGGTCATAGCAGCCCACATAGAATTTGAGATCATAGACAGAATTGTAGTATGGGGAAAGTTAGGCAGATTTGGTTGGTTTGTATTTTGGAGATGGCCTGGTGTAGTTAAGATCTAAGAGGCGAAGCCCCTAGTGTTTTTAAAAGGATCAGTGAGGTCCCTCTCGTGAATGGCTTTGCATATATGCAGGCCTATGTTGACTGTCCAGCTGCATTCATGATAATTGAAGTATGCTTGTCGCATACTAGGAGAGTGAAGCCCCTATGTCTATAAACGACCAATGGGGTCCCTCCTTGAAGACCAGTGTGGTCTTGGCTACCTAGGAAACTGAGAGGCTTGATCAAAGTCGAGGACCAGTGAGGAGCCCTATGAACAAGGTCTGTGAGCCTTGCAAAACCTAGGAAGCTGAGAGGCTTGTCCAAAGCCAAGGACCAGTGAGGTTTTATTTGTACAAGGTCAATTGGAACCTTTTATGATTTGCAGTCTGGTATTGTGAAGGCAGTTGAAAATTTTCCTCTGGATGTTGTAAAATAATTGGGAGTTGTGCTTGGAGGAGCGAGGGTGTTTACAAAAGGTATGAATATTGTTTTAGGCTTTAGACATTTTGTTGAACTCTCCCAAAAATGCACACAAGTATGCATCGGGATGTAATTTCAACAAAATGGGACTCCAAAGAGCTTCCTTGGAGTCGCCACCTAATTTAAGGGTTATTAGGAACCTAAGGTTAATTAAAGAGTGCAATTATTCCCTTACTTAAAAGGAAATTATTAAAATCAGAGATTCTTAGGTAAGTGGTTCTATTAAATTCGAAAGAAGGTCCCTTGTAGGAGCACTTTCAAAAATCCGCTAAAAGCGGTTAATCCTGACGGTTTTCACGAATTTGTTAAGGATAATAAATATACGATTAATTTTAAATGAGGATAATATAAATAAGATAAGATTTCGGTTATGCCGATACTTAGATAAATAAATAACCAAATTTAAGATGAATTAAACGAATAATTAAAAATGGTTGATTGATTAATTAGCTAACTAAATAAATAAGGGCTAAATAAAATTAAGTAAATGAATAAAATAGATGATTAGATAAATAATAATAATTGACTAATTAATTGATTGGATAGATAAATAATAAATAGATAATAACTTAATTAAATAAATAAATATTTATGTGAATTCAATTAGATAAGAAATAATGGATAATAATTGATTAACTAAATAATTATAACTGATTAAACAATAAATGATTAGTTAAATTAAATAACAAAATTAATTAATTAAACAAATTAATAATAAATACCACTTAATTAATTTAATAAATAAATAAATAAATAAGTAAATAGTAAATGATAGATATATAAATAATTAATTTAAATGTAAATAATAAATGAAGATTGTATAATTCTAAATAAATTTTGATTCTTTTGCGCTCAATAATTGATTAAAGGTTTCTATTACCTTAAACTAATTGGCGTGTTCAAAAGGAACGGGATGAGCGATTACTTTAAATAGTTCTAAACATGCGATGTGATAATAACTCTAATAAAGCGACTATCCTACCAAGCTTCTAACATGCAAAGTCCTAGTCCGGTTTTTAGGGCTTCCTATAACATGCTTTCTAAAGGGGACGAGAAAGAGGGAGTTTAGAAGATAGAACCCGAATTTAGCAAACTCAATCCTTTGAGCCTTAGATTTTACTATTTTTCATTTTTTTTGTCCCGAAAATGCAAAGCGGATCAAATAACTCCAAATGCGTGTAGCCATCCCCGTTTGTGAGTTTTTATTCAAACTCGTCCCAAGGAGTTCATGCCAAGAAAAAAAAAAGATAATGATTAGAACAAGATTTCATTCCAGAATAGAGGAGAAAATAGCAAGTTTAATAGATGACACACGCTAGATGCACACAACATTAATGCTACCGTCTCTTACTCTCAACAGAAAAAGTTGATACCCATTCAACATATCAATCCTCTAAATAGCTACTGGCTTTTAAGCTTGAGCAGAAACAAGAACTGAGTGACAATTAAGACACGACGAACACAGGCAAGAATCAGCTCCAGGATCTCAGGCTAATAGATGTAACAGAGGAAGTATGATATACTATACGAGGTAGGGAATGCAAATGAATATGCAGATGAAGTTTTAGAGCAGCCCCAAATACGAAGAAGGTTGTGAATGAAGAAGAACTAGGATCAGACCAATATTTCCCCAACTAGGAGCTAAGTGAACCAGGAGCAAAACTAAGCTAAAAGAAGAATCGAATTGCAGAAGAAGGCAAATCCAAGAAGAAACAATAAGCTGAACTTCTAACTGAAGCAAAAATATATGAAATCATGAATCAAGGCTGCGGAATCTCCCACACATACCAGATCCACTTCATCTACTCCCTAGAAACTACACTTCCCTGAACACTCCAGGGAACAGACCCCACCAATTCACACTCCTGCACCCACAAACTGCCTAAAATCTCTAACACCTGCACCTAAAATAAACTGAAACAAGAAAGAATACACATTAAGAACTGACTCTGCACTAATGTAGATCACTAAGGATAATTTGCAGCAGCTCTGACACCTAAACATCTTCCCTTGAGGCCCTGAAACTCCCATCTACTCTAAAACTGCTTGCAAACTACACTAAACTCTACTTTAAACTCTCAAAGATAGCAAGCAAACAACCTAGACAAGCTATGAACCTAATCCCCCTCCTGAACATCTATTTAAGACCTTGGAAAAACACCTCACGACCTGCTACTCCCTCTTCTCCTTCATGAAACAATCCACATACCCCATAAAAGAACAAGCTAACCTCTAGGAATCAGACCCCCTACAGCCTGATACACTTCTTGCTGAACTCCTTCATGATTGCTTAAGCCTAGGCAAACTCCCAAATCCACCTATACTAGCACCTGCAAACATCACAACCCCTCTCCATACAACTGCAGACCTTCAGGACTTCTCCAGACACCTATAAAACAAACATGAACACTCTTTCACTCTCAGGCCTGCAGAAACACCTGAAACAACCTCATCTCCCTGAACCAATATCATTTCTACTGCCACTAGCCTATTATAGCAACCAGGAGAACAAGGACACCTCCAAACATCCATAACCAAGAATCAGGTAAGAAGAACAAAAGTTGGGCAACCTGCATTCCCTCAAACACAATCATGCTATTCCTTTTATTTGAAGCCAAACAACAGGACCCCATACTCCATGATTCTCCCTCAGACCTCACCTATGCACTTGCACAAATCAGAGCTGAACCAACACTCGCTCATGAACCTAACTCCCTGCTCCAAAAGCAATACCAGACAACCCCCTTTGAACTCAAGATAACCAGGAACCAAATTCCCTGAACACACACCTACTGCACATTCATACTACTGCCTATACTTCACAGCCCCAAACAACTCTCTGAACACCCCTGACTTCTCACAGAACCCAAAATACAACCCTGAACTCCTTCATATCCAGAACTGCAACCAGAAACAACTACCATCCCTGCTATCATTAAATGCTAAACACATACATTAATAAGAACAGAAACAGGAACTGACATGGAAACCAAGGCAAGGAAAACCAGATTTGACCAAGATGCATTATTGATTCTGAATAAAACTAGCCATGCTTTTCTTCACCTAGGTTTGGAACTTATCACTAAATAAATAAAGATTTAAGTTTAACCTAGTTGCTTCATGAACTAATGATTCAGATTTCTACAGGCAATGCAATTTTAAACAGAATCTTCTTGCATTAAACATACATAGTATTAAACTCAAGTAAACATACAGAAAATACATGAATAAGTTTATATCTGACCTTTTTTAGGGCAGTGAGTGAGGCGTAGGATCTGAAGAAAGTGACTCGACTAAGCGACGCAAGCAAGGGCGATGACTCGAACAAAGTCGTCGACGACTTGAAAGGCGAAGCGACGATACCAGACTTTCTCAAAAATCAGTAAACCAAGACTTTAATATTAAACTGAAAAATCTTTTATGATTCGAAATCCCATAAATGTGCTAGGTTTTTTTTTTTTTTTTTTTTTTTTTTGCTAACTGCTGCTGCTACTCTATGAACTTCCCCCCAACCCCCCCCCCCCAAAAAAAAATAAAACGAGAAAATGATGTTATATACTTGTTCGAGCTAGGGTTTTCGAGTGAGCTATTTTTGAATTTAAAATTTGGTTAAAATGGACATTTTCTCTATAGGATAAGGGAGAAAATAGTCCAACCTCACAAAGATCGTACAGTTTCCCTCTTATCCTCAAAGATTTTGTCCGTTTTAAGCCAAATCGACGCCCATATTTGAATTGTGAAAAAATGAAGGCATACCATCTATCCAGCTACACCCTAGTACAGAGAAGATGATGTGAGTATGGGGGACCATAAACCTTGGAATGTTGTGATCAAAATTTGGGAATCTGGTCTAGGGATTAGGGGAATTAGGTATCGGGTAAAGGATTTTGGGGTTGGGCATGAACTGAAAATGGAAATGATGTATTATGTGTATATTTGCGTAGATAAGCTGGATTTTTAGGCTAGGAGAGAAATTAGCCTCTTTTAGATAAATTAAGTGAAATATAAGTGATTGCAGGGTAGCTAGAATTTAGGCTATGTCTTACAATTTTGGCCTCTTTTCTTCCAAATTAATCAATTAGCTTTTGATTTTTTAAAATTAGCCTTGTTTAAAATAATTAGACATTAATTCAAAATTTTGGGATAAAATTGGGTATCAACACATTTAGGTTTAGAATTTTGTGCAGATGTTGTGAAGAGCATGAGTTGTTTTTGACTTTCGAGTTGATACCAACTTTTGGAAGATAGTTGGGATAACAGAATTGCAGTGTCAAGGCGGAGAGATGATTGTTATCAATTATTGTTATTATTTATTGCTTACTCTAAATCTGAACTGCTCAGAACTGGCATGAACTATTTTTCGTTACCACTTGTTTGCGCGATTAGGCTTACCTCTAGCACAAAGAGGTACTTTACAGGGTAGGATGCGTTTGCATATTTATTTACGCTCAACTACTTGTGATTGCCACATGTTAATTGTTTGCCTTGATTTATTTGCTCAAAATGCGTTAAATACTGGGTGTTGCTTGCTTGTATGCCATCTTATGAATAACATGCAAACTAACATAGTTACCCTTTGAGGTTTCTTTTGTTTTGTTTATTTCTCTAGCAAAAGTTGGATCTGTGAAGTGGCGGACCATTCACCACGCAAGGGATTCGAGATCTGATTGATGGTAGGCGCTCTAGCTCGTGAACGATGCAGAACCAGAAGCTAATGGCATTGTTTAAAAGAACTTGGCGATTGAACTTAGTAGCATTATTTTCAATTTTAATTCAGATTGAGGCCCTGAATTGCATTGTACTTTAAAGCTTATGTTAATCTGAATCAACTCATTTTGAATTTATGCATCGCATTCTTATTATATTATTTATGCTTGCATTTGTTTCTCTTTCAAAATTAAAATTGATAACCTGCCAAAGCTTTGCTTGTGACGTATGGCAAAGCAACTGAACAGTTTGAAAACGACGCACTGAAAAGTTATTGTCTGCGCTCTTTAGATATTGCACTACTGTTAGAACTTCAACTGGGGCAACTTTTATTTGTTGGTATATGGTGTTGAAGCAGTAATGCAGAACTACGCACGGTCTGATTCCCAAGGAGGGATACATAGGCTCCCCCATCGGGCTTGACCCTTTAGCATTTAAATTTGCATTTTCCCTCAAGAAGGACAACTTGGGCAATTTATGCAAAACGAGTTGGAGTTGCGAAACATAATAACTGGGGCAGAATTTTGCAAGAAGCAGCGTTGGTTATTAAAGATGAATTGGCAAGAACTCTGTAATTGGCTAAGCGAACAGTGCAAATTCCAAGGCAAAGGATGTTCAGTTTGTTTTAAGATAAGTCACAAGTTTAAATCAAGGAAAAAATTTTCAAAATGCATGACTTCATTTGCATGTTTGCTTTACTTACTATATTGCATTAAATTAACTTACCCTTGTCTCTATTTTTTCAAAAAAAAAAAAAAAAAAAAACCTCCTATGCTATTAATTTATGAGCCAAGTTTCTGAACATGATTTGCAAATGCAAGTCCGAGGAAGACAAAGAAACAACAGTAGCAGCAGCAACAAGATCAAGATCAAGATCAAGTCAGCACAAATCAAATGCTTCCCCCTCCCTCCTCAAAACTAACAATTTTTTCTTTGAGAGCAGGAACATGAAAGCTTGTAATGAAAAGATCATTCGCACTATGGATGAACAATTTATTGAACGCGCATTCAAAGTTGCTTTGCAGATTGCGTTGCATTGCCATTTCATGACTTAAAGCATTATGCTTTGCCATGAGCTATTGCCGAATATGCGGCATTTCTACCTCTACGATTTCATTCCCAAATAAGCAATGAAGCCGAGGCATGCGTTATGTTTTCAAATCACGCCAAAATAGGCATTGCCTTATTTTTAATTGATAATCCGCCCAAGGCCATCATTGCCCGATTGTCTCGCCAATTGATTTATCAAATGGCTATTGCACTGATTACATTTCTGCATTGCTTTAAATTATGCCTTTGTATTTGCTTTAAATTAGTGCCTTGCTTTACCTTTTCATGTCAACCATCAGTTTCTCGGAGATTATTCGCCTTGTCGCATATGCACCGCAAATCTATTTTTTTTCTTTTTCATTATAGCCTTTGCTTTATTATTCACTCGTTTTACAATACATTTACTTTAAATTTGCAAGAATTGAACATCAGATTTAATATGAACTGAAGGCAGCATTCAACACTTTGCAACACTATCAATACAAGCAACATGACTCAGCTTTGCTTATTTGTTTTGCATTATCTTGCCTTAATTAATCCAATTTGCAACTTTGTTTCGCAGGCTGCTATCAAATTTAGGCTCGTTCACCTTATATTCGAACGTATTGGGCTCGTTCGTCTTATAATTGAACGTTTTAGGCTCTTTCACCTTATAAATGAACGCTTAGGCTCGTTCACCTTATAATTGAACGTTTTAGGCTCGTTCGCCTTATAATTGAACGATTTAGGCTCATTTGCCTTGTTTTTCATTCTGCCAAATTGTACCTGCTTTACTTATAGTCTTGCTTTATTTTTTCAGAATAAAGATCGGCTTAGAGGTTCTCCGGGCGGAGCACCTTATCCGTTGATCAAAGAAAGAACTCATCAATGATATCGCAACCCGCATTTGTAGACTTATGCTACCAATATTGGTTTTATTCTCTATTTCGATTATCAGAGTTTTATTAGCAGTTGTTCGCTTACCATTTGTCGAGATCTTACAGGACTTTAGCAGCACCGCAACAACATTTGAAGCATAACGTGGAACTTTTTCTTAGCAGTGAACTGGGGCAATCGTTGATATGAGCTAGACTCGTCAACGAAGACCTGAAGAATCACACCCGCATAAGTCATCAACCCTACAGGTAAGTCTCTTGTTAACCCTGAGTCTGAGGTTTGAGATTGAAGACAAGATGGCTCGGTTATCGAGATGAAGTGGAAGCTATGTCCATGTATACCCCTCTTTATGGGTGTGTTGTCGACCACATTTTCATAACTTGGGTAATTACAAGCTTCTTTTTCCGCGCTTGAGTAGTCGTTACTATCTCATCTTTGAATTTCAAATCGCGTCGAACTACATATGGCCTGATTCTCTTTCAGCCCGAGATATGTAGGGAACTCGAAAACCGGAGTTCGGCCATGTCCATAAGCCTCGCATTTTGATCCCAGGAATCATAGTCTCGGCTTTACTGTGACAAAATTGGCTTTCATGTCAACTTTCTTTACCCTGAAAACTCTTTCATCCTTTTCGGGTAAAGAGGGACAGCTGTTGACACCCAATTTTATCCCGAAATTTTCCTAAAATTAATAAATTATTGTGATATTTTATAATTAAGGCTAGAAGTGAAAATTAAAATAAAATAATAATAATAATAAGAGAAAACCCATTAATTATGAAGAAAAGAGGCCAAATGTGAAAGACGCCACCTCTATTTTGTCCTACTCGCGCAACCCATTCTACCTATTCAATTTATCCTAAAAAGGCTAATTTCGTTCTTAACCTTAAAATTCAGCCTACCTTTGCAAAGCTCGATGCAAGTATATACACACTACTTATCCTAAAACCCTAGACACACACCCCCACCCCTCTCATCTTCTTCATTCCAACAACAAACATACAAAACCCACTCAGATCTGAAACAGAGAAGGGGAAACCACCATTAACACCGGTGGAAAACAGATCGGGGAAACCCACGAGACGAGGCAGAAACGCGTAGTGGTTTAACATCATTAACACCGGTAGTTTGACCGGAAAAACCACTAACGCCGGTGACACTAATTTTTCTCGTGCTCTCAATTGGCCCGTCGATCGGTTATTGAGAAAAATAGAACGAAGGCAAGGCAGAGGCGAGTTGCAGTGATTGCCGCGAGACTCACAAGAAAACCTCGCTGGCGGTCGATCCTCCGCCTTTCGCCGTTTGCTTACTATCACTTGATATCGCCGTCACCACCGAGGTTCTGCCATTGGTTATGTGAATTTGTTTCCTGATTTTTGTGTTGGTTTCCAAAGGGCTAATGATGGAAAACCATTTCTGTGTTATTGTTCTGTCGATTTCTCTCAACGATTGCTTCTGAGTTGTTGTTGTGCTATTACTTACTCAACGATTATTTCTGAGTTATTGTCATGCTGTTACTTACTCAGTTTAGCCATGTTCGACCCGTTTTCATTATTTTACATTTGACCCGTTTAGCGTATTGCATTGCCATGATTATTTTGGTGCAATTGTGGAAATTTTCTATGACTTTGATTGATCAATCTATGTTGTTGGACTGGCTTATGCATTAACTGGATTTTTTGAATGCAGGAATCCATTTTGAATAAATTTCATCAATTATGGAATATTGAATTGATTTGAACAAATACTATGCTAATTGGCCAACAAAAAAATATATTCACATATATTGAGGCTATGGACTGATATTGAACTGATACTACACCGGCTAATGACGTTTGGAGACCAATATGTCCCGTCCCATTATGTATAAAACGTCCCTTACGAAAATAGGCGATGATGAATATATGAATTTAATGCAAATAAAGTCGTGAATAGAGTGGTGTATTTGGTATATGCCATGGCAACCGACCCGGACTCCGTGTTTGCAGCCGTACCAACATCCCGAGCCTCTACTCGACACGCCATACAAACCTGAGCCTAAATTTTACAAAATAAAACCCCATTATTATTATTATTATTATTATTATTATTATTATTATTATTATTATTATTATTATAATTATTATATATTTTATCATTATTATTATTATTACTTTATTACTTTATTATTATTATTTTATTAGTTATTACACTTTATTATTATACTAATCCAATTTCATTTGTTTGTTTTGCGAGGTACATTGGGCATGAATATTTGGGATCGAGTTGGCTAAACTCACCAATCGGGATGGTTTGCATTGGCTTGGAGTCACGTCGGGATCAAGCTCGGGTTCAAGTTTTCAATACCCTTTTGAAATTCTAGAAATTCAAGGCTCTCACGAGTTTGCCAAATTCCCGAGTTCTATCATTTTGACTCGATTACTTATTTCAATAAATGTATCATTTGTATTTAGACATTTCATGTGTAGAATATTCAATTTATGTTAATATTATTTGATTACTTTAGCTATTATGTTACTTCATGTTCATTACCTTTTATTTTGAAGTCGTTATTTAATTTATTGCAAATTGGGGTCCTCTTAGCAAATGCGTGCAAGTAAAAAGAAATATTTTGCAAATAAGCTTTTATTCGATTAATTATTATCATTATTATTAGTATTATTATTTCTTACTATTTTTAAATAATTCTTTCGCAAGAGCTCTCTTAGATGGGCCAATCTGTGATGGAATGCAAAAAGTGCTATATTTATGTAAATCTCCCCTATTGTAATGTTCCAAGCAGTCACGGGCCCAGATAATTGGATAGTCTAAAATTTTATCCGGTGTCTCCAAAATTGATTTTGAGAGTTTATCCCTATTTAAGATTGTTTTGTAAATTGTCTTCCGCTTCTTCTGTAGCTAACACTTCAAGTATTTGAGAGAACGTGGAAAGAGGTCAAGGGCAAGTGTTGCCTAAACAAGAATGTCAATGACAAGTGCTGTCCAGGGAACGCTTTAAGTTAAATGGGAGAAATGGAAGAGTTGAAGGACAAGTGTTGTCTAAGTAAGAGGAGTCAAAGGCAAGTATTACCTCTGAGGCAGTACTTACAGAGAAAGGGAGAGAAGGAATACAGAGCGTCATTTATACATAGGGATATTTTTATCTAAATTTATTTATTAAATCAACAGTAAAAAAGGCAAAGCAGATGCTCCGGTGTCATCGTCTTGTAAATAACCCTTGGACGGCTTATCTTGGGGGCTAAGTGCACGAAAGGCCACTTTTGCCACTGGTCTTTGGGCACATGCTACTAATACCAAAACATTTAGTTTGTGACCACTTTTGCTTAAAGAGATAGAACTTCAGTCCAGAGGCCGGATTGAAGTTCAGTCCTTAAAGATTGAACTTCAATCCACGGCCATATGGACTGAAGTTCAGTCCAGTCCTTAAGATAGAACTTCAGTCCATAGCCATACCATGGACTGAAGTTCAGTCCATGGCCATATGGACTGAAAGTTCAGTCCTTAAGAGATGGAACTTCAGTCCAGGGGCCGTATGGACTGAACTTCAGTCAACTATCAGAACTTAAGTCAACATTTATTTAGTAAAGGCCCAAAAGTGGCCTCTAGTGTAAGACCAAAGAAAATAGTGGCCTCAAACTAAATACCAGTGTTAAAAGTGGCTGCTGGACGAAATTTTTACTTATCTTGGACTTATGACAGCTGGATCGGAACACTTTTGGGTGATTTACAGGAAAAGGATATTTTTTGCGCTCCATCACAAATTTGGCTCATGTAAGGATAGTCTTACAAATTTAGCCTCTTTAAGAAAGTTCATTGCAAACGTCAGATCTTTCTATTTGAAAATACCTGGTTTTCACGAGGAGTCCCTCTGGTGGTTGCCAACAACTATTTCTGATGGGGCTATTTTTGTAAGACTTTTTCTTATGAGGTTAAAATTGTAACAGGGGCGCCATATTTGTCTGCTCTGCAGACAAACTTCTACACTTCGTAGGATTGGGCCCTTAGAACTCTGAGAAGTTCGTGTACTACTGGGAAAGAACTTGAAGTTGGTGAAATGGGATAAACTCTTTTACGACAGACTTCTGACCATGGTTATAAACTTGAGACTATTAGAGATGTTTGGTTGGTGAGATTGGACTAATAGTCCCAGGATTAAATTTGGGACGACATCAATCCCATATTTGGTTGATGGGATTAGTTAATATGTGATAACTTTTTTTATACCTCATTCATAGTATTATCCTATCCCAAATAGGAGATGAAATTATTAATTACGGAATTATTGTAATCCCAAATTTATGGAATATCCCACTTTTTTAGTCCCGCAAATCAAATGATCCCTCAAGGAAGTAACATAATTTGACCCCTATTTGCTATTTTGATATTCCAACTAGAAAAGCTTAAAATCTGAGCTTGTTTTTTCTCCTAAGCTTAAGTTACAAAATACTCTTAAAGGAGTCACACCATGTCCCTCTTCATCCTCTTTGCTTGTGGATCATTTGGTGGGAGGGATTAAAAAATTTAATTCTTGCATAACAAATGCCATGTTTGAAATATTTTCACCGGAAAATAATCTCCCCTAACTAATGAAAAATTTATTTTGCAATATTAAATGATACAAAAAATTAAGTTATGTAAGGATATATCTATATATTATTTATGCAAGATAGATCGTGGAATAAAGATAAAAGTATTTGAAGGAAAAAGTGTGGAAGTAGGTGTTATTATTTGCTAGCACCGCATAAAAATCAATATGTTATTCGTTGTTTAATAATTCATTTATTATTTAACACATAATACCCCATTGTGATTAGCATGTGACTAAACAAAGGTAGTTTTCTTATATCCCTCTAAGTAAATACTTCTGCATGGAGTATATTTCGCTCACATTTGGACATAGATTTGGTTGAAACTGAAAAAAATGAACTTTTGAAGTTAAAGTTGAAAATTAATTTTTGAAAATTGAAGTTTGTTTGAATATATATTTTACTTGAAAAAGTTGAATCTGAGTGGAGAATACTTTTTTTCACAAAAACTAATTTGAAAAGTTGATTTTCAAAATTTAGACACATTCTATAAACAAAAAAAATTAAAACATATTATTTAAAAAAAGCTCTTAAATTTTATAAACAAACCGGAGCTGATTATTATTTGGTCTTGTGGAAGATCATTAGGACATGTAACAACTTTCCCAAAAGGTTGTATGAAATGTAGGGGTGTTTATCGGTCGGTTCGGTTCGGTTTTGCACCTTATCGGTTTGGACTATCGGTTTTCGGTTTTTAAAAGTGCTAAACCAATAACCGAACCAATAAGCTATCGGTTATCGGTTTTCGGGTTATCAGTTTTAGGTTCTTATCGGTTTTTCGGTTTAACCATTAAGAAACTTAGGCCTAACAAGTGTTAAAAAAAACCCCTTAAACGATTGCATCCAATACAAAATCGGCTTTATTTTCACAGCGAATTCAAATGCCTCTTATAGCATTCGCCATATTAAAAAAAGCAACCAATAATAGATTCAAATATACTTCATTATTCTATAAACTAATGGAGGAGGGAAGGAGTGAAATAGTAAATCGGTGGTTGAAATGGATGGGGAGACTTGAAAGTTACACAAGTAATAGAAGACTAGAGTTTGAGGTTTCCAAGAATTAAGTATACTACTTTTATGCACATAAGCGCAAGATAGTAAATTTGAAAACCTTATTGGGTTATCGGTTTAACCAATAAGAAAATGTACAAAATCGATAACCGAACCGATAACCCAATAAATTTTTTTTACAAACTATTAAATAACCGATAACCCGATACCCGAATATTTATAAATCATTAATTTTTTATCGGTTCGATTTATCGGTTTAAACCGAAAAATCAACAGCCCTAATGAAATGGAAAGACAAGTCATTAAAGAATATGCGGATACCATTTTTAGAAACTTTTGTGAACCAACATTGTCCTTTATCCTTTAATTACGTCTGTGGTTTGGCTTTAGCCAAACACATTGGCAGCAATCAAAACCGGCGTCTAATTTGGTTGAGACATGTTTGTCACAGCTGAGAAGGCTGGCTATGGACCACATCCACCCTCCTTTTCACTCATTTACCTATCATGATATGGTTACTTATCACCAACCAACTTCTGATATTTCATGTTGAATTTAAGCCCGCGTTTGGACATAGATTTTGGCCGAAATTTGAAAAACTAATTTTTAAAGATGGATTGTAATTTTTGAAAATTGAAGTTATATTTGGACATATATTTTACTGGAAAAGAAATTGTAATTTGTGAGTGGAAAAGTTTAGTTTTTGAAAAATTCCAAAAAATGTCCTTGGCGACTTTTTGATTTTTGAAAAAGTGTATTTCAAGAAGTTTCAAGAAACTCATGTTCAAATGTTGCTTTCAAAAAATATTGAAAAAATTATTCCCAAATTTTATGTCCAAACGGGAGCTTAAGTAGTATACTAACCGTCTAAAAAATCTTACATTATTCATCTAGTTTATTTTAATCTGTAAGTAAACATTATTTTTATTTTTACCATGTTATTAGTTAATTCTTATCATAGAAATTTATATAAAATTACTCATACTTTTTCACTTTTATATACAATTTCCATGACAATTAATGCTCTACAATCGTTAACATTTCATGTCGATTGATGTTTATTCATACCTACGAGGGTAATGGTGGTAAAGATAATTTTCAAATGTTTTCTTGAAACCAAAACTTTAGAAGAAAACTAGAAAAGGGGAAAATACCTAAACTTATTACTCCAGTAAATTTAATTGGCAGAACTATAATCCAGTAAAACTAATACCAAGTGATCTAAGGGCATTTCCTGATTTGGGACTTAAAAAGAGAAAATCTAAAGCTCTACATGTAGAAAAACGTGTTTGCTCCAGTTTTCAGAATTACTCTGTCCCGTTTAGTGTTAAATCTCAGGCCATGAACTAGCGAGCTTAGTCCACGCTATGAACAAATAGTCAAACAAGATCACATAAAATGAAGCGGAGGATGTAAAAGATAAAACTAAATGGGGAACAAGAAGAAACAGGCCAGCTAGGAACAACGTTCTCAGTCGAGGAATTATTATCATTGTTATCCCGCTTTTAGTTTTTCTCTTATCATCTGAGAGTTGCCATGCATTGTTGTTAGCATTAGCAAAGCAAAAGGACTATCCAAACATCCAATCTCAGGCTTTCTGTTAGAACTTTGCAGTTTGCATGAAAAGAGTTAATTTCTTCAACCTACCAACATATGCAAATGTAATTATATCTGATTGTGCCACTTTCATTATCAAAAACTCTAGGTACTTTATATTTATGATTGTCATTTTCATTATCAAAAAAACTCTAGGTACATTATGTTTCTCAACTAACCAGTGGGAGTACCATTTTTCTAGCGCTACATTGATGTGCAATATTGCCCCATGGCCTATTTCACTAGCTAAGTTAATGATGCTTTACGTTATCTTTTTCAGTTTTGCAACTAGTGTCAATTGTCAGCTTCACCGATAAATGAAATTAAAAATAACATCCAATTTTCCCCTCTCCCTTAATCTCTACACATACATCCCACCCCTGGCCCCCTTTTTTCATCATAAAATTTGACATTCTTGATACATAAAAAAAGAACGTGGCACTTTGAAGAGTAAATGAATTAGTAGAGTGATATAGCAGTGATATAGCGTTAATTGCTAACGATGCTTTTACTAAGTCCTTTGCCGACAAGATCTTTATAGCGAAAAGCCACAAGATAATATGTGACTAACGGGAAAAATGTACTCTGCACTCGATATTTACATCGATTAATGGAAGCAAAACAATTTTTTTTTTTTTTTTTTAATTTATTTATCATTTGACCATGACTTACCGATATATTCTCACTTTAATTTTTGCTGCTCAAGTTAAATTGATTACTATAAACTGCATTGGGTAAAAATCGACGTGCTCGAATAGCAATTCGGTAGGATGAACCGAAGATAATCGAACTGATGTTCCGAAGGAGAAAGATCGGAGTCAGCGATTGAACTGCCGAAGGCGAGCTTCAATGTCACAACCGAAGGCGGTTCGCGAGCTGGGCTTCGGTGACATTCCTCTCAACCGAACAACAAGGTCATGCCACCGAGGTCAAACACTTGAGCCTCGGTGGAACACCTCGGTTCAAGCGGCTCAGCAGCCCACTACTTCAGCCCACTAATTCTCCTATTAAATATCCAGAACGTGGGTGAAAGCATGATGAGTCATGGAGAACGTGGGCAAGGTCCCTTTAGCCTATAAATAGCACTTTATTTTACATTGTATTCATTCAGAAATAGATACAGAAACTCTGGCAAAATTTGTACTCACAGCAATATATTGAAATCGCAATATTTTCTCACATTCGCTTATTCTTGGCATTTTCTTGACTTTGATACGAAGATTTGCTTGTGTTCTTACCCAAATTCGATTTGTGATCCTAAACTGATTTAGGCCCATACAAATTGGCGCCGTCTATGGGGACTCAGGCATAACGCTTTGTTCCAAAGTTAAACGTTCTTTTTCGTTGAAGTTCATAATCTTTTGACGACGAAATGACTGATAATAGTAGAAATCCTACTGAGCACCAATTAGCTCCCGATGGACAGACTGGCGTTCAATCAGATCCTACTTCTTCATCTCCGATGACAACCGAAGCGTTTCAAGCTTTTGTTGTTGCTTCATTAAGCGCTCTTCAGGAGCGATAGGATGAACAAGCTAACATCAACGCTGAATTCCGCGCCTCGATAGACGCGAGGAATAGCTCCACCCCGAATGGAGCCCAGCCTGCGGCCCCAAATGGAGGCATCCCGCTCTTCGTTCCTACGGGCGCGATAACAGGGGGGCCTCAAAATGGGGCCACATCTGGAGGTTCGGGAACCTTACCGAACACAACGCCACACTTTGGGACGCTTCCCACTGTGGCAGAAGCTACGTCTTTGGTCGACGTCGAGAGGTTGACTAGAAAAATCGAAGCCCGAGTCGAGGCTCGCGTCGAAGCGCGCATGGAAAAGCGCCTCGAGAGCGTCCCCGGGGTTGCTAAGGCCGAAGACGAGCTTGGCATCGATCAATATAGGGAGTTGCCATTCAAGCCCAAAGCCGCACCAGCTCCAACTCCTAAAAATTTCAAGCTCCTTTTCCTAAAAAAGTATGATGGGACCACCGATCCCAAAGAACATGTAACTGAGTTCATGGCGATGGTAAAGAGCAATGACTTAACAACAATAGAGCTTGAGTCAATGTTCGAGTCCTTGGAAAAATGAGCTATACGTTGGTACATGCGCTTACTAGCGGGGTCAATCTCCACCTTCAAAGAAATGGTTAGCGCCTTCGTTAAGGCCCACACCGGAGCACAAAAAATTCTCCAAAGGAAGGAGGATATATGCAAGGTCAAGCAACGGCCCGATGAGCCACTCAAGGACTTCCTCGAGCGCTTTCATGCTGAGCGCATGGAGCTACCTCAAATGGATGATACTCTAGCCATCATGGCGTTTGAAAAGGGTATCAATGTTCGCAACTCCGACGCCGCCGCTGAGTTGCGAAAAGAGCTTCAGCAGTATCAAACTCTGAAGTGGGATGATTTACACAAACGAGCTTACTCCAAGATAAGGCTGGAGGAAGCCGAATTTAAAAACAACGGCCGAGGTCACAACTATAAGAACAGAGGCGAATCCTCGTATCGCGCCTAGGCATCGCGAGGAAACTCGAAGGGGAGGTACAAGCCATACACCTCCTCAAAGCAGCCTGTCAGCCAAAGGCTGGGAAATTCCTTTGGAAACTCGTTTGTGAGCCCACATGTAAGCCAACGGTTCGGAGGAAAGGTTCTTCCTAATTCGAACCAAAGAAATTCCTGACTACAACTTCAATATATCGACCTCAGAGCTGATCAACGTAGTAAATGGAACCGCCGGGGTAAGAATACCCAAAGACGTGAGAAATCCAGCAGACAAAAGGGATCAAAATTTGCACTGCGAGTTCCATGCAGATTATGGCCATCGCACCGAGGACTGCAAAGCATTGCGCCTCATCGAGGCCCATTTATTGAAGAAGGGTGTGTTAGCCGAATTCCTTACCGACAAGGGAAAAGACAAAAACTCCAAGAACCGAGGTGATGGACAACCACCTCGGGCTCCACCCCTTGAGAGAGTTGTAAATGTTATTACCGGGGGATCAGAGGTGAATGGGGTGAATTTTGCAGCTGCAAAGAAGTTCGCCAAGCTATCGATCACCATAGAGAAAAGAACTCGAGTGAGAGGCTCGGGTAAAGAAGTCGTGTTTGATGACGACAATTGTGATCGGATGATGTTCCCTCATCACGACGCCTTGGTCATCATGTTGAGAATAAATGACTCGGACTTCAAACGAGTCCTGATTGACCCTGGTAGCTCGGTCAATATAATCAGCTACGGGGCCATTAAAAAGATGTGGCTTAAAGGGGAAGTCATCCCCAAGGCGACAGTGTTGACTGGCTTCAACAACTCCACGGAGAAAATATTGGGTGAAATCACACTCAAGACATTTGCTGAAGGAGTTAGCAAGAAAACACTATTTCAAGTGTTGCCCGAGGACATAGCGTACAATGTGATCCTTGGCAGAAAATGGATCCATTCTATGGAGGCTGTCCCATCCACTCTTCATCAAGTAATCAAATTCCCTACACCATGGGGAGTTCGATCAGTAAAAGGAGAGCAACGAGTAGTAAGAGAATACTATTGGTTGCATTGAAAAGTGGAGTCGCTTCGACTGGGCAAAAATAATAGCAACTAATGCAACCGGGGTCAAGCGAGGAGGACCCCCGAGGAGAAATTGAAAAGATCCCGGTGTGCATTCAAGAGCCTCGAAAACAAAAGGCCGAGGACTCAACTATTGAGGAGTTGGAATCTTTCACCTTATTGAAAGATTTTCCTGAAAGAAAAGTATTTGTCGGCTCGGAGTTGGACACAAAGCAGAGTCGAAGAAAGCAATCATCGAAGTCTTAAAGTCCAACAACGATTGCTTTGCTTGGTCCCATTCGGACATGATTGGTATCGATCTGGAGATCATGACCCACAAACTGAACGCAGACCCAAAATTCACCCTAGTGAAGCAGAAGAAAAGACCTCACGCCAGGGTAAAAAATGAAGCAATCGAGGACGAAACTACGAAGCTGCAAGAGAATGGCTTCATAAGGGAAGTGAAGTATCCCGAATGGCTGGCTAACGTGGTCGTCGTGCCTAAGAAAAATGGCAAGTGGAGGATGTGCGTAGATTACACTGATCTAAACAAGGCTTGCCCCAAAGACTCCTACCCATTGCCACAAATAGACAGGTTAATAGACTCCACGACTGGACACAAATTATTAACCTTCTTGGATGCTTATTCGGGTTATAACCAAATCCTCATGGATCTGAAGGACGAAGAGAAGACCTCGTTCATCACTGACCGAAGTACTTTTTGTTATAAAGTGATGCCCTTCGGTTTGAAAAATGCTGGGGCGACATACTAGAGACTACTATGTCGCATGTTCAAGAGTATATTAGAAAATCTATGGAAGTCTACATAGATGATATGCTAATCAAGTCAATTCAAATGGAGGATCATCTGAATCATTTGAGAGAAGCTTTTGCTGTTCTGAGGCAATATGTCATGAAATTGAATCCTGAGAAGTGTGTCTTCGGTGTAGGGTCAGTCAAATTCTTGGGATTCATAGTCTCTGAAAGGGATCAAAGCTAACAAGATAAGATCAAAGCCATAGAAGAAATCCCCGAGGAGCTCACCGAGGTGAAAGAAGTTCAACGCTTAACTGGCCGAATCGCTGCCTTGAGTTGATTCATCTCAAGGTCCTCGGAGCGATGCCACAAATTCTTCTTACTTGAGAAAGAATAATCACTTCGAATAGACGCCGGAGTGCAAAGAAGCGCTAAGGGAGATGAAACGCTATCTGGCTAACGTGCCGTTGCTCGCCAAGCCAAAAGATGGTGAAACCTTGCTAGTTTACTTGGTTGTGTACGAGGTGTCAGTTAGTGTTGTGCTGGTTCGGGAAGAAGATGGCAAGCAACAACCCATCTATTATGTGAGCAAGACACTCATCGATGCTGAGACCAGGTATCCTTACTTGGAAAAAGTAGCACTTGCTTTAATTGTTACTGCTCGGAAACTACGACCTTATTTCCACTGTAATCCGATAGCAGTATTTTCTACCTTCCCTTTGAGAAGTATATTGCATAAACCTAAGTTATCGGGGAGGTTATCAAAATGGGCAGTGGAATTGAGCGAGTATGACATCACTTATTAACCCCGAACAGCCATCAAATCCCAAGTCTTGGCTGCCTTCGTTGCTGATTTTAGTGTTGGGATCCTACCCGAAGCCGAAAAGGAGAACTCAATGTCAAAAGAAACAGCTTCGGTGCTATGGATACTTTACACCGATGGGGCAACTAATTCCAAGGATTCGGGATTAGGCATAGTGTTAAAAGCACCCACCGGGGAGAAAATCAGGCACTCCGTTCGGTTAAAAAAGGTGACCAATAATGAGGCCGAATACGAAGCAGCTTTAGCAGGCTTGGAGTTAGCTAAAGAAATGGGGGCGGAAAGAGTTGAGTTGAGATGCGACTAGCAGCTGGAGGTGAACCAAGTGCTCGGTGAATACACGGCTTGGGAGCCCAGAATGCATCTATATTTGGACCGAGCACAGAGGATTTTGGCCCAATTCCAAGAATGGATAATTAAACAAGTGCCTCGAGAGGAAAACACCGAAGTCGATGCCTTGGCAAACTTAGGCTCGGTAGTCGACGAAGTTCACTCGGGGACTGATTTAGTGGTTCGGTTGCTTTCTGCGCAAATGAGAGAGATGAAATTGCAAGTCAACTCGGTGGACCACAAATGGGATTGGCGGAGTAAGTTTATCTCTTACTTCGACTCGGGGACTGTCCCCCAAGATTAAAAAAAGCCAAAAAGTTAAGGACCCAAGCGGCTTCATACTCTATGATCGATGGAAATTTGTATAGAAGATTGTATTGTGGCCCGATGACCAAGTGTTTGGGTCCAGACGAAGCAAGATATGTGATGGCAGAAGTGCAAAAAGGCGAGTGTGGCAATCACTCGGAGGGAAAGTCTTTGGTGCGCAAATTACTTAGAGCTGGGTACTATTGGCCCACCATCAGCGTAGATGCAAAATCCTTCGTGTAAAAATGTGATAAGTGTCAACGCCACGCTCGAATGATTCACCAGCAAGACAAACCTTTGTATTCAGTCGTGCACCATGGCCCTTTATGAAGTGGGGAATGGATATTATTGGTCCCTTACCGAAGGGAAAAGGTGGTGTTCGGTTCATTCTAATTTTAACTGATTACTTCACAAAATGAGTGGAAGCAGGAGCCCTCACCGAGGTGAGACAAAAGGAGGTAATTGATTTTATTAGGAAGAACATCATCTACAGGTTCGGTGTCCCAAGGGAAATTGCTTGCAACAATGGTAAACAATTCATGGGAGCAGCCATCACTGATTTCTTCAAGCAATGGGGAATCAAAAGAATTGCTTCGACCCCCTATCATCCAAGTGCCAATGGCCAAGCCGAGTCTTCAAATAGGGTGATAATCGAAAATCTCAAGTAAAGGCTTGATGAGAAGAAAGGTCCTTGGCCCGAGGAGGTACCAGGTGTGTTGTGGGCCATGCAGACAACAGAAAAGAACAGCACCGGTGAGACCCCTTTTTCACTTGCTTATGGCATGGATTCCCTTATCCCCGTGGAAGTGGGCGAACCAAGTCTTCGGTATGCCCACACCACCGAGGATGTGAATCAGCAAGCCATGCGCATAGAGCTGGACTTGCTCGAGGAGAAAAGAGAGTTGGCTTTGGTTCGACTAGTTGCACAAAAGAGGCAGATCGAGGCATATCTCAATAGGAAGGCCAAACTTAAAGATTTTAAAGTTGGCGATTATGTGCTGAAGGCTACGAATTAATCAACGAAGGAGAAGAACGGGGAAAAACTCGTCTCAAACTGGGAAGGACCTTACAAAGTCAGAGCAATTGTTGGAAAAGGATCTTACCAAATTGAAGATCTGCAAGGCACACCCGAACCCTTAAATTGGAACATCTCTAATTTGAAGTGGTACTACTTCTGAATTCGAGGTAAGAATTCCTTGATTATTTAAAGTCTACCCTCAGCCTCGAGCCGAAAAACACTCCTAGGGCCTCGGTCGAAATGTACTAAGTTGCTCCTCATTTCATTTTACTTGACCTTTTCAGGAAGCGGATAAAACGAATTCCAGTGCTCGAATCTTCATCAAGATTCACACTCGAACACTGGGGGGAGTAAGAGGCGGGTTGCAACCAAGGTCGACACTGAGCCTTTCAACCGAAGCCTATCTATTCGACAATCGGGGACTGACACCCAGGGAATAGATTAGTACATTGTAATTACGCCCGATAGTGGCATATTGTCAATTTGTTTTTACGCCCAAAGTCCACTCCGACTTGGCCCTATGTAAAAAGCCAATTATGGCTCGTTGATATTATCAATGAAATAAACTTGATTCAACATCTTTTTGTTTCTATGATTTTACTAACCGAAGTTATATCCTGAATGCATTAACTCGAGAACGAGACGTCGTTCTAAGTTCGCATCGGTTTCATTTAATTAAGTCTTGCAAGCAAATTACTTTAAGTGTTAGGATCATACAGGAGCTAACACATAAGGCAAAACGCAAAATCATATCATTAAAAGGCCCGGAGGCTAATTGTTTACATCAAAAATAAGTTGACCCGAAAGTCAAGATTATATACATCAGAAAGCCGAAATGCTTACACCAAAAGGCACAAGGACCTGAATAAAAAATACAATACACAAAAGACGAACTACTTATTCCTAAGGGTTCCCCTCTTCGGCATCTTCACTGCCCTCTTCGGCACTTTCGCCCCCCTCATCGCTTTCGGATTCACCGTCATCCGAACCCTCACTCGAGGGAAGGTCATCTACAATATTTTGAGCTTAGGCAGCAGCGTCCCTGGCTTTTGCTATCTCCTCTTCGAGCACAATTTGCCCAGCTTGGACTTGCTCAAGTGTGCTGAGCCTATTCTTAACGACAACCCAAGCCTCCTCGAACTTCGCCCTCATCGCTTTGACTTCGGCCTGCTCGTTGAGGTAAGCAATTCTTCCTTGGAGTTTTGAGATCTTGCCCCGAAGAGCAGGCACTTGATCTACCTGGTTTTGAAGCCCAACAAACTTGGCGTTGTATTCCTCCAGCTTGCCACGATACTTTTCGCCTGCCTCAAGCACTTCGGTTTTGGCCTTAAAGAGTTCGGCTTCAAGTCGAGCATTTTCGAGGCCCAGCCTTGAACGCTCATTAGTAAACTCATTTGTCACAGCCTGAACCCTAGCCTCGGCGGACTCCAAAACCCCATGCAGATCAGCCGTAGCTTTAGCTGATGCCTCGTTAGCACGCTCAATCTCTTCATTCAAAGTAGCAAATTGGGCTTCCAGCTCGGCGATTCTAACCACAAACCCCCTCTTTTGCTCTCCCCAGGCAGCGGTAGCCGCCTGAACTTGCTCTGCTCGGTCGCGCTCGAGGTGGATAGCTTGAAATGCGAGGACCAAGCTCTGCATAAAACCAAAGTGTTAGCATTGGGAGAAAAGAAAAGGTAAGTTACACAAACGAAGGTACATAAAACTTACACGAAGAGCAGAGGCAACTGAAACTCCCATCAAGCTCATGGGGCTTAGGTTCCGAAGAGCGTGAGCCTCAGTAGGCCCGAGCATAACATTGAGGCAGCAGCATCCTCCTTGGTAGGATCCAGCAGATTGGCCTCGGGAGCAATTTCAAAGGTCCGAGGCGCAGAGTTCGAAGCTTTAGCCGAAATCCGAGAAGCTTTAACCATGCTTTTGATCAATCCTTCGCTAGCTTTAGCCTTGCCCTTCCACTTGGCAGCCTCTTGATCGGACTCCTCCACGTTTATCACTTCGGTCGCCCTAGGGACCTCGGTAGCTGTCTCTGGAATCATCTCAGGAGTTGGCTCTGGGGATACCTCGGGAGCCGCTGGATGAGCCTCTTTGTCGCTGGGTTCATCAATAAGACCTCGACGTTTTGCGGCTGGCGCTTTAGAAGCAGGAGCAGCAGCTTCCTCGACCCGAGGCCCTTTCGCCTTAGTGGCTCTCTTCGACTCAGCCCTTTTCCTTTTGGAGCCTGGGGAAGGGAGAGAAGCAATCTCATAAGTATAAGACGAAGTAGAAGTGGGTATACATACAAACCGACCTATAAAGATATCATCACCTTGTGAAGATCCCTGGCCCGCTGAGACTTTAGTTTTCCTGTCCCCGACGAGCTTTTTAGCCAAACTCGCCATTTGGTTGACACCTTCGGTAATGTCAATCACTTTCTTTTCTTTCTTTTTCTTCTCTTTCTCCTTCTGTTTCTCTTCCCCTTCTCCATCTCCCCTCTCCACGGCTTCTTCCTCTTCCTTCTCTTCGGCATCTTTAAAGGCTCTGTTGGAAAAACCTAAGGAGGTGGGGAAAAGGAAACATTAAGGAGCAATTACTCAAACATTAGGAAACTTCAAACATCGGTGGTTAACTTACCATGCCTCTTGCATGACCATCGATTTCTCTTCAAAGTAGCTAAAATCATCCACTGCCGACGAGGACACGTCTCTTGCTTCATGACCTCAGTGGCCCATTCGAGCAGATCCCCCGGTGGGTTGACTGGAACTTTTTCAGCTGTAACTCACAAAAGAAAATAAGCACAAGCTATGGCGATCGAAGGCCGACTGTCTCAGCTTCGGGGAAACCAGGCTCGGTTGACAGCTGCCTCGTGGGAATGAGTACATAGCGATCATTCCAACCTCGGTCGCCGTGGTCTTCGCTCTTGCTCAGAATAGCGTAAGACCCCCGAGGTAAGAGGGCTACTACCCCGGCTTTATGAAAATAGGGGTAGTAGAGGGAGATCAAGTGTTGGAAAGTGAAGGGCAGTCCAGCTAATTTACTCAAATACTCAAGGGCTTGCACAACCCTCCAAACCCCGGACCCCAATTGAGCCAAACACAAATTGTACGATCTACAAAATGTGTCGATTATTGGGTGAACTGGCAAGTTGAATCATATGGTGAAAGGGTATGTGAAGACCGAAGAGTACCCAACAATGTGAGTAGAGACAGTCGTGTCCGGGGCTGGAACCCTAATTTCCACCTCGGGCCCCCAACGGCAATCACCCCGAACAATCTCAATCACATCTTCGGTTACCACACTCGAGGTGACATGAACCGGTATGTTCCTTTTCTTCCCCTTTTGAGCATCAGATTGAGCGTGGACTTTGAGGTCCTTGTCATTATTAAAATTCGAATGGATGACTAACCGAGGGTCTATCTCCACTTCGAGAGGAATCTTCTTCTTCGACTTCTTTGAAGTGCCAGCTTCGGTCTGAGACCCCTCCTTGCTGGCTTCGGCTTCTCCTCTTTGGCCACTTGCCTCTCTACTGGCCTCGGTCTCGCCCACTGGGCCAACTACTTCTTTGACACTGGAGACATCATCACCAAGGACGTCACCTCTATCATCATCGTAGTCGTCATCTCCACCATCGACAGCGAAACCGACCTCCGCTTTATCGCGACCAGCCCTCTCCTTGCGCCGCCTAGGAGCAGTGGCTGTCGACGTAGCTTCCCCACCACCTTCTGCCTCAATCATTTGCAGCGGCGGAACGGTGGGGATAAAATCTCCGTTCATTATCGCGGTGGAAAAACGCTCGGCTCTTTCGCCGGAATCGCTAGACCCTTGTCCAGAGGTTGCCATTGACATGTTGTGAGATTCGAAAGAATATTAAAACTTGAGAAATTGGTTTGAAGAATGGGAGTTCTCTCTGCTTCTGCTACTGTTTGCAAAGTTTTGTCAAAGTGGAGATGAAGGAAACCAAATGGAGTGTATATAGGGGAAGCCCACGTTCAAGTGGGAATGTAATCATGACTGTAACGTTAATAAACAAAAAAGTCGGCGCGACCGTACGGTAGCCAACGAACGATCGCCACGTAATGCGGAACAGTAATTCAAAAAGGCGTGCGACTTTTTGGAACTTTGGATAGGGTTGAGCCACGTCAGTTTCCCGCTCAAATTTATTCCACTCCTCGGCGACCTCGGCACTCATCCGAGGAGTTGGGGGACTATCTGTATTAGGTAAAAATCGACGTGCTCGGATAGCACTTCGGTAGGATGAACTGAAGATAATCGAACCGATGTTCCGAAAGAGAAAGATCGGAGTCAGCGATTGAACTACCGAAGGCAAGCTTCAATGTCACAACCAAAGGCGGTTCGCGAGCTGGCTTCGGTGACATTCCTCTCAACCGAATAGTAAGGTCATGCCACCAATGTCAAACACTTGAGCCTCGGTGGAACACCTCGGTTCAAGCGGCTCAGCAGCCCACTACTTCGGCCAACTGATTCTCCTATTAAATGTCCAGAACGTGGGTGAAAGCATGATGAGTCCTGGAGAACGTGGACAAGGTCCCTTTAGTCTATAAATAGCACTTCATTTTACATTGTATTCTTTCAGAAATAGATACAGAAACTCTGGCAAAATTTGTACTCACAGCAATATATTGAAATCGCAATATTTTCTCGCATTATTCGCCTATTCTTGGCATTTTCTTGACTTTGATACGAATATTTGCTTGTGTTCTTACCCAAATTCGATTTATCCTAAACTGATTTAGGCCCATACATAAACATTAAGTATGAGTGAGTATTTAGTGTGACTAACAGCCTTTTGCTAAACATTTCGGTTGTGGGGCATGTATAGGATTTATATGTATGAGAGTAATAAAAAGGCTGATTTTTTCGACTGCCTAATTTTTGGAAAATTTTGATGCGTAGCCATTTTTGGACGCGCTAAATAAGTTTTATCCACCGTTTTAAAATTAATTGAGGAATAACTAAAAATTCGTCTGCACACTTACACTCTATTAGCGTTGGCAAACACCCAAGACTAATCTCAGTATTTTATACTGGGACTTTGAACTAACATGTTCAAAGTCTCATTATTTTATACTGGGATTCATGTTTGTAGTTCATGGAACTTTATGTATAAAGTTAAACTGGGACTTAGAACTAACATGTTTAAAGACCCAGTATTTTATATTGGGATTCGTGTTTATAGTTCCTGGAGCTTTATATATATAAAGTCTCAGTATACTTTGAACTAACATGTTCAAAGTCCCAGTATTTTATTTTAGGATTAGTGTTTAAGTGATCCTAGTATTTTATACTGGAACTTTGAACTAACAAAGTCACAGTATAAAATATTGGGACTTGTCCGGAGGTGGCTAGTCTTCAAACAATTTTGCACCGCTGGCTAGTATTCATTTAGCGTTGTGCAAATAGGCTATAAGGCTAAATTTTTACTAATAGCATGTTCGGTCAAGCTGTCAAAATCAGCTTATTTTGAGAAGTGCTTTTTATTAAAAGTATTTTTAAAAAAAGTGCATTGCGAAAAAAGCAATTTGTGTTTGGCCAAATTTTAGAAAAGTGTTTTTGTTATTAATTTGTGTTTGACCAATATTTGAAAAAATTACCAAATTGGATATATAATAATATTAACTTGATTATATATGGAGGTTTGATATAGGTATTCTTGTCCCACATAATCAAAAGCACTTATTTTTTCAGGAAGCTACTTTTTTCAGCTTCTTTGCACATCAGAAAAACAGCACCTGCTGTCACTCAAAAGCACTTATTTTTTCTTTGAAGCTTGGACAAACACCTCAAAATTTTAAAATAATCACTTTTGGCTCACCAGAAGCTTGGCCAAACAGGCTTTAAATTTTGATAGGCAATTATTCGTTGTTCGTACGGGTAGGAGGTAATAGGAATTAGATGATATGGTCGATTGAGATACACAAGCAGTCCTAAACACCCAGTCCGCTGTTATTAAATTTTAAAAGTAACAGATTGGGTTTATGTTCATGAATCCTTGAAGTTTTCTATGTCAAGTGGCATTCTTCTTCATGAACCATTTGTCGACAGGGAACTCCAAGATACACAATCACATTTGAGATTGAAAAAAGGGGCCAAATGTAAGTATGTCCTTTTTACACCTTTCCCATGTTTCAACATCATTGTAAAGTAGTACTCCCTCCGTCCCAATTTATGTGGCGTCATTTCCTTTTTTGTTTGTCCTAAAATAAGTGGCACATTTCCTTATTTAGCAACTATTTAATACATCATCTCTATTTTACCCTTGTTGGGCCCTACATACTTTTAAACCTACCAACAACTTTTTTATTACACAAATCTTCTCTCTCTTACTTTTTCAAGGGTAAAATTGATACTTAACAAGGTCAACCTCTATTTTCTTAAATTCTGTGCCCGGTCAAATGGTGCCACATAAATTGGGACGGAGGGAGTAATTAATTCCTTGTTGAATTTGCACAATTAAGCCCAAGCCAAAGACCAACAGAAAATAGACTCTTCAACTACCATATGCTTTTCGGTAGCTTCTTTAACTTAAACCAGTCGAGCATTCCCCATAATGCAGGAGTTTGTACATGCTCAAAATGTAACTGGGGACCAACATTCTATTCTCATTATGCCTAGAACAATAAAAAAAGGCACATGGTTCCTTGCTATTTTAAAATATTAGTACATGATAAGGCATGAACATCTCATTTATTGACTAGCAGCACCACTTACCATTCCCTGAATAGAGAAGCAGAGGCCCCTCCTTTCTCCCTTTTAGCAACTCAGGCTGGCCCCCTTCTGTTACCTGTCTTGGTCGCAGATCATAGTATGGTTCTGGTTGCCCCTTAACTGAAACTTCAACAGCAAAAAAACTGCCTAAAAATCATAAAATTGTAACTAACTAGCTATAACAGGTTGAGCTACACTGATTATGCAGAAATTTTTTACGTTGTTAGTGCATATAACTTAAATCTATTAGACAGTTCAATTTCTCCGGCTTAACTAGATGGTCCTGAACTTGTACATCATGGAAAATGTCTTTTTTTTTTATGCGGCATAGTTACAAGAAGGGAAAAAAGATCAAAATCGCTTTTTATCAAGAAGTTGCTGCCATTTTGTAACTTGAAGATGATTCCAAATTCTTGCAGTCCTGAATGAATGAAGCAGTCTCCTGCATTGCATGTTAACATCTTTCTGTTTATGCTTTTTCAAGAACCTATCAGGGTTATCGATGATCCTTTTTTAACAATTGGATGATCAATCTTCAGTTTTTGTCAACATTTTCTGTTGATAGTTCTAATATATGCTCGGCTTAGACGAAAGGAAATCACATGTTATCAAGGGGACATAAACCTTAATCTTTGGTTGAATCTGAACATAAACAATCAAGTATGCAGAGCAGGAGAATGCACTGAAAACTAGTTTAGGACAATGGTTGAAAACTTGGAATGAGCTGAACTTTTGTTCAAATACTTGTATCATAGTCTAAGAGATACTTAAATATTTTTATTTATTTTTATTACCAAGGAAGAGAGCTTATCAACTTGTCATAAAGGACTAGAAATACAGAGCTGCACTGCACATTAAGTCAACATTATGAAAGTTCATATGCATATCTTAATAGTTACAGCTTTATAGTGAATAAGGAAATTTCCACATGAAGGGAATAGATAGTAGGGGGAGGAGAGATGCCATTTCTAGAGTGATTTACAGGGTGAAAACAAAAAAGAACACCCTTCCCCATAACAAAAATTAAGAATTTCAGGTTAGCTTGTCCCAAATTCCATATTTTCCTGTCCTAACGCGAAACTCTAACACTGCAAATCCAGCTTTCATCTTGCAATTTCTTGTGCTTGGGGGTAGCCAAGTTGCTCCATCTCCCAATTCAACTTAGAAGCAACTCTTTCATGGCAAGGCACATATTCCTGCAGTCGCATAGGAAATTAGCTCTTCTAAATATAGTTTGCCACTTTAAACAATACTTTAATGTAGTACAAGAATGACTTTACATGGAAAAGTTAATTGAAGGATGATCGCATCTCGACTAATATGGCAGGGATTATTAAACATCATACACAATGAAAAGATAATTTTCATATCCAAGAAAATGGGGAAGTCAGTTTCTTGATCAAAACATTGTTTTTGTCTCTTCTAAGAGGTTACCTCCAGCTTCTTAACTAGCTCTTTTGGTGTTGGTGCTGATAGAATGATGTGCCGGGCATTTGGGCTGATGAAACCTTCCTCAACAGCTTTGTCGATAAATGACAATAAGGAATTGTAATATCCATCCACATTCAGCAATCCAACCTGAATGTATGTTTCTTGTGGTTAGCAATTGATGAATGTTAAAATAGAAAATCAAGTGTGAGAACAAAGTAACTTTGAAGATCTAAGTTACATATGACAAAAAAGATATACCGGCTTATCGTGGATGCCAAGTTGTGCCCAGGTTATCACTTCAAGTAGCTCCTCAAGAGTTCCATAACCACCTGAATGTGAACGAGACAATACCATTAGTCCTTCTGTAACCATCTTATCTGAGAATTTAATGATTAGTGAACCAATAAGTCCTACTTAGGTTGATCTAAGTAGTCAAATATAAAAACACAGTGGGAAATGAAAAGATTAAGCTACAAAAAAGTTTTAACATATGGATACTATTACAATAATTTTAGCACTTAGAGATTTAGCATTACATACAATGATTTGAAGTGTGGATGATACAATAATATTATTTTATTCTGTTTTATGTTTTTTGACCAGTTAAGATGCAACCAAGAAGAATAAGATGACCAGTTTGAGTCCTGGAGAACTAGAATCCTTAAGTGGAGTGAGCATGATGTCTTGTTAAGTCCAGCAGCTAGTTGGCTTTACCAATTTAGTGAAAGTGTGACAGTTTTTATTTGTTCTCCTTTTCGATGACCCCGAGTGGCCATAAGCACATTAAAAGGACAGGAATAAATCACAAGTAGGGTCTTTCACAGTGAATAACTTCAAATCAGTGCAAGATGTTGATGGGTCAACAACTCTTGGGTTTCAACTGTTGCACCTTAATCATAAGTCTTGGAGATTGTGAGAACCTCAAAGACCAGAGATCTTGTGAAACAACTGATTGAATGTTTAAGCTTCTTCACATATAGTAGAAGTTATTCGGTGGTAGTAGTAGAGTTTTTTTTACCGGCATATAAATCTTTTACATCACTAAAAGGCTCCTAGAAGACAATCTAAATAAAACGTACTAACATGACTTGCATATATTTCCAACTAATTGCTATCGCCTAGTATATACTCCCTCCGTCCCAATTTATGTGGCACCATTTGACCGGACACGGAGTTTAAGAAAATAGAGGTTGACCTTGTTAAATATCAATTTTACCCTTGAAAAAGTAAGAGAGAGAAGATTTGAGTAATAAAAAAGTTGTTGCCAGATTTAAAAGTATGTAGGGTCCAACAAGGGTAAAATAGAGATGATACATTAAATAGTTGTCAAATAAGGAAAGGTGCCACTTATTTTGGGACAAACAAAAAAGGAAATGGTGCCACATAAATTGGGACGGAGGGAGTAACTATTTTTCCTAGATCTGTGTGAATTTCAAGGTAATTGTATGTCCTTTGGACACAATCTCAGAAATGTGTACTTCAAAGGAACATATACACACTTTCTCTGGAGTAAGCCAAGAAGAATAAAAATGAGGAGACACATATAATAAAAGTATGCCCAAATTAGCAAATATTAAAGCACTGAAGTCTTTTTATCATTACTATCTTGCACAAAACAAATTGCTTACAAAACTTAAACTTTGACTAGAGATAGCCTTACACCAACCTGGCAAAGCAATAAAAGCATCAGAGTGCTTAGCCATCTCTGCTTTTCTTTGATGCATACCTGCAACAGCCTTAACTTCTCCTACTGTTTCACCAGTTAACTGTGAAAAAGTACCATATATTAGAAAGACGAAACAAAACATTTATTCAAAAATCAGAAATTTGGAAGAAACAAATATAAAAAGATGACATGAGGAGACAAAAAGAGAGAAAGAGAGAGAAGTCGTGCCTGTAGTGTAGTGCATTTTGTGCAGTGTAAGTAATGATGAGTATTTCAGGAATAGGGATAGGGGGGACTTAATCCCAATAAATCTTTAGGGTCAGCAGTTGCAGAAGAAAGTAGACTTATTAGCTTACCTATATACCACTAGTAACATATACATATACATATACATATACATATACATATGACATATCCAATTCCAAGTTGCAGTATTGCAGAAAAAGCCAAGGGAAAAATACAAGTCTCAAACAGAGTGATTAAAGCCTTGCATAAAGAAGGAAAACTCAGAACAACAATTGGAACCTAAAAATACATAATACAAGTGATAAGCCAGATGTCAAAATACTATGGTATATGGATAAGGCAATCAAAGACAAGAAAACAAGCAGTGTCTTCAGTGTCCAGAAAATTAAGAAAAGAACACCATACAACTTTGTTATACCCTTTTTGGTCCATCAACTAACATAACTATAATCAATACTTAAAAGAATATATTAAGTAAGAAACTGTTCCTCAAAGTATTACTAACTCAAACCATGTAGTAAATACTTTTTACAAAAGATTAGAGGGTTATTATTTTTCTTGATCATAGCAGACATACCTCTCGAGGCATGAGTGTCTTGGGAATGACTCTGCAGACAGACAATAACATGACAAAGATTAATTTTAACAGATAAAAAAACCAACTTTTTACTAGTACTAATTAACACAAGACACAAAGTTCAACTCATCATGTTAGCAAGTACACTATTAAATAATTTTTTAACACTAATATGAGTAGTTTTAGTAGCATAGATAAATATCTTGTTCTCACCCAATAACATGGCGACCACCATCATGAACTGCTTGTGAAACCAACCCCATTAGACCTATGCTGCCTCCTCCATAGACCAAATCAATATTCCTTGACACCTTTCATAAGAAAAAAAAAACAACTTAAAGTTGAGCACAATCACATTGCTCAATGATTATAAAGATGAAAGCGGTGCGGCTCTTTCCCGAACCATGCACGTACGTAGGTGTTTTGTGCACCAACTGTTCTTTTTTTAATATGAAAAGGGTAAAACAAACTAGAATTATACCATGTCAATTAAAAAAAAAGGTATTATTTTAGTGCTTCTATTTCATGTGCTCTTATATGTATGATGAAGAAGATAAGAAGGCATAAATAGAAAGATTGTACAATGAGAGAATAATAGAGAAAAGAGGGCCCAGAGGAATGAGAGCAACAAAATAAATTCCTGTAGATGAAAGTAACTAGAAGTATAGGTTATGCTAAAATGCAAAAAACTAGCAGTAAAAGCTGAAAACTTTGTAATATTTCCCATGTGACACAATGAAGCAACTTGCAGAAAAGAATGAAATTTTCCATGAATACTATGCTAAAACGCACACACACAACAAACAGAGGTGTTCTGGTGCATGAAAGTCCTCAGCTTGAATGGCTATTGAAGGAGCAAAACTGGAGAAATTTTAAATACGACTACACTCTTTTCGAGATTAATTCAAAATTCGGCTCAGCTCAGCTTGGCTCAATCAAAGGTCGGCTCGGTTAGCTCAATTGAAAGGGAAATATCAACCTAACAAACCATGGGAACAACTTTGAAAGCAATGAATAACATACTCAAAAACTTGTCATTTACTTTAAACTAAGTCCCCATTTTCATGGAAACAACACAAAAGAAACAATCTTTATGCAGAAACAAGAATGAGAAAAATGGCAGGAGCTAAAGAAACCAAAATGGTATGATATAAAATCAAGAAAACAAAAAAGAGGACCATTGTTTAATGAGTATACCAATTCTTTGCCAAGTTCAATGGCAGCATCTTGATAGCTAGTTTTCTTGCCTTGGCTACTTCCACAAAACACACAAATCCTCTTAAATTTTGATACTTTTACATCACTCTCCCTCTCCATGTTAGTAAAACAAGAACCTCTTTTTTGTATTTTTGCAAATGAGATGACAAAGAAAGAATATTTGCTATGCTTTTATTCTTTTTGCATTTGCTGAGATAGCACAATATATATATATATATATAGGCAGCTAAAAGATTATGGCTTTATAGAATTGTGTATATACGTGTGCCATATAACAAAACAGGCTAGACCCTTTTTAGCTAGACCCCTGACCCACGCTTTGGCCACTCACAAATGGTTCTATGTATAAGCTGCATTCCACGTGACCAACACTTAGTAGCCGTTTGGCCATAAATACCAAAAAAATTTTGGAAAAAGGTTTTTGAAGTTGAGTTGAAAAATTATATTTGAAAGTTGAAGTTGTGTTTGGACATAAATTTTACTTGAAAAAAAGTTGAATGTTTGTGAGTGAATAAAGTTGTTTTTTGAAAAAACTTGAAAAATTGGTTTTTCAAAAACTGTCTTTGAAAAAATCTCCCAAAAATAACAGTTTTTCATGGACAAACAAGTTTTCCAAAAAATTTTGGAAAAAAGGAAAAAGCAACTCATGGACAAACGGGTCCTTAAAACACTTGTTTTTTGCTCACTCGGAAACCAGTGGACCTTTTTAGCTAGTAATTTCTCCGGTTTCAATTTATATGAATTTGTTTCGCATGACATAAAATTTAATAAAGTATGAAATTTTTAAAAAATTTGTGATCTAAAATAAGTCAGTGATATCTGTGTGACTATAAATTGTTTACAGTAGTAAATTTGAAGTTAAATTACTTATAAATTTAGAAAAAAGTTATTTTTTAAACGGACTAACAAGAAAATATGGTCACATAAACTGAAATGGATGGAGTATTTGATATTTGAAATTAAATAGTCCGATTAAAATAAATAGTGTTGAATATTTGAATTTTTCTATTCTCAAAGCTTTAACATGAAAATTTTATTTAAAAGTGAAAAAATCTTATTCTAGTGGGCTTCGAATACCACACATTGATTAGCTAAAGTAAGATTCAACAATAAAAAAGAAAGATCATTCTTTGGAATTCTTCCTTTGCTCAAACAAAACGAAAAGAGAGAATGAGACTGTAACGTCAAAGCCATAAAGGCCTATATGAGATCCTAATAATGCCATGGCAATGCTTAATTTTTTGTCCACTTAGCTATTTTGTAGCTCACATAAGTATTTCATGTCGGCTTAACCACAATTTTTGGTTGTTGGCCATCTTATTTCTTTTAGATTATTTACATAGGTTTTTATTAACACGTTTAGTTCGACCATCTTATTAAAAAGATATTTCACTGTTAGGGAGATCAAACAGCAAATACTGTAGTGAGAAATAGAAGAGTATGATTCTCATTTGTCAATCTTGAATATTCTCTTTTCCGAAAGTGCAATTCTCCTAAAATGTGTTGAAACAATTCTCCTAAAATGTGTTGACCATGTACAATCTAACTAAAGCAAAAACAATTAGAACAGCATAGCTTGAGTATTTTACGGAGAAACACAGAATTTTTCCATCTCAGACCAACTTAATTACATAGAATATGATATGAAACACACAGGGAGCCAAGGAATCAATAACTTCCTCGTACCATTTTATGTCATATTACTTTCACTTTTTTGTCTATTTTTAAAAAATTACATTTCTATATTTTGAAACTATAATTTCACAAATATAGTCGTAACATGTTCAGATCATAAATATCTTTAAAACAAATATCTTAAAAACCGTGCTCAGAGATGAAGTATATTTCATTATTTATTTTCCATGCAGTACAAAAGAGCAAAAAGTATCTTATTTGATGATTTATTAAGAATAATAAATAAGTCGAGATATAACATAATACTAAAATTGTAACAGTATTATGTCGGCCTATTTATGGCTACATGATGTTTAAGATCAAGTGATCAACCTATAGTAGTACTAACTTGTCTCACTTCATCTAATATGTGAAAAGGAAACTTTAATCTTTAATTTGTTGCCCTTGAAATTGGTCTCTTTCTTATTTGGGAATGAGTCTTAACTCTTTGACGCTGAAAGTTAAAATCATTTAGCCTGTTTGGGTATTTATTTTAAGTAGCTTATAAGCCATAAGTTGTTTATAAGGCATTTTTGAGAAGTTAAAATTTTCTAACCTTTTATTTTTGATACTTTTTAAGTATATAAAGTGCTTATAATCCCATGACTTTTTAAATTACTAAACATCCATGTGCTTTTAAACCACTTTTAAACTTACCCCCAACGGTCTCATTGTCTTTTATAATGGCGTTGAATTTAGTGTACTTTGACTAATTTCTTTCGGTGTATTATTTATGAGTATATAAGCCCAGCATACATCAGTATATGTGTGGCTCAACTTACCCATCAAAAGTTTAGCAAAAAATAATAGTATACAATTTTTTTTATCATTGTTGCGATTTTACCATTACTTTTCATAATTTGCACTCATTTCTTTAACTACTAGATCATATTTCACCATCTATTTACAAGACTTGGAGTCTAGCTCTTTAAGCACAATGTCACATCTCTTTTTCTTTTGGTTAATTGACAGGTTGAAAGTAAATTATGTGGATCATTCTAAAGAATGTTCCAATAAAGAAATAATGCCGTAATATTTTTAAATATTTGCTCATTAATATACAAGTGTATTGGGTAAAAATCAGCTTGCTTATGAATCGCCCCGATGAGATAAATCGACAACCACAGGGCACGTAATGACCAACTAGTCACCGAAGCAACAGAGTTAATCACCGAAGTCAATCATCGGTGTCGTTACCGAAGGCGAGCCATAAGCTGAGATTCGGTAACGTCTACCTCGATCGAACAACAAGGCTTCACCACCGAGGTCACATATATGCACCTCGGTGAATCGCCTTGATTCCAGCGGCTTTGCAGCCCACTACTTCAGCCCACTAACTCCTTCCATTAATGCCAAGAACGTGGGTCAAAGCACGACTGATAGTGGAGAACGTGGGCAAGGCTCCTAGACCTATAAATAGTACTTCATTTTGTATTGTAGATATTCAGAAATACATTCAAAAACTCTGCCGAATTTTGTACTCATTGCAATATATTGAAATCCAGTTATTTTCTTGCATTTTACGACTATTCTTGGCATTTATCGACATTGATACGAAGTTTTGCTTATATTCTAACCCAAATTCGATTTGTGATCTTAAAACTGATTTAGGCCCATATAAATTGGCGCCGTCTGTGGGGATATAAGCAGAAACGCTTTGTTCCAAAGTTAAACGCTCTTTTTCGTTGAAGCCTACAATTTCTTCAACAATGTTATGGCTGATAGCAGTGAAAATCTTAACGAACGGGCTGACGTTCCGTCGAACCAACAGCCCACATCTCCAATGACAACCAAAGCGTTCCAAGCTTTTGTTGTTAACGCACTAAAAAGCTCTCCAAGATCGACAGGATGAGCAGATCAACATTACTGCCGAATTCCGCGCCTCGTTGGAAGCGAGGAACAGCGCAGTGCCGAATGGCACCCAGCCTTCGGCTCCAAGTGGAGGCATCCCGACTTTCGTCCCTACGGGCGCGATAATAGGGGGACCTCACAACAGAGCCACGTCTGGGGGTTCGGGAAACGTACCAGGCGCAACGCCACAATTCGGGATGGTTCCCACCGTGGCTGAAACAACATCCTCGGTCGACATTGAGAGGTTGACCAGGGAGGTTGAAGCACGCGTCGAGGCGCGCGTTGAAGCTCGCGTAGAAAAGCGCCTTGAGAGCGTACCGGGGATAACAAAAACCGAAGACGAGCTTGATATAGATCAATACAGGGAGCTGGCCTTCAAGCCCGAAGCGGCTCCAGCCCCAACTCCTTAGAATTTCAAGCTCATATTTTTAAAGAAGTATGATGGGACCATCGATCCCAAAGAGCATGTATGGGAATACATGGCAATGGTAAAGAGCAATGACTTAACGGTGATAGAGCTCGAGTCAATGTTCTTAAAGAAGTTTGGCGAATCCTTGGAGAAAGGAGCGCTTACGCTGGTACATGTGTCTACCAGCAGGGTCGATTTCCACCTTCAAGGAAATGACCAACGCCTTCGTTAAGGCACACATCGGGGCCCAAAAGATCCTCCAAAGAAAGGAGGATATATGCGAGGTCAAACAACGGCTCGGTGAGCCACTTAAGGAGTTCCTTGAACGCTTTCATGCTGAGCGCATGGAGCTACCTCGGATGGATGATACTCTGGCCATCATGGCATTTGAAAAGGGTATCAATGTTCGCAATTCTGACGCCGCTGCTGAATTGCGAAAGGAGCTCCAACAGTACCAAGTTTTGACATATACCTCCACGAGGCAACCAATCAGCCAAAGGTTGGGAAATTCTTTCGGAAACTCACCTACAAGCCCACATATAAGCCAACGGCTCGGAGGAAAGGTTCATCCCAATACGAACCAAAGAAATTCCTCAAGCCCAACTTCGGCTTCGAAGAAGGAATTACCTCGGATCCCGGATTACAACTTTAGCATATCGACCTCGGAGCTGGTCCACGTGGTCAAGGGAACCGCACCCCAAAGACGTGAGAACCCCAGCGGATAAAAGTGACCAAAATTTGCATTGCGAGTTCTATGCAGATTATGGTCACAGGACCGAGGACTGCAAAGCATTGCGCCTCGAGGTGACTCATTTGTTGAAGAAAGGAATATTGGCTAATTCCTTACCGACAAGGGAAAGGACAACTACTCCAAGAACCGAGGTGATGGGCAGCCACCTCGGGCTCCACCTCCAGAGAGAGTTGTAAATGTCATCACCGGGGGATCAGAGGTGAATGGGGTGAATCTCGCAGCTGCAAAGAAATTTGCCAAATTATCGATCACAATGGAAAAGAGAACCCGAGTTAGAGGCCCGGGTAAAGAGATCGTATTTGATGATGACGACTGTGATGGGATGATGTTTCCTCATCACGATGCCTTGGTCATTATGTTAAGAATCAACGACTCCGACATCAAGCGAGTCCCGATTGACCCCGGTAGCTCGGTCAACATAATCAGCTACGAGGCCATTAAGAAAATGTGGCTCAAAGAGGAAGTCGTCCCCAAAGCAACAGTGTTGACTGGCTTCAACAACTCCACAGAGGAAAATTTGGGTGAAATTACACTCAAAACGTTTGCTGAAGGAGTAAGCAAGGAAACATTGTTCCAAGTGTTGCCCAAGGACATGGCATACAATGTGATCCTCGGTAGGTCATGGATCCATTCCATGGAAGTTGTTCCTTCCACGCTGCATCAAGTGATCAAATTCCCTACGCCTTGGGGGATTCGATCAATCAAAGGAGAGCAACGAGTAGCAAGGGAGTACTACTCGGTTGCGTTGAAAAGTGGAGTCGCCCCGACCGGGCCAAAACAATAGCAACTAATGCAACCGGGGTCAAGCGAGGAGGACCTCTGAGGAGAAGTTGAAAAGATCCCGGTTTGCATTCAAGAGCCTCGGAAACAAAAAGCCGAGGACTCCACTATTGAAGAACTAGAGTCTTTCACCTTATTGAAAGATTTTCCCGAAAGAAAGGTATTCGTCGGCTCAGAGTTGGACCCGGAGTCGAAAAAAGCGATCATTGAAGTTTTAAGGTCCAACAACGATTGCTTCGCTTGGTCTCATTCAGATATGATTGGTATCGATCCGGAGATCATGACCCACAAACTGAATGTGGACCCAAAGTTCACCCCGGTGAAGCAGAAGAAGAGACCTCACGTCGGGGTTAAAAAGAAGGCAATCGAAGATGAAACCACAAAGTTGCAAGAAAATGGTTTCATAAGGGAGGTAAAGTACCCCGAATGGCTGGCTAATGTGGCTGTCGTACCGAAGAAAAATTGCAAGTGGAGAATGTGTGTAGATTACACCGATTTGAACAAGGCTTGCCCCAAAGAATCCTACCCATTGCCACAAATAGACAGGTTAATAGACTCCACGGCTGGACATAAACTATTAACCTTCCTGGATGCTTATTCGGGTTATAACTAAATCCTCATGGACCCGAAAGACGAAGAGAAAACCTCGTTCATCACTGACCGAGGTACTTTATGCTATAAAGTAATGCCCTTCGGTCTGAAAAATGCTGGGGCGACGTATCAAAGGTTGGTGTGTCGCATGTTCAAAGAGTATATTGGAAATCTGTGGAGGTCTACATAGATGATATGCTCATCAAATCGGTTCGAATGGAGGATCATTTGAATCATCTAAGGTAAGCTTTTGCTGTTCTAAGGCAATATGGCATGAAGTTGAACCCTGAGAAGTGTGCCTTCGGTGTTGGATCAGGTAAATTCTTGGGATTCATTGTCTCCAAACGAGGTATCGAAGCAAACCCTGACAAGATTAAAGCTATCGAGGAAATCCCCGAAGAGCTTACCGGAGTGAAAGAAGTTCAGTGCTTAACTGGCCGAATCGCTGCCTTGAGTCGTTTCATCTTAAGGTCCTCGGAGCGATGCCACAAATTCTTCTTTGTTTTGAGAAAGAACAACCACTTCGAATGGACACCGGAGTGTAAAGAAGCACTGAAAGATTTGAAATGCTACTTGGCTAACGTGTCGTTGCTCGCCAAGCCTAAGGATGGTGAAATATTGCTGGTTTACTTGGCTGTGTCCGAGGTGTCAGTCAGCGCAGTCCTGGTTTGGGAGGAAGATGGCAAGCAACAACTCATCTACTATATGAGCAAGACACTCCTCGATGCTGAAACCAGGTACCCACACTTGGAAAAACTAGCACTTGCTTTAATTGTTACTGCCCGAAAACTACGACCCTATTTCCAATGCCACCCAATAGCGATAATTTCAACTTTCCCCCTGAGAAGTATATTGGACAAACTGGATTTATCGGGGAGGTTATCAAAATGGACAGTAGAATTAAGCGAATATGACATCACCTATCAACCCCGAACAACCATCAAATCCCAAGTTTTGGCCGACTTCGTAGCTGATTTTAGTGTTGGAATTCTGCTCGAAGCCGAAAAGGAGAACTCAATATCGAAAGGAACGGCTTCGGGGATATGGATACTTTATACCGATGGGGCAACTAACTCCAATGGCTCGGGGTTAGGCATAGTCTTGAAAGCACCCACTGGGGAGAAAATCAGGCACTCGGTTCGATTAAAAAAAGTGACCAATAATGAGGCTGAATATGAAGCGGCTCTAGCAGGCTTGGAGTTGGCTAAAGAACTGAGGGTGGAGAGAATTGAGCTAAGGTGCGACTCCCAGTAGGTGGTGAACCAAGTGCTCGGCGAATACACGGCTCGAGAGCCCAGAATGCAGCTATTCTTAGACCGAGCACAAAGGATTTTAGCACAATTCCAAGAGTGGCAAGTTAAGCAAGTGCCTCGTGAGGAGAATACCGAGGCTGATGCCCTGGCAAATTTGGGTTTGGCGGTCGATGAAGCCCACTCGGGGACTGATTCAGTGGTTCGGTTGTTGTCCGCGCAAATGAGAGAGATGAAATTGCAGGTCAACTCGGTGGACAACAAATGGGATTGGCGAAGTAAATTCATCTCTTACTTCTACTCGGGGATTGTTCCCCAGGATAAAAAGGAGGCCAAAAAGTTGAGGACCCAAGCGGCTTCATACCACTTGATCAAGGGTAGTTTGTACAAGAGGTTATATTGCGGCCCGATGGCAAGTGTCTGGGTCCCGATGAGGCTAGATATGTGATGGCCGAGGTGCACGAAGGCGAGCGTGGCAATCACTCAGGGGGAAAGTCTTTGGTGCGCAAGTTACTTAGAGCTGGGTATTATTGGCCCACCATCAGCGCAGATGCAAAGGCCTTCGTGCAAAAATGCGATAAGTGCCAACGACACGCACAGATGATCCATCAGCGGGCCGAATCTCTGCATTCGGTCGTGTCACCATGGCCTTTCATGAAATGGGGGATGGATATTGTTGGTCCATTGCCAAAGGGAAAAGATGGTGTTCGGTTTATTCTAGTGTTAACCGATTACTTTTATGAAATGGGTCGAAGCAGGAGCTCTCACTGAGGTTAAACAAAAACAAGTAATCGATTTCATCAAGAAAAACATCATCTACAAGTTTGGTATCCCGAGGGAGATTGCTTGCGACAATGGTAAACAGTTCATGGGAGCAGCCATCACTGATTTCTTCAAACAATGGGGAATCAAAAGAATTGCTTCGACCCCTTATCACCCAAGTGCCAATGGCCAAGCTGAGTCTTTAAATAGAATTATAATCGAAAATCTCAGAGTTTCCAGGTGTGCTATGGGCCATGCGGACAACGGAGAAGAACAGCACCTGTGAGACTCCCTTTTCATTGGCTTATGGTATGGATTCCCTTATACCCGTGGAGGTGGGCGAACCAAGTCTTCGGTATGCTCACACCACCGAAGACGCAAATCAACAAGCCATGCGCATTGAATTGGATATGCTCGAGGAGAAAAGAGAGCTGGCTTTGGTTCGGCTGGTCGCATAGAAAAGACACATCGAAGCATATCTCAATAGGAAGGCCAAACTTAGAGATTTTAAAGTTGGCGATTATGTGCTAAAGGCTACAAACCAGTCAACGAAGGAAGAAAATGGGGGAAAGCTTGTTGCGAATTGGGAAAAACCTTACAGAGTCAAAGCAATTATTGGGAAAGGATCTTATCAAATTGAAGATCTACAAGGTGTGCCCGAACCTTTAAATTGGAACATCTCCAATTTAAAGCAGTACTACTTCTAATCGAGGTAAATATCCCTTGCTCATTTAAAATTTACCCACAGCCTCGAGCAGAACAACGCGCCTAAAGGCTTCGGTCGAAATGTACTAACTTGCTCCTCGTTTCATTCTGCTTGACCTTTTCAGGAAGCAGATTAAACGATTTCCAGTGCCCGGGTCTTCATCAAGATTCACACCCGAACACTGGGGGGAGTAAGGGGCGAGTTGCAACCGAGGTCGAAAATGCGCCTCCCAACCGAAGACCATCTATTCAACAACCAGGGACTGACACCCGAGGAGTAGATTTAGTACATTGTAATTTTGTCCGATAGTGGCACATTGTTAATTTGTTTTTCACCCAAGGTCCGCTTCGACTTGGTTCCATGTAAAAGCCAATTTCGGCCTGTTAATATTATCAATGAAATAAACTTCATTCCATAACTTTATGTTTCTATAAATTTGCACTCCGAAGTTGCACTTTAAATGCATCGACTCAAGGACGAGACGTCGTTCTAAGTTTGCATCGGTTGAATTCAATTAAGTCTTGCAAACGAGCTATTTATTCTAAAGTGTTCGGTACATACAAAAACTAACACTTAAGATAAAGGTACTAAGTCATTTCATTAGAAAGCTCGAAGGCTGAAAGTATCTACATCAAAAGGACCCGAAGGTCCAAAACATAAGCATAAAAAAGCCCGAAGGCTTATACAAAAACAAAAAATGCTATCAGAAGTCTAAGCCTCGGGAGCATCACCTCCCTCCTCGGAGCCCCCCTCGGCATCTTCTTCCTCCTCCTCATATTCATCGTCGCTCGAGGCCTCACTTGATGGGAGGTCATCAATGATAGCTTGAGCCTTTGCCGCCTTCCCCTCGGCTTTTGCTATTTCCTCCTCCAAGTTGAGCTTGCCAGCGCGGCATTTCTTAAGCAGCTTCAACCGAGACTTAATGATGGCCCATTTTTTATCCAGCTCAGCCCTCTTAACCTTGATCTTAGCTCTATTTTTACAATCGGCAATTTCGTCCCGAAGAGCTTCGACCTCGACCTCCTTAGCTGAAAGTTTGGAGGTCTCACCCTCCAACTTCTGGATATGGAGCACATGATTTCTCAGCTGCTCATGATGTTTTTTGGCCATCTCCTCGGCCTTGCCCTTCGCTTGAGTCAGCTCGGCACTTAGTCTCGCAGCTTCCGCCTCCAGGCTCGAGCGTTAAGCTTGGAACTCATCACCGAGGGCACGAATTTTTGCCTCGAAAGAAGCTTCGGCCTCAAGCAAATCGGACGGGGACTTGGATAATCTAGCCCTCAATTCGGCTATTTGAGCCCTGAAGCTGTCGTTCTGCTTGTCCCAAGCACGAGCCACACGCTGCACCTCCTCGGCTCTCGTAGTCTCGAGCTCAATAGCTCTCAACGACAGGATAAATCCCTGAGAGAAAGTTTGTCAAAGATCAGCATGAAGGAACATCCACAAAGAAGAAATGAATTTAAAGGATCAAAGCTTACTCTGAGAGCATTGGCGGTGAGGGTAGTGACTAGCTGGGCTGGAGGGAATGACTGCACCACTTTATCTTCTTCTGGACCGAGCAGGGGTATAAGGCTCAATATATCCCCTCGAGTGCTTGACAGCAAGTTGGAAGAAGTTGACACCTCGAGCTTTCGAAAGGACCCAACCGAGGATGAAATCCTCGCGGGTTCATATTGCGCCCGAACCGCGCCAACTTCAGCTCTCCCCTCGGTAGCAGCAGACCTAGCCTCTCCAACCTTGGCTTTGCCCCTAGACTTAGCAATCACTGCCTCGGCTTCCAACTCCTGGTCCTCGAGGTCCACCACCTCGACCATTCTCAGGATTGCCAAGTCCATGGCGGCAACATCGTCAGGTTCGTCGATCAGCCCCCGGTGTGGTTCCGCCGTGACCTAGGGCCTAGTAGAAGTCGCTGCCTCGGTGCGAGGAGCCACGGAGCGGGAGGATTTCTTGGAAGCTGCCCTCTTCCTTTTCACACCTGCAAAAGGTAACATGAAAGAGCTTTAATAAGTAAAAGAATGAAGAAAAGCGAGGATCAGCAAGACGACTAAGAATGGTGGTTACCTTTGGAGGACCCCTGACCGGGGGCCCCCTTTGAAACTTTTGAAGATTTTGCAGCCTTCAACTCCTTCAAATCACCTGCCACCGAAGCCAGATCATCATCTGACTCGGTACCATCTTCGTCTTTCTTCTTCTTCTTCTTTTCATCTTTCTTCTTCTTGCTTTTCTTCGTGTTAACATCACGGTTCGGAAAACCTAATACCGAGGAGAAAGAGGTCAACAAAGCGAAGCAAAAATTCCAAAACAACACATCAAGTAAAACATCACAAAGAGCTTACTATGCCGTTTACACTGCCAATCAAATTCGGCAGCCATCTTCGTCCATGTTCTTTTTAGGCGCTCGCGAGCCCCAGTCATGGCTTTCACCCATTCAGTCAGCCCCTCGGGAGAAACGATGTCAACCTTGTTGGCTAAGAAGTACCAATGAAAAAAGGTTAGCAAGCGCGAATGATCACCGGGGATGAAATAAAAACGAAGGGACACTTATGTGTGTTGTTCTACCGCTCGGGGAAACTCGGCGGATAAAACACTAGTCTCCAAAAGGATGTAGCGATCGCTCCAGCCTCGGTCCCCATGGTCCTCGCTCTTATGGAGGAGCGCAAATTCACCTCGGTTGTTTAAGGCCACAACCCCGACCTTGTGAAAGTAAGGATAGTAGAGGGAGATGAGATGCTGCAAGGTGAAATCAACCCTGACTTTCTTGCTCAGCCAATCCATGCACTGAACAACTCTCCAGACTCCGGGGGCTAGTTGAGCCAAGCATAAGTTGTATGCTCGGAAAAAATTATCGATGATCCTATGAACAGGAAGGGAGAAACCGAGGGTGAAAGGGTAGGTATAAGCAATAAAAAGCCCCTCAACGTGGTGGCAAACTCTACTTGTTAGGTTAGGGATGACCACTTTCACCCCGGGCCCAAACTTGCACTCCCTCTGGACCCGCTCAATATGGGCTTGTGTTATGCGGGTCGGTGTCGTGTTTACCGGTATGTGCCTACTCTTCTCCTCTTGATCTGCAGATTTCACTTGCAGCTTGAGATCCTTGCTGTTGTCGAAGTGAGAGGGGATGATCTGATGAGGCTCGAGCTCTTGCTCGAGGAGAATCATCGGGCCGGATGGTCCCACCTCGGTGGTATTTCCACCTTCACCCTCGCCCACGGCGTCGTCGCCCTCGGCGTCATCACCTCCATCATCACCATCTCTATGGATGACATCACTAACGCCACCTACCACCATGGCGTCATCAAACATGACGTCGTCTTCTTCTTCTATGTCAATGTCATCAGTTTCTACTGCCAAGTCACGCCTGGCTCTCGCCTTTTGACGCATAGAGCCCCCAACACCAGATATTACTTCTCCAACCTCCGCCACGGCCATTTGAACCGCCGGTGCAGCGGCGACGGCGTCGCCACTGGCAGTGACCGCGACTGAGTGTGAAGCTCTTACTCTTTCGCCTGAGCCACTCGAATATTGCTTAGATTGCGTGGTAGACATGACTGTAGTTCTAAAGTACTTAGAAATTTCTGGAAGAAAAGGATTGAACAAGTTGGAAACGGAAGGTTTTTTGGCTTTTTGATTACTGTTGTTTGCAGGTAAAGGAAGTGGTGAAAATGGAATGGGGAAGAAGTATTTATAGGTGTGGGATAAATCAAGTGGTGAAATGTCATCATTGTAACATTGGGGAAAAACAAAAAAGTGGCATGGCCGTCTGATTAACCAACGGACGGACGACATGTGTCAAGAAATAGTGATTTGAAGAGACACGGACCGTTGACAAAAATTTGAAACGCTTGGATAAGAAGCCACGTCACTCTCTCGCGGAATTTCACTCCACTCCTCGGTTGCTTCGGTAATCAACCGAGGAGTGGGGGGACTATCTGTATTGGGTAAAAGTCAGCTTGCTTATGAATCGCCCCGATGAGATAAATCGACAACCACCGGGCATGTAATGACCAACTAGTCACTGAAGCAACATAGTTAATCGCCGAAGTCAGTCATTGGGGTCGTTACCGAAGGCGAGCCGTAAGCTGAGCTTCGGTGACGTCTACCTCGATCGAATAGCAAGGCTTTACCACCGAGCACATATATGCACCTTGGTGAATCGCCTCGGTTCCAGCGGCTTTGCAGCCCACTACTTCAGCCCACTAACTCCTTCCATTAATGCCATGAGCGTGGGTCAAAGCACGACAGATAGTGGAGAACGTGGGCAAGGCTCCTAGCCCTATAAATAGTACTTCATTTTGTATTGTAGATATTCAGAAATACATATAGAAACTCTGCCGAATTTTGTACTTATTGTATTATATTGAAATCCAGTTATTTTCTTGCATTTTACGACTATTCTTGGCATTTATCCACTTTGATACGAAGTTTTGCTTATATTCTAACCCAAATTCGATTTGTGATCCTAAAACTGATTTAGGCCCATACAACAAGACTTTTCATCTCTATTTAATACTGTGATACATACGATAGTACTTTTGGACAACAAAGATTAACTACTACAAGTAATAATATTCTTTCTTTTTGCTTACATGTACTTAAATGTTACCAATCATACTACTAAAGTCATGGAGATCCCGTCATCCACATATAAAGAGTAAGGAATCTGTATTAAGATTAAAATAATAAGATCAATTGCCAGTCCCTTTATTGTTCTCTGTCTTTATCAATTTTTCAGTAGGATTTTTTACATAAAAGTACAAGTTTTAGAACTTAATTATCAAACATAGCAACATTTTAGCAAAATAATCCTATATAGAGGAAAACACAAGTTAATTACAAATATAGCAAAAACATAGCAATATTTTTCCATAACATATCAAACCCTTACATTCTTCCTCCTATTTCCCCCACTATCACTTTTGCTCCTCCCATTTCTCCCTATTTCACTTTTCCTCCCACCATTTCCCCAATTTTACTTTTATTCCTATCATTTCCCCCAATTTCACTTTTCCTCATCACATCCTCGATATATCTCGTTGTATTTCACCATATCTCAATGTTTCTAGCTGTTTCTAGATTGTTTTAGCATTTGTTTCATCTCGTTTGTGCATTGTTTCTCACAGTTTCTAAAATATTTCACCTTTTTTTGCATTGTTTCATATTATATTTTACATTTTATTTCAGATTTTTACCCTAGCCGTTTTAGACTGTTTCAGCACTATATATGTACTATTTTTGTTCCGTATCTGACTGTTTCTGCACCATTTCAACTGTTTATACAGCACCGTATCTAACTGTTTCTGCAGCACCGTATCTAACTGTGTCTGCACCGTTTCAACTGTTTATGCAGTACCGTATCTAACTGTTTCTGCACCGTTTCAATTGTTTCTGTAGCACCGTAACTAACTGTTTCTGCACCGTTTCAACTGTTTCTGCAGCACCGTATCTAACTATTTCTGCACCGTTTCAACTGTTTCTAACTGTTTCTGCACCGTTTCAACTATTTCTGCAGCACCATATCTAACTGTTTCTGCAGCACCATATCTAAAATTCGCTGCATTGTTTCAACTATTTCTAACTGTTTCTACACCGTTTCAACTGTTTCTGCAGCACCGTATCTAACTGTTTCCGCACCGTTTCAGGTTATGTTCAGGACTGTATCACCGCAAAAATTTTAAAAAAAAAGGAAGAAATTGGCTTAACAATGTTAAAGAAACGAGAGAATGAGAAAATAAAGGAAAAATTTCATCGAATAAATGCATAAAGATCGAGCTTTTGATTTTCGATACAAAAAATAGCCAAAATTTCCCCCCACAAAAAAAAAATCTTATTATGGCTATGGCTTTTGATGATGATGAAATGGATCATTCTCCAGATGGGTTCGATCGTATACCCGACCCAATAATCCTTTTAACCCTCAACCAAATTTCCGATATCAAAATCTTAATTTGTTGTCGTTCCGTTTCTAAATAGTTCAATTTACTAGTCCTACAATCCGATTCGCTTTTACTCCGGGTCAACCGGGTCATCTCCTCCACCGATTCCGATTACGACGCCGATTCATTTTTAATTTCCTTTTTCAGATTTGTAATCAAATCGCTGCATCATTTAGTTTCTCAGAAAGCGACCCCGTTGCAAAATCCGACCCGGTTGCAAAACTCCCCGGCGATGATTTTGAAGGAGTTTGAGAGGATTAGGAGCTTTTAAATTGAGCTGTCATCGGGTGATTTGAGGTTGGAAAAAGGGACTATAATTAGGTGGAAAGTTGAGTTTGGGAAGAGTTTGAGGAGTTGTGTGATTTGTGATAGTGGGTGGTTGTAAAATGTACCATAAATATTTATACTTTGCTACTAAAAATATTGTTATGTGTTGTAATTTGAAAAATATTGCTATTGTTTGTAATTAAGTGTGAAAATTTGTATATTTGTGTAAAAAAATCCTTTCCAGTACGTACCCCAACTTTTATAAAAATGTTAAAAAATATTGAGAAACTTTGATTAGATATCAAATCATTATACACAATTTTAAGATAATACTATTGAAATATGCCTCTTGAGCTATTAGTTTGATGGTGCTGATTTGACGCTGAATTGACATGATGACTAAGTTGCTGATGTGTTCTTTGAATTGCAGAAGACACCTTAGATATTTTCTGGATATTATTAGTTGTAGACTTCCTAGTCTTAAGATTTTTCAGTTGTGATTTTCCTAATCTTTAGGCATGTAGATGTTGGTGGATTAGTTCCAGCATATTAGGAAGCATCTGTTTCATTTTTTTACTGCTATTCAGTTAGGATCTAGGTGTATTTAAGCAGCTTCATTCAGCTTAATACAACACATCTTCTTTTCCTCTCTAAGTCTTTTGTTCTCTATCTGATAAACACCTTCAAATTGGTATCAGAGCCCTTTTTCTTAAGGGACCTATGAGTGACTTGTGAGTGTTGTCTGAGTGAGAAACAAAAGGCCAACCTACTTCCCTGAAAAACTATCGGAACACATGGAATCAGAAAACTCTTCTAGTTCTTTTGCAATTCCTCCGCCAGAGTTTGATGGAGAGAATTATCAGGTATGGGCAATCAAGATGAAAACTCACATGGAGGCATATGATCTCTGGGATGCAGTAGAGGAGGATTATTAAATTCCTGCTTTATCTGGCAATCCAACAATGGCTTAGATCAAACTTCACAGGGAATAAAAGACAAGGAAGTCCAAGGCGAAAGCTTGCTTATATGCTGCATTCTCACCAACCATTTTCCCCGAGTCATGGTACTAGAATCAGCAAAAACAATTTGGGATTTTTTTAAAGAAGAATACCAAGGAGATGAGAGAATCAAAGGCATGAAAGTGATGAATCTCATCAGAGAACTTGAGATACAAAGAATGAAGGAATTCAAAACTGTCAAAAAATACCCGGACAAACTTCTTAGCATTGTGAATAAGGTAAGAATGCTGGGTAAGAAGCTTCCTGATAGTAGAGTTGTTAAAAAGATTCTTGTAACATTGTCTGAGAAGTTTGAACAAACTATTGCTTCCTTAGAAAATACTAAGGATCTGTCACAGATAACTTTGGCAGAAGTACTAAATGCATTGCAGGCACAAGAGTTGAGAAGGTGAATGAGAGAAGAAGGGAAAGTAGAAGGTGCATCATAGATGAAGTTGCAAAGTAATGCTGGAAGCAGATACAAGAAAGTAAAAGGGAAGAAGAACCATGCTGGAAACAATCAGGTTGCTGCTAATAATGGTGGAGGCATTAACAACTCTAGAAGCAACAAATGAGATAAGTTCCCTCCGTGTCAGCATTGTGGAAAGAAGAATCACCCTCACTTCAAATGCTGGAGAAAGCTGGATATGAGATGCAGAAAGTGCAATAAGTTAGGGCATGCTGAAATAATTTGCAAGCCCAAAGATCATCAGCAAGAAATTGAAGCTTAGGTTGCAAATCAGCAAGAAGAAGAGCAGTTATTTGTCGCAACTTGTATTAAGGGCAGCAGTTCCAACGACAGTTGGTTGATCGATAGTGGTTGCAGTAACCACATGACAAATGATGAAACACTCTTCAGGGAGCTTGATAGATCTACAACATCAAAAGTCAAGATAGGCAACAGTGACTATATTGCCATAAAAGGAAAAGGAACATTGGCTTTTGAAACATACTTAGGAAGTAATGTTGAGCTCATTAAAGGGTTTAAAAGAGAGATGATGAAAGTTTTTGAAATGACGGATCTTGGAGAGATGGCTTTCTTTCTTGGAATGGAGATTAAGCAAAGCCAAGATCAGACATTCATTTTTCAGAGAAAGTATGCGAAGAAAATTCTAAAGAAATTTAGAATGGAAGACTGCAAAAGTATGAGCATGCCTATGAATCAACATGAGAAGTTGATGAAGGAGGATGGTGCTGAAGGCGTACTAAAATGAAGCTATAGAAGCTTGATAGGATGTCTGATGTATCTTACAGCAACAAGACCAGACATATTGTATGTTGTAAATGTACTATCTAGATTTTTGAATTCTCTAAGTGAAATTCATACAAAAGCTGCAAAAAAAGTGCTCATGTATGTCAAAGGTACAATAGATTATAGATATTCGTTGACTGACAACAAGACGATGAAGAACATACTTGGAGGAGGCAAATGATGCAACCAGTATTCGTGCTGATCAAGTGCTCAATCCATCGAGGTCGGTCACACGAAGTCAAGTCAAGCCAAGCTTCTGCACAATGTGCACATTCAGCTGGTGTGGCCGGGAGGAAGCAACCGTTTGGAGGCTGAGTGGTAGAGCTCGAGATATGAGAGCTACATTTGCAAGCTCGAGCCTGAGGTTGGAAGTGACCGAATGCTGATCATTGACGCATGAACATTAAAGCGACCGAAGGGTTACAAATGTGCCCGAGTCAAGAGAGCAGTCGTGTTTCACTGTGTCGAGGCCGAAGCACTCTTACACAAGTCAAGAGTGCCCGAGCACAGTACTTACTTCGGCCTTACGTGGCTTTGTTTCAATAGTCGTCTGCGACCATTTTCCTAGTTTACCCTTGGGGCTATCTATATAAACCCCTTAGCTTAGTTCATTTTGGATAGTTGATTTTGGTTTAAATATATTGATAAGCCGAGTGCTTCTTAACTCCGTCGTGAGTGAACCCTGTTGTGGGATTGTTAATGTAACTTGTGCCAATCGGTGGATTCCGTTTGAAAAACTTCTTCTTTGGTCATTCAATTTGCAAGAAGTTTGTTAGGTCTTCTTGAGGATTGTTGCTTAGCTTTAGGTGTTTCTATTGCCTTTCGATTCGAGTGGCCCCAAGACTAGTTCCTTGGATTCATTTGAATGAAGCTTAGAGCTGTCTAGCTTATATCTTTATTTTCTGTCTTGTTTTTCGCTGTCGTTTATGTTCGGTTGCTAAGATCCCATTTAGCTTGCACTATCTTGGTATCAGAGCACAATTTGTGCTTGTTCTTACAACCCCAATCTTGTTCTACGTTATCTTTACTTTCGTACGTTTGTGTCTTTGTTTCAGTTTCATGCGATTTGGATTCACCACTGTTTGGAGCTTTGGAAAAATACCATTTCGTACATTGTTTTTCGACAAGAGTTTTTCGAGGTTTTGAACTGACCAAACGTTGGTGTTGCTGTTTGAAAACCCTAGTTGAGTTTTTGTTGTTTGATGTTAAAACTGGTGATTATTGGTTGACCCCATTGCATCGAGATTTTGTTAGTGATTTTGAAGGTACTCGGCGAGCCAATGCCTTGATCGAGTTGCATGCAAAGGTGAAGAAGAACCTCGAGGAAGCTTATGCAAAGGTCGCATCAAAGAAAAACAAGGGGCGAAAGAAATTGGAATTAAAGAAGGGAGATTGGGTTTGGGTTCACTTCCGAAAGGAACGCTTCCTGAACCAAAGGAAAGGAAAGTTGGCTCCTCGAGGGGATGGTCCATTCCAAGTGTTGACCAAGATCAACAATAATGCTTACGTGATCGACCTCCCTGGTGAGTATAATGTGTCAACCATCTAATATGTTGCTGACTTAGTTCCTTGTGTTGTAGGTCAAACTTCAGAGGATGAGGAGGGCTCGATTTCGAGGACGAAATCTTCTCAAGAAGGGGAGGATGATGTAGCCCGAACACGTGCTGATCAAGTGTTCGATCCACCGAGGGCAATGACACGAAGCCAAGCAAAACTTCTACACGATGTTCACATTTACTTGGCTTCGCCGAAGGAAATAAACTACTCCGAAGCTGAGTATTCGAGCTCAAGAACCGAAGGCTTCATCTATAAGCTTGAGCTCGATGAAGAGAATGACCGAACCTTAACCGAGCACTCAACGTCGGCGCCGAAGTAAAATCCAGTAATCGAAGGAAGGGCGATCGGTGTCAAGGATGAGCTGAGCCGAGCGACCAAGCACCGAAGTAAAGAAGCTCGAGCTCAAGTGTTCGAAGTCACGTGTTCGGTTGAAGGAGTGACCGAACCCTCACTAAAACAGCCCTATGTGGCTTACTTATATTGGTCGCCTGTGACCATTTACTATTTTGTCCTTAGCCTAGTCTATAAATACTCATTTACATTTCATTGTATAGTTAGTCTTTGATGAATATTGAACGTAGTAGTTGCTATTAAAGTATCTCCGATGGAGCCGAACCCCGACGTGGGATTTTAAGAACTTGTGTCAATCGGTATGAGTCATCCAAACATTTTCTTCTTGGTCATTCAATTTGCAAAAAGCGTTGTCTTTCTTGAGGATTGTTGCTTAGTATAGGTGATTTTTGATCTTCATTCGATCGAGCTTGAGACAAGTTCCTCACTGTTCTTTCGAATCAAAGCAAGTCTTGTCTTGCTTCTATCTTTTATTTCTTGTTGTTCTTCCGCGTTTTCATATTTAGTTATTCCTTCGGGTTTGCTTGCACCAGACACTTCGGTGTCGATAAAACTCTTGGTATCTTAACCGAGCAGTTTCATTGGCCCAAGATGCGAAGAGATGTAGAAAAGCTTTGCAATGCTTGTTTAGATTGAAGGAAAGCTAAATCGAGGTCCAACCCTCATGGTTTGTACACTCCGTTTTCTGTTCCTAACTGTCCTTTGGTTGATATATTTATGGACTTTGTGATGGGGTTACCAAGGACGAGGGGTGGGCATGATAGCATCTTTGTCGTGGTCGGCCATTTTTTCAAAATGGCTCACTTTATCCCGTGCAAGAAATATGATGATGCACAACATGTAGCTACTTTGTTTATTTCTATTGTGTTGAAATTGCATGGTGTGCCTCGTACTATTGTGAGTGACCGAGACTCTAAGTATTTGAGTCATTTTTGGAAATGTCTATAGGGTGCCCTTGGCACCAAACTGCTATTCTCGACGTCTCATAATCTTCAAATTAATGGACAAACCGAGGTAGTCAACCGAACCTTAGGAGCGCTGCTTCGAGCAACGACCAAAGGTTTGGCCGAAAACTGGGCAGACCGTTTGCCCGTGATGGAATTTGCATACAACTGTACTGTGCATCGAATGATTGGAATGACTCCATTTGAGTGTGTGTATGGTTTTAACCCTTTTAATTCCACTTGATATAGCCCTATTGCCTCGAGATGCTTTTGTTGATTTTGAAGGTACACGCCGAGCTACTGCTTTGCCCAAGCTCCATGCCAAAGTGAAGAAAAATCTCTAGGAAGCTTATGCCAAGGTAGCATCAAAGAAAAGCAAGAGGCGTAAAAAGTTGAAGTTAAAGAAGAGAGATTGGGTTTGGGTTTGGGTTCACTTCAGAAAAGAAAGGTTTCCGAACCAAAGGAAAGAAAAGTTGGACCCGAGAAGGGATGGTCCGTTTCAAGTACTAAACAAGATCAATATCAATGCATATGTGATCGACCTACCAGGTGAGTATAATATATCCAACACATTTAATCTATTGAGGCCGGTCACACGAAATCAAGCCAAGCTTCTGTATGATGTGCACATTCAGCTGGCATGGCCGGGAGGAAGAAACCATTCGGACACTGAGTGGTCGAGCTCGAGATATGAAAGCTACATTTGCAAGCTCGAGCCCGAGGCTGGAAGTCATCGAATGCTGATCATTAACGTTGGAGCGACCGAAGGGCTACAAATGTGCCCGAGGCAAGAGAGCGTCCGTGTTTCTCTGTGCTGAGGCTGAAGCGACCTAACACAAGTCAAAAGTGCCTGAGCACATTACTTACTTCGGCCCTGCATGGCTTTGTTTCATTGGTCGTCTGGGACCATTTTTCTATTTTACCCTTTGGGGCTATATATATAAACCCCTTAGCTTAGTTCATTTTGGATAGTTGATTTTGGTTCAAAGATATTGATAAGCTGAGTGCTTTGTCAATCGGTGGATTCTGTTTAAACAACTTCTTCTTTGGTCATTCAATTTGCAAGAAGCTTGTTGAGTGTTCTTGAAGATTGTTGCTTAGCTTTAGATGTTTTTATTGTTTTTCCATTCGAGTAGCCCCAAGACTAGTTCCTTGGGTTCTTTTAAACGAAGCTTAGAACTGTCTAGCTTCTATCTTTATTTTCTGTATTGTTTTCCGCCGTCGTTTGTGTTTGGTTGCTAAGCTCCCATTTAGCTTGCACCAGCAAATCAATGTGCTGATTTTCTGGTAGTCGAAGAGCGCAAAAAGTGAAGCAGATTTGAGATAGAGAACATGGAGTTTGTTTATATTTTAAATTGTGTTGCTTATGAAAGATGTTTAAATAGTTTCTTTTTCAATGTACCAAAAAAAAGGTTATAAATAGCAGTACTAATTTGACAGTCTTCAACTAGCTTTTCTGCACCTTTTTATAAACGTTTACATAATGTTGGCTCTAAATAATTTGATTGAATAAGTAACTTGGGTTTTTTTGGGTGAGGGGGACTTTCAGGTTCCTCAAATAAAAAAAGGGATAAAGTCTTTAAGAATTGGGTGAGGGAGACACTTTTAATATTAATACTAATTACTAATATTTTAAAAACCCACATGTTTTTTTATTTACACAAAGCCCCCCACTTTCTTATCTCCCAACCCCAGCCCCCCACTTTCTTATCTCCCAACCCCAGCCCCCCCCCCCCTTCGGACCCCCATCCCTCTGCGCATCCACCACTACACCACCACCCACCGCCATCTTCTACCACCCACCACCACTTTCTACCACTATCCACTACTCACCACCACCTCCTATCACCCTCCACCACCAACCACCACCTTCTACCACCCTCCACCATCAACCAACACTTTCTACCACCATCCACCATCACCCCCACCGCCCTTCACCACTATAATAAAAGGATATGTACACATCAGTCGAGATGTGTACACATCTGACGAGATGTGTACACGTCTATTCCAGCCGTGAAAAACATTTTCAAAATTGTATAAACATGTGAAAAATATGCTTATTCATCCGAAAATATATGTGAAATGACTAGAAATAAAAAAAAAACATGAAAAAGAATGAAACATTGAAGAAGAAGAAGAAGAAATGAGAAAAATGAAGAAAAGATAAAATGAATACGAAGAAGAAAAAAAATGGAGACGAAGAAGAAGAAAAATAACAAAGATGGTGATGAAATGAAATTTGAAAAGAAATCTTAAAGAAAGAAGAAAAAGAAGAAGAAAAAAGAGGGAGAAAGAAGAAAGAGAGAGAAAAATAAAAGTTTGAAATTATTTGAATAGGTGAGAGAGTAAAAGTGGGTGGGAAGGAGGGAAAACAAAATATTTGATTTTTTTTTAATTTGGGGTGTTTTTGTAAATTTTAGATATTTTTCTTCTACTCACAAGTTTTAAATATTACAATTCGGTACTCACTTAAGTTAATTACTTTTTGTTCCTTTTTCTTTTTTTAAACTTGAGAGGATCCTATGCCTCTTTTACACAAGTAACTTTTACACCGTCAACGAAAAAGCTTAAATCTTAGGTAAAGTTCCTAGTTTCAACTTTCCGAATAAAGATTAGCACATTTATCAACCAGCTCTATAAAGTTTTCAAATGGATATTGAAAAATAGAGTTAAAATCTCAAATGGTCACTCAACTTTGAGAAATTAACCACCAAAGTCACTTTGCTTTGGTTGGTCCCAAAATGGTCACTCAGCTTAGGGAAAATATCTCCAAAAGTAACTCTGGTCGGTTGCACCGTCATCCACCGAAAAGCTAAGGTGGCTTTTTAAAATATTTTTTTTGTATTCCCGTATGTCCCACTTTCTTTGCCATGTAGGACTTTTTTATTAGTTACTAATTTTCTGCCACGTGCAATGCACGTGCATCTTTAATAATTAGTACGAAAATTATAAATATTTTATAATAAGCAAATATATATATATATATATATATATATATGCTCGTTAATTAAAGAAAAAAAATTCAACATTTTGACAGTAGCGAGGAGAAGGAAAGGAAAAGTATGGATTAGTTGAAAGAGCTACTTCTTCGAGCTGCCGTACCGGCTATTGGTCTATCTCATATTCGCAGAAGAAGGAACTTGCTTAATGTAATCATAAAAAGCTAATTTTTCAGGGACCAGATAAACTTTGATTTCGGCGAACCCAGCACCAACTCTTCAATAGATTAAATATAAGTTCAAAGTACTGATATATCGAATCCTTTTCGATCGAAGTTTTTTATTTTTGCAGTACATAATCATACTAAATATTACTAACTGTACGAATGCCAGTAATTAATATTTGAACGATTTTAATCACATTTTATTATATATTAAGTACGAAGGCCAGATAATTGTTTGACATTCTCCTAATTCCTAATGCATAATAAAAATAGCAAGAAAAAGTATTGATATTAAGTTGAATACTTGATATATTATAAAATTTTCATGATTAAAATTGTTCAGATATTAATTACTGGCCTTCGTACAATAGTAATTTTTAGTATGACTATGTATTGCTAAAATAAAAATATCGACCGAAAAGGATTTGATATATAAGTACTTTGAATTTATATTTTTTTTCTTTTTTAATTATGAGCAACTATACATGCTTCTTGCATTTATAATTTTTGTACTAATTATTAAAGATGCACGTGCATTGCACGTGGCAGAAAACTAGTAACTAATAAAAAAGTCCTACATGGCAAAGAAAGTGGGACATACGGGTATATAAAAAATTAAAAAGTCACGTCAGCTTTTCGGTGGATGACGGTGCAAAAACCGACCAGAGTTACTTTTGGAGATATTTTCCCTAAGCTGAGTGACCATTTTGGGACCAACCAAAGCAAAGTGACTTTGCTGGTTAATTTTTCAAAGTTGAGTGATCATTTGAGATTTTAACTTTTGAAAAACATAATAATAATGATTTAAAGTTAAAAATGCAGATAGTATGGAGTACAATTTAAGCCCCCGTTTGGACATAGTTTTTGGGCAGTTTTTTGGGTCATTTTTTTTGGAGATTTTTTGGGATTTCAAATCTCAAATCCCAAATTCCCAAAAACTCAACCAGTTTTTGGGAGTTTTTGGGAAATCTCCTCACAAACTTCAAATTTTTTTCCGAGTAAAATGTATGTCCAAACAAAATTTCAACTTCCCACATTCCAAATCCCAAATCCCAAATCATGTCCAAACGGGGCTAAGTTTCACTATATCAGTCTAATTAAACCGTTTTTAAAGGTCATTATGTTATCTTCTAGGTTACCATATTAGATTTGCTATAGAGAATTATGTGTAGGTCTAATTTAATCTGAAAGCATAACATTATCAATTACACAGAACTTATGCCAATTTCACGAAGCAAAGATATAAACACCGTTGTATGGGCAAGTACATGGGAAAGTACCGGGTTTGAGGAGGAGGCATGTGGCACAATTGCCATGGAGCTCTGTGCAAAGATGATTGAATAAACAAACATGTTGGTATTTGTGTATCAGGCTTGTATCCTCATCCACCCTCCTTCACTAGACAAACTTGTTGTATTCATAGGAAACATTTCATTCTTTATTTCATAATAATCCCATTCCCTTCCCCATATCTCTTCACTTACCATGTTGTCTCCAACTCCATTTCCCTATATACTCCATTATCCACTTCCATTAGATTTTATCCATTACTTAAAAGAGTATAAATATGATCGATGTATTCATAGTGTGAAAAAATTTACATTATTTGATCACATCAAAATAATTGAAGTGACTATTTATAAAAAGTGGAAGTAATAAACGGAAGAATACCACGTGTTAGACCATCCTAATCTTATCTTGTATATTCAAATATATTTTGATAACATTAGTTTGAATTGTAGTCTGGCCGATTAGGAGTCTGTAGATAATTCAATCTTATCTCTTCTAACAATCTTGTATATTCTCCTATATAAACAATATGAAATGAAGCAACTATTCAAGGGCTTCAAACGTTTGAGTTCTACTGCGCAGTACATTTCACATGGTATTAGCCGGGTTCCCTTTCTAAAAACATCTACAAATCTCTTTTCTAGCATCAGATTATTCTCGACTCCTACTCACATCTCAATGGCAACTTCTTCCTCTTCACTATCCCTCTCATCCTCTTCATCTTCAAGTACTTCTTTGCCTTCTCCTAAGTCCAATACTCTCAACCATGCTCACCATTTTATTTCAATAAAACTCTCACCAACCAATTACCTCTTCTGGAAAACTCAACTCCTCCCCTATCTTAAAGGACAAAATCTTCATGGTTTTATAGATGGATCAAATCCTTGTCCTCCAGACTTATCTCCCATTGAAGGATCTGAGAGTTCTCAACCAAATCCGCTTTATTCTCTCTGGATTCAACAAGATCAACTTATTATGAGTCTCCTGATCTCTTCCCTTTCCGAAGAAGTTCTGCCTATTGTCATCGGCTTGAACTCATCCAAAGAAATTTGGGATGCACTTGTAGCAGCCTTGTCCTCCCCCTCGAACACAAGAATTTTTAACATTCATATGCAACTTCAAAATCTCAAGCAAGATGATCTTTCTGTTACTCATTTTCTTCAAAAGGCTAAACTTCTTTCCGATGAATTAGCTGCTGCAGGCCGACCTCTTTGTCTCGCTGATTTTAACATTTACATATTCAAAGGTCTCCGTCCTGAATTTAAAGACATTATCACCACACTCTCTGCTCGGCCTGAACCCGTGACGTACTCTGAGCTTCATAGCCTTCTCCTTAACCATGAGTTTATCAATGGAACCTCATTGTCCTCTCTATCTATTTTCTCTCCCTCTCCCGGCCTTAATGTCACTCCAATTGCCAATCTAAGTCAAAAATCCACCAATTTTGATCGGGGCAGCAACTCCTTTAGGTGTCGTGGTAGAAATAATCGTGGAAGAGGAGGTCGTGGTGGTCGAAGTAATTATTCCAACAATTATTCCAAACCTGCTTTCAATAGTGGACATAATTGGCAGAATGATACAAGGTCGCGGTGTCAAATTTGCAATGGATCTAACCATCTCGCTCCAGATTGTCTCCAACGCTACAATCACTCCATCAACCCATCTGCACATCTGTCGCATCAAGCCCCGATTCCAGCGACGCAAAATTGGTTTCCAGACACCGGCGCTACTCATCATATTACTCCTGATTTATCAAGCTTTAACCAATATGAGGAGTACAAAGGTAATGATCAATTGCAAGTGGGAAATGGCCAAGGTTTAGCAATTCATAACACTGGTACAACCTCATTTTCTAACTCTTCTCTGCAAAAGTTTAATTTAAAAGATATCCTTCATGTTCCTTCAATTACTAAAAATCTTCTATCTGTTCAAAAATTTGCACTTGACAATGATGTTTTCTTTGAATTTCACCCTAATTATTTTCTTGTCAAGGATCAAGCAACCAAGACACCTCTTCTTTCCGGAATGAGTAGCAATGGTCTTTACACCTTTCCAATCAAGCGTCGCTCCTCAACTTCACCTTCCGCTCATTTAGCAGTCAAGCCCTCTTCCTCATGTTGGCATCTTCGCCTAGGCCACCCTCATCAACGTGCTCTTCAGCAAGTGCTTCATCAACACAAGCTTCCTTTCACTAGTTCTAGAATGCATAACTTATGTAGTGCTTATCAACTTGGCAAGTCACATAAATTGTCGCTTCCTTCTCGAGTTAATAAAAGTTCTTCAGTTTTGCAATTAATTTTTGCTGATGTATGGGGTCCTTCCCCATTCTTGTCATCTGATGGTCATAAATATTTGCTAGTGTTTGTTGATGATTTTTCTGGAATTACATGGTGTGATCCAATTTTTCTAAAATCTGATGTTGAAAATATTTTTCTTCAATTTCGCCTCCTAGTCGAACGCCAATTTGATACCAAAATAAAAGCTCTTCAAACTGATGGAGGTGGGGAATTTCGTCCCTTGTCCAAAATTTGTGCTCAATTGGAAATAATTCATAGATTGGCCGCTCCTCATACTCATGAACAACAAGGTAAGGTAGAGCGCAAACATCGACATATTGTCGAGACAGGATTAAGTATCATGGCTCATAGCTCAACACCTTCAAAATTTTAGCACTTTGCTTTTGAAACAGCAGTTTACCTAATTAATAGACTTCCTTTTCCTATTAACAATGATAAATCTCCATTTGAGCTAATTTTTCACTCTGCTCCAGATTACCTTTTCCTAAAAACGTTTGGTTGCTTGTGTTTTCCATATTTACGACCTTATAGCAAGCATAAGGTTACATATAGAAGCCAACCTTGTGTTTTCCTTGGGTATAGCACCAAACACCATGCTTATAGGTGTTTTGATAGGAGCTCAGGCCGTTTCTATGTTGCAAGGCACGTTAGATTTGATGAAACAGTGTTTCCCTTTGCTACTCAATCTATTCTTGGTCCCCCTCCCTCATTAAAATCCAACTTTAGTCCTTGGTTATCTGCTCCTTTTGTTCCTGTTAGTAATACTTTATCTTCTATAGTTGCCCCACGTTCAGAATCCCAAGCTGTCCCAAATTTCTCAAACACTGAAGTGATAGCTCATTCTAATCAACCAACTCCTGCTCCTCATCCTATTTCCTCGCCCCATATCTCATAGAAGTAAGTCGACTCATTCTTCTCCAATTCGTGCGTCTCCTGATTCAACAAGGCAGCTGCCAATGTCCAGTTCTTCTCCTCCTATATTTTCTCAAGTTGATGTCCCTGCTAATAACTCCATAATGCAGCAGCCTCCTGCTTCTCCCAATAATCTGCTGCAAACAGAACCTCCAGGGCGTCGTACGCGAGTCCAAGGTACCACTCAACGCACACATCATATGGAATTGAGAATCAATCCTAAACCAAAAATATATTCCGCTACTTTTTCCAACTCTCTAGTGTTATCACCACCCTCAATAGAACCTACATGTTTTACTGAAGCTAACAAATTCAAGGAATGGCGCCAAGCTATGGCTGCCGAGATGACAGCATTGCTAAAGAACAAAACATGGACTTTAGTGAATTATAAACCAACAATAAATGTCTTAGGGTGCAAGTGGGTTTTCCGAATCAAAAGGAATGCGTCTGGAGTTATTGAACGTTATAAAGCTCGTCTTGTGGCCAAGGGGTATCATCAAGTTGAAGGACACGACTTTTATGAGACATTTAGCCCGGTTGTGAAACCTACAACTATACGGGTTATCCTGTCTTTGGCTGTGACTAATAATTGGCCGTTGCGTCAATTGGATGTTCAAAATGCATTCTTACATGGTGAACTTCAAGAAGATATTTTCATGGTTCAACCTCCGGGGTTTGCTCATCCGCAGTATCCACACCATGTTTGTAAGCTTCAAAAATCGCTATATGGACTCAAGCAAGCGCCGAGGGCGTGGTACACAAAGCTCCAACAGTTCCTGATTTCCATAGGTTTTTCACCCTCTAAAACTGATGTTTCTCTTTTCATCTTCAACTCTCATGGAATTATTGCATATTTGTTGGTCTATGTCGACGACATAGTTGTAACAGGTAGCAATATCAAGTTCCTTGAATATATGGTGGAACAACTTGGCAGTACCTTCTCTATTAGAGACCTTGGCAAACTCAGCTTCTTCCTTGGTGTTCAAGTCACACGACATTCTGATGGTATTCATCTTTCACATGAACAATACATCAATAATCTCCTTGTTAAGGCTAAGATGCAGAATTGTAAGCCTTTACTCACTCCAATGGCCACAACAGTGAAACTCTTCAAGGGTGATAGTCCAGCCTTTACTGATCCCACTCTCTACAGACATGTTGTTGGAGCTCTTCAGTACCTCACTCTCACGCGTCCAGATATTGCCTTTGTCGTCAACAAGTTGTGTGAATTTATGCACTGCCCTTCATTAAATCACTGGACAGCGGTGAAAAGAATATTGAGGTATCTCCAACACACAAAGAAGCAGCTCTTCTTCATCTCTAAATCTCCCAATGTTCACTTGCAAGCCTTTACAGATGCCGACTGGGCTGGTTGCATAGATGATCGCAAGTCCACGGGAGGTTATGTCATTTTTCTAGGCAGAAATCTTATTTCTTGGTCATCCAAAAAGCAACGTACAGTTGCACGTTCATCTACAGAGTCCGAATACAATGCGTTTGGCGGATACAGCTGCTGAACTTACATGGATTCAGTCACTCCTTTTTGAACTTGGTATTCGGCTTCCTCATGCTCCAACTTTATGGTGTAATAATATTGGGGCTGCCTATCTATCCATCAATCCAGTTTTCCACTCAAGAACCAAACACGTGGAAATTGATTTTCATTTTGTAAGGGATAAAGTCGCTCGCAAAGATCTTCAAATTCAATTCATCTCTACAAAGGATCAACTAGCGGACATTCTAACTAAACCTCTATCCGCTGCCAGGTTTCAATTTCTTAAAGACAAACTCAAGGTGAAAGATCCACCTTCAGTTTGCAAGGGGAGTGTTAGACCATCCTAATCTTATCTTGTATATTCAAATATATTTTGATAACATTAGTTTGAATTGTAGTCTAGCCTATTAGGAGTATGTAGATAATTCAATCTTATCTCTTCATACAATCTTGTATATTCTCCTATATAAACAATATGAAATGAAGCAACTATTCAAGGGCTTCAAGCATTTGAGTTCTACTGCGCAGTACATTTCACACCACGTATTCAATTGGCACAGCATGTTAGAATATGCCAATAGTACAAAAATTCCTTGCTTTGAAAGGAAAAAATCATTAAAAACTCGTTGTGTCCTTAAGATACGTCAACAATCAATTGTAGGGTCAAATCCATGGTATGATGGTAATGGGTGCACACACCATTTACTTTCAGCACGATTAAACTATGTTGTAGCGGGTACATTGGATTTCTAACACCTACTGGCGTAAACTTTTGCATCAGTTGGAAGGTTACGTAAGTAGTTTGAATTTTCAATTATACACCTATAGCTTGAGGAGTAAGAAAACCACATTACTTAATTCTAGCGTCCATATCTTAACTTGAGAAGTTGTTATGAGGCTGTAGCATACTACTCCCAACCAATCCATTTAAGTGTCATCTTTAACTTTTAAAAATAGTTTAAAATAAGTGTTATTTTACAATATTAAGAAACTATTAATTGCTTTTTTTCTAATTTATCCTTACTCATCCCAATAATATTTATCTCAATTGAAAAGATATAAAGGATAATATTAATATAGTCAAATAATCCACTTATTAAATATAATTATCTAAATCAACTATATTTCTTAAGAGGTGCAAGTGACACTTATATGGAATGAAGGGAGTAATGAAAAATTAATTTAGTTATTCCCTATTTTACAGTGTATAAACATTTATTAGTGTTATTTAAATAAAATAGACACATTTGTTGAAATTTATGGTTTATAGACCTTTACTCCTTGGTATTCCACTTTTATAGCCATTTTTAAAAAGACTTTAACTAAATCTAGTCCACGTTTCTAGGCAATATTTTTGATAAACATGCCTCTATTATAGGGAGATAGAGAGGCAGTTACCTTATTTATTAAATAAAGTATCTCTTAATTATTTTATTAATTATATAAAATAAAGATCCTTAATTGTAGCAATCACAACCATAAAACATAATCAACACTCTTAATCCTTTTCACTGTCCTTCTTTCGATTTCATTGTCAAACAAGTCTTCGGTTTCTCCTCCCCCCCTCCCCCCCCCCCTACCGTCCATGCATAGTTCATCGGTGGATCAAAAGTAGAAATGGTCCTCTAATGTACTGCAAATAAAAAGCAAATTTTTGAAGGAGTTTTTCCAAATATTCACTCACTTGTCAAGTTATTAGTCAATTGACTCGTGAAATAAATTATAGATCATGCATATTCTTTGTATAGGTGAGCATTAAATTTTCGTATTTCAAATGCGAATCAGAGTTGAAGAGAAAGTACAATGACGATGGATTATTGTATAAACTATCCATATTCTATGTATAACATAGATGTATTTGACTAATTGTTCGAAATAGTATCTTTGCATATCCAATGAATAATTGTATTTTGGTGTTAATATAATCTATATTAAATTTATATTTGTATAATTTTTAGATATACTTAATGTATATATTCAGATGTATTTTTAACAGTACTTATATGTTGTATATTTTGAGGTTTAAATTTTTTAAGCGTGGAGATGGCAATATATATGAGATATGTACGCTTGATGTTTCTTTGGTGTATATGTAATATATTTTTAGTGGTATCAATAAAATGTATTCATGAGGTCATAAATATGCAGAATATATCACACTCATATCAATAGAATATGCAGAATATGTAGAATATGCAAAATATATTTTCAGTTGTATTAATAAAATATCTTAAGCATAATATTACCAATATATTATCTATTGAAATAATATCTCATAAATATGCAGAATATATTGCACTTGTATCAACAAAATATTTTATGTATAATAATATCAATATATTATATATTTAAATAAATATCATAAATATGTAGAATATATCAAACTCATATCAATAGAATATTTTATACATAATATTATATATTTGGAGATGTTAAGTGTATATAATTTTTACCAACTACTATTGCATATTGTGTAAATATAATAACAATTTAAATATATATTTAATATTATCTATTTAATGATTACAAATAATTTTGGTAAAACTAAATATATATAAGCGTCAAAAATTAAAAAGAATAGAAAAATCGAACAAAGAAGATGATTGTTTGGATGGAATAGGGCTCCGTAATTTTCTTCTTATTGGGTGGGAGTTGAGCTCCTTAATTTTCTCCTTTTCTTAACTACTTTTTAGAAATAGAATCAACTTAGACATATTTATATTGGATAAATTTTAGCTAGCATATGTGGAGATATTCAATGGCTATTTGAATATAGGGCCATGGTATATATTTAGTTAGATAGTGAAATTTTCCGTTCTTGTTGTTGCCAGGATTGCAGGAACTTAGTAAATTAGCCCATTCCTTTTAAACTAATAAATGTGCATGATAAGAACATTTTCAAATTCCTAGGCTTGTCTATCCGTCTTTCTCCTCTTCAGGGTCGTTGTTTGAAGTGTAACTACATTTAGTAGAATGGGAGAGACAGTGGAGCTTGATGTCTGATGATATATTCATAAGGTCCTTTGGTTTACTACTCCATGAATTGTTAGTATGGGAAATAAAATGGAAATTATGAAAAGATTAAACGTTTTTAAGGAATAACCCGTTGCAGGAGTAATTTTAATTATATATATATAGAGAACCTTTTACGGGAAATTTTGATGTGTAGTCATTTTTGGACGCGCTCAAAAAGTTTTATCCACCATTTCAAAATTAATTGAGAAATAGCCAAAAAATTGTATTAACGTTGGAAAACACCCCAGACTAGTCTCGGTATTTATACGGGGGCTTTGAATAATTATTTTGTTATGGGACTTTATATATAAAGTTTCAGTCGTTCAAGGCCGCCGTATTTTCTTATGGGACTTTATCCCATAATAAAATAATGGGATTTATCCCATAACAAAGGTCCCATTATTTTGTTATGGGACTTTATATATAAAGCTTCAGTCCCATAACAAAATACGGGGGCTTTGAACAATTTTGTTATGGAATTGAAGCTTTATATATAGTCCCATGATAAAATACTGGGGCTTTGAATAAAACTTGTTCAAAGCCCCCGTATTTTATACTGGGGTTAGTTTACTGAAGCTTCCCATTATAAAATATTGGGGCTTTGAACAAGTTTTGTTCAAAGCCCCAGTATACTGGGGCTTGTCCGGTTGTGGCTATTTCTCAGCGAATTTATTTTTGACGGCTACAAATCAATTAACGCGCGCCAAACAAGCCCATGTGCGAAATTTTTATAACTTTTACTCATGTATTGTTAATAGACATATAGAACTTGTTTGGGTGGGCTTATAAGCAGCTTTTTTTGTGGCTTATAACACTTCTGACTTTCGGCTTTTTAAGCACATAAGTGCTTATAAGCCCATAAATTTTTAAGTTACTAAATATTTGCTAATGTGCTTATTATCTTATAAACCGCTTTTAAGCTCACCCAAACGGGCTCTACTCATCTTCTAACCCGTATTATTTATAAACTGTTTATAATTTATTAAAATCTGCGCAAGTTAATTAGCCGAATCTTAGTACTGCATATCAATATTGTATAAAGTTATACAGATGTATACAATCATACTTATTTTGGTTTATACATCACCAAATGACCCTATCACCAACATATTTACCCCACCAAAGTGGAGAGACTTTTTCTGGTAGACCCTCGACCAGAAAAATATTTAAAAAATATTTTTAAAAATAAAGACAGAAGTATCAAGTAAAGCTTATCCAAAATAAATAGATAACAATAGATATAAATGCAAAGACTAAGATGAAAATAGTCTATATAGGTATAATACTACGTCTAATAGGAGAAGAGACACTTGACCCCTACCTACCCTTCTACCCTAATCCTCGACCTCCATGATTTATCATCCAGGGTCATGTCCTTGGTGATCTGGATCTAAGTCATGTCCTGTCTAATCACCCTAGCCCAGTTCTTCTTCGGTATGCCTCTACCTCTTCGTAGACCAACACTGCCTGCACTCCTTTTCATGTATCTGAACCAGCGCGACTTCGCTTCTCACATTTTCTCTATCACTGAACACCCCCATTTTGTCATGAATGACTTCATTTTAAATCTTATACATCCTAGCTAGTACGTCCACACATCCATCTAAGCATTCTAATTTCTACCACGATCATCTTCTGAGTGTGTGAGTTCTTGACTGCCAACACTCTGGCCCATACAACATAGCTGGTCTAACGAACACTCTATAGAACTTTCTTTTGAGCCTAGAAGACACTCTCTTATCACATAGTGCACCAGAAGCTAGCCTTCACTTCTTCCAACCTACTCTAATACAGTGCATGACATCATTATCAATTTCTTCATTACCTTAGAGGATTGAGCCAAGATATTTGAAGAAATTTCTTTCTTGGGAATGATTTGAGAATCCAGCCTCACTTTCATATCTGACTCATCAAATGCATCACTAAACTTGCATTCTATGTATTCTATTTTCGTCCTGCTTAGTCTGAAGCCTTTAGACTTTAAAGTGTGCCTCCACACCTCCTCTTCTCATTGACACCTCTACGTGTCTCATCCACCAAAACTATATCATCTGCAAATAATATACACCACGACACCTCTTCTTGAATACTCCAAGTCAATTCATCCATCACCAGCGCAAATAAAAACGGGCTAAGCATAAACACTGATGCAGCCCCATCTCGACCGAGAAGTGCTCTGAGTCTCCTCCCACTGTTCTCACTTCGGGTTTTGACTCATTCGTACGCATCCTTAATCACCCTAATGTATGCCACCGGAACACCTTTAAATTTTAAGCATATCCACAAAACCTCTGTAGGAACCTTGTCATAAGCTTTTTTTAAGTCAATGAACACCATATGTAAGTCCTTTTTCTTGTCCATATACTGCTCAATTAGCCTCCTCAAAAGATGAATGGCTTCCGTAGTTGATCTCCTAAGCATGAATCCAGATTAGTTCTCGGGAATAGTCACATCTCTCCCCATCCTCATTTCCACAACCCTCTCTCGGACTTTCATAGTGTGGCTGAGTAGTTTGATGCCCCTATAGTTGTTGCAGTTTTGAACATCACCTTTATTCTTATAGGTGTTTAAATTCTGTATATTGATTGTATATAAATATTTACATCATCAGTTAAAGTAACCTACAACATGTGATTTTTGTTATAACATATGAGTATATGATATCATAACCTATATTATAGTACACCAATTAATTATATACAGTTAAAATGACACTAATAATATAAAAGATTACTTAACTTATATAACTTATTAAATCATACAGGTATATAAATATTTAATTGGTGTCCTTATAGTTGTTGCAGTTTTGAACATCACCTTTATATACAGTTAACATATGTTGTAGTTTGATGCCCCTATAGTTATTGTAGTTTTGAACATCACCTTTATTCTTATAGGTGTTTAAATTCTGTATATCGACTGTATATAAATATTTACATCATCAGTTAAAATAACCTACAACATGTAATATTTGTTATAACATATGAGTATCTGATATGATAACCTATATTATAGTACACCAATTAATTATATACAGTTAAAATGACACTAATAATATAAAAGATTACTTAACTTATATAAATTATTAAATCATACAGACAATATAGAACTGCATGCTTGCACGCGAGTTTATTATTAATATGTTTCGTGTATCCATATTGATGGGCGGCTTCTGTTTGTATATGCAGTAGAAATTAAAATTGACCTCAACGCAAGGTAGATAGGGTACAATCTACATGTTGAAGAGGGGTGGCTAGAAAGGGATGGCTTTTTCTTGATTCTTTTTTTGTTTTTTTTTTAAACGTGTCATTTGATTGACGCTACCAGTATAGATCAGGATTTGACTAATTTAGATTTGTGCCACATATAACGTATTTTTGGAGAGGTGTTACTCATATAACTTTGTTACATTTTAGTGACTCAGAATCCAAAATAAGCTGATTGAGAGTGAAAAAATTTTATTCGCCATATCATAATATCTAGTGGTTGCTAGAAAAGGATGGCAAGACAATGGCAACATAGCTAAGAAGACAAAGGATCTAATTATGAACCCAATTATCAATTTATGGATGCAAAATGACTCTAGTGAGTGGGGCGTAAACTTGTAAAAATTGGCACAGTTGCAAGTTGCAATTCTCGTGAATTTTGAGCTCAAAAGAATATACAGGGCTTGACTTCATTACTTTTCTTGGAAATACAAAGAGTAGTAGGATTTCAATGGAAACAACTCAAATTGAGAGAGCGGAAAAGACAATGTTTCTAGGTTATACTCCCTCATGGGACAATGTTTGTTCTTATACTCATTTAGTCCCATATTAATTTTTCCGTCGGCTTTTTCACGTCTATTAAAAAATTATTAAATAAAATGTATAATTTATTATATTATCCCTATTTAATGTTTGACTATTAAATTTTCTTGAGAAATCTTTTACTAATTATTAAAGGTATAGTTAGAAAAAACTAATAAATACAGTCTTGAAATCCCAAAGAAACAATTAATTTGGGTCGTACACTTTTTGTGAAAGGGACAACTAAGTTGGGACGGGGAGTATAAAATTGAAGAAACTGTTTACTCATAATTATAATAGTTTGTTGATTTTAAAAATATACTCATAATTATGTTTTTAATTATGATAGATTATTGCAACTAAAGATAATTAAGTAAATTGGAGTATACCATTTTTAACAATTTAAATGTTTGAATGAATTTTACGGCGTCTAGAACACACACGCAATGTGCTTGGTATATAATTAATGTAGCCGAGATTGCCAAAAATATTACACATACTAGACCATGAAAAAAAATAACTTATTCGTCCATAAAAACATGCTCTATTTAACAACTTAATCTGTTAGATTTGGTGTTCACCTATTTAACATTTTAAGTGCAAGTGTTACTCATTTCACTATCTTTTTTATGCAAAAATTACACTTTTTCATTTTTTGAAGTGTAAAATAAATGAATAGGCAAGAATGAGAAATGTTCCCTGCGCTTCCCTCAGACAATTATAAGCTTGTCGCGACTTTTAGCTTGAAATAAATTACGTATTACTTTCTTATGTAAGTACTAGGGTATATATTTTCTCAAAAAAGTTTTACGGATTGAAAGGTCCAAGTGAAATACGTAACAAATAAGCAATGAGATTTTTACATAAAAAGATACCTAACCCATGAAAATTATTAAAATGAGCCCCTATTTTACAACCTTTCCCGAAATGTCACCCCCTCCCTCTTTTTTATTTTTTTCTTTTACTCATAGCACCCCTTTATAAAGAAACAAAAAACCTTAGCCCCCATTTTCCTCTCTTCTCCTTCCCTCTTTTCACTACAGCCTCGACGCCTCCCCACCCTTTCCACCACGACTCACCTTCATCCCCTCTTCTCCAAGTAGCCACCGCCGCCATCCCCACTGTTACGGCGCCGCCATCGTTATTTCTTTTTTCTTCTTTTTCTTCTCTTTTTTTTTTTGGCTTTTTGAATTAGAAAGTCGATTCCCGTTGTATATTCCGGTCAAAACTCCGGTGAGAGGTTTGTTTATCATGTTTCTTCTTCTTTTTTCACCATTTTTCATAAAAATCCGAGATATACTAGTTTTTTTAAAAAACTTTCTTCAAATGTTTAGATCTAGTGTTTCTTGTATAAAACTGTATAAATCTTGGATATTTGTTAAGCTTTTGTGTAAAAGCTGTCGAAAACCATGTATATAATTATTTTTGCGAGTTTATATAATTTTATACATTTTTATACAAATTTATACACTTCTGTAAACGTGATAAAAATGTATAAACTGTATGTGTGTGTATATATAGTGAATAAACATATTTGTATAGCTGTATAAATCTTTATACGCGTGTATGAATAATGACTAAAGTTGTATAATTTTTAGATCTTGCACTATTTATGGATGTTTTGTATAAATTTATATTTTTGTGTATATTTTTATATTTTTCTTCTTGCATGCACATATTTCTATGTATTTACATGTATAATTTATTATATTTTGATAGATTAGTGTGTATAAAATTATCAAAAAACAATGACTTCAACAAAACTAGCAATAAAAAAGATCCGGTGATATAAAATAATCAATCCCGACGTATATCTGGTGATTCTCAATTTTTCGGCTACTGGTCGGCTGCGTCACCACAGACTGGTCAGTTGCGAGGTAGGGTGAGTGGCACCTAATATTTTTCTATTGTGAGGAAGAGTTTTAAAAGGGAGGGGAGTGCTATGTTATATAATTTTAAAAATAAAGAGGGTGCAATGTCATGTGAGAAAAAAATATGGCCCCTCATTTATAAATTGCTTGACTTGAGGTGCTATTTCTGAGAGAAACCCAATGAACAATAGTCAAGGGTAAAAAAGACTAGGCTAATGTGCCTTTTCTTTTCTTTTTTTCGTTGGGTTTTTCCCTACCTCACAACAATAAGAACAATGTTCCAATTTATGTGACAATACAGGTTTAAAAATCGACAAAAATTTTTAAAACTTGTCGTTTAAAACAAATAATACAAATTTGTGTTGTTGTGAATCATATCTCATACAGTAAATACTGACTAAAAAAAATGTGGTCATTATAGACTGAACAAATGAAATAATAATAATAAAACTTAAGATTATTGTGCACTAAAAGTACACGCTATCACTAGTACTAGAACTAGAACTCAAACTGGGAATAAAGGTTCACTACTACTCTAGTCTGCTTATGTCGCATGCTCAAAATTAATTCGATACATGCATGTACAATATGAATTTTTGTAAAATATATGGCTAAATGACGAAATACGGTGAACTTATTAGAGAGACATGCGCCGCAGTAGCTTCATTATTGGCAGAAAAGAAGCCAATATTGACAAAACATTCCATCTGCTCTCTCTCTCTCTTTCTCTTCCCTTTATTTTTTTTTTATAGCTTAGTATAGAAAGAAAGAAAAACTGTCTTGCAACATGGAGATTTTGAATAAAAAGGTTGTTCCTAGGTTCAATAGGACAGAAGTACGTGATGTTCAATGGAACTTGCATTACGTTCCATCTTTTATGCCATAGATTTTATTTTTTTTAAAAAAAAAAAAAACTGCTTTTAAATTGCTACTAAAATTTTGAAGATGCCAGTCAACACCACGGACTTTGACCAGAATTATATTCTATGAGATAGAAGTAAAAGTTGAACATTGGTTAGAAAATAAGTTTCAAAATTATACTAGAAGTGACCGTGTATGAAATTAACTTGTGACTTAGATGAAAAAATTCAGTGAAAGTTTGTAGCTAGAAGATTGCACATTTTCTCTTTACACGCAATCATTTATATTTGTTGAGTTGGTTATAGTTCTCTTTGGTATTGTCTTTCTTCCTGGTACTAACAAGTAGCTTAAATAGAAAATTGATCACATATCGCTCAATGGTTTAAACAAACTCTTTAACTTTCTAAGAATCTCTTACAGAAAATACCAAATTATATTGAGAAGTGGCAACTCTATAATGATTGATGAACAGATAAGACTTTGCATCAACCAGAAACATGGTGGAATAGTTCGAATTAGACACTAAGATCAAAGATTTTTATATCCGAATATTTGAGAGTAAAATTCCGTTAAGGAAGAAAAGAGCAACCTCAATTCCGTGATCACGCAAATTTGAAAAAGGTCCGCACTCTAAAGAGTGTATCTTTTAAAAAAGATATTTTATTCTTTCAGTAAACTTATGTGACATGACTCTAACGGGTGACTTTGTAGTGGCTAGGAAGTGCATATTTTTTTGTCTGTTTTTCAATTTTGACAGTGGAAAAGAATAAAAAAGAATCAGAAGAGGCAAGTCCCTCTTCAGACACTTGGCCCCATAGGCTTATCAGCTATGCTTTGTGGATTGTGGATGAAAAACACTCGTTATTTCTCTACCAATCCTAATTCATTTGCATGCAATCTTGTCCCCAAAAGTGATGTGATATTTTCTCTCCATTTTGGCCTCTTTATGTCTTCTTTCAACATATCTTTGCTCTGATTTGATTATATATATTATACACAAAATTCAAAAAAAAAAATCACAAAACAAAAGTATTTTAAGCATTTGTTGTCTTAAAACACACCTCACTATTTTTATACATAAAAGACTGTCGTTAAAGGAAAATGAAAATTTTATAAAGAGATTCAAAGAAAAAATTATATCATTCTTTGTTAAACGAATTAACAGAAGTGTCATATAAATTATAATTATTTTATTTCATATTTTCAAATTTTGACCTCAGAAAGTGGATACGTTGAAGGACCTGTGCTCCGAATTAGTCAATCCACTCTTTCCTTATCTCTACATACACCAAAAGCAAGGTTGTCACATCCCCAAAACAAGTACTCCTATATATTGATTTGCCCATATTGGTCATTGTATTACTTGGTAGTTAGGTTTCACATTACACACTAACATACTTCTTGATTGTCTGATTTATTTATCTAATTGATCTCAAGTTAGTCCAAGAAAACCCCAGATAATGGTCAAAGTTAGACACATCTAGATGACCAACTAATGTGGAAAGCTTAATTACCACCGGAAGGGGTTTAATTTCTCAGTACATATGACAAGAACTCACTTCATCCTTTTCTTTTTTGTTCGGGGGAAAAAGAAAATTGAAGAATATGAAGAAAGCCTCCTCACTTGCAAAGTCAAAAGACCATATTAACCTCTTAATCAAATATTGTTTTAAGTATAGTTGTGTACAAGAAGGTAAATACATACTAGACATTTGAAATTCTCATAAATTATCTCAACTAAGGGAGGAACCCAATAAACCATCAAATACTTTATTGAATTCTCATCATATTCTTCTTTTATTAAGTAGCTAGACTTTTACATCATTTTGAATATTCTACCTCCCGTAAATTAAAATTATTGTAAATTAGGATTATATGTTCATCTCTTATAACACACAAATTTACTTTGCAAATGTCAACTCGGGTAAGTTCATTCTTCATTTTTTTTATATGAGCATTTTTGAAACAATGTATTTAGTATGTTATTATTATAATTTATGACAATATGTGCATGTCCTGCGACACACAAATTAACGCGACAAATGTCAACTTAACTTACTGCATTCTATATTTTTTTTTCTTTCCATGAGCATTCATGAACCTATGTATGTATTTTTATTTGTGCAAGTTCTGATCAGAAACTCTACGCACTCCTATTTACACATTATGAAATAATGTCTTCTTTAGTTATATTTTTTTTGTAATAACTATACACTTTAAATTATATATCATGTATGCATCTGGTAATTTGTTACTAGCATATATTGGTGAAAGGAAATTTTGTATGAATATCTCAAAATGCCTAAATTTAGATCAAATTGTTTTGGATATTCATATCATCTACTCTTTAAATGAAATAATCAAATACAACTAAACAATGAGTTGTTATGTTTACAAGTGTGTCTCGCTTTCTTAATTTTTTTTAGTTCATCTTAAGTAAGACTTATCAATGTTTATGATTTATATTTAAGTCTGGTATTCTTATTTTCCTATAATACAATAGTATCATTTTGAAAATTTAATCAAATTTTTGTTTATGTTTCTTTTTCGTTTACTTTAAACACTAACTTCTTTCAAACTATGCTAAAAATATCGTGACTAGCGACTTATATTTACTATTTTGTTCATCAAATTGTAATTATCTTTGATAATAGTTGTATTATAATTTTACGTGAAATTAATTATAAGTTATATGCATAAAAATTACTAATATGCCTCGCCATTAGGTATTTCTATCACAAAAACTACAATTTCATTCTTTATTACAGTCGTACATCATGGAATTGACAATAATTTCTTAGCCATTCTGAGGAAGATACATATTGAACGTATTTTGGAGAACTTCAACATAATACTATTTTTATTCAATAACAATTTCATGATATGTGTGTGGCCGTAAAAAAGTAAGAGACTATGATTATATAAAAACAAGGCAAAAATTCTAAGACATGAATATTTGGAATTATAGTTGTTGCTATTCTTATTTACATTTAAATTTTGTATTGCATAAGTATAAGAAAACTAATATGATCAAATGTCGAGTTACTCACTTTAAAATTTAAAAGTAATTGCTAATTAATTAGATTGCACGTGCAACGTACGTTAAAAACTAGCGTGTGTGTTTTTTTTGGGGGGGAGGGGGTGACTAGGTTAAAGGGCCCATTCTGGTTTTCTACTTTCGTCATGTTGCTCCTCTTTATGAAGCTTTTTTATGTCTGATGCTCATGAGATTGTCTAGTGTCCGCCAAACATGTCAATATTTACACTTTTCAATTGGTTCTTACGGAAAGTCCACCTTCTTTTCATGGGATGTTGTGCCTTTATTTTTAACTGTCTAGGCTATTAATTCATCCTGATGATTATGGTAAATTGGCAATTCGTCTCACATATTTGGATCAATTAAAGCATGCATGAAGTTTGAAGCAACCAAGCTACATACTAACGATCATTTCCCTTGCATGACTGATCACCACCTTTCAAGGAAGTAAGAGTAGCTGAGAAACTTATGGTAAAATGGCCGCTGCCCGCTAGTTGTACAGCACATGAAGTACTATCATGAGAAGAATGGGCCAAAAGACCCCCTCAAGTCTTTAATTAATAAAAGGGGACGCGCGTGGAGCGTCGAATGACGCGCGCGTTTAACATTAAACCATGGGCCATATTAGAAACAACAAAACTTGCGGGGCTTGATTAAAAACCTTTTGGACTGAATTAGCAATCCCAAAAACTTTTAATCAAAAGGTGGGAAAAGGAACCGAACGGACGCAGGCAATGATTTAAAACATCGAACCCCAAAAAACTTCTCTTACACACTTCACAGTTCTCAAGTTCATCTTCTACAGTAGCTCTACGCAGTTTTCTAAACATCATCGTCGCCGAGCATAAACATTTTTCTGGTAACATCTAAAGGTAAATTTTGAACAATATTGATGTTTTTCAAGTGAATCGGGTTTTTTCTTTGCTATTTTGCTATTTTGAAAAAACTATGATTTTTACGCCTTTTTACAGTACTGAGAAAGTTCTTGTGAAAATCTTTGTTTTTGTTGATTTTTTTCGTCAAATAGTGCTATGTTCTTGTACAAATAGTGAAGTTTTGCATGTTTATGTTATATTACTATGTTAAGAGCATACTCCTTCGAAGACTGAAACATTGTGAGACAGTGTTCTAAACGTGTGATACGATGTTTGAAGTTGGTGATGTATTTTAGATGATTTTTGTTAAAATAAATTAGGGTTTTTAAAAATAAATAGGCTAAAGGTTGAAAAAATGTTGTACGCATACTCCTTCGCAGAGTCAAACGTCGTGGGACAGTGTTCTAAACGTGTGATGGGATGTTTGAAGTTGGTGATGCATTTTAGATGGTTTTTGTTAAAATAAATTAGGGTTTTATAAAATAAATATGCTAAAGGTTGAAAAAATGTACATATAGTCAAGATTTTGCATGTTTATGTTTGTGCATGCATGTTTAAAGTTCTAAAACATTTGAGACAGTGCTCCGACCGTGCGAGAGGATGATAACGTTTAATGATGACTCTACTTGCATGCTTGTACATCTTTAATTGATGAATGTACTTGTGATTTGCAGCTACAATGGCTTATAAGCGGGGAATTAAGAGGAAGGAGACTACTCCTCCTAGTAAACAGCCTCCTATGAAGAGGAGACTAATATTGGAGGACGAAGAGGAGGGGTCCCTAGACTATGATGTAAATGTTGGGCCACAGCTGCCGGAAGATGGTAATCTATCAGAAGAAATAGAAGCGCTGTTTGGTGATGATGACTGGGATGAAGATGGAAACAAAAAAGAGAGCCTTTTAAATGTGGAAGAAGAAGAGGAGGTGGGAAGGTTGGTAAATAATCTTGCAGGGGAATTTGAAGGAGTTGCAAATGTAGAAGAAGTAGATGATGTACATGAAGTTATAGAGATAGTAGATGTTCAAGCTGGTGAAGGAGGTAGGAATGGTAGGGAAGAAGAAGAGGGTGAGAGATGCGAAGGAGAACGTCAGTTCGTAGACGACGTGGGAGCTGATTCTGCAGAGCCACCTAGAGAGGTATAGTTGAGAACATACATAAAGTTGTTCGTCACTTTACAGTAGAATGTTCAATATTTTTTATGTGATTTGAGAACACTCGCGTGCATGATCAGATCAATCTTAACTATGTTCGAAGTATTTTATTGTAGTTCTTGGAACATCTCAAGGGATGTTTCATGCATCTGATATTATGTTCTTACTACCCTGGTGATTCCTTAAACTAACAAATTTCAAAACATTGTGCAGCCTGAGTTCGTGCAGCCTGAGTACGTCACCAGTGTCATTCCACCAATGGTGCTGAAGACTTAATTGGATGAGCATGAGCATTTTCAATCCAAGATAACTGTCCGCTCGTCGCTTATTGGACGAATGCGTGAGTTCAGGATTGTGCTGCGTACAAGTGGTTTGTATGACAAGTTCAAAAACAGTATCTTTGGCCATTTCTTGGACTTGCCGGAGGAGCCATCGTTTCCAACCAGGTTGGTGCACAATATTCTGCTAAGAAGAGTTTTGTGCAATAAAGAAAAAGAAGCTTGGTTCAATTTCAATGGAGTGCCTGTTCGTTTTGGCCTCCAAGAGTTTGCTTTGATGACAAAGCTGAGATGCCAAGCCTATCCAAGTGTCCAATGGGAGGCTGCGATCAAAGAGAGGGGCAGGGAGATGTGGGAGTATATCTCAACGGCGTGGGAGGATGGGAAAGCAAGAGCAGTAACTGCTTCCCGGTTGCTGAGTTTGATAGAAAATGAGGAAGTTCCTGAACGGTACAAGTTTGGGCTTGCCATGGCTTGGTTTGTTCACTCAATATTGTGCGCCAAGGACAAAAAAGCTGGTATTGAGGAATTACTGGTCTGTCTTGCATACCTTCCTAATGAATTTGCCAAGTATCCTTGGGGGCGGAAAAGCTTCGAGCTGACCATTGAGTACCTGACGAAGCCCATGGCTGATCGTGCAGCTAGCAAGGCCAAGGACGGGCCAAATTACAATCTTTATGGGTTTCCTTGGGCATTTGTGGGTTGGGTATTTGAAGCAATACCTTCGCTTCGTCCCAGGGATTTTCCCAAGGAGAGGAGCATGCCAAGGATGCACAGGTGGATCACTGAAAAGAATGAAAGAGACTCCCTAAGGCTGTTTGAGAATGTTGCAAAGCCTGTAAGTACTTTACCTACAATTTTCTAAATGTTGGAACATCTGCAATGTCGTTATAATCATTGCTGTTAATGTTAAGAACATCTTTTCAGATGTTCGATCACGACAGATATGATGTTTCATTTTTAATGGTGTTAAATGTCGAACAGTAATAATGATGTTCTGAACACTCTTTTATGGTATGTAGGTGGTGCACCCTTTTATTGACCCTATCGATGCAGAGAGGGAAGATGAAACTTTTCAGAATATTGAGCCGTTTGTTGATGGGGCCGACGAGGTAATTGATCACCTTGTTGTGATGTTGGAGGGGGCCAGCTCGATCGTTGGTGGTGATCGAGTGACAGTTTTTAGGAATTGCCCCAGGACCCCTCCAAGAGAGGTAATTGATGAAGGAAAGGTTGGTGAAGAATTTGTTAGTGGAGGTGTTGGCAGATGTGAAACAGAAGTTGGTGATGAGATTGGTGGTAGGGCTGGTCGTTTTACTGGTGGGCTTTTTAGTGGTAGGGGTTTGTTCGAAGTTGGAGAAAGCTCTAGGAGGAGAGAACAGGAGAATGTGGAGCCTAGTGTCTGCAGTTGCAAGTGTCACGACTGCCTTCAATGGCGACAGGGACTGGATCAGAAGCTTGATGCGATCCAGCTGTCCCTTGCTAATTTAGTAGCGTCGTCGTCAAAGAAGAAGCAGCAGCAGCAGCGACCAAAGAGGAATATTTTGTTGTCCAGGATGCTCCAGGCAAAGAAGAACAAAGGAAAGAAGAAAATGACTGCTGCCAGAATGGCAAGGTTAGTAAAACATCCAATTAGAATCGTTGAACATAAAAGGGACGTTCTTCTATTAAATTTATAAAAAATTTTCAAACATTTATATTTTGTTTTTTTGGAAATTTAGAGAGAGAGCTCAAGTCAGGCTCCAAAATCTCGGGAGATTGCCAGTGACACTGTACAAGGCACTCGACATTCACAAGAAAGCTGAATTTGACGCTTTCATGGAGGAGAAGAAGGAACAAAAGACTGCCTTCCTGTGTCACGAGTTTAATTACTTGGATTTTCTGGACTTCCTGGACGTGAAAGAGTGGATGTGGGATAGCGTAAGTGCATCTCTTTACTTCTATTGTTTTGTTAGTGTTTGGTTTTTATCGAAGAACGCACATTTGTTTCTCCGTTCGGAACCTGATGGTCCTATGTTCGTTGAACATTCGACTTGCTGGTCCAAACATATAATAGTATGTGTCGGCATAGTTTTATTCACAACTTCTAATTTGTTTTATTCTGCAGTTTATGGATGAGTACCTGGCCTTGATGCGTGTGAGGCATAAGGCTTACCCCCGACATTATGATAGCTCTGATCTCATCCTCGATCTTTCATTCTTGACCAACATGTGCGTTCGATACGCTGCGGCTGAAGAGGAGGCAAGGGGGTTTGATGTCGGCCTTGACAAATACCTAGCAGCATATAAGTTTGAGGATACATTCCTTGATTATGCCAGAGGTAAGTCTCCATATCCGGGTGGAAGGAAGTGGGATGGTGTGAAAAGACTCTTTGCCGTGTATAACATTGAAAGCACGCATTATGTTACATGCGTCTTTTATTTAGAGGAGGCAAGGATCGATGTCTACGACTGCAACATTGGGGTGTACAATGAAGACCGCTTTGATTCAATAATGGGGCCAATTATGTACATGTTCCCAGTATACATCCGGCAGTCGGGGAAATTCAACCACCTCCCTCCTGAAATCCAATCTATGGAAATGTGGCCGTACGAGCGCATCCAAGGCCTTCCAAGGAATTTGACTGGTACTGCATGTGGAGCGTATGCCATCATGTTCCTCGAACATTTGCTGTCCAACACCCCGATGGAAGATCTTTGTGACAATGTGATAGAAGACTGTCTAGTTAAATTTGCTGTGGACATATTCCATGGCAAATTAGTCCCTTAGTATGGGTTGTAAAATTTGGATAATTATGTTTTTGTTTTTGATGGGTGTAATATATGGATGATTACCCATTTTTGATGCGTATATATGGCAAATGATGACTATTGTTTTGCATTACACTGAACATCGAGTTTACATTATTAGAACATCTGTATTATGATAAGATTGACTTAAAAATATTAAAATTATAGACTATAGGAACAGCATTAGTTATTTTCGGAACATTATTTTGTACGTTCAAATAGTTTTTAATTTAATGGTTATTTGATGTTCAATATCTAGTAAATAGGGAAACAACAACAGATGTTCTAAACATTAAAGTTACTTTATACATTGATAATCAAGAACCAGGCGATTCAGCGCTTTACAAAAGTATGCTAATTATATTAGCATTTAAGACATTACTTAATAAACAGTCATATTAACATCCTGGTCAATAATATGCGTTTTCACTTCAACGCGATGCAGTCCTTTCTTGATTCAAGGTTGCTATCTGGAGCATGTTCTTTATCCTCTTTATTTCTTTCAACATCTTTTTGACGTCCCTATTGTAGTATTCGAAGAATTCCTCAAATTTGAACTTCCAACCCCAAACTTCAGCACAAAGTTGCTCCAAAATATCATTTGCACGTTCTTGTCGTTCAGCAGATGTGTTTCGACTTTTTCTTCCTCCTATTAGCTTGGCTGATCCTCTTCCCGTTTTTCCTTCTTTTTGCTTGGCTGATCCTCTTCCCTTTCTTCCTTCTTTTTGCATGGCTGACCCTCTTCCCGTTTTTCCTTCGTTTTGCTTGGCTTCACTTCTTCCCGTTCTTCCTTCGTTTTGTTTGGCTGACCCTCTTCCCGTTCTTCCTTCTTTTTGCTTGGCTTCACCTCTTCCTTCTTGTTTCAATGTTGCTCCCTTTGTCGATTTTGGTACTCTTGACGTGGATGCTCTTGTATTTGTTGCTCCTGTTCTTGCAGCAGTAGCAACTATTGAGGAGGAAGGTCGGCGAACCATTTTTATTTTTGGCTGAAGATTATAGGTTGTAGTGGTATAGAGTTTTTTGAATTTGAATGGTTTGATCGAGTATTTATAGGAGAAAAATAGGTAACCGACTTAAGTGTGTTTTATCCAAAACACTAGCCGTTATATATTTTTTTAAATTTTTGAAGTGACCCTTCGTTGCTTTGCTTCAGATTTGAATTTAAGGGGATAGCCGTTAAGTGTATAATGATGAGTAGTTTAAAAAATACCAATAGTCGTAATAGTCTACTGGAAGGCTATAAATAATTTTCAAACATGAAGATCAATTTGAATTATAAACGTCAAAAACCAATAGACTAATGGAACGAGTATATGATGATTCGTATCGCCATGAAGATGTTCTGACTTCCGCGGGAAGGATTAGGAACCCCTGGTCACAGTTAAAACACGTGTACTAACCCCAACCATTCAATGCGAATATGCGCCTCTTTAAATCATCACATATGCAACCGAAAAGGCACCAAGCCTTCTATAAATGTTAAATGTCTGCACAACAACAACAAGGCGAAACAAAAACAATGTCTCGCAGAGTAAGGCAACCAAGAGCACCAGAACATGATAGTGGAGTTCCAAGTACTAGTAGGTTCACTGAAATCGATCATGTCCGTGAAGATATCGCAGATCTGACCTCAGATGTTGATCAGTTTGCAGTATATATAGGAAATGTGGAGGATCAAGTGGAGCGATTAAGAATTAGGTTCGATGAATTCCGTGAGGATATCAATCTTATTAAGCGTATGCTTCGTGGTATTCATGCTGCACTCGAGATTGACCCCCAAAACTACTCTTCACCACCACGGCCTCCAGCGGAACGCATGTGAAATGAAGAACTATTTCAAGTGTAGTCATTTAAGAAGATTTTCTATATGACTTGAATGTCGTGTTTAGAACTGTTGTCCTTTAATTTTCAGTACAATCTAGCATGTTTTGAATATTTATGAATGTTATTTTGCATTACACTGAACATCCCGTTTGCAGTATTAGAACATCCGTATGATGATAAATTTGATTTATACACTACAAAAATAATAGGAATTTGGAACGCCATTGATAAATGCTCGAAACATTAACTTAAACGTTCAAATAAACAGCAACTGGTATCAAATAAACCTAGCTACAATGAAACCCAAAAAAGCTGCCCAAGACAATAAGAAATACAACTTCCACCGTTGCAATTTAGCCTCTAACTTGCTGATCTTCAATAAATTTGTAGTATTACAAGCCCCTAATTTGTCAACTTCCTTCAGCAAATTGGCCCTTTCTTCACAAACTTCATCAAGTGAAATTTTCAACTTGTTTAAAACCAATGTAGTAGGCTGGGGATACTCCTCGTCACACCATTCCCAAAATCCGCAATTGCTACTACCCTTGCGGGGACACTTGCAAAATTTTCGTCCAGCATTCGACTGTGTGCCCGCCGTGAATTGTATCGCAGGTAAGCCACACCAACATCAACGATTTTGAGAGGAGCTGTGAGAACAAGTTGATCCTTGATGAGACATGGTTGAGTTAAGAAGAAGACGAGGTAAAGGGGGTCCCTAGGGATAACTTATAACAATAATGGGAAAAGACCTAATTAATTGAATGGTTGGGGTTATTCCACGTGTTATAAGATAATAGAACGGGTTGGGATTAATGTAAGTTGTGTGGAGCAGGTCGCTCCACGTATTTAAAACGGGTTGCTCCACTTTTTTTAGCATTAGAAAACCATGTTCGGCACGTAGAAGAGATTGTTCTAATATCTATAAACAAATGTATCCGTTGTATTAGTACTACAAACACCAAAAAAAATTCCAAAGATTGATGCAAAAACATCTAATTTAAGTTACGAACGTTGGTTTATATGTTCAGTTCATAGTAGGTGCCTAATTTAATATGTAGTGTTCCAACCTTTAATATGGTTGTAATAAGAAACTATATAACATGAAAAGATTAATAAGTCTTTATATTTGAGGTTAAGTCATCATTATATAGATTATCCATTAGTTAGAACAACATCTAATGAAATACTCAATAACTTAGTAAGTGTTTCATTTGATATAACTAAGTAATCGCTTTCAATAGATATAAATGAGTATACTCTAGTAGAACTTTTATGAGTAAACACTTCCAATAGACATACTATTGATGTAGTCACCTTAAATACACATAATATTGAGTATTACAATCAATACTTGTATGATTTGAAGTCTTAGTTGTTGTAGATACACGAAGAATGCCTGTAATTGAGCTACACATAGATTGCAAGATCAGCAAATAGATTAATAATGTGTCTATCTAGTGATATAACGTCCAATCTATGCTACAATTCGTTATAATACACTTCTTAATGTTTAAAATTGTTAATTGATCTAGAATCAACCCTACACTCCTTATCCAAACAACCTAATAATTACATTTTGGTAAAATTAACGACATATATTTTGGTTTACTTACACATAGCATGTTTTGGAATCTTACTAAACTACTAAATCATTGTTTATGCATTTTAAATGATCCTTATATTAGTATTTATCAACTAATCCTCAACGGTACAAAAACAACATCAGTATGAAGATCCAGAACAGACTTGCGACGTTCAAGAATGTTCCAAAAAAGGTTCAGAACATGAGAATGAATGTTCTCTAAATATTAGAAATTTTTGCTGTTTGGGGTTAGGGTTAGGGTTATGTTTTGGGGTTCAGGGTTAGGGTTAGGGTTAGGGTTTAAACATCATTTATTATGTTTTGAACGTGCAAAATGTACTTTTTATTTTGAGCAAACGAGTTTCATTTTAAACACGTGTACTAATTGATTATTATGTTTGGCACGTTCAGAAGAACGTTCTAATATCTCAAAAAAGAAATGTACACCAGCCCCGGGCTCGATTTTATACAAAAATGGGACGCGCGTGGAAATCGGAACAAAAAAAAGGTAGGGCCTTAATGGCAATTATGACAACCCCAAAAGTGAAGTTTTAATTAAAAATGCGGCTGATCAGTCTTATCAATTCAATCATTTCAAACATCGAACACCCACCCCTTTCTTCTCTTACACACTTCTCGAGTCTTCTTCTTGAGTCTTCTATTTCGTCGCCAGCCATCTACATAATGTTCTCCGGCAACATCTAAAGGTAAATTTTGTACTATATTGATGTTTTCAAGTGAATCGGGGTTTATTGTTTTGCTATTTGGCTATTTCGATAAAGCTAGGGTTTTTACCCCTTCTTTCTGGTTCTGGACTGAAATTCTCGTGAAAATCTCTGCTTTTTGTTGATTTTTTCGTCAAATCTCCCAAAACAGTGCTGTGTACTGTTGTTGTTGTTGTTGTTGTACAAATAGCGGCTTTTGCATGTTTGTGTTAATAACGATTTTAAGGCCAAACTCCTTCTGCTATGTCAAACATCTTCATACTGTACTCTGAACTTTTGTTAGCATGTTTCAACTTGCTGATGCATTTTAGATGGGAGTTGTTAAAATATGTGCTAGCATGTTTACATTAATAACGATTTCAAACATCTTCATACGGTGCTTGGAACGTGGTTTAGAATGTTTGAAGTTGCTGATGAAGTTTAGGCGTTCACTTACGTAGTGGAAGAGTATTATCAACTTAACACATAATCTGATAATTTTCATTCATACTTAAGGAATCAAAATACATGTACAAAAGTACTTGACAAAATGCTTGACAAAAGTACTAGATATAATGCTTAGACAAAAGTACTAGTACTAGATATAATGCTTATATAAAAGTTCTAGTTGTCAGCATTGGGAGAATTTGGAGGAGTAGCAAACTGCTCCGGATTCATCCCTTGATGGATAAGGAGTCCCAAAAGCATTCTTTCAATACGCTCCCAGCGCTGAACTAACACTTGCCTCATGCTCCATACATCAGCAGATAAGCGGTCCACAGAATGGTTGATTGCAGTGATGTCAGTTTGTATACCGGCAATATCCCAGGCGATGTTTCCATAATGTTCGTTATGGTCAGGTTCGTCGGCTGGGGCATAGTGGCCATTAGCGACAACTTCGTTTTGGTTATTTTCCATTTGTGTCTGTTGTCTATGAAGAAATTTTGCTAATTCAAGTAGGAGGATAATTGTGTGTATGGAGGGACAAGGAAATGTTTGTATTTATAGATGATAAAAAACATAAAAAACACCAAAAGGCGTGATATGAACATTGAAAAGACGTTCACTACTCTCTAGGTGATGTATCTGGATTAATTAATGCCTTTTCGTATGCAGGTTTTGGGGGATGCTTGCACGAGGCAACCCTTCGCTTGATCAATCAGCATGACTATTGCATTACACTGAACATCCCGTTTGCAGTATTAGAACATCTGTATGATGATCAATTTGAATTATATACTACAAAAATGATAGGAATTTGGAACGCCATTGATAAATGCTCGGAACATTAAGTTAAACGTTCAAATATAAAAATATATAAAATTGTCAAGATTAAAATTCAAAAATCAACACTTTGAGTTTGGGAGGATTGTCCACTATCCACTCGTTTCGGGCAAGTAGTTTTTTTGTGGCCTGACCTTTTGCAGATGCTGCATTTGTTTCTCCTACTTGAAAATACTTCACCAACTGATGGTATCCGCTTTTTCCTTCGTCTACCCTTACCCACGTCGATGAAAGAAGGCAATATTCGTCTCTCAAGCAGCTCAGGAGGAACATTCCAAAATTCTTCCGGCGGAACAGCATTGATCGGTTCTGCATAGGCAAGCATATATGACTCTAACTTGTAATATGCAGAAGTGAAGTCATAGACGCACGCTCCATAGTCGTCTGGACGCAGCATTCTGATAGCTGCCATAGCATGTTTACAGGGTATTAAGTCAATTTGATACTCTCTGCACGTACAAGTTCTGTTGAGTAAATCGACTTCTGCTCCCTGGCCTGGACTGATGATGGTGAAACCATACGTACCTTTTCGACTAATTGCGAGCTTACCCCCTTCCTCCAGGTTGAATCTTATTTTTCCTTCAATTGAAGGGACGCATATGGTTGAAACCTCGAGGAACTCCGTAGCTCTCACATGGAATTTTTCGCCAAATGTACGATTGATATGATTTAATAGGGCAACGATAGGATATTCTCTTTCATCCCTCAGCATTGCATTTGTGGACTCAGCAATGTTCGATGTCATCACTGCAAATCTGAAATTGTAACAAACAAACAAAGACCTTAATGCTAAATACGTCTAATCCAAGTGCGAACATTAAGCATGCGATCAGAACATCAATAATTACGTCATACACATCATTGGTACTATTTTGAACGTCAATTAGAATGTTCTCGACTTAATTGACATGTAAATATAGAACATTCCAACGCAACGTTCAGAACATTTGGTATGAATGTTCATAGTCGTGTACCTGTGCCCAGGGAAAAAGCATCTGCTCCATTTATGGAACCCCACGTCATCTTGAAGATATCTGGCAACCCTTGGATCGTTGTCTTCGATTTGCTTAAAGTGCGTTCTGAAATCCTCCACACGATATGCATCTGCTGCCAAGTAATAGGACCCCAGGTGGTCTCCAAACTGAAACTTTGTACGGATATTTTCAGCAAGGTGCCTCGTGCAAACTCCGTAGTGAGCTTGGGGGAACCACTTGGCAACTGATTTTGCTATGCTTTTATGCATGTCTGAAATGACGCTCAACTCATCATTGTACTGGGCTATGTCAACCAATTGTTCGAAAAAAAAATCATAGGAAGCATCACATTCTTTGTCCACAACGCAGAATGCAACAGGGAATATGTGCTTCTCTGCATCCTGGGCAACGGCAGACAACAACACACCGCCGTACTTGCCTGACAAATGAGTCCCATCAATAGCAAGGACTTTCCTCATATACAGAAAACCCCTAATCCAAGATCCGTAAGATATAAAAAAATACTTAAACCTCCCACAACTATCAAGCTTCAAAGCTGTCTTGCTTCCAATATTTTGGGACCTTACCATATAACTGTATGCCTCTAAAATTTCATAGCTGTGTTCATGTGTCCCTCTTGCTATTGCCTTTGCAATCTCACACCCCTTCAAACTTTTCCAATAACTAATGTTGCATCCCAATTCTCTGTTGAATGCAACCCTGATGTCTTTTGGTGTTATTCCTTTCCCCTCAATGTACCTATCTTTCATGTATTCACCAACAACATCAGCTGTGGCATGTTTATGGTGGCTTTGCAGGTGCTGCACACCGCACGTGTGCTCGCCATTGTAGATTGTAATATAAAATGTATCACTACTATGATACCTCAATGCTCGAAGCCACCACCTGCAATTTGCATCAACACATCGGGCATAAAACAACCTTTTTGTATTCTTCACAGCTTTGAAAGAAAAAGGCTTCCTCACTGCAGCAAGCCTCAACTTCACCACTAATTCTCGCTTGTTCTTGAAAGTCATACCCTTTACAAAACCTGTGCCGTCTTTTCCAAAAAAATCGTTGCGGCTGCTCAATGATGGTGCTCTTTCTGAAGGATTACCAACTGCTTCTCCACCTTCTTCACCTTCTTCGTCTGCCTCTCCACCTTGTTTTAATTCATCTTCATCCATCTCAACATGCATATCTTGTTCATTCGAACTTGAAATTCCTTCAGGCCTTGGAATCACACTAACCCTTAGTGTTGGCCTAGCCCCAGCTGGGTCTACATCAGCCATATAAAGCTGAACATCATCATCAGACCTAATTTTAGATGGAGCAGTCTTTTGCTTTGCGGCAACACTCAGCATATATGAAATGCAAAGATCCCTAGGATCATCACTTACCCCCCAACTGCGTATGATTTTGTCGACAAGTTCATCATATGTAATATTCCTACTCACAAGGATAGGTCTTGTCTCTTTCACCTTAGGAATCCAAGCATAGCATTTCGAACGCTCAACCCATTCGCCGAGAAAATCAACTCCTAGTAGTATGTTGTCCCCCATTACTTTAACGATATCTGCAAGGTAGGATAAACATTCATCAAATGTGGTCCAGGTAGCAAAGGATACTGGAACATCGAAAAAACAGATCCGAACATGCCCAAGGATGTTTAAGAATACAAGCATACTGATGTGAAACATCGATACATCAGTTCCGACAATCTACAAATATGTTCCAACATTATGAATAGCATTTACTGAACATGCTGTAAGATTATTCGGGCAACCAAAATTATGTTCCGTGACTCTGACTAGCACAATAGGAACATCAAAAGGATTATCCTGAGCATCTAATACAATGTTCCATAATTGTGAATACGTTGTACGAGTATTTGTAGAACAATCTTTATAATGTTGCGATCGTCACGGTAAGATGTTTCAAAACAGCAACATACTGGTTTAAAAGGGTTTTTACAAAAATTAGAATAGTAGAGATTAGCAAGAGGGAGATTTACACTTACAGGAGATATGGGAGTTGTCAAGCTTTCCAGTTTGAAGTAATGCCCAGCGTTAAAAGTAATGCCAACCAGAAATTGTTATTCAAAGAATTGCAGCGTATTTTCCCCAAATTATTTATTAAATTAGAGTCAATAATACCTCTAATTAACCGAAATGGATTTTAGATCTGACAATATTTTCCATTTGGGACAGTTGGAATGCAAGAATAATAGCGAAAACGAATGGAGATTGAAGAAAGCAGATGCGCAGCAGCTATGGTGTTTCAGGTCGGGAGGGAGAAGAGGAGAGAGGAGAGAGAGAGAAAGGAGGGAATAAACGGAGGGAAAAATATTTCCCTAATTTGGCAAATTTTATTTTTTATATACGTGAGGACCAAAGTGTAAGAAATGAAACTTTGGAGTGAAGGGGAGTGGAGGAAAGTTGATGTTTAAGAGCATTAATTAGATGTGTCCCTTTTATTACATTAATTAAGACTTTGTCCCTTTTACCTATATTCACTCTTGAGTGTCCCTTTTGACCAAATGTCCCTACTATCATGCTCCATTTTCAACATGATGAATACGGCAACATGCAAAGTTCTTATTTTTCTGATTTAGAAAAATGTGAATGCAAAAGGAAATCATGAAAGCGACAATAGAATCTTCGTGTCCGGAGTTTTGATTACTAGCTTAAAGAAGAAGAAGAAGAAGAAGAAGAAGAAAAAAGGAATCCGTTCTGAATAAGAGAAAGTAAAAAGAGACTTCCCTCAGACAAATCATGTTAGTCAGCCTAGCTTTATTCCCAGAAGATAATTGAAGCCGTGATTTCAGTAACTATAAAGCCTAATGTGTGATGAAACCTCAATTGCTCAAACCAGCACTTAAAACTCATAATCTTTATGAATCTTTGTCGGTTACAAAATCACTGAACAACCATTTCTTGACCAAACACAAGAAAACAAATATGAAAAGAATTTGTCGTTCAAGATTTCCTTTTCTCTATTAATCTAAACTAACCTTTCCACTAATACTTATAATTAACCAACTCAATCAAGACAAGAAAGTGAGCTTATAGAACGCATAATAAGAGAATCTCTCATTTTTTGTACAATGTGCAAGACAAATATTAGTTCGATATATAGCCAATAACATTTTGCTGTCGTGGCTTCAAATGAAAGTGAGAAGTCCTTAGAAAGTTAGACTTCTTTATAATGAGTCAAATACTAACAGAAGCCAAGGTAATGTATAACATAATGAGATTTTTACGTTCTATACCCATAAAATTTAAAGTATTTACAAGCCATACCCATTACAAATTATACTATCCATAAAACTAAAAATATTTACTCAACCTACCCATTTATTATTGTATACTTTTGTTATGCTTTATAGGTGTATACCTTTAAAGTATACTGCATAAATTATGGTATACAAGTCTGGAGGAACATTTATTACTGCATACCTTTGTTATGACTTATAGGTATATACATTTATGGTATACTGCATAAACTATGATATACAAGTCTGGGTGGGTAGAGTGGGTAAATAATTTAGTGGGTAGGTCAGTTAATATTTGAAAGTAGTGGATAGTAGCTGTAATTATTTTAGATTTTTGTGGGTATTTTTGTAAGTGTACCTAACATAATCTTATTTTAAAAGCAAACATGAATACATGATACCCCCATGCACTAATACAAGCCGAATACTTAGCCAGTGAAGCACTATAAATTATAGGCTTTTCTTCTTTTCCTATTAGTACATTCTGGGTCAAACGTGTCGCCTTCTTTCACTTTAAATTCGTACTTATCGATTTCTAGAAGTTTTGTGCAAGTTAGTCCAGTCCAATTTTCCCTTTGCCGAAAAAGTATAATTTTAATTATATTTTTCAAATAAAATATATGTTCAAATATATTTTCAAATAAAATGTATATTCAAACATAATTTCAAGTTCCAAAAATTATTTTTTAGCTTAACTTCATTTTTTTTTTCAAGTTTTAGCAAATCTATGTCCGGACGCTAGCTAAATTTTCAGTAAGTCTTTGATTATTCAATTGGAATCACAAGTATCCAACGTCAATCTATTATATTAAAACCCATTAATTTTAGTAAGATAATTGCGTTAACCTACACATTTTTCACCTTTTTAACAAAGTAGCAAACTGCAACTAGAAAGAAAAATGAATTATCCTGACAAATTTTGTGAATTCAAGATGAACGCATATTACTTTTGACTTTTGAAGGAGTACCTCGACATATAAAAACTTAAGAAAAATGTGTTTTAATACCATATAAATAGATCATGCATATTTACTTATATTTACGCGCACACATAGATTTGATCTAACTTATCCTTCATAATCTTATACATGAGCCAATCTTTACTCGTGAGAGCATATTATTGTTCTAATACATGAAGTTGTAACTTGTATTCCATTTAAGTGTCGTTTAGTCCGAAAAACTATTTGGAATATCGATAGTTTTAGAAATCAAGAAATAAGTAAATTTTTATTTCCAATTTTACTCTTACAATTAAAGAGGACATAATTAATTAATAGTATTCAATTTTATATAATACTCCATCTATCCTCATTTATATGTCACCGTTTCTTTTTTTATTTGCTCCAAAAAGAATGTTATCTTTCTAAAAAGAGAAATAATTTAGTTTTATTAAATAATTTCCACCTATATAAATTTTCATGACTTGTTTCAGACTACATATTTTAAAAAATTCTTTCTTTTTTTTAAATTTCGTGTTAAGTCAAACACGGCCATATAAAATATGATGAAGGGAGTAACATTTAATGTTTGTGTTATTTAGTAATTGTACCAGCCTAATATTTTTATTCATGAACGTGTAGAAACATTAAATCACTCTTAAGATTGGATGGAGGGAGTAATTCTTGAAATGTTGTGGAGCGTTATAGAACAAAGACGACGTATGGACCGAAATCATAAAAAAAACAAAAGTCAGGTTGCAGTGTAATTTACTTTTTTGCTCTTGAGCAGGTTTGGGCGTGGAAATAGCACTAGGTGGCCACTTTTAGGATGTTAGCAAACTTTTCTCAAAAGTGTTTAAATAGAGAGAAGTGTAGAAGTAGCCTATATTTACAGTCCCCTTGCAGTTTTGGCCATTTTGGATGCACCTTTGCAGAGGTTGGCCGCTTTGCTTATCATCAGACTATTGGGATTAAGATCAAACCAGATTAAGTTAAACTTCAACTCCTTTGATGAGCTTGAAATATGCTATTTATTCTTTAAAAAAAAAAATATGTGAGCTTTAAATCATAAGTTGAAGTTGAATAATAACTTCAATCAAAGTGGATGACTACACTTACAAATAATATTTTTAAAAATAACTAAAAACTAAATATGATGGATAAAGTAGAGTGTCCATAAAAAATTTTACATTTAAATAGCAAGATTAGGCAAACAAACCCATTGCTTTTGCTTCTTGTTCTTGCAAAAAATTTCACCACATGTCCTCCATAAGGAATGATTTTACGAAATTGTCCACGTTAAGAAATATTTAAGCAAAATGCCCTTATTTAGTCCGGAGCCAAGACTTCAAGGCAAAAATTTTGTAAGTCTTGGCAATTGGCTATACTTCAAGGGCAAGTGTTGTTTTGCCAATACTTCAAGCTATATGGCGAGAATGAAGGGAAAACTGGAAGGGGCAATTGCCAAGACTTGCGACAAAGTGTGGCAAGTGTTGCATTTTGCCAACACTTGTCGTTCAAGTGTTTGCAAATCGAGCAGGAGTCAATAGCAAGTCTTGCCTTTTTGCCAAGACTTACGGCCAAGTGCGGCAAGTATTGCCTATTGCCAATACTTTAAGGGATGAGTGCAGAAAAGTGGAAAAATATAAAGGCAAGTCTCGGCTCCGAATTTTTTTCATTAAATCTTTATTCGGGTACTTTTGCAAACTATCTGTTAGCACGGACAAAAAAGCAAACCATTGCTTCCTGTATCATATTTATGCAAATCAGCCATGTTTTTGTCCATCTTCTTCTTGGTAAGGCAATGTTACTTCTCTAGTCCAAAATAAGCAAACAGGTACTCACAATTCTCCAGGATGATTATTCTTCTTTTACACTAATATGAAGTGTATGTTAGTTTAGTTCGATATGAGTCTGCTTCAATTTGCATCAATAAATACTAAAATTTAATTTGTCTTTAAAACATATTTAGTTCGATCCTTCTTAACTTATTTAAAATATATAAAAAGGATACACTATGATAATCTTATTAAATATTAAATCTCATGATGATTTCTCTAAGCTTATTTAATATATATATATATATATATATATAATTAGGGACTTTTTAGAGAGAAAAAAACATATAGAGATATATTGGTACAATTATAAACTATAAAAAATAGGGACTTAATTATGAAACATATCAAAAAATCCTAACATAGCAAAACCCTAGCCTCCTCCTCCTATTTTCTCTCATTTTCACTTTTTTTTCTCGTTGTCGCTCCTCCTCTGGTGCACTCCTCTGGCGCCGGTGTGGAACTCTTTCTTCCCCCACTGATATAGAAAACCCGTCATCATTCCCAAATGTGTCATCTTTTGAAAAAATCAAATCAAGTGGCGAGAAAAGAAAAGGAATTCTAGTTGTATTCCATTTGTTGTAAAAACTAAGGTATGATTTGGTGTTTTTCATTCATTTTCTATGTTTTCGTTTAAGATTTGGTATTATTTTTCATTCATATTTCGAGTTATTTGTTCAGATATGGTATTTTCCAACTAAATTTTTTTGTTTTTAGGCCGGATATGGTGTTTCAATCTAATGGTTTTTTATCAGATCTGGTGTCGGTCAGATTTAATAATTCTTTTGAACTTTTTATTTTATTGTATCTCACTGTATCTACACTCTATCTAACTGTTACTGCAATATATTTACTTGTATCTGCATTGTTTCTATTTATTCCTATAATAGGGTCACAAAAAATACGGTAAGTACAAAGAAAAAGTAATAAATAGAGAAATAATCAAAGAAATAAATAGTTGTATTCCTTGAGTAAAGTCGGTTTCTAGGAGAATCACTTGATGTACAGTACAATAAGAAAGGGGGTATTTATAGTTGAGATTTAACCCTGTCCTAATTATGGTAAAATACAAAAACTTATAAGCCGTGGGCCTGCTCACTCAAGGTGGTGAGACAAATTACCCTAACTAAGAGACCGTAAATCCTAAGGCGGCGGGACGTATGTGTTGCGTCCCACGGCCCGCGCATGCTAAGTGGTCGTGGCTTGGGGAGCAGGCGTGTATCCTCTGCACCCAGTGACTTGTAGGCTAAATCTAGTCTTCGCCAGCTAGATTCGTATCCCCGTAATCATAGGTGGTATATTTTTACCCACGCAGTTAGTCCCTCTACTTGTTGAGTGCTGACGTAAGCAGTTAGGAAGTGCAAGAGGCATGATAGGAAACGTAGAGACCTGTCTGTGCCCAGTACTCGTCCCATGTCTTATCGCAGACTTCACATTAATGATAGTACTCAAGTATAATGACATGTGGCCTTGTGATTGAAAGACTTCAGCCATGTCCTTTCAATGTTGCAACCACTCTGTCATATCTCGTAATTATGGGAATTTATCACGTAAGCCATAATTATCATGATCACACGTCTGCAAACGATCCACTTTCCTTTTAGGACTCTTTTTGCATATAAATACATCGTGATTTGAATAGATCTTCATTCGCCTTCATATTCCATTGAAAATTAGTTTTTTAAAAAACCTCTTGTAGTCTTCAAAGACATCCTTTCCTCAATGGCCCAAGAAACAAACTTCTTACCCAGAAAATTCAGAGTTCAAGAATACCTTCCCTGGAACTTGAGTTTTGAAGATGATGGCAAGATGCAGGTACAAACAGCCAAGCAGAAGGGTGAGAACGACAACGTTTCTATCGAGTATTACCCTTGTGTTGTCATTCCTTATGATATTTTCCGTATCAGAATTGAATGTCGTTGGCCATTTGTAATCGATATCATTCTTCCTACTACTGAAAAAAGTATCTCTACCCATCGTGTTGATTATTCGATAGTACATACTTGCTGTTGAACCCCCAAAAAAATTAACCACGAAGGGCTAAATTCAGGAATATCGACAGGATGGACTAACTCTTTTGGAGTTTTTGGAGTCGCCACCCAATTTAAGGAAAAACAGGGAACCAGATAAACAAATGCGTGCAAACTCCGTTTTTATAAAAGACGGTCTTTCTTCCAGAGATTCTAAAGGTAAGAGGTTTTGCTAATTTCGAAAGAAGGTTTTTAAGGCACTTTCGAAATTTCGTTAAAAACGGTTAATCCGACAGGTTTCCAAAATATTTGCAAGTGCTATTTATGCGCTTTTTCTAAAAAATAATTAATTGAACTACTAATTAATTCAACTAATTAAATTTAGTAAGTTTTCAAAAGATCTGCAATTTATTTGAAAGCTTTAACTATATTTTTTTAAAATAAAATAAAGTAAAATAAAAGCACATTTTCCTTTTGAAAAAGGAGCGATTTGATCGTCATAATTTCTTTGCCAACTCGTATGTGATAGGGCATAAATGGCACTTGCTTAATTTCAACTTTAAAAGCCGAGTTTCTCATCATAAGATGGAACTTTAGGTTTCAAGTCGCTTTTTGCAAAGTTGTTTCGGGACATTTAGAAGTTAATTAAACTTCATTATAAATTTTGACTTTTTAAAGAAACTACTTCGTATCAATAAGATAGAAGTCTTTCCTTATAGTCATTATTAAGCGTAGTTTTTGAAAATTTATGAAATTTGGCATGCGTTTGCTTAAACGGCCTGATTTTGCAATAAATTAAATAACAACTCAAAAATTAAGGATAATGAACATAAAAGCAATATACAATAATCAAAATTCATTCATAAATAGATAAATTATTCCACAAGTACTTTATATAAATATTCCCAGGGGTAAAGGGAGGATAAAGAGTTAAAAGATAGAACCCGAAAGCGGCCAACTCTCGGTCAAGCCTTGATAGCATCTTATATTGACAAGGAGATAATTCAGAGCTTGAGGATGAAACAGGTGTATGAACCAGTCCTGACTTGATTTGAACAAGAGCTAATGCAGATTCCTGAGTTGGCCCCCAACTTATTAAGCTTGAAATACCAAGTTTCGAATTGAAACTCATGCTCCCCAAAACGTGCAGAAAAATGGAAAAAGGATTAGCACATATCTAATGTCATGACAAAAAGGATTAGCACATATCTAATATCATGACAGAATGCAGAACTTAAACACTCATCCTTTTATATCAATCATTATAGTCACACTTCCAGATTTTATCAAGTTTCAAGAAGAGGAATTATTACTAAAAGAATTCAACTTTATCAAACTTAAGTTCTAATGCAACACTTAGTCATTATTATGAACAGGACAAAGAATTTAACTAAACTAAAATAAACCACTAATTTCAGAAAAGTACCATTATACTAAACACAACCACTACCAGACACACTCCCTGGACAGCCTACCTTCATGGGAAACAAAAAATTAGATCCAGAACTCATATATATTAACTTAAATAAAACAACCTACAAAACTTATACAGACAACACGCACACACGAAATTGGGAGACAAGGACATGGGCACTCTTAGGAATTATTATAAAACAATGCTTAAGGATGGGGACTTGACAAAGAGGGAGCAGACCCTTAGGGAGATGACCTAAAGCAAGCTGGATTGACACAATGAGACTGCTGCAAACAAACTGAACCAGAACCAAGCACTCTCTTCTACCTACTACAGCAAGACACCAGAACACACAGCCCCACACTCACTAAAACTACCTCTAAACAAGCTGCAACAACCTGACTTTGCTAATCCTGAAACACTTCTCACACACTCCCTTCAGGACCCCTGCTACTCCTAACAGACCACCAGCTCACCTAGGCCTCTTAAGCTTCACCAGGATATCCTCTATACTCTGGAAAGCCTGAACATTCCAGATCCCCTCATTGACTGATAACACCTACCTATACCTCATAGACCTTCACTATCCAAGCTCCCTGCATAATAAAACAGACTGCCCCACTTCACACACTGCCCATCAGAAACACACCTCTCACAAAACTACTCTGCAGACCCTATAGACTAATCAGCCACATCATAACTCCCTAAGCAGATATACAACCAGACATATTAGAGACATTACGAAACTGAATGCTATAGAGTCACACTAAGAATTTAAAGAAAAAAGGAAAACAGGAAACACATTGATGGAAGGTGCAGGTACCAAGTTCATGTTTTAGGGAATTTTAATAAAGCTTAGCTAAATGAAACAACCTACTTTCCTTAGATATTGACAGTAAACAATTATCAAAACTTCTTCTAAATACTTAACAATGACACAAGCAAGAAAAGGGGAAACTCGAGCTAAATCTTGACTCAACTATGTCCATGGACAAACCAGGATACTAACTACATTTGCAGTATGAACTCACCAAGAATCAGGACAGAAAGACTGAAACTGGCTCAAAAGCAAATTTCTCTTTACAAAAGCAAGCATTAAGGATCACTGTTCAATACTAAACGATAAAGGTCTTACATTTTGGTGATGAATCTTAAGCAACACATTGAGATAACAAAAGGGTCGGTAAAGGCTTGAGTTATATCCGGTTACGACTATAGCGAATTCATAAGCAGTCGACAATTTTAACTTTAGCAAAGCAAAGCTTTCAAGGTACAATATCCTTTAGACTACTGTCATATAAGATGAATTAATCATAGTTGAATCTTGAAACATGAATACCAAAATAAACATTCCATTTTAACTACGCGAAACTAATCTCGTACAGTTAGAACAAAACTAAATAAAGTCGGTAGTGTTTACCTCTTCGAGAGCAGCGAACGGGGGCGAGGGTTCGAAGAATGCAACTAGAACACGACTCGAGCGAGGTTGACAACTCGAAGAACCGATGAGGCGACTCGACTAACGAAGAGGCGATAAACCAAAACCAAACGGCAACAGTAGTAAAATATGAACTTAAACTCCAAACAAAATCGAGAAAAGGAAAATTTATATGTATTTTGTATGGTCCCGTTTCTGTCTGTAACTTGTATATATAAACCTCTCTGCTGCCCTATCGACGGCTGCTTCCCCTATCTTCTGTCGCTGCCTCCATCAACTCCCTCGACCAAGACCTCTAGACTCGCTTTTATATCTATACCATTAGGGCTCTTCAAGGTGTGAGAAATACCCAAAAACGACCTCCAACGGATCTCTTACGGATAAGGTTTGTACGATCGGATGAGCTGGAAATGGGACCAGAGATTTGAACTTATTCGCGGGTCGAAAGAGTGAAGATGGGTTGGGATTTCTGAAACGGGTTGAAGGGGAATTGGGAATAATCGGGTATGGGCTTAGGGGTACTGAAGATGCAAATGATTTGTATTGTGTGTATGTATATAATGCTTTACGCATATAGGCTAGAATTCAGGTCTAAGTGCAAAATTAGCCTGTTTTAGGTTTAATTTAATAGGCAATTGCACGGGGTAGGCTAGAATTAGGCTACATCTACACATTCGGCCTCTTTTCTTCAAAATTAATTAATTTTCTTTGATTATTATTATTATTATTATTATTATATATTTGTTATTTTATTATTATTATTATATATATATATATTTTTTTTAATTAATTTTAAATTTACTATTAATTATAAAATATCGCAATAATTATTAATTTTAAGAAAATTTCGGGACAAAATTGGGTGTCAACAGCTGCCCCTCTTTACCCAGAAAAGGATGAAAGAGTTCTCAGGGTAAAGAAGTTGACATTAAGCCAATTTTGTCACGATAAAGCCAAGGACTTCTGATTCCATGGACCAAGAGGCGAGGCTTATGGGTATGGCCGAACTCCGGTTTTCGAGTTGCCTACATATCTCGGGTTGAAAGAGAATTAGGCCATATGTAGTTCGATGACACTTAAACACGAAGACTCGCACGATTAACGGAAAAGACGCACGAATAGAAAAGAAACTAAATTAACATCCTAATCCGAAATGAAAGATTAGGATAGACTTGCTTGTTCGAGTGCGATTCTTCAGATCCTCGTTGACGAGTCTAGCTCATATCAACGATTGCCCCAGTTCACTGCAAAGAAAGAGTTCCACGTTATGCTCCAAATGTTGTTGCGGTGCTGCTGCGGTGCTGCTAATATCCTATAATAAACTTGACAAACAGTAAGCGAGTAACTGTAAATAAAGCTTAATAAATGAAGTAATAAAGGAATAACGACAATAAAACTTGTAGATGTTGGTTGCAATATCAATGATAAGCTTATCTCCAATCGACTAATGGAGAAATCTAGCTTTGTGAGGCAAGATGACTTCGGGGCCGTTGGTAGACTGAAGATAAAGCAATAAAAGCTTCAATTAATATGAACCCTAAGTGAACTTTAAACTAAATAATGAGGATAAAATTCCGCCTTTTCGGCAATAACCATGATAAAGCCTACAGCTTTAAATCATGAAAAGGCAATTTGAAAATAATATTGGATTGCACTCCAACCAAAAGTAGGAATACGTTCGAAGTATACACATTACCCTGCATGTCTTAACAAACTTATTAGCAATGTAAGGCTATAAAAATATGTATAGAAAATGTATAAACACCTTCGAGGTGACAGAAATACGCCTTTGAGACAATAAAATTACGCCTTAGAGGCATTCAAATAACTAACACCTTCGAGGTGACATAAATACGCCTCCGGGGCAACAAAATTTCGCCTTCGAGGCATTCAAATAACTAACACCTTCGAGGTGACATAAATACGCCTTCGGGGCAACAAAATTACGCCTTAGAGGCATTCAAATAACTAACACCTTCGAGGTGACATAAATACGCCTCCGGGGCAACAAAATTTCGCCTTCGAGGCATTCAAATAACTAACACCTTCGAGGTGACATAAATACGACTCCGGGGCAACAAAATTACGCCTTCGAGGCATTCGAATAACTAACACCTTCGAGGTGACATAAATACGCCTCCGGGGCAACAAAATTACGCCTTAGAGGCATTCAAATAATTAACACCTTCGAGGTGACATAAATACGCCTCCAGGGCAACAAAATTTCGCCTTCGAGGCATTCAAATAACTAACACCTTCGAGGTGACATAAATACGCCTCCGGGGCATTCAAATAACTAACACCTTCGAGGTGACATAAATACGCCTCCGGGGCAACAAAATTTCGCCTTCGAGGCATTCAAATAACTAACACCTTCGAGGTGACATAAATACGCCTCCGGGGCATTCAAATAACTAACACATTCGAGGTGACATAAATACGCCTCCGGGGCAACAAAATTTCGCCTTCGAGGCATTCAAATAACTAACACCTTCGAGGTGACATAAATACGCCTCCGGGGCAACAAAATTTCGCCTTCGAGGCATTCAAATAACTAACACCTTCGAGGTGACCAAAATACGCCTCCGGGGCAACAAAATTACGCCTTCGAGGCATTCGAATAACTAACACCTTCGAGGTGACATAAATACGCCTCCGGGGCAACAAAATTTCGCCTTCGAGGCCTTCAAATAACTAACACCTTCGAGGTGACATAAATACGCCTCCGGGGCAACAAAATTACGCCTTAGAGGCATTCAAATAATTAACACCTTCGAGGTGACATAAATACGCCTCCGGGGCAACAAAATTTCGTCTTCGAGGCATTCAAATAACTAACACCTTCGAGGTGACATAAATACGCCTCCGGGGCAACAAAATTTTGCCTTCGAGGCATTCAAATAACTAACACCTTCGAGGTGATATAAATACGCTTACCAAAAGCGTGAACATAAAGACGCTTTTCGAAAGCCTGAAATATAAAGACGCTTCTCGAAAGCATGAACATGTGAATACGTTATACTCTCTGAACTCTTCCACGGAGGAATGGTCTTGATTATAAAACAAAGTGAACCCCTTAGGATTGGCAATATCTGAAAATCAAAAAATAGAACTTTAGTAAGCGTTCTCATGAAGAGAAATGAACAGATATGCTTAACAAATTGCAAGAGTTATGGGAAATAGAAATGCCGCCTTTCGGCAAAGTGGAAAAGCGTCGAGTCATGAAGCACGAGCTTTATCCAAATATTGTTGTAATCCAAGCGATGAGAATCTTAGAGATTGACTTGCTAAGATGTTTATCCTCCTTTGCAGATCTTAATGTCTCTGCTCTCAAAGAAAAATTGTTAGTTTTTTTAGGGAGGGGGGGAGAGTTTGAGTCATGCTGACTCGAGCCTTCATTCTTCATCCGCTTCCTTCTTCTCCCTTTGTCTAGATTTGCGATCCGTCTTTTGAGACTTGACCTACAAACTCTTTGTCAAGCAATACGGCTTTTGCAAAATCTGCCCCAGTTATGATCTTTCAAATCTTCAACTTGCCTTGCAAAATTTGCCCCAGTTATGATCTTTCAAATCTTCAACTTGCCTTGCAAAATTTGCCCCAGTTATGATCTCCTGAATCTTCAACTTATTTTGCAAAATTTGCCCCAGTTGCTATCTTTCAAACCTTCAAATTATCTTGCAAAATTGCCTCAGTTGCTTGCCTTAAGGGAGACTGGAAATTTTAATATTATAGAGTCGAGCCCGTTAAGAGCGCCTACGTATCCCTCCACGGGAATCAGACCGTGCGTAGTTCTGCTTACATAAAGATTTTTTGGGGGAAAATATGGCAATCTAAGTGCGAAGCTGAATCCGAATTGGAATACCTACACATCTGCCCAGATGCATAGTTCGGAATTACATCATCAAAGATAAACAAACCTAAAGTATTATAAAATCTGATCGAATCCGATGTGGATTGCTTACTTATCCTGTTGCCATTTCAGGAATCAGATCAAAAGTAGTTCAAAATTACATGAAAGAGGAAATAGGGAAATCCTACGCTAGTGTAACCGAGCTCTATTTGAGTTGCTTACGTATCCCAGCCCTGGGAATCAGGTTACGCGTAGTTCGCATTACAATTAAAATTACATGAAATGAGAAAAAACACTTGCTTGCGCCGCTTGTGAGCTATCTTGATTGTACTTGGATTGATAAATTTTGGTATTCTCCCATCTGGATTGATCCATCTTCGATTAAATCTTGGATCTTGTGTTTAAGAGCAACACATTCGTTAGTGTCGTGCTTGAAAAATTCTGCATGGTAAGCACAATATTTGGTTCCATCAACCCATTGTTGGGGAGGGTCAAATGTACCATTTCCTGATAAAGGTTCTAGCATTCCCACATCTTTTAATCTTTCATACAATTGAGCCTGTGGTTCACCTAAAGGTGTGAATTTTCTACGTTGCTTCTTCTCATATTTGGGATGCGACCCTGATGGTTTAGATTGGCGGGCCACTGGTGACAGATGTTGTTGCGGATAATTGTATGCTTGTGGTTGTGAATAATGCTGATAAGCAGTTGCTGCAAATTGATGGTAATTGGGTTGGGCATTATAGACTGGACATGGCGCGGGTGGAATTTGATGCTGACTTGGATAAGTTGGATATAGTGTGCTTCTGTAAATAGATTGGTTTGATGAGTTTCTGAAGGTTGGCTTCTTGTTTGGCCTTTGGTCGATATTAGCCATATCAATTCCAAATTCATCTTCCCTCTTTCTCTTCTCAAAATTGCCCATACCAGTCTGGATGGCTTGCGTAGTTGCCTTCATTGAAGCAAAACTTACAATTCGCCCTGTCTTAATCCCTTCTTCAACCATCTCTCCCATCACAAGAAGTTCAGAATATGGTTTACCCATCATAGGGAGCAAGTGCATGTAATAAGAATCATCTTGGGTTCGGATGAAGTATTTTACCATGTCTTCCTCAGTCATTGGTGGTCGCACCCTTACAGCCTGCTCACGCCATCTCAGTGCGTATTCCCTAAAGGTTTCTGTTGGTTTGTTCTTCAGATTGGACAAGGTTATAAGGTCGGGAGCCATCTCGACATTGTACTCAAACTGCTTTGTAAAATCACTGGCTATGTCATCAAACTCATGCCACTTGCTTATATCCTGCCTTGCAAACCATTCAGCAGCAATACCTTCCAGACTATGACTGAAGAAGGCCATCAGAAGTTCATCTTTACCTCCCGCAACCCTCATTCGGTTGAGATATTTGGTCAAATGAACAAATGGGTCACTATGACCATCATACATATCAAATTTTGGCACCTTAAACCCGGGAGGAAGAGTAACGTCAGGGTATAGATAAAGATTGCGGTAGGAGATGCTTTGACGTCCTCTAGACACTTGCAAATCCTTGATGGATTGCTGCATGATTTTCATCGTATGGATTATCTCCTCTTGCTCAACTGTCTTTCCCTGTTTTTCTACAGTTGTGGGCACTTCAATGGGTGCTTTAGATTGTGGAGGATGGGGAGTATCTTTGGCAGGTAAGTATTGATAGTGAGGCAAGTTGTTGTGGTTAATGAATACATTTGGGATGTCGTTAACTGGTGCAAGCGTACGAATGACACTGGAATTTAAAAGCGTGTTGGGATTGGCAGTTTCAACATTGGGGTTCAGAGTTGATAGCATGGCTGGCGCGTTTTGGTGGCTCGACCCTTTCATTCTGTCTAGTTCAGCTTGCATACACTCAATCTGCTTAGCCATTCTAGCAATTTGTTCATCAGGAACAACAACTGCTTGCTCATTAGAAGATGCAGGGATACCAGTCTGATTATCAGTCATTGCTTAGTTCACTTTAGATTAGACACTTAACCAACTCGGGAGTCAACACGAATCAAACTCTCTCTGTTTTGGGAATAATCAAACAAAAGAAAAATTCAAAAGGTAAACTATGTTAGTTTGCGTGTCATTAACAACATTGCATACAATCACGTAGCGCGCGTCACGTAGCGCTTTGCATTTTAAGCAAGTTTGACATGTGGCAATCACAACTAGTTGAGCGTAAATAAAAATGCGGGCGCGTCCTACCCTGTAAGGTGCCTCTTTGTGCTAGAGGTAAGCCTAATCGCGCAAACAAGTGGTAACGAAAAATAGTTCATGCCAGTTTTGAGCAATTCAGATTTAGAGTAAGCAATAATAATTGATAACAATCATCTCTCCGCCTTGTCACTGCAATTCTGTTATCCCAACTAACTCCCAAAAGTTGGTGTCAACTTGGAATTCTAACACAGCTCATGCTCTCCACAACATCTGCACAGAATTCTAAACCCAAATGCCTAACCTTAAACAATCATCCACATCTTTTGCAAACATCCTCGCTCCTCCAAGCACAACTCCCAATTGATTTATAATATCAAGGGGTGAAATTTCCAACCGCCTTTCATAATACCCGACTGCAAATCATGAAAGGCGCCAATTGGCCTTTCAAAATAAAACCTCACTGGTCCTCGGCTTTAGACAAGCCTCTCAGCTTCCTAGGTTTTGCAAGGCTCACCGACCTTGTTCATAGGGCTCCTCACTGGTCCTCGGCTTTAATCAAGCCTCTCAGTTTCCTAGGTAGCCAAGACCACACTGGTCTTCAAGGAGGGACCCCATTGGTCATTCAAAGACACAGGGCTTCGCTCTCCTAGTATGCGACAAGCATACTTCAATTTTATACAGTTGCAGCTGGATAATCAACATAGGCCTGCACACACGCAAAGCTATTCAAGAGAGGGACCCCACTGATCCTTTTAAAGACACCAGGGGCTTCGCCTCTTAGATCTCACCACACCAGACTATCTCCAAAATACGAACCAACCAAATCTGCCTAACTTTCCACCGACTGCAATTCTGTCTATGATCTCAATTCTGCTAAATTCTTCCATTTTCTGACCTAAAAGGCAACACAAAAGACAAAATTCCAAATCTGATTTTGCTCAAAACATGGTTAGGACTGAGGATTCGTTATCACACAGCACATAATATGCATTGTCGTTGGGTTTCAAGAACCCGTTGACAAAAGGGCGGTTTCTTAATTCCTGGAAACGGTATCAAGTACCGGGTCCAAACTAGGGTGTATATGCATGCATGACCTAATCTCCTTCTAAGAGTGGGCTAACGGTTGAGGCTGATTCAGACCTATGCGGGATAAACCTGGCCCCATAAACCAGTAAAACCGGCCATGACAAAACCAGGCAAACCATATCCCAACTAACTTTGGTGACACGAAAGAAGTTTCAAAGAGTGAGGTAAGGGCAATGCCCTTCCTGCATAGCTACCCGTCAAGCGGGTACCCCGTGATGAAATCGAGGAGGTGAAAGAGAATTGACAGGCTCCATGAGGGAGGAAATATGAACGGAATGCGGACTATGCACAAATAAAGAAATGATTCATACCATCTAAGGCAAACCAAACAAACAGATATAATAAAGCAAATAAATTAGGCATGCTAGTTGCAAATAATTGGAAACCTTTATGGTCAAAACCTTTATTGTTCCCCAGCGGAGTCGCCATGCTGTTGAACCCCCAAAAAATTAACCACGAAGGGCTAAATTCAGGAATATCGACAGGATGGACTAACTCTTTTGGAGTTTTTGGAGTCGCCACCCAATTTAAGGAAAAATAGGGAACCAGATAAACAAATGCGTGCAAAACTCCGTTTTTATAAAAGACGGTCTTTCTTCCAGAGATTCTAAAGGTAAGAGGTTTTGCTAATTTCGAAAGAAGGTTTTTAAGGCACTTTCGAAATTCCGTTAAAAACGGTTAATCCGACAAGTTTCCAAAATATTTGCAAGTGCTATTTATGCGCTTTTTCTAAAAAATAATTAATTGAACTACTAATTAATTCAACTAATTAAATTTAGTAAGTTTTCAAAAGATCTGCAATTTATTTGAAAGCTTTAACTATATTTTTTCAAAATAAAATAAAGTAAAATAAAAGCACATTTTCCTTTTGAAAAAGGAGCGATTTGATCGTCATAATTTCTTTGCCAACTCGTATGTGATAGCGCATAAATGGCACTTGCTTAATTTTAACTTTAAAAGCCGAGTTTCTCATCATAAGATGGAACTTTAGGTTTCAAGTCACTTTTTGCAAAGTTGTTTCGGGACATTTAGAAGTTAATTAAACTTCATTATAAATTTTGACTTTTTAAAGAAACTACTTCGTATCAATAAGATAGAAGTCTTTTCTTATAGTCATTATTAAGCGTAGTTTTTGAAAATTTATGAAATTTGGCATGCATTTGCTTAAACGGCCTGATTTTGCAATAAATTAAATAACAACTCAAAAATTAAGGATAATGAACATAAAAGCAATATACAATAATCAAAATTCATTCATAAATAGATAAATTATTCCACAAGTACTTTATATAAATATTCCCAGGGGTAAAGGGAGGATAAAGAGTTAAAAGATAGAATCCGAAAGCGGCCAACTCTCGGTCAAGCCTTGATAGCATCTTATATTGACAAGGAGATAATTCAGAGCTTGAGGATGAAACAGGTGTATGAACCAGTCCTGACTTGATTTGAACAAGAGCTAATGCAGATTCCTGAGTTGGCCCCCAACTTATTAAGCTTGAAATACCAAGTTTCGAATTGAAACTCATGCTCCCCAAAACGTGCAGAAAAATGGAAAAAGGATTAGCACATATCTAATGTCATGACAAAAAGGATTAGCACATATCTAATATCATGACAGAATGCAGAACTTAAACACTCATCCTTTTATATCAATCATTATAGTCACACTTCCAGATTTTATCAAGTTTCAAGAAGAGGAATTATTACTAAAAGAATTCAACTTTATCAAACTTAAGTTCTAATGCAACACTTAGTCATTATTATGAACAGGACAAAGAATTTAACTAAACTAAAATAAACCACTAATTTCAGAAAAGTACCATTATACTAAACACAACCACTACCAGACACACTCCCTGGACAGCCTACCTTCATGGGAAACAAAAAATTAGATCCAGAACTCATATATATTAACTTAAATAAAACAACCTACAAAACTTATACAGACAACACGCACACACGAAATTGGGAGACAAGGACATGGGCACTCTTAGGAATTATTATAAAACAATGCTTAAGGATGGGGACTTGACAAAGAGGGAGCAGACCCTTAGGGAGATGACCTAAAGCAAGCTGGATTGACACAATGAGACTGCTGCAAACAAACTGAACCAGAACCAAGCACTCTCTTCTACCTACTACAGCAAGACACCAGAACACACAGCCCCACACTCACTAAAACTACCTCTAAACAAGCTGCAACAACCTGACTTTGCTAATCCTGAAACACTTCTCACACACTCCCTTCAGGACCCCTGCTACTCCTAACAGACCACCAGCTCACCTAGGCCTCTTAAGCTTCACCAGGATATCCTCTATACTCTGGAAAGCCTGAACATTCCAGATCCCCTCATTGACTGATAACACCTACCTATACCTCATAGACCTTCACTATCCAAGCTCCCTGCATAATAAAACAGACTGCCCCACTTCACACACTGCCCATCAGAAACACACCTCTCACAAAACTACTCTGCAGACCCTATAGACTAATCAGCCACATCATAACTCCCTAAGCAGATATACAACCAGACATATTAGAGACATTACGAAACTGAATGCTATAGAGTCACACTAAGAATTTAAAGAAAAAAGGAAAACAGGAAACACATTGATGGAAGGTGCAGGTACCAAGTTCATGTTTTAGGGAATTTTAATAAAGCTTAGCTAAATGAAACAACCTACTTTCCTTAGATATTGACAGTAAACAATTATCAAAACTTCTTCTAAATACTTAACAATGACACAAGCAAGAAAAGGGGAAACTCGAGCTAAATCTTGACTCAACTATGTCCATGGACAAACCAGGATACTAACTACATTTGCAGTATGAACTCACCAAGAATCAGGACAGAAAGACTGAAACTGGCTCAAAAGCAAATTTCTCTTTACAAAAGCAAGCATTAAGGATCACTGTTCAATACTAAACGATAAAGGTCTTACATTTTGGTGATGAATCTTAAGCAACACATTGAGATAACAAAAGGGTCGGTAAAGGCTTGAGTTATATCCGGTTACGACTATAGCGAATTCATAAGCAGTCGACAATTTTAACTTTAGCAAAGCAAAGCTTTCAAGGTACAATATCCTTTAGACTACTGTCATATAAGATGAATTAATCATAGTTGAATCTTGAAACATGAATACCAAAATAAACATTCCATTTTAACTACGCGAAACTAATCTCGTACAGTTAGAACAAAACTAAATAAAGTCGGTAGTGTTTACCTCTTCGAGAGCAGCGAACGGGGGCGAGGGTTCGAAGAATGCAACTAGAACACGACTCGAGCGAGGTTGACAACTCGAAGAACCGATGAGGCGACTCGACTAACGAAGAGGCGATAAACCAAAACCAAACGGCAACAGTAGTAAAATATGAACTTAAACTCCAAACAAAATCGAGAAAAGGAAAATTTATATGTATTTTGTATGGTCCCGTTTCTGTCTGTAACTTGTATATATAAACCTCTCTGCTGCCCTATCGACGGCTGCTTCCCCTATCTTCTGTCGCTGCCTCCATCAACTCCCTCGACCAAGACCTCTAGACTCGCTTTTATATCTATACCATTAGGGCTCTTCAAGGTGTGAGAAATACCCAAAAACGACCTCCAACGGATCTCTTACGGATAAGGTTTGTACGATCGGATGAGCTGGAAATGGGACCAGAGATTTGAACTTATTCGCGGGTCGAAAGAGTGAAGATGGGTTGGGATTTCTGAAACGGGTTGAAGGGGAATTGGGAATAATCGGGTATGGGCTTAGGGGTACTGAAGATGCAAATGATTTGTATTGTGTGTATGTATATAATGCTTTACGCATATAGGCTAGAATTCAGGTCTAAGTGCAAAATTAGCCTGTTTTAGGTTTAATTTAATAGGCAATTGCACGGGGTAGGCTAGAATTAGGCTACATCTACACATTCGGCCTCTTTTCTTCAAAATTAATTAATTTTCTTTGATTATTATTATTATTATTATATATTTGTTATTTTATTATTATTATTATATATATATATATATATTTTTTTAATTAATTTTAAATTTACTATTAATTATAAAATATCGCAATAATTATTAATTTTAAGAAAATTTCGGGACAAAATTGGGTGTCAACACTTACCCCTTTACTCTTCATCTCAACAAGCATGTGCATTCAGTCGTAAAGGAAATATGTTGTTGTTACAACATCTGTTTAGGGCAAGTCAGGCCCTCCGTCTAGCATTTGGTACCCGTACTGGACCACCTGGCTAACCATGATGGGTTGGACTTCACTTACTCGCACCTCCATGCATTCTACTCTTCTCGTCTTCATAAAGCCGGTAAACTATAAGAGACGAGGGAGGAAGGGCATTGTCTCCAACAGTGAGGATCCAAAAACTGTGGCTGGTTCCACTGGTACGTGGCGGTGCGTACTCCCAGCATAGTCTCATCCTACCCCTTTTCGGAGGTCTTCAGTAGAAAATGTAAGTCCCCATACTTTGGTTTCTGTATGCTTTGGATACCATCTTTTGTGTTGACTTTTTCCCTTCTTTTTTTAATGAACTCTGTGACTGCTCTTCCGGTCTCTCATGATACGTCGACTGCGTAGGTTACCATAATTTACACCAAGAATCCTGCCAAGACGATGAATTTTGCAGCCACATGAATGGTTGGCAAGCAAAGATCATAATATGTCATTCTCTTTTGTGCGACCGCAAATCTTGTCTCTTGACTGCACATGGTATCTTCTTTTTCTTACAAGAGTTTCCCATCGCCCTATGCCCGAGCTGTGAGAAATTTTGATTGGTGCTCCGTATATTGCTCCTCTTCCTGATGTGCTGGCCTCTGCTGATAGGGTCATTGAGAGAGCTAGTAGTTCCCACTCCTAAAAAAGAAAGAGGTCCATAAGTTAAAAAGGTCGTGGTTGATGAAAACCTTTGATAATCTCTGACACTGAAGAAGCCCCCGAGTTCCTGAACCTGAGGTTGTTAATCCTCCTGTTGCTGTCGTTACTACAGAACTTGGCCCTTCTATGCGCAAGCGTAGACACCTTATCAATGAGGGTTGTGAAGCAGAAGAGGAGGCCAGTGCGGGGGGACGAGGTTGTCCTCCCGGTGGCTCACTTTGAATCTCCGATATCAGGTTAGTTTAACCATTTTCTTCCTTCTATTGATTCAGCTGCTTCGCACACTCTATTGATGGTTCCTTATTTAATGTGCATAGAATCTGCTACCGTGGTCCCTGCTACTGAGTCGATTGAATCTCCTTCTCAACATCGCCCTGGCAAGGAGGTCGTTGAAACTGGTGTTGTCGCTGTAGAGCCCGTCGGCAGATCCCGCGAGATTGTTATCCCCATTGCTGCGGGAATTAATCTGTTTAAGAAATCGGGCACTGCGACTGACCATACTATCGAGCTGGTTGGTTTATCTAAACAAAAACACCACTCTGATTACAACTATCATGGCCTGCTTAGGGTTGATGCGGGGTACGCTTTGCTTCCTTTTCTAGCTTCATTATTTCAAGCTGAGTCCCCATCTTCTCCTGAACATCCTTACAATATTTATTCAAAGATTGATAGTCTATCATGAGATCATTCATCGGGGGTGCGTTGATGAGCACATGAGAGAGGAAAATGATGCTTTTTGGGGCTCGATTGCAAGTTTGCAGCCTTCTGTAACCAAAGTTGAGCAGCTGAATGAAGAGGTCCACAATGTTCACCGTTTTGAACAGACGCGAGCCAACCAGTTTAATATTGCAATGAGTATTGAGGTCCGCAAGTACAAGGAGGAAGTAGAGGCCTGGTCAACATCTGATGCAAGCCAACTAAGACGAGCAACAACCACACACGTGGAAGATAAAACAGAAAGCTAAAGATAGAAAGTTAGACACAATTCCAACTCAATCGAGCAAAACTAAGGAACTAGTCTTGGAACCTCTCGATTATATTGTGAAAATGCACCTTAACTATGCAACAGTCCTCAAGAGAACATTGCCTCTTGCAACTGAATAATCAAAGAGGAAATGTTTAATCGGATTCCACTAAAATCCACAAGTTCCATTAACAAGGTTCCCACGACGAGGGTGCTCTCGACAAAGACAAATATCATACACTAGTTTCAATAATTCAACAACAACTTACTACAAATAAAATACTAAATGGATTTATATAGAAAGCCCCAATGTTGTAATAGTATATATGACCACAGACAACCTGTTAAGCGAAGCCACGTAGGGTTGAATTAGGTTGAATGGCTCAGGCGCTCTTCTGCCTCGGGCCTAAGTGTAGCCCTCAGTCGCTTCACTGCTTGGCGTTAATCATTAGAACTCGGACACGTGTTGCCTCGAGCTCGAGCTTGGTGATATAGCTTTCAAGTCTAGCATCTGGCCACTCACTCTCTGAGTTGTTGCTTTCCCCAGCCATGCTAGATGGACATGCACGTCGTGCAAGGTCTTGGATTGGCTCTGTGTGACCGGTCTCGATAGCATGAACACTTGATCAACATGGGTTCGGGCTGCATCATCCTCCTCTTCTTGAGAAGATTTCGTCCCGAAAATCGCGTCTTCTTCGTCCCCCAGTGCTCGTCGTGTGACAGAAGGAGTTAAGTCAGCAACATTAAAGGTGTTGGAACTTGGACACATTATACTCACCTAGGAGGTCGATCACATAAGCATTGTTGTTGATCTTGTTTAACACTTGGAACAGACCATCCCTCTCGGAGCCAACTTTTTTCCTTTGGTTCGGGAACCTTTCCTTTCGAAAATGAACCCAAACCCAATCTCTCTTCTTTAACTCAAATTTTTTACGACCCTTGTTTTTCTTTGACGCTACTTTGACATAGGCTTCCTCAAGGGTCTTCCTCACTTTGGCATGTAGCTTGAGAAAAGAAGTAGCTCAGCGTGTACCTTCAAAATCAATAACAACATCTCGAGGCAATGGGGTTAAATCAAGTAGAATTAAAGGGTTAAAACCATACATGCACTCAAATGGAGTCAACTCAATCATTCTATGCACAGTACAATTGTATGCAAATCCTATCATGGGAAAACAGTCAGCCCAGCTTCCGGCCTTACCTTTGGTTATTGCTCGAAATAGAGCTCCCAAGGTTCGGTTGACTACCTCGGTCTGTCCATCAGTATGAGAATGGTGAGACATCGAGAATAGCAATTTGGTGTTGAGGGCACCCCATAGACATTTCCAAAAATGAAAAGAACTTAGAGTCCTGGTTGCTCACAATAGTACGAGGCACGCCATACAATTCAAGACATGAGTAACAAATAAAGTAGCTACATGTTGTGCATCATCACATTTATTGCATGGGATAAGGTGAGCTATTTTGGAAAAATAGTCGACCACGACAAGGATGGTATCATGCCCACGACGTTGGTAACCCCATCACAAAATCCAGAGATATATCAACCCAAGGGCAATTAGGAACAGACAAAGGAGTATACAAATTATGAAAGTTCGAGGCTCTCTTGCAATCTAAACAAGCATTGCGAAGCTTATCCACATCTCATTGCATCTTTGGACAGTGGAAGTGCTCGGTCAAAATACCAATAGCTTTGTCCACACCGAAGTGACCCATTAAACTGCCGGAGTGAGCTTCTCGAACTAAGAGCTCTCTCCAAGATGACACGGGCACACAAACTCTCCCTTCTTAAAGAGATAGTCATTGTGCCACTGATAATTCTCCACCCTTCGGCCACTCAGTATAGCGTCACGAATGCTTTTAAGCTTGGGGTCATGTTCATAAATCAACTTGATGCTTTCGAACCCCCATCAGTCTCGAAGTGAGAGTGGTCGCTAAGGCAAACTTTTTTGACAGCGCATCGGCCACTACATTGTCGTTGCCCTTCTTATAATGAATTACATAGGGAAAGCTCTCAATGAATTCTATCCACTAGGCATGCCACTGATTCAACTTCTCTTGGCCTCGGGGATGTTTCAGAGATTCATGATCACTTTTAATCACAAACCTTCGTGGCCATAAATTATGTTGCCAATACGCAAGTGCTCTAACAAGGGCATACAGTTCCTTGTCATACATCGAGTAATTCAAGAGCCCTTAAGCTTTTATCTAAAGTAAGCGATCAACTTCCCTTTTTGCATAAGCACTCCTCCGATCCCGACTCCAGACATATCACATTCGACCACAAATACTTTGGAAAAGTCAAGTTGCAACAACGAGGCAGAACTTAGCCACTGTTTCAACTGTTGGATGGCCCTCTCTTGCGACTCTCCCCACAAAAACAGTTGGTCCTTTTTTACCAGCTCGGTTAAAGGAGCTGCCACAGTGCTAAAGTCATGGACAAACCTTCTATAAAAACTAGCTAACCCATGGAAACTTCGAACTTAGGACACCGAAGTAGGGGTTGGCCAATCTTTAATAGCCTCGACTTTTGAGTTATCGATTTCAACAGCATTAGCACTCACAAAAAAACCAGGGAAGATAACATGTTCAACACAAAAGGCACACTTTTTGAAGTTAGCATACAACTTTTCATTTCTCAAAGTATCAAACACAAGCCTTAAGTGTTCTACATGTTCATCGACAGATTTACTGTAAACAAGTATGTCATCGAGATACACAACAACAAACTTATTTATAAATGGTTTAAACACATGGTTCATCAATCTCATGAATGTGTCTGGTGCGTTAGAAAGGCCAAGTGGCATTACTAACCATTCATACAGGCCGATTTTGGTCTTGAATGAAGTTTTCCACTCATCACCCGATTTCATTCAAATTTGGTGGTAACCGAACCTAAGATCAATCTTTGAAAAGCAACATGAACCATTCAATTCATCAAGCATGTCATCTAATTGAGGTATAGGATGACGATTCTTTACCGTGATTTTGTTAACTGCTCAGCAATCAACACACATTCGCAACGTTCCATCTTTCTTTGGAACAAGTATAACAGGAACGACACGCAGGGGCTCAAGCTCTCTCGAACCAGTCCTTTGTTCAGCAATTTATCCACCTGCCATTGGAGCTCGTTGGTGTCTTCGGGATTACACCGGTAGGCTGGCTTGTTCGAGATTTGAGACCCTGGGATGAAGTCGATTTGGTGCTCGATTCTTCGTAATGGAAGCAATCCACCTGGCATTTCTTCAGGGAACATGTCTCAAAAGTCCTGCAAAACACTTTGAACAACACTAGACAAGGATTATCGTTAGTGAAATCATCATTAAAGTTCAGAAAGGTACCCTTGTGCACGAGGCAAATCATCAGCTTATTTTTATTATTGCCTCGTAGGCACTCACGCTGATACGAACCAAACCACGTGGAAGCAAGATAAAGGAATGAAAGCGATAAAGTAAACACAACAACAAGAAAATAGGGGACGGGGAAGAACCGAAATAGAAGAAAGAAAGGATATTCGATTCAAACAAGATTGAATATCCAAGAGAGAGAAGAAACTTGAACCTATCGAGGATCCATACTAGGATGACATCCACTCAGTTCCAAGTAAAGGAGTCCGTGAAGCCTCGGGCTTTCACAAGATAGGTTCGGCCTAATCTATCTCTATCCTCAATCAAAAACTAACTAAATGAAATAAAGGGCTAAGGGAAGCTTATATAGTTTTCCCATACGCAAGTGTAAAATTGACTAGAAAGCTCATAAGCCTAATAAATGGACAAAAATGCCCTTTCAGCCAATTCTGGAAAGCTGCTTGTCAGTTCTTCATCGTGATCGCACCAGGCATGTCGCGATCGCGCAGCACACTATAATCTCTCCTCGCGATCGCGCAGAGAGGCTCCCGATCGTGCAGGGCATTTCTTTTCCAGCAGCCTAGCAAGCTCGCATCTTGGTCTTTTGGCCTTCTTTGACTTGAATCCTAGTTTCCAAGCTCTCTTTGAAGCGTTCCAAGTTCTGCATATTGAGTGTAAGCTCCTCATGGCTTTGGATACCAATCCGGATTGCCTCATTCTCCCCTTCTTAAAAGGATTTCGTCCTCGAAATCAAGCCAACAAGACCTACAAGCAAGGCAAAGACAAACGAACTTCCTACTCGAAGAGTAGGTTAATGCCCAAAAGTGTGGAAAACACACTCTTATGATAGATCCAAGCATCAATAACAAGTAATAAGCTTATGTCTCCAAAGGAAACAACAAGTAATTGACTCCAAAGAAAGGTACATCCAACACAAGAACAAGCAAAGAGATAAGAAAGGTACATCCAACACAAGAACAAGCAAAGAGATCAATAGGAGAAGGAACATGTAAGATATAGCAATTAAATTCCCTATGACCCCTAAGCTTATGATCAACACACCAAGCCCTCAAATCAATATTATCACAATGCGACACATTGGCTTTGGCATACCCAACACCGAAGGTGTGATCAACATGTGGGGTGGAGTAAACGAAATAGTTCAATTGGCAACTAACATCAATCACTCCACTCTCCTTGTTGGAAGCACTCTTACACACACCAAGAGTGACTTCCTCACCTCCAAATCCAACTCCAAGACAATCTCCTTCACTTGACAAACTCCAAAGGAAGGTCTCCAAAATAGGTCCTTCATCATTGTAGTCCACACAACGAAGGCTAGGACTACTAGAAGATGGTTCAATACAACCAACATCTAGACCACTTATCCCACTTGGAGTTCCAAACAATGGATCATCCATAGAGTCTAACTTCACAAACCATGGAGGTTCTATTTACTACCAACCCTAGTCCGATACAATTCACTATCACAATTGAGATTATCTTCAAACAGTGAGAATATAAAAGCATGCACCTCAATTTTATGGTAAAAAAAAAGCATAGCATCAAGACTAGGTTCTTCACTCTCACTTGAGGAGTCATCGAAAATAAATCGATTCATATCACACTTTAAAGACTCCTCAAGGTCACAACCATCCTCACTACGACAAATAGGTCCACTATTATCAAGCAATTCATCAAGGGAAAGAATAGGATATTCATTCAACTCGTTTTCCCCTTTATCAAATATAGGTGGGGTGTCATAACAAGGTTCACAATCAAGTTCAACTACACATTCTTCACTAAGGAGAGGTTCAATAAAAACCGAGCTCACATCATGATGTGGCTTATAATCCCTCTCAACTAGTGGTTCACTATCACACACAAGTTGACCAACCGACTCTACACTAGGTGCAAACACATTGTAATCACACAATTCATCAACTAGTATAGAGTTTTCACAAACACTATTACATGGCAAGGAAGTAACATGATCAAGGGAAGAACTATCACAAACCTTTGAGTGGCCACCTTGCTCACTCAATGCACTTAAAGTGTCATGGATTGTTCATTCACCTTGAAGTTCACATTGAAGATCTTCTTCACCTTGTCCTTCCATTTTGGAACATGATTGAGGCTCCATTGGTTTGCCTCCAAGAGTACCTACACAAGAAGTCAAACAAGTGGAAGAAAAAGATAAAGGGTTAAGATTAGAATAAGGGGTGTCCTCACTCTCAATGATTCTTTTTCCCTCTTTCTTTTCCCTCATTTTCTTTTCAAGGTCGGGTGTAGATTCGGGTGGTGACATCCCACTCACATCACTCAACACATCCTCTCATTTTTCCACTCGAGGAATGTCACCGGTCACTCCTATACTCCTCTCAATCTTTTGTCTTTTAAATTCGGGTAAATTGGGACGAGGCCCAAGAATACCCATAGCCGGAGTAGGTGGACTTTTAACATCAACCCGGAATCTAGGACTTAGAGACTCATCACTTGAAGTCTCCTTCTTCTTTGTTGGTGAACCACTTGGCTTTGAAACTTGTGGATTCGGGTTCACCTTGTTGACACTTGTCAACTCCTTTCTAACACTTGTCCTTCTTCCCTTTTCTAGCATTCCAAAGTAACATTCTTTGACTTTCATTAGAGATGTGGCGCCAAGAGTAAACTTTTGCCCCCGTAAAGTGAAAGTATGCCTCCCAAGCTTCTCACTATACTTGGCATTTCTAACAAGCTTCCATGGTTTTCCCAACAACAAGTGACAACCTTTTATGGGCATCACATCACATAGTATTTCATCACGATAATTGCCAATTTTAAACCTTACCCACACTCGTTGTGTAATGACCACAAACCCATCTCCATTCAAACAAGGCCACCTATAGGGGAAGGGGTGACTACAAGTTTCCAACTTTAATTGCTCAACCAAAGAAACACTTGCAACGTTAGCATGGCTCTCATAATCAATGATCATAGCACAAGTAAGCCCTCCAACCTTACCAATTGCGTGGAAGAGGTTCTTTCTTTCTTCCAAAAATTGCTCCACGCAAACTTCATCACACTCATGGTTGTCTACAAAATGATTACGTCTACACATAGTTCTCAAAGCATTGTTAGTCCAAGACAAATCATTTGTAGTACATGTAGCACCTTTACTTATTCTAGGCCTAAAGTTGCCTTTCGCATAAGAATTAGAGTCATCAAACCTTTTAGCACAATTAGAATATGTAAACTCTCTTTTTCTCATGGAGTAGTTACAATTTCTCCTCAACTCGATAGAAAGACCACGACTACTCTCATGTTTATTTTTAGGAACACAAAGAGGCGATGCAAATGAACAATTTCTATAAGAAGGTTCATTATCAATTCTCTCTATGTCACTATCTACATTATCATGTTCATCACAAGAATAGTAAGTAAGAACATTGTACCTTGAAGCGTCACTATCATCATCTCCAATACTAGAAGCATAGGAGTTTTCATGGTTACGTTCATCCTCATAAGCCTCATAGCCTCCATGAGCTTCGTGATCACCATAGTGACTCGCTTCATCTCCAAAAGAGCCATAGTTCCCGGAATCATCATAGCAATATCCGTCATCACCATCATAGGAACCATAGTCTCCATCATCTCCACACGAACTATACACTCCACAATCATCATCCGACACCATATCTATAACAAATAAGAGCATAGGACCTCACAAGTTCACTCCCTCACGTGTATCACTCAAGTAATGTTCACTCAATTTTCTTTCCACTCGTGTATACAACTCAAGGTCTTTGGCTTTTATGACCACACTCTATTGTTCTCACCACTCTTAGCCTTTTTCCTCTCAATCCTAGCCTTATCCCCTTTAGAGGAACCAAAGTGAGAAGATCAACAACTAGCACGTCCAAGTATAGGTTCGGAATGGAGTTTATAACACACCAAAGAAACGAATAAGGACTCACAAACGGATTAGGAACAAAGGAAACAAGCAATGAAACCAAAAGAGAGAAGTTACAAGACTACTAAGTAAGTGACACAAGAAAGACTCGAATCGAATTGGCACTAAACGGATTCGGAATTGGATGAAATTTTGTTTGTGATCAAGAAACTCACCATATTTAATGAATCAATTAGAGTTTTGATGATTGAAAACTGTTCGGAAGTTGTTGCGAACGTTCTGTCTCAAAACTGGAATTCTGTAAAATTTGTTGTTCTTCGCTATCGCGCACAGACGGGCGTGTTCGCGGAGAACAAAAAAAATTCCAAAATTAATTTTTCTCTTCGCTATCGCGCTCAACTCTTCGCGATCGCGAAGAGTAAATTTTTCCTTCAGCGCGATCGCGCAGGTCTGCTGCTGCTGAACTAGAATCCGACTTTGAACTTCAAATTTTTTCACTCGATTCAACTTGTTTTTCAATTCCCAAGGTACCCAAAGGTGTTTTCAACTACTACAACCAATACCCAATGATTTATATCAACACCTAATCCATAACGAATCCAAATAAAGAAATTTCAATCAAGTTCAAGGGTTTTTTAATTTTGGGGTTTTTTATTTTTTTCAACTTTTGATTCTCAACACCAAATCACGTAACAAGGGTACCAAATCAATGGAAAAACATCATAGATCAATCCCCGATATCAAAAAATAAACGGGTCATCAAATCCAATCCACAACATAAATTTTTTTGTATTTTCCAACTTTTCTTCAATTTTTTTTTTTTGTTTTTCTTCTTTTTCTCCAAGAACAAGAACAACAATAAACTAAACTAAAAGATAAGATGAACAAGGAACGTGGATTCATAAGAACGAAACCCGAGCCTTGCACTGATACCAAATGATACGAACCAAACCACGCGGAAGCAAGATAAAAGAACGAAAGCGATAAAGTAAATACAACAACAAGAAAATAGGGGACGGGGAAGAACAGAAATAGAAGAAAGAAAGGATATTAAATTCAAACAAGATTGAATATCCAAGATAGAGAAAGAAACTTGAATCTATCGAGGATCCATACTAGGATGACATCCACTCGGTTCCAAGTAAAGGAGTCTATGAAGCCTCGGACTTTCACAAGATAGGCTCGGCCTAATCTATCTATATCCTCAATCAAAAACTAACTAAATGAAATAAAGCGCTAAGGGAAGCTTATATAGTTTTCTCATACACAAGTGTAAAAATGACTAGAAAGCCCCTAAGCCTAATAAATAGACAAAAATGCCCTTTCAGCCAATTCTGGAAAGCTGCTTGTCAGTTCTTCATCGTGATCGCGCCAGGCATGTCGCGATCACGCAGCACACTATCATCTCTCCTCGCGATCGCGCAGAGAGGCTCGCGATCGCGCATGGCATTTCTTTTCCAACAGTCCAGCAAGCTCGCATCTTGGTCTTTTGGCCTTTTGGCCTTCTTTGACTTGAATCCTGGTTTCCAAGCTCTCTTTGAAGCGTTCCAAGTTCTATATGTTGAGTGTAAGCTCCTCACGGCTTTGGATACCAATCCGGATTGCATTACACCCGGTTGTATGATTGCATAAATATTACTTGACACGAGCAGTGTTTCATTGTCCTCAGCCACAATTTGTGTCCCCACGGGAGACTTAGTTTTGGTCGCTTCTTTCAGCTCCCTCTTTCGCTTATAGTCCTGAATGACTTATTTAGGAGACAAAGGCTTGAGTATAAAACTCTTACCCTCAATCTTAGCAGTGTCAGTGTTGGTTCGTCCGTTATGGACAACGAACATATCATATTTCCACGGTCGCCCAAGCAGCAAATGAAACACTTGAAATATCAACTCATCCTGATTAGCCCAACTCTAAATTTGATCAACACTTGCTTAGCTACCCTCAATTTTCCGTATTCATTCGACCATTGTAATCGATATGGATGGGGATGTTTCATTGTAGTCAGTCTCATATGTGAAACCAAGGTCTAGCTCACCACATTAAAACAACTGGCCAAATCAATGATCATCAAACACACATTTCCCCTTACTCTACACCTTGCATGGAAGAGATTTTCTCTTTGAACATCTTCTCCGTCTTCCATGTTCATAGTGCTCAAGTTTCTTCAAACCACTGGAAAGATTTCCAGACGATCCGCTTCGGTAGCCTCGTGACTGTCTTGATCAAGATCAGCTTTGGTTCCTTCTCAGTTTTCCTTCTCAAAGTCACTCGCTTGCTCATGGACGGTTCCATCTTCGAGCAACATCATAAATTTTTGAGTCGGACACTCATTAGCCATCTGCTATAACCCCTGCATTTATGATATTGAATAGATGAAGCACTTGGAGTATTAAGTTGAGTTTTATCTCCCAACTCCTTGGAGTTATAATTGGTCACTCCCTTCTCGAACGGTTTCTTCAGATCGCGGCCAGTGTTGGCATTAGTGGGATTCAGACTCTTCCATTCTTTGCTCTGGTTCAAAAGAGTAGTAGTAGTGCTCCCTTAGTACCGATTTTCTCTATCGTCCTTCACCCACTTTTTAGTATCGATTGATGCATGGAAAGCCTCATCCAAAGTATGGAATACATGCAGTCTCAGTGGAGATGATATCTCTTGACTCATCCAAATTTTTAACCGAATGATGGCTTGCTCGTCGTCTTCTTCCATATCAAGAGCCAAACGAATCTTTTCAAACTCGTCAAAGTACTCTTCGATCAATTTAGACCCTTGTTTCAAATCATAGAGATCCCGAAGTTGCTCTTGACGATGTTTAACCATCACATACTTAGCATCCATCACTCTTTTCAATTATACCCAAGTAAGGTGCTCGGGTAAAGCATGCCTTCTTCTCATTCTATTCTCAGATTCCCACCAAGCGGAAGCATATGCCTCGAACGAAGCAATAACATAGGTAGCTTTTCTCTCATCGGTTATCTAATTTGTCTCAAAGATTCGTTCCTATCTAACCTTCCAATCATGATGTTGGTCTGGATCACTAGTTCCATTAAATGGTGGAATAGAGATCTTGACACTATTTAAATTAGTATCTCTACCACCTCGGGCTTGTTCCGGATAATCATCAGCCTCACGTTCAAGATGTCAATCAATATAAACTCCTCGTCCTGGACCTTGAGGGTTTCCACGGCCTTGTTGGGTCTAAACGCGTGGATAGAACAGCGGCTCATAATCAGCTTCGACATACTCTTCATCTCGAACATCACCCTCTTCAATAACGGCTGCTAAATTTCTTTGGGGACTTTGAGGTGATGGTAAATCAGCTTGGGGAATGCCCAATTATTTCTCATTGCGAGCAGCTTCAGCTCTTAATTGTTGGCATTGGGCCAACTCAGCAAATTGCGTCAGTCGCATATGAGTAGAACTGCTTGTTCCAGCCTAGGGCCCTTGTAAGGCTTTGGAGGCTTGGTCGTGTTCGAGATTGGAAACTCGAAAATTCACTCCTCTCAGCTCGGCACTGATGCCTTGTATTGCGGCCATGAGATCCCCAATGATACCTCGGGCGCATCCACACCCTTCTCTCTGTTTTCAGCCACACCTACAAAAACAAAGGCTAAGAAAATGTTAAGGTTAGAAATCACCTCACACTCCCTCACTTTTGTTGGGTAGCGCTCGGGTCCACTTAAGTTGGTAGTTCGGACACTCAGAACTTGTAACCAATGTCTTCGTCAGATTGATCAATTTCTTCCAGATCCTCCGAGTTCGACAAGATTCATTGTCTTCTTCGAGAAGAGTGAATTAATGTTTGACTCGATGGAACGGACGCTATTTAACTGCGCACAGAAGGTCAAGAATTAAACTACGAAATTTGGACTTCACGAGTTCCTATAGGCTCAAACAAATTAGTAGTACCTCGAGTAGAAGAATTTATTCTAGAGATCTACTAACGAGAAGCCACGAACACATAGAAAGAAAAAAAATGTAAGAAATCAACCCTCCGTTTCCTCTTTTGGAAACCTCGGACACTCCGCTCCTGTACGGAAATGGATGTGGTCCCTCCACTGCACAGACTAGGGGTTATCCTTATCCACTTTGCTCTTTCAAACTTTCTCCTAGGTTTTAGCAACAACGCTAAACCCCTCCTTCTTCAATGGAACAGTGAACCTTTTCTTTTCGATGTACGAACAATCTTAACTTTGTTCACAGTCCAACAACAAGACAAGATTTCTGGTCGTTTCCGCCAAACTTAACAATGTACAAATAACTTTAACTCCAAGCAAAGCTAAGATTAGCTTCGGCGTTCGTACACTGTTAAGAAATTTAACAATTTTCCGACGTATGGACGGTGCTTTACGACAGAGATTCAAAGTTTTCTTTTTCAAACACACACACGACCAAATCAACTGAAATCAACCCCAAACATCCACAAACAACCAAAAATTCAAACTGGGGTTTCCAAACAGTAGAACCAACGTATGACAATCCAAAACCACGAGAAACCCTTATCGACAAACGATGTATGACAGGTGGTTTTCAGAATCTCCAAATAAAGATTAAACCGAATATGTGGTTGTTTAATTCAAACAACCAACAATCAACCTTTTTTTTTTTTTTTTTTTTTTGTGAATTTTCTTTTCTAATTTTTTTCTTGGTTATGAATAAAAACAACAACACAACAATAACATGAAAACAAAAATAGAAACGATAAAAGGCACGAAGATAAATAATAGGATTGGATTTGTAAGAACACGATCCAAACCGTGCTCTAATACCAAGATGATGCAAGCCAAACTGGACGAGCAAAAACCACGCACGCGGAAGATAAAACGGAAAGGTAAAGATAAAAATTTAGACACAATACCAACTCAATCGAGCAAAATCAAGGAGCTAGTCTTGGAAACTCTCGATTAGGTTGTTAAAAGGCACCTAAACTATGCAACAATCTTCAAGAGAACATTGACTATTGCAAACTGAATGATCAAAGAGGAAATGTTCAATCGGATTCCACCGAAAGCCACAAGTTCCATTAACAAGGTTTCCACGACAAGTGCTCTTGAAGGAGACAAATAACGTACAACTAATTTAATAATTCAACAACTGACTACAAATGAAATGCTAAAGGGGTTTATATAAGAAGCCATAATAGTAAATATGGCCACAGATGGCCTGTTAAACGAAGCCACGTTGGGCTGAGTTAAGTTGAATGGCTCAGACGCTCTTCTGTCTCGGGCGCTAGTGTAGCCCTCAGTCGTTTCACTGCTTAGTGTCAGTCATCAAAATTCGGACACTTTTTGCCTCGGGCTCAAGCTTGGTGATATAGCTTTCAAGTCTGGCACCCAGCCATTCACTCTCCGAGTTACTGCTTTCCTCCCGGCCACACTAGATGGACATGCACGTCGTGCAAGATTTTGGCTTGGCTTCGTGTGACCGGTCTCGATGGCACGAACACTTGATCAACACGGGTTCAGGCTGCATCAACATCTCGCCAAGAAGCCAAAGTCGTGGGACAATTGCATTTTGCCTAGGCGACCCGCTTGGAGGCAATTGAAGTTGGTTTGCGGCAGCAGTTCTCTGCAAAGGAAGAGAGAGCCAAAGTTGCAGAGAAGGAAGCCTTTGAGGCTAGGAGCCTTTCTGCTTTCCTCGAGATGAGAATTATAAGTTATGAGGCAAAGTGACATCCTTAGGGAAGGTCTGTGACAAACTCTGCGACAGCCCCGACCAGCTTACTGAATAAATTAGTGTCATGCGTGCTAGGCATGTGGCTGAGCTTGACTATGCGAACTTGGCTGTTGCGCTTGCTACTCTCCATAAGGTCCATGAAAACCCTGACCTGGCTGCCGAGATCGCTTCCATTACTAGGCTGGTGGCTCAAGCAGATGCTTAGTTGGGATCTGACCCTAAGGATCGTTCTGAAGAAGCCAGTGCTGATGGAGGAGATGACCTACCTACTGGGGAGCCTACAGTTGACGAAGCAGGACCTTCGCGGAGTGTTGCCATAGAGGGAAGTCCCCCGAGAGAGAACTAGTTTACCCCTCTTTTTTTGTGACAATGCCTTGAGCTCCTTCCCCTGTTTTTGGGCGTAATTATAATGTTTGAATGAAGTCTGCCCGTTTTGTGGCTTTTAATTTTCACTCTAATATTTTGCCATCATCCATTGTTTGCTTGTGACGATCTTTGTTTTTTTCCGTAAGCATTTTAAAATAGTGGTCTTGGAAAACTTAAGCTTTCATAAGGTTGTGCCTATATAGAAATATATGCGCCCGAGAGTTTGACGACTTGTGTTAAGTTGGTAACAAATGTTATACTTTATTCTAATGCTTAGAATGTCAGCGTATTATTGTGAGCCTGCTCGGGCGTGTACATCTGCTGATTACCAATTTGCACCAGTGAGTGGTAGCTTAAGTTGCATCAATACTAGACGTCATTCAATTAGGGCAAGGTCCGCGCCCTCAAGGAGACGACTTTAGCCCGTTATATTCGACGTGGCATTTTTGCATTAAAGCTAGAGAAACTGTGCTTATCCACATGAGTGCTTAAGTCTTTAATAACACTATGTAGGCGGGCGTCCCTACCGATATATTGATGCGATTGTTGAATTGATGATTTCAACTTACGATAATGCCTGGTAGCTTAACTAGAAGTGGTCTAGCTTTGAGCGAGTAATTTTGTTCTACTTTGTAATGAAAGTGAATGTATTACTTCAACTCAAATATGGTCGGAGCTATGGATAGTTAGATTGTTGATGGATCTGAATAGAAGACGGACTAAAGTAGAATATTAGTTTTATTGAATAAAAGAGAGAGCATTGGGCCCACACTAATTTGGGTGTGAAACCCATAACATAAATGAAAGAAAATAAAACTTAAAACTAAAGAAACTAATTAAAGTAAATAACCCAAAAAATGATACTTCCATATGTCCCACTCATATTCCCCTTCAAACCTTCAATCAACTAATTGACTGGAGCAATCGTCTTGGTTGATTGAAGTTTCGGGGGCTTCTCTATCTTTATAGGCACTTGCCTCTTCCAGTATGTTGGGTTTGGCCGCTCTAAGAATGGCTGTTGCGTAACACTCCCTTGCCACCTCCTACTCTCTATGTATTTTTTTATTCCTCATTTAGTAGGTATTTAAGCTTTTGGTGCAAGGTGGAGGGCACTGCCCTCTTCTGGTGGATCCAAAGGCCGCCCTACAATAGCGTTTTTTAGGACACCTCCTTTAATTACTTGGAAATATGTGATGTGGTCTGCTCCAGGCGTGCGGTCTGTAAGGTTCAGCTCTCCAATGAACTTCTCACATGAGTTGTTGAAGCCTGCCTAAGTATAGGCCCGTGGAGTTACTTGGTTTTTAATTCCCATGGCTTGCACGGTCTCCCACTTGATCAGGTTCATGATGCTGCTAGCGTCAACTAGGACACGTTTGGCATCCGTGTCACCTATTCTTAGTGTTATGACCAAGGTGTCATGATAGGGATTGTCACAACTTATGAAGTCCTCGTCTTCGAACATGATTGTTTCTTCATGGGCGTGGCCTCCTTCGGATTCTCCCTCATTTTGTTTAGAGCCATCAGGTAGCATGGGGCTGCCTATAATAACATTGATAGAACTCTTCGGCTCTTGTAGATCTAGAGGACTATCTAAGCTCATGCTTTTGGCATATGTCTATTTCCCTCTTTCAGTGGGTAGCTCTTTCAGATAGCCCTTGTTGAGCAGACTCATTACTTCTAGAATCAAGGCCCTGCAGCCTGTGGTTTCATGCCCATGGTCTCTGTGAAACGTACAAAAGAGGTTTGGGTCCCTCTTGCCGGGCTCTGCCCTCATGTTGTTAGGCCAGCGTACGAAGTTATTTTTTAGATGATCTTTTCTGAATTCCAGCGCATTGACGAGCGGTTCCAATCCCTTAAATCTGTCGTGAGCTTTCTTGATGTTATGTGATCTATTCTAAGCATATGAAGTTGCTTTCCAAGCGTCTTCTCGTTTCTCAACAAGCTTCGAGTGATCAGCCCTGTAATCTCTCCTGCTCGGCTTTCCTTTGTCTCCGGCTCGATACTCTTCTATGTGATCCTATTTTTGGCTTGGTTGGCTAACGTCCTCGGTTGCTCGTCAAGAGCTGCCATCGAGCATTGGAGATGGTTCCGGCTCGAGCTGGATCTTTTCATTATACCATTGATATAGAGCATCCCACATTATCACCGGGTGTTGAGTAAGACTCCACTGCAACTCCCGTGTGGCCAGTGATCCTTGAGCGTTCAGACTCTTACCGAAAGCTACCACAACGATAATATCGGCCACTAGGGAAGCTCCATACGTTCCCTCTAGAAACCTCTAAATAATCTTTCAACAATTCGTCGTCATGCTGGCAGGTCTCGAAGATATCCTTCATACGCTTTTCTCATTTGCGAGCACCAGAGTGTGCTTTCTTGAAGAGATCTTGCATCTGGTCAGGGTAGAACCGAACCTTTTTATCAGAGCAGACTGAGTTTCTTCTTCTGTGATTTCATTTCTCTTAACGGCAGTATATTAGGCAGCGATGTGCTCGTCCAGATCAGTGGTTCCGTCGTACTTAAAGTTGTTCGGCAGAAAAAAGTGCTTAGGTACGCGGATCGGTGCAGCGCTCACTTTGTATGCATGCTTGAATAACTTTAGCTTATCTAAGGTCGCATCCATGGCTGGAGCATCTGTCACGTTACCGATATGATGGTGGATGACTTTTAGCTCTTTAAGGATGTCCTGGATGATAGGCGTTCGACTTTTAGCTCTTTAAGGATGTCCTGGATGATAGCCGTTTGGCGTTCCTTCGGTGGCTTGATCGCTAGCCACTGTGGAGCTCCTGATAACTCATTCACAGTCGCGGGTCCTCGTGGGGACACTGGCCTCTATAATTAACCAGTGAAGATCGCCTCCAGTTTCTTGGCTAAACTTTCGACTATGTTGGCAGAGTGTTGTTCTACTCGCTTCTCCTAAGCTTTGAGAAAATTGTTGAGGAATTCTTTGAGCTTGGAGTTGCTTCTAAGTGGTTGATCATCGTCATGGTCACTGTCTACAGAGATCGGATCCTTGGGAGTGTCCTTCGATTGTCCTCGAGATTGCTGGGATACTTTGTGGATCATCAACCGCATCAGCGGTGTTCTTCGGGACATCGTCGTTGCCGTTTGACATGGTTGTGTTTTTCCTTGGTAAACACCTCTAATTACTTGGGACCTATGGTGGGCACCAAATTGTTTATTCCTAAAAGTTTGCTAAATAGGTTAAAAAGTTAAAATTTATAAGAGGGTCAAAAAGCAATATGGTAAATACAAATAAAAAGTAATAAATAGAGAAATAAGCAGATAAATATATAGTTGTATTTCTTGAGTAAAGTCGGATTCTGAAAAAATTATTTGATGTACAATACAATGGCAAGGGGGGTATTTATAGTTAAGATTTACCTCTGTCCTAATTATGGTAAAATACAAAGACTTATAGGTCGTGGGTCTGTTTATTCTAGGCGGTAATACAAATTAAACCCTAACTAGGAGACCGTAAACCCTAAGGCAGCGGGATGTATGCCTTGCATCCCACGGCCCGTGCCCGCTACGCGGTCGTGGCTTGGAGAACAGACATGTATCCTCTGCGCTCCATGACTTATAGGCTAAGTCTAGTCTTTGTTAACTGGACTTGTATCCCCATAATCATACGTGGTGCATTTTTATCCACATATTTTCTAATATTTCTTCTAGTATCCAGAAGCTTCCAATAGTGTTGGTGGCCTAAACTCTAAACTTGAGGAGAGGCCTTAATATATTTTTTTGTTAAGATTGAATTTAGTTTTGTTTGAATACTATTTTACAACCCCTATTACATTCATTAGCTAGCTTCCTGTACATATATTAGAAGTTGTGCTAAACACACTTGCGAACAATAAAAAAAAGAAAAGACAACACACTTTACCCAAATTTTTGGATTACATTAACCATTTTTTTTATATCTTTTCACATTTGCAATTTTTTTATTATAATATTTAGCAAAATAATGTCAAGAATATATTTTAACTCACAAAGATTAGTGATTTGTTTGACTAAAAAATATAGTCCCATATTTGCTGATAAGATTTTTTTTTTTTTTTTAAACTAAAATTTTTCAAGAGCTCATCTTTGGAATTATATTAAAATTTAATTTCCTCTCTCTCTCTCTCTCTCTCTCTCTATGTTGATATAACTGGATTATATTGACTAGTTGACATATTTAAATTCTAATAAATAACTCTAAATTAATCAATATACCTATGAAGTAAATATATTAAGAAATTTATCTAAAAATTTAGAATAGCAGAACCTAATTTAAATTTATTTACTAAATACTATTCAATTCTTGACTCTTATTTTTGACAACAACAGAGTAAAGAATTTTATTGTCTATTGGCCCTTGTGTTTGAAAAATTAGGAGTAAAAGAATAGATAAAGATTCTGAAAATTAAATTAACTAATATCATTGTTGCTTTATCAGAATATGATCTACAGTGGGCAATAAGAAGTTTACTTACATACATTCCAAAATGTTATTTATCATGATCCAAGAATACTATTAGCCTGCCTCACCGGTCAAACACCTTTAGTGATAAATCAAGGAAGTTTTCTTTTGCTCACTTATTAATAAGTTGTAGTTTTTATTAGTAAAATGCTCAAATTTTGTAAAGATAAATAAATTTATATACCTAGTAATTGTGAAAAGGGGGGCCCTCCAAAAATTGGTGCCTAAAGTCGTCGCCTTACTGGCTTACTATAGGGTCGACACTGCTTGTATCTACATGATTTTTGCATTGTTGCACTATTTTTGCATTGTTTTTTGGCTCTGCATCTTTTTTTTTTTGGGCACAGGGTCTGCACTATTATCATAATACTTCTGCATTTTTTTTTGCATTGTTTCTACTATTTATGCAGACCGGCGGTGACAGAGGGGGAAACAGGCGGCTGGGGGTAGCAGGGGAGGGATGAGAGGTGGAGGCTAGAATTTTTCTTTTTTAGTTGTTTCTAACAACTTGTATATAATTTTTTTTATGTTTTGTAATATCAATAATATTGTAATTTTTTTCGGTTATAAAAGGTGTAGAATCGTATATAAGTGTAACCCATGTATTTATAGATCTATTTGGTTCGATTTTTTCTTGCTCATGCTAAACCAAACGAAGCGAAACTAAGCATGTTCGATTTTTTCTTGCTCAATATCAAACCAAACCAAATATATTAGCTTTTGTAGTCAATATGGTCCGTTCATTTGATTTGGCTCAAACACCCCCTAGCTATCATTTGATTATGGCTAATCCATACCCGGTCTGAAGTTTCAAACTTCAAAAATCAAGGTCTAAAGTTTAAACATTAGATTTGATGTGGCTAATCTAAACATACGAAAGCGTGGAAATGACCAATTTAGCTGCTCCAAGCGTTGCATATGCCGTGAAGTTTATTTTTTTAGATCCTGTCTGTGCAAGCTGTCAAATACTGCTTATTTGGATTAGTACTTTTCAGATAAGTACTTTTAAAAAATATACCGTTTGTATTTGACAAACTCTTTTAAGAAGTGTCTTTTCATAATATTTGTGTTTGGATGCTATTTACAAAAAATACTTTTGCTTGTCGAATTACGAAAGAAGATACCATTAGGTTCATTTTGTGACTAATATTATTAGACATAGAGAATATTTAAATATTTTTTATAAAATAGTTAACTTATTTTTTATTTTTATTTAGTTTAAATATAAAATATAAAATAAAAATATATATTAAGGTTTTAATCTAGGAGTAAAGTTAAACTAATAAAGGGAAGCAAAGAACGAAGTTTAATTTATATTTGAGAGTTATATTGGTTAAACTAATTAGAAATAGTATGGTAAATAAATATTTTTTGATAAGGATATTTCTATCTTGAAAACCTAATAAATTGCTTCTGCTTGCCAGAAGCAGAAATTTGTAGCTTCTCCCCTAAAAACAGAAAAATTGCTTCTGTTTCTTCTTTTTACTTCTTTTTTATTTTGGACAAACACCTCAAATTTCTTCAAAAAATATTCTTTTAAAAAAAAAAAAAGCTTTTAGCTTCCTATAAACTTGGCCAGCTCCAAACTTCAGGTCATTGTGTCCTAATAGTATAAGTGTTTTAGTTTGAAATTTTCAGGACAAATAACTATTGGTTAAAGTTAAATAAATTCACAAAGGAGTGGCTAACCCTACACTTCAACCCCTAAAAAGCGGCCATCTGTGAAGTTCGGCCGGGTTAGGCTTTTGCTCTATTATCATAAACCCCAAATCACCATAAACCCTAAAGGCAAGAATTTCCCCTTTGTTCATACGCCCCACTTCATTCACTTTGAATATTTTTTATCAGTTTATTTTCCCATCAAAAATCTCAACTTTGCAGTATTTCACAATGAATTCAAAGATTGCTTCAGCCAAGAAAGAGGTAAAAGCCTTTCTTTAACAATATTTAAGTTATATACACCGTCAGTCTTAAAAATATCATCTCACCAAAGGTTAACTACATGTAAGTGTCCATAAAAAGTGAGATTTGTAATATTTAAAAATACTTTAAGTTACATGCTACACTAGGTTGACTAGTGTATTTTATACTGATTGTGTATATAACTTGAACTCATATAATATACTGTAACACTTCACCTTAGAACAAATGATGATGTGTTGCTCATTTTTAAATGTTGTAAAGGTTCTTGTTGAAATAGTCAAGTTAGCTCAAAAGCGGGAGATGAAAGGAAGTAAAGGAGGGTGGAAAGATTTTTTGAAATCTTATGATAAGAAGCTTGGTGATAGCTTGAGTGACCCATCCAAGAGGTCCATTGACGCGCTGGTTGCATTTTTGAAGACATTTAGCCAAGATGACTTCAAGGTGGTTATAAATGGACTCTGGTTTTCATTTGGTTAATTAGCGTAAATTAATGTTGCTGATGTGAATACCATAATGATTACTGATCCATTTTTTGCAGTTTTTTGATAAGGTGTTTCAATGTCATTCCAACCGAGATGCTGTTGAGAAGCTTCAGAAAAGTTCCCCAGATAGTGAATCCGCTGAACAGGTGAACTGTATCTTTTGGCGTTTGGGTATAATGAGAATCATAACTGCAATATTGGGGCACTTTTACTGTAAGATAGAAAATCCACTTATGTGATTTGTAAGTAGCTAGTTAGTGAGGAAATTTACTAGTATTTAATTTGAAAGTAGCTAGTTTTTTTAACATAGCGAATTGATCTCCGAGCTGCAAATATATCTTATAACTTGTTCTATTAATAATTGGCTGCAGTTATAACTTGTTAATAATATAGTTTAATCTTACTTTTCTCAAAGTTTTAAAAACAATTCAAATTGAGATCTCCAAAGGGTTGGTCTAGTGGTTGAGATGTGACGGTAAGTGGCAACCTGGAGATGGGCTCGAATACCAGCTGGAACACCTGGTATGAGGTAATCTGCTCTATCCTTGGTGGGTGGGATTACTTGGCCAGAGCGAATTTAGGATTTTAATTTTAGGAGTTTATGGGTTCCTTTGTGTTTTTAAGGTTTCTGGATAGATTATTTATACATATTAAGTGGACTTTTTAACACAAATACAAGTGTCTAGGCCAAAGTTACTGGGTTCTGCCGAACCTGTACTCGTGCTCCTAGATCCACTGCTGACCTTGGCACCATGTGCTTCTGGGCCTGGCATGTTGCTCGGTGGATTATAGTCGAAATGCATGCACATTAGATTGAATACGACCTATATGAAAAGCTTTTAAGTTGATATTCAGAAGTATTGCATAGAAAATAGTTTCGTGTTTTCCTATTGGGACCACACCCCCCCCCCCCCCCCACACACACACACACACAAACCCCTCTTTCCCCTTTTAATGAAGAGGTTGGTTTGCATCTGCTTATGAAGCTTTATGATAATTGCATCATAACCACTTTGATGCTAATAAATTGACATTGTGGCAGTGCAGAGACTAGTTCGTTTAACTTTTGAGCACCCTCTATATCCGACAGATTACTCATTTCCATCACACGAAGAGGTTTGTTACTGACTTTGGTCTTCCTATTCTTTTCCTATGAGCAAGTTCAATCTCTAAAACATGTCCTAACTGAGATGTTCTCTGACAATTTCTAAAATGTGTCGTGCCACAAGCTTCGCTTATTTGTTTTTGAATTGAAGAGTTGGTTTTAAGGAAAAACTACATGGTTACTTTAATACTTGCATATCATGATCCCCATGCAGGAAACTTTAAGTGCATTTTCGTTCAGCATGATTACTGGTTGTAGTCCTTGCATGAAGATGTTTTACTGTAAAACTATACTTCTCTTACTTGCATCCCATGGGAACAGGACTGGTTAGTCACCAAAAGGAGTAAAAAGTTCAATGTCATTCAATCAAAGGTATTGCTTGCAATTGATTGCGAAATGGTTCTCTGCGAAGATGGTACTGAAGCTTTAGTCAGAATCTGTGCCGTGGACCGAAATTTAGAGGTACTGTTGGGACTTGGGCCTTTTAGAAACATACTCATAAAACATTCAAACACAAATAAAAAATGGCAAAGGGAGCCACCTGGTGGCCAGTTCAACTCTTATTTAGTTCACCTCGTTTTTCTTCATGTCACCATATGTTACTTTGAAGTTTGAAAATTGCAGGTTAAACTCAATGAATTTGTGAAGCCCAAAAAACCTATTGCAGATTACAGAACTGAGATTACTGGAATAACTGCTGAAGATTTAGATGGAGTTTCCTGTTCATTGGCTGATGTACAGGTAGAGTGGTTCTCTTTAGGTTTTCTTGTAGCCATTGCAATTTCTTTGTCCGAATTTGTGTGTGGTATGATCCAGATGTCCATGAAGAAGCTGTTATCACATGGAACCATATTGATCGGACACAGTTTACACAATGACCTTCGAGGTATGCTATATCCTGTGTCATACTTTTGGTGACTTTTTGTGAGCATTCAAATGTTTTATGCACATCTACTGGTAACTGGGACACGACTTTTATGATCATGTCTTTTTTAGACACCCCAGGTTTTAATGTTATTTCTACTCCCTTTTCTATCTTTTTTCCCTTTTCTTTTAGAAAACCCAGTCACGCTTTTTTCTCTGGTATGTCTTTCTTACAGCTTTGAAGATGGATCATCCAAGAGTTATTGATACATCATATGTCTTCAAATGTCCGGATCAGCCTTCTAATAAAAGACCTTCTTTAAGTAACTTGTGCAAGGTAACCTGTGATTTTTTTTTTGGGGGTATATCTTCCCATGCTACAATATGTTCAGTATGTTGAATTGTTTGCCATACCAACCTTTACATTCAGTTCCAATTTTGTTTGGGAATTAGAAAGTGCTGACATTTCTTCAGATGCTTTTATCTGAGCACCCTAAAATATTCATTCTGTTTATGATAACTAACCAGGCGTGCTGCTTTTCTTTTACCATTTTTATTTTTTATTTATTTATTTACTTATTTTTCCTTGCTGTTAATCTTTTTCCAACAGTTGTTCTTTCGCTAACTGAAGATTATAACAAGTATCACAACTGTTGCTTGATGAATGCTACTGTTACTTACCATAGTTTCCAAATAGTCTGTGTTAGGTTTTGAACTTCGGAAGAAGGACTCTCCACATAATTGTCTAGATGATGCATGTACCGCAATGAAACTTGTTCTTGCCAAACTTGGAGGTGGAGTTGATAATATCATACCATCGACTTGTGAGGAGGTAATGATGGGCTCTTTTTTTTTTTTTTAAAAAAAAAGCTTTTATTCTTCTTGTTTATTAATTGATAAGATGGTCATATACTCCTTTGGGTTTAGGTGCAAGAGACCGAGATGGCAAAGTTACTTGTCCACAGGATACCAGTGGCTGTTCATAGCCAAGAGTTGCACAAAGTTATTCCTGGAGACTTCACCATAGAAGTTAAGGTTAGGAGAATCTCATTTATTTTTTCTGATATATAAATAATAAATGACATTCTAACGCAGTCTGTTTATGCTGATTAGTGATTTGTATATAAAAGCAAATGTTGACATTCATGCATTGAAAAAAATTACATTTCTTACTTCTTTGTTGTTTTTATAATGGTCTATGCTATAGTAGATATTTGTGTAGCATGGATCCTTCATTTACCTTACTATGCCCATGTCGAAAAGTGTGATATGGGTACTTTGTGCAAATTCTTCAAAATACAGAATTACTCACTAAAAGCTACATGCACCCATATCTAATTTTCACAAATACACACCAGATACGTGCTTGTAAAAAAGTCCATGTGACATGGGTCATCACGAGCTTTATTAAAAGCAAAGCCACAATGTGATGAAAATTGAAGGAAGTATTGTTGAAGGTGAAAAGCATAGCAAAATGCAAATGGCGATTAGTGTTGGTTGAGATGTCTCTTTAGATGCAAAGATGTAGTTCAAGTTTTAGGTTGGACTGGTCCATTTCGCTTATAATCTCTCCGTACCATTTTAAGTGTTTGGGTTTGACTGATCATGGAGTTTAAAAAAATAAGGAAGACTTAATTCTGTGTTTTAAAATTAAAGGTGTGTGTAATGTGTGCCAGTGCCTTTATATCTTGTGGTCCAAAACACATCTTGGAGTTACAGAGTTACCAAATATGGAAAGAGACATTCTTTTTGGGACTTTTTTTTTTTGGTAAATAAAGTTTTTATTTCACCAAAAGTAGACTTTGTACAGCTCAAGCAATCGCCGACCAATTGCTACTCACTAATTGACTACATCTATCACTTTTCCTATATAGTTCCTATGTAATTATACAATTGCAAAAAAAACTTAAGGAAAAGAGTTTAACTGGCTCAACGGATTCTGCCATTTTGCTACCTTCCTTCTCTAAGGTGTATATGAATTGCTATATCTCTGCATAACCTGTCTTCTGCATATTCATGTTGTTGGAAGCGTGTTCTATATCTCTCCCTCCATATCAAGTAAACGGTCATTGCAAATACACAGCTAGCCACAGGACCCATTCCCACTTTCTTCTTAGCTTGTGTATAGATCCACTAGAGCTCAGTATTCCAATCTCCTGGCACTCTTTGGTACTTCATCCAATCTAGTAAGCGCTGCCAGAATGCTTACTAGATTGGGTCATATTAAAAAGGAAAGGTAGGCACTTAAATTGGGACGAAGGGAGTACTAAAGTTCTATTTTGATGTTTTTAATCACTAATGTATTTAAGAATAATGTTTCTCTCATAAATATTACTCCCTCCGTCCCACTTGGTTTGTCGTGCTTTCCTTATTAGTCCGTCTAAAAAAAACGTTATATTTTTAAATTTGGAAACAATTTAACTTCAAACTTACCATTTACCTTTAATGAAATGATTTATACACAAATACGCCCTCTGCATAGTGGGACAGAGGGATTGCATTGCTTTACGAACTATATTCATTGTTTACTGCTGCGTTCTTCAATGTGGAGCCCGTTGGCATTGATATGACGACGTCTTAGCTATTAATGCTGCCTGGGCAAAGCATCCATCTTTTGTTCCACCTAGTTTCAGGATTTATGCATTGATCAAGTGGATCTTTAACACCGTTGAGAAAGAAGTTAAAACTTCTCATTTGTGATGTGATGCGAACTTCGGAAAGTGCTACACTTTTTGGAAAATGAGGTGCAAAGCAACTGAACTTAGAAGACATTGCTTATTTAGAGCCAAGTTTATAATATTAGGGAAAAAGAGAGAAGTGCTAAATAGGCCCCTCTCTCTTCCCAGGGACCAACAGTGGTGTTTGCTCTTGCAATTTGTGAAGCTATGGGTTTCATATAGAGGGTTAAATGCTTTTAGCACTCAATTTTGTAGTCTAGATATTTCACACAGGGAAAGAAGCTTCTAACATGATTATTTGAGCTACTTGAAGTTCCCTCACACTTTTACATTATTCTGTGTTATAGATTATCTGTTTTCTTGATGACAGTTGAATAGCAATTTGCACTGTTCTACATTTCAAGTTATTCTTTTATTCTACTTAATTTATCTGTTTATTGATATGCTAGCAGGCTAATAAAAAAAAGCAAGGAGACAAGTATTCTGCCTTTGCCAAGTTCAAAAATGAGCAAGAGGCAAATGTGGCATTTGAGAAACTTGAAGGCAAGCTAGAGAAGGTTAATATTCTTTCAGGATTTCTTTGTATATTATGCATATGCTCTTATGTTTTCTGGCATGTCATAACTTTTGTCCGTGTTCTTTGTTAGGATTCATGTGATCGGCCACAGAAGCTCGTCTCCTTCCATCTTGATTCTGGTACATCAGGTGTTTTGTGTGTTCGTAAGATGGCTGCCAATTGTGTTCGTAAGATGGCTGTCAATAATAGTGTTAAAGAGGTTACCCCAATGAAGAGGTCGCTAGAAGATGAAGAGGCCTTGCCTGAGCCAAAGAAACCGAGGACAAAAGACCAATGTACAGAGTCAAAGGAGGATGGCGATGGCTGTAATCAGTGTGAAATTCACATGAAGGAGATTGAAAGACTCAAGAAAGAACTAAGCCAAAGAGACGAAGAGATCTCCACATTGAACAAACTCATTGTTAACCTTGTGAGAAAACAAGGATTGTAAATCTTGCATAGATTTATGGGGCACAATGCAGAAACTAGATAAGAGGAGTACCATTCTGACGTCAAAAGGCCTATGCTTACTTCATGAAGGTCAAAAAGCTAGCTAATGATTAAGCTTTTTTTTTCCCACTGCCGGAGAGAAAAGGCAAGGAAAAAGGAGAATGTCCTCCGTTGTTACTGGATGTTGTTTCTGGTGTGATAAGGCCAAAGCAGACAAGTGTAGCATCGCATGTGAGAGCAGTCCTGATGGAGTGATGGATTGTCATCATGTCGTGACGTACAAGAAGGGGCGATGATTGGAGTTCACTTATTTGATTTTTCTTTTGAATTTCAGGCAAGATCAATTGTAATGGTGTTTTCACCTTGATGTCTTCCACCTCTTTAAGCTTATGTACTTTCTCACTCTATATTGTTTGTTTTCTGTGTGCGCCTCTTCACCTCATTTTTTTTTTTTTTTGGTGTTGTCTACAACTTTTAGATCACCTCAACTTATGCTTTTATTTTTTAAGGACTAGTAAGAATAATAGCTAAGTTCAGCAATAGATCTTAAGGAGGACAACTTGTACTTTTTTGTCGAATATGAAAAAGAATTATATAAAATTCTTCTCACTCAATCTTTTCTTCCTAGAGCATTTGAGTAAAAACATTTTTAAAGCGCACTTCTCGCAATGATAGGTGAAGCTAGTGAGCTTTATGATACATGATAACTATCTCTTGGATATATCTATTTTAACATCTGAAATTAACAATAAAAAGAGAAACAACCCCCTACCCGACCCCTGCAAAATTGAAAAGAAAGATTAAGAAAAAATAAAAAAGTTTAGTAGGAGTGTAATAGATAGAAAAACCCACATCTAACATGGATTTTGTATCTCCTCATTGCTATCATCATTCTTTAAGTGGCCTTTTCTTGATAGAATGCTGTCTTTCTCCTTTATTTTATACGATTTTCATTTCAGTTGGTATCTCTTAATTTGACTGCGGACGAGGTTTAGAAACCTAAAGAAGACTTTGGAATCTCATGGTTTTAAATTAAAAGATGTGCATCTTTTGAATATTGAGGTGTTAAACCTGTAACATCATTCCTTTACAAAGTGTCATTAAAGGCATAATAGATATATATTGGAATTAAATACTTCCTAACTATGAAAGGATGTCATTTTTAAAAATTAAATCTATGGGAAAGTAAAGTAAGACACATAAATTGAAAGAAGTGGAGAGAGAGAGAGAGAGAGAGAGAGAGAGAGAGAGAGAGAGAGAGAGAGAGAGAGAGAGAGAGAGAGAGAGAGAGAGAGAGAGTATCTGATTGTTATTAGTAATAATTAGGCCTTCGCATACTATCTTGTTCAATTGAGTACTCCTTAAGTAGAAGGTTTCTAATTGTTATCAAAAGTTGTACGATCGAGTTCTTTCACATTTTTCGTGCTAACGCGTAGGTACTTGTTGCAAGTTGCAAGGCCGCTCTTCCAAAAGTTTTATTAGCCGGTAATTATCCTTCAGAGGTGAAATCAATACTGAAGAATTGTGTATCTATTCTACTGTGTTTGGAGTATATTATATACAACTATCTAGGAGTCTATGAAGGAAAGAAAAGATCCTAAGGAATCTCCCTATGATTCAGTCGACTATACATGGTAAGTTAGTACTCTTTAGAATATTCTCTAATATTCTCTTACACTCCCCCTCAAGCTGGAGCATAGATATTAACCATGCGCAGCTTGTTACATAAATAATGAACTCGAGCTCCATTCAATGCCTTTGTAAACAAATCCGCTGGCTGTTCTCCTGTCCGTACATAGCCTGTGGAAATTAAGTTTTCCTCAATCTTCTTGCGAATAAAGTGACAATCCACCTCAATATGCTTTGTTCTCTCATGATATACTTGATTTGAAGCAATATGAAGGGCAGCTTGATTATCACACCATAATTTTGCTGGTGTCAGATACTTTAACCCAACTTCAGCCAGAAGGTGATGTACCCACATAATCTCGCATGTGGACTGTGCCATGGCTCTGTAGTCAGATTTTGCACTGGACCGTGATACAATATTTTGCTTCTTACTCCTCCACGATACCAGATTTCTGCCGATAAAGACACAATATCCAGTAATAAACCTTCTATCAGTCTTAGATCCAGCCCAATCTGCATCCTTAAAACATTCAATGTGAGAATGCCCACAATTGCTATATAATATGCCAAGTCTAGGGACTCCCTTTAAGTAATATAAAAATTGTTCCAAAGCTGCCCAATGTTTAACTGTAGGTGCTGACATAAACTGGCTGATGACATTCACTCCAAAAGTAATATCCGGACGAGTTACAGTAAGATAGTTTAATTTCCCAACTAATCTCCTGTATCTCTCTGGATCATCAAAAAGATCACCATCATCTTTCATAAGATGCACATTAGGAACCATCGGGGTACTGCATGGCTTGGCGGCCAACTTTCTAGTTTCTGTAAGCAAATCAAGAACATACTTTCTCTGAGACAAAAAGATCCCTTTCTTGCTTCTATTTACCTCTATACCCAGGAAGTATTTCAATAGGCCCAAGTCCTTCGTAAGAAACCTAGTATGCAAAAAGGACTTGAGAGAAGAGATTCCTGCAAAATTGCTTCCAGTGATGACAATATCATCGACATACACAACAAGAAGATTAAGGCCACCTGCTGATCTTTTGTAAAAGACTGAGTGGTCACAGTGACTTCTTTTCAGCCCAAACTCTCGAACTACCTTACTAAATTTGCCAAACTATGCACAAGGACTCTGCTTCAGGCCGTTCAAAGAATTTTTCAGATGACAGACTTTCCCATACTCCCTCTGAGCAACAAAACCAGGTGGTTGCTCCATATATACCTCTTCATAGAGATCACCATATAGAGACGTATTCTTAATATCCAGCTGATGTAAAGGCCAATTTTCAGAAGCAGCTAGAGAAATGAACAAACGTACCGAAGTAAGTTTAGCAACTGGGGAGAAGGTGTCTGAATAGTCCACCCCATAGGTTTAAGCGTACCCTATATCTACAAGTCTGGCTTTCAGTCGTGCCACAGAACCGTCGGGATTAACTTTGACAGTAAAGATCCACTTGCATCCTACAGCTTTCTTTCCTCTCTGCAAATCCACCAATTTCCAAGTCTGGTTCTCCTCTAAATCATGTATTTCCTCAAGCATAGCGGCAGACCATCCAGGATGAGCTAGAGCTTCCTTCACTGTTTTGGGAACAGTTATGGAGTCTAGAGAAGCAACCAAAAATCTAGAGGTAGGAGATAACTGAGCATATGAAGCAAAGTTAGTAATAGAATATGTGGATTGACAAGTATGTGTACCTTTGCGAAGGGCAATAGGAAGATCAAGGTCATCGGAGGGCTCAGGTGGAGGAGGATCTAAAGATGAAGGAACTGGTGCAGGACATGTATCATTGGTCTTATGCTTTTTTGAGTACACGCGAACAATTTCTGGTCTTGCTGGTGCAGATGGAGCGGCAGTAGAAGACTCAATATCTGGTTGGGGCTTAATAGAAGGAACCGATTGGTGCTCAATAGAAGGACCAGGAGATGTATGAGAGACCTCATTTGAATTTTCTATTACATTGTCAGCAATCTGGTAGACTAACCATTCATCATCCTCCCCCTGACTTGTAGAGACCGGGGGTGCAAAGTAGAATGAAATAGCTTCTGAAAACATAACATCAGTGGACACCAAATACTTACCAAGTTCGGTAGAGTAACAACGATACCCCTTTTGAACTCGAGAATATCCCAAGAAAACACACTTCAAGGTTTTAAGATCCAACTTGGTAACAGATGGTCGAACATCGCGAACATAGCACGTGCTTCCAAATACCTTAGGCTCTACAGGGTATAAGGACTTGTTTGGGAACAGAACATTATATGGAATACCACCATCAAGCATAGTAGAAGGCATACGATTGATGAGAAAACATGTTGTAGAGACTGCATCAGACCAAAACGGCTTAGGAACCTTCGTTTGGAACAAAAGTGCTCGAGTTGTTTCAAGAAGATGCATGTTCTTCGTCTCAGCAACCCCATTTTGACAGGGTATATCAACACATGATGACTGGTGGATGATTCCATGTTGTATGTAAGACTGAAAGGATGCTGACATGTACTATTTCGCATTGTCACTTCGAAGTATGTGTACAATTGAATTAAATTGAGTTTTAACTTCAGCACAAAAGGCACAAAAATGAGAAAATACTTCAGAACGATTTTTCATAAAATAAATCCACGTCATTCGAGAAAAATCATCCACAAAAGTAACAAAATACTTAAATCCCATTTTCGATACAACTGGACATGGTCCCCATACATCTGAATGAACTAATTCAAAAGCAGAGTCAACTTGTTTATTAATTCTAGGACTTAACGGGCTGCGATGATGTTTTGCAAACTGACAGGACTCACATTCTAATGAAGAAAATGCTGAAACCGAGGACACAACTTCTTTAAAGTAGCCAAAGAAGGATGTCCCAACCGACAATGTGCTTCAAAAGGAGACACGACACTAAAGCATGCAACAGACCGAGGCACCTAGTTGTCAAGTATGTAGAGACCATCTGATACATGTCCTTTACCAATAATCTGCTTCGTCATGAGATCCAGAAATAAAAAATGATTAGGGAAGAATGAGATGCAACAATTTAGATCTTTTGTAAGTCTACTCACAGAAATTAAATTAAAGGTGAATTTTGGTAGACTTAAGATTGATGACAAGGTAATAGATGGGGTTGGTTTAACCTTTCCAGAGCCCACAATATTGTAAGTTGATCCATCAGCTATGGTCACAAAAGAGGGAGATTTTTGGGGACGAAAGCTATCAAAGGTATTAGGATTACCTGTTATATGATCTGAGGCACCAGAATCAATCACCCATTTACTTGAGGCAGAACCAAAGCATGCTTTACCTGACTCCTTTAACGATTCCTGATATTGAGAGAATTTAGCAAAATCCTCAGCCGATATAAGAACAGATCCATTAGAAGATTGACTGGGAGCAACTGCAACATTAGCCTTCCCTCGAGGACCAGCCTGATTGTGAGCCTTCCATTTCTTACAATTCCACTTCCAGTGGCTAGTCTCATAGAAATAGTGGCAGACATCTCTGCCTGAATCAGAATCATTTCTTTCTCCCTTGTTCTCATACTTTCTTCCTGTGTTAGCTCCTCCTTCCTTAGAAACAAGGATATTTTGTTGAGCAAAGGACGTATTCTCTGTGCATAGTACTCTGCTAAAAATATCTTTAAGAGAAGTAATCTCAGAGCTAGAAAGAATATGAGATTTAGCTGTCTCGAATTCAGAAGGAAGACCTGCTAAGAAACTCATTATGGCCATCTGCTCTCTCTTCTTTTGTTGCACCTTGATATCCATACTAAACGACAGAAGCATATTCAACTCCTCATAAGTTTTCTTGAAATCCATGAAATAAGCGGTGGGAGATTTCTCACCTTTCTCAGCGTTATAAAAGGTCTTGTACACATAAAAAATCCGGGATATATCCTCCTTGCCAGAGTATAAAAACTCTAGATAATCCATCAATTCTTTAACAAATTCAAGTGACTAGTTAAACCGACAATTTCACTATCAATAGAATTTCTTATTTGCAAGAACAAACGAGCATCATCTCTCAGCCAGACATGTTTAGTTTCATCACTTGGAGGTTCTTCAGTCAAATGGTCATCTTTATCCACACTACGCAAGTAAACATAGTTTTACTCCATTCTAAATAATTAGATCCGTTCAATTTATGTTCAGTAATTCTGGACATGGTTGGAACTAATTCAGTGACAACAACCTTAGTGTCTTTAGCATCAGCCATTATTTCAATTTTTTACAAACAGATCAGTCTCTCAAAACCAAACAAGAATTCCAATAGCTTAAAGAAGTACCCAAAAAATCACAAAAAATAAACAAGTATTTCAGAGGAAGCAACAGATCGGAGAGTGATAGACGAACCAAACACGATCAGTGAAAGACGAGCGGAAGCAATCCAATCTTGCTGTGAAATCCAAAGTCAAAGGATGCCCGTTGATCAGAATCGCCAAATGGGTCAGTCGGAAATGGTAGTGCGACACCCAAGGAAAATTTTGGCTGCAGTTCGAATCCACACGCGCTAACACACGCCACCGCCGGAAAAACTGACACACCGGCAACTACGTCCATGCACCGTCCAAAATTTACCAGAATTAGGCTACTCCGGTCGGAATCCTCCACTGAATCTTACTGTGGTGGAGGTGAGACAAATGGTCACTCCACAGTGTGACTCCAAAGAATTAGTGAACCAAAGCTAAAATTTTAAAATTAGGAATAGTTGGATATCGGATCGAGCCTTAGGGCTCTGATACCATGAAATCAATACTGAAGAATTGTGTATCTATTCCACTGTGTTTGGAGTACATTATATACAACTATCTAGGAGTTTATGAAAGGAAAGAAAAGATCCTAAGGAATCTCCCTATGATTCAGTCGACTATACATGGTAAATTAGTACTCTCTAGAATATTCTTTAATATTCTCTTACAAGAGGTATTCAGTACTAGTTCTGAAATAGAATATCCGTATGAAGTACTTAACTTCAAAAGATACCTTTCGGTGCGAATTCAAACAATTCAATCGCGTCCCAAAGCGAATACGAACACCGAAATGGAAAATGAAAAAAAAAAACAGTTGCAAGGCATGCAGCCTTCATGATTAAGCTGAAAGGCTAATCAAATCATAAACTATCGAAAAAATTCGGCAAAGGCCACCAATCTTGACTAAATGGTCTGATTTCTTTGACGTCTAGTCCACACTTTCTTATAGTAGGAGTAGTTTTCTTTGGCCCCTTTTGTTCAAAAATCTAGAAGGCCAACGTAAGAGTCTCTTTCAGAAGGAGTGTGATATATTTAGGAATTATAAAAAATTGGATAGTAGAAACTGTACATAAGATAAATAAATAAAGAAAGATTGAGGGTCGCTCATGTTCATTTTCTCATTTACTACTAGCTCGTGTTCATGTTATTTGTGATGTACACTTCTTACAAGTAAGAGCAGATAAAATAAAATACAGAGTAGCTCGATTTCTCATTCATTCTAACGCCAAGTACTTTTTAAACATATTCAATTTGTCAAAACAACTCAAAGTAATTTTTAAGATCGGAGATAGTAATAACAAATACTAGAAACACAAACATGCATGGCATACCTTAAGTATTGTATCATCGACAAGCGGTCCTACTTGAATTAACAAGAGTCCACAAATCTTGAAATTGGCACAAATTTTAAATTTATGTTCTTGAGGATTAATAATAATATTTGTCGATCCCTTATTTATTACTACAACACGTAGATTTGATCCTTCTGATATGATCTGATCTAACACGGTAAGCTAAAAAAAATTGTAATTTGGTTATTTTTGGTCCCTCTCTTGCAGTTTTTCTGTTACCGTAAAAGATGAGATAGTACATGCTTGCATGATTCATGAAACACGGATAGTTTACCATAACTACATCATTCTGTTAATTAAACAAAATAGTAAGTAACATATACGTACATTATTGTTATTATGGGTCCTGAAATTGCAGCAGTTAGATTACAATTAGGCAATTGTAACATATGTAAAATGAAAATTGCATGTTTATGAGCTAGACTGCAAGTTTCAAAAATACATATTAATTATATACAAATCGGGAACTGAGAATGTCTGTTCATGAGTTTGGTTTATGTATATCATAGTCTCGAGGGGTTTCCTAATCCTTTACAAATATAATTGTAGCTTTATAGATCCCTTATTTATTCAAATTGTAAATGCAAATGGAAGATTATTTCCTCTAGAAAATATTGATGTTGCCAAAAAAAGTGTGGGGGGTGTTTGTTTGTTTTTTTTTTTTTTTTTTTCAGACGGCAAATGCATCCAAAATTGTGTGAAAATGAAAAGAAACGTAACCAATAGGCTGAGCCAGCGGTCCAACTCGAAGATAAGATGGCATTTCACATTATTTGTATTATAGTGACAAAAATAGAGAAAGTGAAAACTGAAAAGATACCATTGCTAGTGATTGCTACTATAATGGCTCAACCCCATAACTGAACTCATATTGTAACCAAACTTAAGCACCTCTTGTTGCAAAAATTGACAACTCCCTTCATTTTTAACACCTAAAAAGTCTCTCGTTCCACAATTTTCCATTCCATTCATTTGCATGCTTGTTTGTATCATTGTCTGTTCCAGATTGATTGCGTTATTATTGCCTGATGAACTCAAATTTGAACACCCAATGAAGCCTTGATCCGTTTCAGTACTTGTCAAACTGCTTAAAGTTGGTGTATTTGATGAAGTAGAAGCCGAAGAAGAACTCATTATGCTGAAATTGTTGCTAAAGAAACTACTTTGGTTGCTTTTTGTAGAACCAATTTGTGCAGCTTTCTGCAGAAGTGCTGTGGCAGACATTGGTGTTAAAGAATTGGTTGTTTGGTTATTCTGATTATCAGAATACAAAGAACTCAAAGTTCCAGTCATAGAAGTACTGCCTTGTGGTGAAGACAATGAAAAGTTTGTTGTTGTTGAAGATGTTCCAAAGGGCATTTGCATCATATTTGACTCGAAAAGATTTGGAGACATGATATTGAGCTGGGAGTTATTGGTTTGATTTAACCAAAGTGATAATCTTGATTTCTGATCCTGATGATGATCATGAAGAGAATTATTCCCATTTGACATAGTACCAAATTCTGGTCTAAATAATCCTGTGAACCCACCAGGCAAATTGCATTGCTGGTTCAAGAAAGTGTTATTATTTGGGAAGTTCAAATTGTTAGCCCCTACTGAAGTGATTCTTGAACTTTCTTCAGTTAAAGCATCACAAAAAGCTCTGTGTGTGATAAAACTATCTTTCCTGCATAAAATTATAAAAAGAAAGAAAAAGCATTAGCAAACAATATGGTATCCAACCATTTAATGAGTTCAAGCCTTCAAGGTATATACAGTGACAAAAACTTCTTACTATCAGAGTCATTTGACTGATTATCAAGTTGCTTACTTAAAGTCGATATTAAAAGTTACATTTACACCGTCAGTTACAAAACATAAACTTCTCATTTAATTGCCTTATCTTTGGGGGATAGGAAAGCAATAAATTCAATCAAAGAACAAGGCATTGAAAATTTCATGACTGAATGAGCATTAATTTAACTTAGGAACAAATATTCCCCAACAAAAAACATGTCACTATATATACTACATGGTAGAATATGATTGAAAATTAAATACCTGGAAAAAAGTGTACCACAGTCACATTTGTACTCTCTAGTCCCACAAGTTTTACTATGAGCTTTCCAATCTGATTGAACTGCATATTTCTTGGAACACTTCTCACATTTCCACTTCTTCTCTCCATGTTTCCTGCTAAAATGTTTCTTTATTCCAGTGAGGTCTCCAAGGGCACGTGATGGATCATGATGAATACAAGTCTTTTCTGGGCAAATATACACTTTTTTCTTCACTTGTTCGTCTTTGTTCCTTTGCTTTAACTTCCATGGAAGATTATGTCCTCTTCTGTGAAGTTGCAAATTCTGGTCCCTTTGAAAACCTTTATTGCAAATTTCACATAAGAATCTGTTTGTAGCCATGAGTGACTTGGGTGAAAGAGCAATAACTTCAGCATCTGGATCTATCAAGAAATAATAAAAAATTTAAGAATAAAATCTAAAAGCAATTTTACTATATACATGCTGTTAAACAGCGCGGAAGAAGATTCAGGATTTAATCTTTATGAGTGCTAAATGTTCCGAAGTCTTATAAAATATGGATGCAAAACATGATATGTATATACATCCATGCAAATCAATTAAAAAAATACTCCCTCCGTCCCAAATTAGTTGTCGCTTTAGGAGAAATGGTTTGTCCCAATTTAGTTGTCACTTTAGGATTTCAAGACTAAATTTACTAGTTCTTTCCAACTATACCCTTAATAATTAAAATAATTCTCAAAGAAAGTTAATAATCAAACATTAAATAAGGGTAACATAGTAAAATACACACTCTATTTAATGGTTTTCTTAATGGGCGTGAAAAAGCTGAAGGCGACAACTAAAATGGGACGGAGGGAGTAATAGTAGCAAAATAACGTTTGAAGCTAAATAATATACCTGGTGTACCTGGAAGGTTTCTTCTTTTCTTGGAAGCTGAAGGATTAGTTTTAGGGTTAGGGTTTACTTGAAGTTGTGGCTGAAGTGGTAGTACTGGTTTGACAGAAGAAGGAAATGAAAACACATCTCCAGACATCATTTCGTTAAGTAGTTGAGCTAGAAAACAAAGCTAACAAAGTATTATGTTTTTTTCCAAATACAAACAGATAAGAAAACCTTTTGGTGGTATTCAAATCTCAGAAGTTTTATTCAGATTGTGCCAAAAGAACAGAACTAACAAGAAACCTTATAAGTAGCAAGCAACAATATAGCACATAACACCACACAGAAAAACACAAAGTTTGAATCTTGAAATATCAAGAAAATACAATGTTCACTTTAAACTTTGGAGCTATAGAGTGGTAGCAAGTTTGTTTGATTTCACAAGAAAACACCAAAAATAATTAAGACCTTGAAAGCTAAGGAGAATATTTCCTCTTATTCTAAACAACACCACATATACTCTCTCTCTTCTACGTCCTTTCAACGTTTATCTCTTCCCTCTTATTTTTCAAAGTCGGTCAGCTATAGATTTAGCATCTGGGCCACCTATATTCCCTTCTTTCTATCTAACTATTACTCCTACAAAATATTTCTTTACCATATTGTAAGTTTATGCTGTATGCTGCTTTGTAACTAGAATGTGTAGAGCTGTGTGTCATTTGTAGTTTTACGAGCTAAATTTTAATTACGGAGACCAATGATAATTATTTAAGAGGTAGAGCAGTAGCTAAAATAGTCAATATACTTTTCTTTTATAACCATCTTCTGTTAAGTATGTTTGCTCATGACCCGACTCTCGAATACACTTGCATATGACTTAGAAAAGGAAGTGTTCTCTTTTTTTTTTAAAAAAAACTTCATTTACAAGACTTAAGCTCTAGACTTTTATATGGTTATATTATAAAGGGTGGAGGATTATGTCACCGCATGCCTCAGTGGTGTCACTAGCTAGATATCACAATGTAACATTGTACTTAATTTCTCTTATCACTAGATATTACCATATGCTAGATCTCTTTTTTACTATTCTAATTAGTGAAATATTAATCAAGTGAGTTTTTTTTAAGTGAAAGGTTTAAGAAGAGATAAAGTGTGGTTTACAAAAATACTCTTATGATTAAGGTTAATATATAGATATAGTATGTCTTTAGGGCATCTAAAAACGTTAATATATATGGATTGGAGATACTAGTTTAATTTGGTTTTGAAAAAAAAGCACTTTTGATCTTAGCTTCTCCTAATTACCTTCATTTTTTTAAATAAAGAAGTGATATTTTCCTCTTGATCGAATGAGTAATCTTACAAAGAAGTGATATTTATTTACCTCTTAAAACCAGCTGAAGAAATTATGTGAACATGATGGATTAATTCATCACTACTTCCTTTAATTGGTTTTAAAATCTTTTTGTACATAGGAAACTAATTACCACCACTTCCAAATAAGTAATGGTTATACAAGTAATCCCTCCAAAAATCTAATTTTTCCAGCTTTCAGTGAAAAGTCAATATCATATAGTACGAATCACGAATTCCTTTTCTTGATCTTCTTTTATGTTTTTGGTGGATCAGAGTAAAAGTTAAATCCTGAGGAATTTAATTACGAATTCCATTGTCTTTGACATGTCGGATCTGAATCATAATTTCCAATAAGATGTTTAGAATATTTAAAACATTTTCTATTTTAATCACGTAATCCTGCTGAAAGTATTTGTACTGATTAACAAAAGTGAGGAAAAAGGTATGATATGGTTGTGATATAACTTTTGACAAACGTGAGAAGTACTAGTAATTAATTTTACTGTAAATTTTCCTTGGAATTGAAACTAAAGAAAGTGAGAGTATAAAAGTTTGGGACCTTTTTATCCTCCTCCTGATCATCTTTCAGTCATCAGGAATAAAATGATTACAAAATAATTAATCGTTTTTGAACCCACTTGTGTCATAGTAGAAAAAAATGGGGACCAGTTCTGCTCTGTTGTAGTTCCCGAGGGGCAGTCCGTGAATCTGTTCTTTTTGTGACCCTCTTATAGTCCTGCGTCTCACAGTAGACTCAACGTGTGAGGTGCCCACTGTAATCTTCTGTACGTCGTTCTTATTGTTTATAACGGGGTGTTCAAGTGAAACTGAAATATCGAACTCAATCAAGAAATTGAATGAAAAAAGAGTTAGCTTAGTTTGGTTTGATTTGATTTGATTCGGTTCGACATGAACCAAGAAAAGGTAAAGTTGAAATCAAATTAAGCCTATCATTAGTCCTAAATAATCTTTTTATATGTTGATATTTATATTATAATAAATTTGCGTATATTTTTAAAGACCTTTTTGCAAAGCTTTTTGTTTTGGCACAGATATTTATATTTTAATAAATTTGCATATATTTTAAAGACTTTTTTTGCAAAGCTTTTCGTTGACATGCGATTTGATGAAAATATTTGCTGCAAAGCTGAGATGGAAATAACTTGACGTTTTCCTTCTCTCTCTAGGAGAATTTCCTCTACCTTCTCTCTAAAATACTATTTTCAGTTCTTTTACCAAGAGAAATCTTTTCATCACAATGGACATTGATAGTGATGACAAATCCGATTGGGTGGAAAACAACATCCCTCCCAAGCCACCAAAACTGAAAAACTAGCATCTATGGTCCCAATGCAAATGCAATCATTATCATCACCTTTCCTAGATTCTTATACTCAAACTAGCCAAAATCTTTTGGAACCTCAAATAATGAAGATCTTATTACCCTTACAAATGCAAATATGAAAAGATTATATTGACTATGGAAATTTTTTCTTATTGTGAAATTGTTTGGTAAAAGAGTTAATCATCAATACCTTAGATCTAAAATTATACAATTATGAAAACCAACTGAGAATTTAACCTTAATTGATCTAGGTTCGGACTATTACATTGTCATATTCCTAAAAGAAGAATACCTCATTAGAGTCCTTCAAAATGGACCTTGGTTTATTAATGAATTTTTCCTATCTACCAAACGATGGGAACCTAACTTGTAGCATCTACCGCTAAAATAATTTATTCTGCGATATAGTTTCGCCTTTCTGAATTATCAACTGAATTTTATGACAATGAGATTTTATCAAAAATTGGTGACAAGATTGGATGCCTCTTGAAAATTGATACATGCACATCATCAACCCTCATGGGGCGTTATGCTCGTATTTGTGTAGAATTGCCATTAGAACCAGTAAATTTTTTTAATAAAATAGGACAACATAGGCAAAAGATCATTTATGACAGTGAGAATATTTTGTGTCAAGAATGTGCGAGGTTGGGACATAGCTCTTTAATGTGCCCTTATGAGAAAACAAATGGCGAGCTTTGTCCTAATACAATTAATATAACTGCCACTTCTTCTAATCATATTAGTACATTGCAGGGAATGGAAGATGACAAAGGATGAGAAACCGTTAAGTTTCCTAGGAAGAAGAAAGCTGCTCAAACAGGCAAGCTTAATAACTCATCTCCTAAGGATATTACTGCGCTGTCTATTACCATAAATATAAAGATTTATGATGCAAAAATGGGCAATATTTGGACACCCTAGCCTATGCTTACAAAGACAAATCTTCCTCTAATGCTAATCTTCAAAAAAATCATGAAAAAGCTATTAATTACAAAAACAGTTTTGATAAACTAGCAGATTATACTGGAAAATTAGAGATTAAGAAAAATAATATTTTAAACCATAATACTAACGATGCTAATGAGCAAGTTACACGTGGGATTTTACCAAAATTGCAAACAAAAAATGCTCAATCATTACCTAACCCGAAAAGGGAAATTGCCACATCTTCTACCATGCAAAACTCTAGCCAATCTAATACAAACACTTTCAAAATGCCGCATAATCCCACCAATAAAATGTTGAATAATCATTCCTTCTGCCCATTTGATCCCTCTCAACCAATGCAATCACGTGCATTAACTCCCCCACATACGCTACTCCAATCAAGCTCGATATAGACACTTGCATTTCAACTCCACTTCCCCAACTATTATTGCAAAAGTAAGCAAATCCTTACACTGCCCTACATAAGCATACCAAGGTTATTGCCCATGCAAAATAGGAGAAAAGTGAGGCTACTCAACACAACTCAAAGGTTAATTTCTCGTCTCCCTCGTCTGACAAGAATAAATCAACACAATATCCCACAAGTCCTACCAAATACTCAACCAAACAACCGTCCATCACCACTTCTGATTTTCACTATGCCACCACCAAACAACCCTCTACCAGAGTCATGGATAAAGCACACTTTGATGGGTCAAGCCTTTATGTTTCACTTTATGGTGAACAATCAACAGATTATTGTGGTTATCAAAAATCCTCAATACCTAGCACGTGAACTAACGGAGGCAATGAGAAGGACAACTCAAAATTTTATAAATTTCCACATGAACCAAACTATCTTGAACCCACTAGCCTAATAAACCATGTAAGACTTGCACACCCAACACCTCCAGAACTTACCATTTTACCACCCGATGGACAACAATCCACAAATTCTGATATTTTGCCAATGGCCTCTTTCCTCTGATCTTCAGGCCTATCGGAGTACTGTTCGGCATCTACTACAAAAGAGAGAATCCACTTCAGATAACCACGTCTCTGCTAGGCAGTGTGTGGAATGGCCGAGAGCGGACCTTTATAGTAAGAGGAAAATCCGTCGACTTTAAAAATCGTGAGGGTTCAAGTCCCTCTATCCCCAAAAAGACTATTTAACTCCCCAACTATTTACCCGACCCTTTTTCCTTAGCGGTCCCAAATTCCTTATCCTTCTCATCCACTCTATTCTTTTAGAAATGGATTTGAGCGTAAATGGCTTTCTCTTATCGCAAGTCTTGTGATATATATGATACACATAGAAATGAACATCTTTGAGCAAGGAATCCCTAGTTGAACGATTCCCGATCAATATCATTACTTATACTCAAACTTACAAAGTCATCTTTTTGAAGATCGAAGAAATTCCCCGGATTTGATAAAAATTTGAATCTACTTTTGTCCTTTTAATTAGATTCCAGTTCTCTAATAAAATGAGGATACTAGATTGGGAATAGCCGGGATAGCTCAGTTGGTAGAGCAGAGGACTGAAAATCCTCGTGTCACCAGTTCAAATTTGGTTCCTGGCACATGATTAATTTGTATGGGTCTCTCTTCCCTAGAATTAATTAGAAATTAATTGATATCACCATGCACCACCACACAACCACCCAAATCATAATGTGCCAGAACAAGAGGAGAAAATACAAGGCTAGGACCAGAGACAAAATGAAATATCAGAGGACCTACAAGCTATTTATTCAAGCCTTCGAGAGATAACTATAATGCTTTTCAAGGAAACATTGGAAAAAAGTACATTCTATTTTGTCCGAACGCTCTTTACAAATGTTCAATAGATCTTCGATTCCCATCAAACCAACAAGTGCCAAAATATGCCATGATTATGAGTCCACCTCTAAGGGCCAATATGAATCCTCAACAAGAAATGCCATTGAACCCACAACAAAACCCAAATGTACCAATGAATAAGGTAGTGTTCTATATGGTTTGGAATGTGCATGGTGCAAGCAATAAAAATTTTAGGCGTAATTTTAGATCAGCCCTTAATTACCATCACCTATGTTTAGTATCTCTCTTGAAACACATATGAATGATCATGCTAGCAATAAGGATGAATTTCATTTTCATGGTATGCTTCAAGCACCTGTTGATGCTCATTGGGGGGGGGGGGGGGGAGGGATAGTCATACTCTGGGACAAAACATTTGTAACTATGAAAGATGTATACATGAGTGGCCAGAAAATTCATGCTATGGTGAAAGTAATTCAAAACCCTACCTCTTTTCTTTTTAGTGCAATATATACTAGTAACGAATATTGTGATAGATTAGTTCTTTGGGATAATATTACTAATACTAAAAACTTGTATAATATGCCTTGGCTCATAATTGGTGATTTTAATGAGTGCTCATGATAAGTGATAAATGGGGTGGTCGTTGATACGTCCCGGTTAAGGGTTAGGGCTCATAATTACCCTAGTCAATTGTAGGGATCGAACACAGGGACTAGCATGAGACTTAAAGTAGTTGATTATGCTTTGGTTCAATGAATTAGTGAGTTAATCCTAAAAGTTGGGTGTAATTGAACTATTACTAAAGAAAGATTAATCAAAACTAAAATTAACAATGATAAAAATACCAGGACACTAACTTCCCCTAGCCCTTTAACCCAATGAATGTAGTACTAAGCTTCTTCACATCAAGGTTACCCAATAGACCTTGCTCGCATATACCCAACTCACCCCTCTTGGTGATGAGTTGATACTACCAACTCTTGCCCTCCCGGTGCTAAGAATTGATGCTTTGAGCGCTAGCAACTAGTCCCAAGTAAGGTAATACTCTCTCGATTTTCAACCCGTTGACGAGCTCTGGGCGTATATGATTTTATGCTCGTACTCTGTCAAATTATAGTATAGTTTAAGATATCGTCCCACAGAGATTGGAACCACCTAGGCTACAAATTTATATTGTCTTTGTCACTATTTGAGAGAAATAGATTGGTGAGATGAGAATTGTTTAATAGTCCTAAAAATTTAAATAACAATAAAGTAAATATTTTATGGATTTTTAAAGTAAATAAAAGATAATAAAAATAAAGGTTGGGATACTTTGTATCAGCAAAATAAAACTATTATAATAAAATCAAAATTTCATTATTTCTTCTCCGTTTAATGACATGGTCGTTTATTTCTAATACAACCAAATCACATAAAAGTAACCAATTAATAACACCTCTTTCGGTTAATGTAGTTAATCGATTGACAGTGAAACAGAGACCTTGTTCAAAGAATGATCATTTATTTCTAATACAACCACTTCACTTAACCACAATATATTAATAGCACCACTCGCGCTTATACTATTAATTTATTGATTGTCAGTGACATTAAACAATAATTGATTAATAACACCTCTTTCGATTAGTGTAGTTAACCGACTAAAGTAATGATTTAAACAAGAAGTATCTTAGTTGAGTACACCAAGTGAGCAAAAACCTCTTTCGATTAGCTTTTACTAAATCAATAATCTTATTTGAGTCAACTCCTCCGTGAGAATTAGAATTGAAAGAAATAAGATAAAGATTATGGTTAATCCTGGTGTATAAAGATGATGAAGAGAAAACCCCAACATAAGAATATAATAAAATCAAGACTTCCATTATAAAAACTTTATCAAGCTTCTACTAATATCCCAACCAAAGAAAATTACTCCATTATGGAGAAAAGAAAATAATATTTGTACAAAGAAGAAACAACTTATAAAACTAAAATAAAGCTAATAGAGAGGTGTTTATTTTTTTACACAGAAGATGGGATGATCCTTCTCAACAAAAACGTCGATCTATTTATAGAGGAAAAAACTGCCACTAATGTGAAGTCACCACCGATGCCATGTATGGCATTTCTTTGTTATTTTCCCACGGATGCGAGCCACCGATGCCATCCGTGGCTTTTTTCCTTTTTTGCCACTAATGTGAAGTCACCACCGATGCCATGTATGGCATTTCTTTGTTATTTTCCCACGGATGCGAGCCACCGATGCCATCCGTGGCTTTTTTCCTTTTTTGCCACTAATGTGAAGTCACCACCGATGCCATGTATGGCATTTCTTTATTATTCTCCCATGGATGCGAGCCACCGATGCCATCCGTGGCTTTTTTCCTTTTTCCTTGCTTTTGCGTTTTTTCATTTCCTGAAAGGTTGTTTTGTGTATTTGCACATATTTGAAAATAATATCATATATTTTATATAAAAATATTAATATATATAATAATTTATATATTTAAAAATATATAATATATATAACTATCAAATACCCCCACACTTAAATATTTGCTCGTCCTCGAGTAAAGGACATAATATAAAGTAGCAGCTGAAAACATTAAGAAGAACGAGAATTTTCGGCAAAAAAGAATCAACTAAGACCAAACTTCAAGTTCAAATGATCTTTATCCGTATTCATGTTCACCGATTGAGAATCAAAATCACAATATTTTCTAATCCCAATGTGTCTCACCAAATGAAGAGAGATGCCCATGAATCACACATTATATAATATAAAAGAATAAGGGCATAGATAGAAAAATTCTCTCACTCTCAACAAAGAAGTATCTCTAGATATTGAAAATTACCATAGGCTTGCATATCATGTGGCTCTCCACTAATGTAGGAATCTTTGAGTTGAGATCATGTAGGGCTTTTCTTTTGGTTGTAATGTAGGCTTAGGGACAGGTATGATATATATTAATATGAATGACTCGAGTCCTTATAGACACCACAATACATTGACATTCAAGTATCACTTTGTCTTCCTTTTTCTACAACAATCACCATTTTTTTTTCATATATATTTTTTTCTTTATCAGACCCCATATCTCTCTATTTTTTTCTCTTATTTTCTTTGCATGACTATCACAAATTTTCTTTTTCTTTGTAGCACCTTTTTTTTTTTTTTTTTGAAGTGATTGCATTCTCAATAATGAATAAGCTAAGCAATAACAATTTTGCCTTATTTTTCCACAATTACTCCCTCATACTTTATTTTTGCATTTAAATATATAATCCTGATATATATTTTTTTTGGTAATTGCCAAAAAGGGAATATGGTGAATAAATAGATATGACAACGAAAATTGGGCTAAGGGTTAAAGTTTGGTAATCAAGAAAAATAAGGGATAGTTCATTTAGGCTCAACGAGGCTGACTAGGGATAAAAATATTATGGTAGGTTAATTTTGGTCATGGTTTAGGAAGGAAGGCCTACTTTCATCTCATAACTCAAAAATCTACCTAGAATTTCGCCTCAAACCACATTCAAGGCAAGTTCTGAATTTCCAAATAAGCAAGAGAACTGATAATAACCTGACAACACAATACACTTGGGATTAGCAAAAATTATAATTTTAATCACCAATAAACAAAAATGAGTTTGGAAAGATATTCTTAGAACTCAAGAATGGTACCCAATTAAATCTGTTTTTCCAAAATCTCATTCTATGAAAAATCATGTTTTTAGCTGATTTATTTATTGAAAATCCTAAAAGATGTTCAGTTCAAAAAAAAGATGTTTAGTTCAAAATATTACGACCATGGCAAAGAACTGAACAAAGAAATCCATGGAAGTATACGAAAGAAGTTATGCTAATTTTATTTTATTTTTTTTTACAAAAGAAAAACACATTAAAAAAAAAATAAAAAGATTATATATACAAATTTATATATAAAAAGTAAATCAATAAAAGGTTTAAAAGAAAAAAAAAACACACAAAAAATTGAAAACACACACATATTTACACACACAAAAATATATATTTCTCTACCCCCACACTTAAAATATTGTCAAATCCTCATGACAAATAATTTAAATGAAAAAAAAGAGGTAAAGGGGCTCCCCAAATTTTTATTTCTTTTTTCGCCTGGAGCTTGTGAACTCCACACCCAATTTTGAATCAATTTTTCTTTTTCGCTCCAAGGTGTTACTTTTGGAGCTCACTTGGCCAAGAACAACATAAAATAGTTTCTTCGTACGCACATCCCGCTCTTTCTTAGCCTTTTCTCGAGCGGGCACTTCTTCATACATGTGGACCCCAAATTGAATTTTGTATTTTTTGAGGGGATCACTCCATGTATTTTCCTGAAAATCCCCAATAACAAAATCCACAGAGTCATAGTGATCAAAAGAAAATAAAAGATGTTGGTCAAACAGATATTCAATTGTATATGTGTAATTGACCTCGCCATCCTTATTTTCTTTCAAATTAGCTATTTTTTGTGGATAAGAAAAGTGGGGGTATGCACTCATCACATGTTGAATTAAATTCAACCAAATCTTTATTTTCAACCATCTCCACTTGATCAGGCTTTTTATCGTGAGTGATAGATTCTTTCTCATAAGGATCATCTTTTTGAATTGGTACATCTTCACATGTTGTTTCAGTTAAGTGCTCACCACAATTAAAAGAGATTGCCATACTTACCAATTCACTTAATTGCATTGTTAGGCCAGTCATGATTTTATGATTCTGTGCATATTTCTCATCAGTATTTTTTATGAAATCATACACATATTCTTTTAAGCTCTCATTCTCTTTTTGTGGTGGTTGATACGTGTCCCAATTTTCATGTGAATATTGGTTGCACTCCGGATTGTAACCACATTCATTAGAATCATTGTACCTGTGAGGACTAGAAACAATGTAAGATTCTTCATAAGATGACCCAAATAAATAAGAGTTACCTGCATCGCATTCATGAATGAAGTGATTTCCACCACAATATTCACAAGTAATAGACCTTTGGCTAACTTTATTAATTAGTTGTTCAAGGTCTTTGATTCTCCCAGAATTTGCATAGGTGAATGTGTTACTTGTCTGACATTCAAAGCTTTGGTGGTTGTCTCCACAGTAGTCACAAGTAATATCTTTCTGACAATATTTCTCTACCAACTCAACAAGAATTTTACTTGGATGATTGAAATTCATTTTCAGAACGAGTGACGAGGGTTCATTTTTTTTAAAATTTTTTTTTTGACAAGCTTTGTTTCCTAGCACTTTTCAGATAATAGGAAGCAAAATATTTGAAGAAAAAGAAAAAAAATCTCAAAGTAGTAATAAGACAATTAATCTGAAGTAGATGCTTACCAATCCCCGGCAACGGCGCCAAAAATTTGACGAGCTCTGGGCGTATATGATTTTATGCTCATACTCTGTCAAATTATAGTATAGTTTAAGATATCGTCCCACAGAGATTGGAACCACCTAGGCTACAAATTTATATTGTCTTTGTCACTATTTGAGAGAAATAGATTGGTGAGATGAGAATTGTTTAATAGTCCTAAAAATTTAAATAACAATAAAGTAAATATTTTATGGATTTTTAAAGTAAATAAAAGATAATAAAAATAAAGGTTGGGATACTTTGTATCAGCAAAATAAAACTATTATAATAAAATCAAAATTTCATTATTTCTTCTCCGTTTAATGACATGGTCGTTTATTTCTAATACAACCAAATCACATAAAAGTAACCAATTAATAACACCTCTTTCGGTTAATGTAGTTAATCGATTGACAGTGAAACAGAGACCTTGTTTAAAGAATGATCATTTATTTCTAATACAACCACTTCACTTAACCACAATATATTAATAGCACCACTCGCGCTTATACTATTAATTTATTGATTGTCAGTGACATTAAACAATAATTGATTAATAACACCTCTTTCGATTAGTGTAGTTAACCGACTAAAGTAATGATTTAAACAAGAAGTATCTTAGTTGAGTACACCAAGTGAGCAAAAACCTCTTTCGATTAGCTTTTACTAAATCAATAATCTTATTTGAGTCAACTCCTCCGTGAGAATTAGAATTGAAAGAAATAAGATAAAGATTATGGTTAATCCTGGTGTATAAAGATGATGAAGAGAAAACCCCAACATAAGAATATAATAAAATCAAGACTTCCATTATAAAAACTTTATCAAGCTTCTACTAATATCCCAACCAAAGAAAATTACTCCATTATGGAGAAAAGAAAATAATATTTGTACAAAGAAGAAACAACTTATAAAACTAAAATAAAGCTAATAGAGAGGTGTTTATTTTTTTACACAGAAGATGGGATGATCCTTCTCAACAAAAACGTCGATCTATTTATAGAGGAAAAAACTGCCACTAATGTGAAGTCACCACCGATGCCATGTATGGCATTTCTTTGTTATTTTCCCACGGATGCGAGCCACCGATGCCATCCGTGGCTTTTTTCCTTTTTTGCCACTAATGTGAAGTCACCACCGATGCCATGTATGGCATTTCTTTGTTATTTTCCCACGGATGCGAGCCACCGATGCCATCCGTGGCTTTTTTCCTTTTTTGCCACTAATGTGAAGTCACCACCGATGCCATGTATGGCATTTCTTTATTATTCTCCCATGGATGCGAGCCACCGATGCCATCCGTGGCTTTTTTCCTTTTTCCTTGCTTTTGCGTTTTTTCATTTCCTGAAAGGTTGTTTTGTGTATTTGCACATATTTGAAAATAATATCATATATTTTATATAAAAATATTAATATATATAATAATTTATATATTTAAAAATATATAATATATATAACTATCACCCGTTAACCCGGGGTAAATACAACACACTTATCTCAGTACCCCGTCACTACGCTTTCTATTCCTAGATTAACCTTCTTGGTGAAAATCTAGTACTATTTGGGCTCAACTTGAGTTGTACACCTCAAGTTGTTGTAATGGAATCAAAAGTAGTGAAATGGGGTAACCCTAGGTGCTTAGAAACTTATTATACTAAACCCATTTGATGATTGGACTAGGGTTTTGGTTAGCACCCTAGTGGATGATTTAGCTACTCATACTAGGTAATGATTCAAGACTTGACAGTAATGAAATATGCATTGAAATAGTAAGGTAGTAATGATTCTTACAAACAATGATGTTTCTCTTCACAATACAAGGAAGCTTGACCAAAAAGGTAATGGTATTTTGTCCTTTTCTTGCCTCTCATGTTATGTGAAGTGTAAGATGTTTAGAAAAACCTACTTCTAGCTATATATAGTGTTTGCTAAAATAATTACAAAATTTCCATTTGCAGGTTGTGCTGTAGCCCTTTTGACAGAGGGTTGCGTTCTTGGAGCTGGAATAGGCGAAAGGGCTGCACCATCTTGGACATGGGCTAACGCCTTTTTTGGAGTTGTAGAGAGGGCGGCCATCCTTGATTGGGCAACCGCCTTTTCTTCCTTTTCCATAAGAGGGCCGTGAGCAGCACGAGTATGCATGCGCCTTTTATTCAACATGTTTTCCTTGCGAGATACAGTGGGCGTCCGCCCCTTGCATGGGCGGTCGCATCTTTACAAGGTTTCCAATCATTCAACTTCTCTCCAAAGGGCTAGGGCCTCTTCTATCGCCCATCTAGCACTTAGAAGGGTGTTCCCATCCAAGGAAGGGGAAGCAACCCTCAGCATAGGCCGCCGCCACTTGATTGTTTATGCCACTTATCTTGAATTTGATAACTTCTTTTGGGTTTCTTGCTCTTTTTGGTTTCTTCTTTCTTGTAAGGCTTTAACACCTGAAACCAAGCAAAATACATCAATCTTTGCTATAGATTGGTCACTTTTGAATTCAATGACAAAAGTTTAAGCGAGTTAAAGTAAGCAAAATGCTCATGCATTAGCTCCCCCAAAGTTAAGTCTTTGCTTGTCCTCAAGCAAACCAATCTCTACCCAAGAATAGTGAAACACCTTCAAGACTAGCATACAATGAAGCTAAGTTCCCTTTTTCACTTTGTTCAAAAGCTTTTGACCTTATTTGGTACCATCACACATTCATACTCAAGAATACTTGACAAGTCACTTTTTGAACCACTTCACGAGTTTCACAATGGTCAAAGGATGAAATAGAGCCTCAAGTGTGAATTTTGTTCATCAACCAACTTCACTTGGTTGCAAACCTTGTCTCAAGCCAAGCTCTCACCTCTCATATCACCACTTGCAATCCTCACATCAAAAGAATAGCCCTTATCTCACAATCACTTTAAAACTAAGGACTTCAAGCAATTAAGTACTCACTCTCCAAAGAATATTCACAAGTTGAGTCAAAGTACCATATGCTTGCCCATATTGTGACTCTCCACTAATGGAGAAGTACAAAAGATTGGATCAACTAGGACTTGATTAGGCTTGTAATGAAGGCTTAAGGCTAGGTGTGATGAATTAAGAACATAATGACTACCAACCACCTTACCAACATACAACCAATTCAATCCATCCTTCTTTCACCTCCCTTCACCCTTTTGATCTATTCCATTTTCTTTATTTTCCTACTTCTTCTTTCATTTTGTAATTTTCAAAATTTTATGAAGCCTAGTTCTTTTTATTCTCCTAGTCCTCCCTTTGTATATATAACAAGCTAGGGGGCTAGTTCTTTTGATATTGTTTCTCTTTTTGGATTTTTCACAATATTTTTTTTAATACTTAGTAACTCACTAGGCTTCCTAGCACATGACATATCCAATAAAATTCCCCCAAACATAGGCTTTTGCCTCACTTTAGAATATTTGCTTGAAAAGGAAATTTTCAATCAAACAACCACCAATGGATTACTCAAACAACAGGTAACCGAATGAAAGGCTAATAGGCTCAAAAAGGGATAACTATTTATAGTTTTTAGAGTAAAGGTATATGAAGAGGCTCAAAAAGGGTTCCAAAGAAAACCTAAGATCATTTCAAGTTCGATACAACTCAAATTTTGCCTTGAACACAAGACGAGCAAGTTCTAGACCTCAACTCAAACATGTGAACCCACCATCTTGTGTGGGCAAAAATACGCCACTTATTGTTACGGGATACGAGTCCAGCTGGCTAAACTAGAATTATCGTACAAGTCACCGGGCACTAAGGATATACCCGCTCCTAGAACCAACGACTATTTAGGCAGTTTGATCACAGGGTGTAGGGCATACATCCCGCCGCCTAGGGTTTACAGTCTCCTAGTTAGAGTTTAGCACCACCACCTTGAGTTGTAGACCCATGGCCTTATTAGTACTTGTATTTTACCTTATTTAGGACTGGTATCACTACTATAAATACCCCTCCTTTCATTGTATTATAGACAAGACACAATTCATCACCAAAGTCGGCTACTCTCAAGGAATAAGATTTACTTTTCTTTCTCTATTATTTCTTGCTTAATTACTTGTCTTTATTTTCATCGTATTTATTTACTTTTTCCATTGTAATTTATCGTATTGCTTGTGACCTCATTCATAATTAACTGACGTACAAATTTAGGCATAAACAGTTTGGCGCCCACTGTGGGATGCAGACAATTGTAGGTATTCTACGAAGAAAAAGGCGCAGTCATGCATGACGACGACAGCAGCGGTCCAAAGAACACCGCAGATGGAGTGGATGAGTCTGCGAAGGATCTTGATGATCCCAGTGTCCAACAAAAGGATTCAGCCGAGCAACCAAAAGATTCTTCTCAAGAACCGACCCCTGTCGCCAGTAATGAAGGGATGAACCGCCCATTGGAAGGTAATCCTAAGTTCAGAACTTTCATCACTGATCTCCTCAAAACTATGATGGAACAGGCGGAACAAAACTCCAACAACGTGATCGAGGGGGTATCTCGCAAACTAGGCGCGATTTTTATAGGATTGTTTCAGAGACTAGTCTCCACGAGGACGAGCGCCTGTGAACGATCACCAGTATCTGTACCTAGCCGAAGACATAATATGGATACTGCTCCAGGAGGCTCATCCACAATCAACAACCAAGGTCTTAAGGGAGCCCCTTTCATTTAGGATCTCATAAAGGAGATGAATGCCATTAATGATCGGATTGGTAACGTGCCAGGAGCTCCGCCCCAAGTTACCAAGGTAGATGAGCACAAGCTTTACAAGCATGCTTACAAGACAAGTGCTGCACCGGTCTCCATACTAAAGCACTTCCGGCTTATGGATAACTTGAAGTATGACGGAACGACTGATCTGGATGAGCATATTGCTGCGTACTATACGACTTTGAAGAGTAATGAGATAACTTTGGAAGAAATCTAGTCTGCTCTAGTGAATAGATTTGACTCAACTTTGACCAAAGGAGCCCTTGCTTGGTACACTCAGCTACCAATGGGTTTGATCGAATCATTCACTCAAATGCACGATTTATTTAAGAAAGAGCATTCCGGTGCCTGCAAGCGAGAAAAGCGCATGGAGGATATCTTTGAGATCCGTCTGCGAGACAATGAGATGCTCAAAGATTATCTCAACAGGTTCCAGAGGGAACACATGGAGCTCCTTCCAATTCCCGAAAATATTATTGTGGTAGCCTTTGGCAAGGGTTTGAATTCAAAGGGATCCTTAGCCACCATAGATTTGAAGTGGAGTCTAACTCAGCACCCTGAGTCAACATGGAACGCCCTGCACTAGAGGTACACCGAGAAACTTCGCCTAGAGCCCAGGAGTCTTCTACTCCCGAGGAAGTCAGACCAAATATCCAAGATGTCATCCGCCAAGGACAAAAATGTGAATACATAGAGGAACCTCGAATGGGGGACAAAGGCAAGCGAAAGAAGAAAGATAGCAGGATATTAAGGATTGAATTATGCCAAGCGTTTACACGCTCGCAGGCTTCAATAATTCTTGTGAGAAAGCTATGGGCAAAATTAACCTGACCACCCGCTTGCCAGTGATAGATTATGTTTCATCTTTTCAGGTAATCAAGGAAGGCGTTCCTTACAATGCGATAGTCGAGCGACCATGGATTCATCAAGTCAAAGCAATACCGTCCACCTTACATCCAAAACTTAAGTATCCTGCTCAATGGGGGATAAAAGAAGTGAATGGTAATCAGGAGGCAGCGAGGGAGTGCTACACGACTGCAATCCTTGGAGCAGTTGTCCCCAAGCAAGTGCCCGAGGTGAATATTCCAGGACACCCCGAAGACCTCAAAGCCTCAATCAAGCAGAACTGCAATTCAGATGGTATGGTTGATTGAAGTCTTTTGGGGAGGGGGGAGGGAGAAGGATAATTGGAAGTTCTTTTCTTTTTCAGAATTTACATAGCACATTAGTCTTGCTCTTGGATTACAATATTTTCATACTTTTTTTTGGACATGTTATGGGTTTTCACCCACAACATCCTAGGCTCTATGCCTTTGTTAATAAAACTACTATTATAGTCAGCTTTTCACAAATTTAGATCCAACTACGATCCAACTATTCATAGGCCAGGCCACATACAAGTTGAAGAAATACACCCACTTTCCGTGAAAAAGTAGGATACACTACTCGCTTAGAGCTAGACCACATCTAACTCAGCCACCATGCATTAATCGAGGGTTGAACTCGCTAAATCAATAATTGTACCTACACGCCAATGGGGATGCCTGTCCGCGTAGTGCCAGAAAGTCTTAAATACTCGAGTAACTAAGCGAAGACTTTCTGTCTCAAAATGCAAAATGACCGTTACCACACGAGCTAAAGTCCTCTCATTGTGTGCGCAAACAGCCATCTGCTGCGGATGCAATCTAGCCGCCATCTATCGGTGCACAACGGACGTAATTGCTCAAGGCAGGCACACTGACACACATTCTTAAACAACTAGAACAGTCAGGACGACCGGAAGCCATCTAATTCGTAGATGCAAAAACGACCCACAAAGGCATAACTTAGCATTACTTATTGTCTATGGCAAAAATTAAAAAATATCACAAACAAGGACACAAGTAATTTAAGTTAATAGGCCACAAAACGGACCCAAAACTTATATTAAACCTCCACACACGTGGATAAATGTCTAATCACCAAATGCGTCAAAAAATGAGCATCAAACGGGGGGGGGGGGGGGGGGATTTCATTCCTCTCTCGAGGGACTTCTTTCATCAGCAACACTCTGTGAAATTCTTGCTTCACTAGCTGCAGGTTCCCCAGTTGGCGTCTCTTCTCTTTCTCCACTCATCTCTTCAGAGCCTTCCTCAAGGTCAGGACCAAGTTGAGCATCTGCATAGGCAATAAGGCCAGTAAACGAGGCAATCTCAGCGGCCAGATCAAAATTAGGGTCGTCACAAACCCAGAGAGGAGTGGTAAGAGTAGCGGCGATGTTGGCGCGATCAACTTCTGGTATGTAACGAGCATTCAGAGATTCTCTCTGTTGATCTTTCAAATGACACTCCTCGCAAAGGTTATCACGAATTCGTTCAAGTGACACCATTTTACCTTTCAGCTTGTCATTCTCGTCTTGAAGGAAGGCGGAGAGACCCTAAGCATCTGAGACATACTTCTATGTGGCATTCATTCTTTCTTCCATGCTGGATAGTTGTTGCCGCAGATCTCTCACGATCCCCTCCAAATGATTCACGTTGCTGAGATGAAGCTCCTATAAGACCTTGACATCTGTAAGGGAGGACTTAAGGGCCTCCACATCCTGCTTGTGCTTGCGGACTTCACCAGCCAACGCCTTCTCCAAATTCCTGCTCTTGAAAACCTCTACGCAATAGGCATCACGAGTGGTCTGCAGCTCACCCTTCAATTCCTCAGCCTTCTCCACAAAGGGCTGCAAGCTGGCTACTTGTCTACGTAGAGCATCAGCCTCCTCGACCAGATTGCTTTCTAAGCCTCCCCGGTGGAGTATCTCATGATACACCATCAATCCCTGGGTAATGGTAGGAACAGGAGTTTGGTAGAGGAAAAATGATGCTGAACTTGACATAGTGGTGGCAGGAAATTTACCCAAATGGAGCATCCGGTACCAACCTCAAACAGCTCATGACTGCTATAACTAGAGATGTGTTCTTGTTCTGTAGGGCCGATCAGTTCAATAGTATTCTCAGTTACAATCCGTGGAGTCTTCATCAGGTTAACCCTCGCAGCAATAGGGATTACAACCTCCTGAGCTCTACCTACGGGTTAATATACGGCCTCTACGACCACTTCTTTGCCAGGGCGTCCCTGAAAGGAGCCAAAGCCCTCAGGAGCCAGAGCAGTGACAACAGGTTCCAAGCATGAATGGATGATATCATCCTTTGAGGTCAACAAAGAAAGTGTGTTATTTAAAAAAAAAATGAAGCCCAAACCTGGAATTTGCGGATCAGAAAGTATGGAAGGAAGCAAGACATCATCCTTCACACTAACTTATTCCTTGGCTATGAGAGTCTCTTCGATACTTCAACAACAGCAAACGGGGTTGTTTCAACAACCTCGGACACGGGCACTCAGGAGATTTCTCCCTCACCATAAATAATCACAAGAGTTTCACCAATAACGAGCATATTGGCCAGCCTAGAGGACTTCCTCCTCTTCGAGGAACGTGATCTGCTCGCCCTCTCTAAAATTCTTGCACCAGATGCCTGCACATCGGGTAATGGAGCAATATACGGGGAAACGATCTGAATCTCCACCAGCGGGGGCATATCACGATGAGAGAACCCTAGAAGCAGTGGTGAATCATTATATGGGGAAAATTTTAGGTAGAAAGAACGGCTAAACAATTACTTACCGTGGTCTTTCGCCCGCCAGCCATTTGCACTAGCTAGGGCCGAGAAAATCAGAAATTTAGGAGGATTCCTCAAAAAGATGTTGGTGACCCACATCATCAGTTCATTATGGTTCAAAGAAATGGTTGATACAATATTTGTTGACACCCAATTTTATCTCGAATTAATTAAAATACGACTAATTTTGAAATTAAGGTGAATGTATTAATTTTGAAGGAAAAAGGGCTATAATTGCAATACATAGCCCCAAATCAGCCTACCCGTGAAACCCCAAATTCAAGTTAAAAGTCTCCAAAAATCACACTACCCAGTTCAGCTCTCTCTCATTTTCTCTAATTAGAACCTACCCATTAACCTATTTTCATCGTTTTCCCCACAACTAACCCTAATCTCTATAATTCTTCCCCAATCCGCCTAATTCTCTTACCCCACAAATTTTCCATCTCACACCATAGTACAATTCTCAAATAGAAAGCTTTCAACACTGTCCTTTTGTACCAGCACCTTATCCAATTAATAAAATTCAAATTTAAGCCTTATCTCTTTAGATCTGTTAAGGGATCGTTTAGTCTTTTGAATCTAGTCCTAGAACCCTAATTTCATTCTATAAATATACATCTATAGCGTAGCTTTTGGAGGGAGAAAAAAAAAAGAGCCGGAAAATAGAGGGAGTAGAAGAGATTTTTAGGGATTTCTGAGCAGCAGCTTTAGGCTGGAAACTTGGAGAATTTCTTTAGAGTTATTACATATTTTACAGGGCAAATACATAGAAGCTCTTAGAACCATATTTTCAGCTTGCTTTTTCCATCTCGTTCTCGCCTCGCGTCGAATTTGTAAAGTCGAGTTTCGTCATTAGCTTTACACACTTGTTCGAGTGATATTTCAAATCTTCGCACCCCTGTTCACTGCTCCGCAAGAGGTAATCCTCTTAACTATATTTTTTTATGTTGTTTGTTTAATCTGTTCATCGATTAAGTATGTGTTATTTTAGAAATTGAGTAATGATGCTATTAATTGATGATTGGTTCTGTTCAAATGTTTAAGTATAACATTGAGTTGTTTATGTTATTATTCTACCCTCGTACATCATTGTTAGGCTGCAGTAAGTTTAAGCCTGGAATTGTCTTGATCTCTAGAGTAGCATGATGCTTTTTTTTTTTTTTTGTTTTTTTTTAATAAAAAAGAAGTTTACCTTACAAAGTTGATTGAGGGTGTGAGCTTTCAAATCTATTTAAGATATCGAGCGTAAAGATTTGTCATGCCTAGTCTTTTTTCTTTGATAAATGTCGCATCCTATTTTCTCCCGAACCGGTTAAAGTTCGGAATATGACTCGATTTATTGGGTAACTTACGGGTAAAAAGTTGGAGTCGCCACCTAACATATTTTTTTAACTAGGCGTATTAGGGCACTTATTCTGTTTCTAGCCAATATTACAAATTAACTCCGAAACTTAGTCTACGAACCAGAAATCTAGGTAAGGGTTCAAGTTAACCCTTGATGAAGGGGTTAGGCACCTCTCAGGCTCCACCAAATGTAGTTTACCGGCTGGACTAAATAATTGGATTCTAAGTAGATAAGCAAATAAAATAGCTAACTAAAATAGACAAGTAATTAAATGGATACGATAATATGCATATAATTTATTAAGGTTAAATGAAAAAGGTTTTAAATCCACGAATTGATTTCTTCCAAAGGTACCTTCCTAAAATAAAAAATAAGTTTGTATGACAAATTAATAAAGTGAAATAATAATAAACAAATGATTTTCTTCTAGTTATTCTCCTTCAAAAATAGGATGTCCTTCATCCATTTTTACCTCGCACAAAATATCGAGAAAATAAGTTAGTGTAAAAATAATACTAATAATAATAACAGTATAAAATATCAATAATAGTGATAATGATGAATAATAATAACAAAATAAAGAGGAAGATGGATTTTGTAAAAAGTGTACGCTCAGGTATGTATAAATCAGCTAGAGGTTAAGGACGTCGGTACGACTGCAAGCACGGGGGCCCTCCGGTTGCCGTGCCTAGTACCGGTTCCACCACTCCATCGCCGGCTCGTTTTGCAATTGAAGCTCATACATGTCATCACAGCCTATTTGTTTTAGGGACACGAGGATGATACTGTTTAAGTGTAGTATCCGCTCAAAATTAGTCCCGCAGCCTCAATATATGTAAATATATTTTTCATTGGCCATCTTAACACATCACTATATAAATAGAAATTAAGCCCATGAAATAATACCAAGGGCTTGTAAGCAATTAAAAGAAAAAGATATGATCAGTAGCATTCTGTTCCAATGACCACATAGTCTAATATAGGATTTAAGTAACAATATTCATTTAATAAAATCATAGCAACATGTACACATTGACCCAAATTAAACCGGTCAACCAAAAGCAGAACAAAGGTGTGACTACACCGTAACATGCTTTCTCGTAAGAAACGATGATTAGAATCATGGTAAGGAAAAGGTGAAGAAGGAGGAGCGACACCAGCAGTGGGTAGCGTAGCTGCCACCCCTCCACACCACCTTTCAATTCTCATCGCAAATAAAAGAGGAATGGGAAAAACCCATACCCAAAAACTTGCAAGAAACAAATCAGAGGCAAACATAACAATAACCAATGGACGTCGAAAATAAAACAGTTGGGTCAAAGTAATATTAGTGGTCGAGGAGGGTGGAGGAGCGACACCAGCATAGTGGCGTCACTGCGACCCCATTTTCTGATCTCTTTTCTCGCCGTCGATGGCGCTTTTTCGGTGACTGTGGCATATCCCTACTGCCACTATTCGATTAGCCTAGACCCCATCCTCAATCCCCACTGGTTCTGTTTCTTATCTAATTTATGGGTGTTTGTGATTGTGTGGATTTGATGGATCAGCTATGGTTTAAGAAAAAATAGGTGTGTATGTATTTTGACGATGTGTGTGGATGTCAATTGGTCTGTATGGAATGGAGGGTGGCGGTGTGTTTGGAGAAGATGACACTGGAATTTTATGGAAGGGATCTGTAGATGTATTGTTTGTGTGTGTGTGTGTACATATTTTTAAAAATAGAGAAGGAGTGATGTTTATGTTTGGGGAAGATAACCAAGAGAGAGGCGGGGTGCTGGTGTATTGTATGTCAGTGTGTATCGTGTGTGTATAATGGATTTTTCTGATCAGTTTGGGTATGTGTATAAATGGCGTGTATTGTCTATTGTTGGGGAGAGAAAGAAGACAAGGGTCGAGGGTTAGTCTGGCGTGTATGGGTTGAGAGAAGAGAGGGAGTGTACATTTTTTGTGTGGATATGTGCTGATGAATCTGTGTCCTTGTATGCATTTTAATAGTCAATTTTATAAGAAAGACTTAGAAAAAAGAGCTGTTGGGGGTTAGAGAGATTTGGAAAAATTGGGTGCGGAATTTAGGAAGGAGATTGTGAAAAGATTAGAAAAAGATTAGGAGAGATTAGGGAGGGATTTTAGGGATATTGAATTGATTTGGAAAGATAATAAAAAATCAAGGAGAAGATTTGGGAATCCTCCTTTCAAAATTCAAATAATAAAGACGTATTTAGTTAGATATTGCGTCTAGGTTCAAAAAAAAGTTATTAAATAGAAAAAGTAAATAAAGATAAATATAAACAAATAAAGAATTTTAGTGGGGATTTTGAAATTTGGAGGATTTAATAAAAAAGAATTTGGACATTTTCTTTTAAATTGACTAATATTCAACTTTAAGGTGCGAAAAGAAAAAATGTAGATATACATATTGTATAAAATGCACAAATAATCATTAAATAAGCTCACATAAAATTATTTAAATATAAATAATCACAGATTATTACTAATTTGCACAAATGATCATAAATTGATACAAATTTGACGTGTAGCCTAGATGATGCAATTGTATGATATTATAAATGTACTAATTTACGCAAACAATCACGATTTAGACAAATAACCTAAATGATATAAAATTACGTAATATAGCCATATTTAAGTATGTAATATATAAGTAGAGGATAACACATGTAAATGCATGATTTCTAATGCACGTTTTGCACAAATAGTCAAATTGCACCCTTAAGTTAAATTATAGCCAAATTTAGAAAAAGGAGGGACAACATTGGGTGTCAACAGCTACCCCTCTTTGTCCGGGGATGATGAAAGAGTCTTCGGGCAAAGATAGTTGACGGAGTAGCCAATTTCGTCACGACTGGTTTGCAAAATGATTGAAAAGGGAAATGAGAGTTTTGGGGGTGTTTCTGGCCGAACCCTGGTCTCTGAGTTGCCTACATATCTCGGGTTTCACGAGAATCAGGCCTTGTGTAGTTCTAGTATGGCATGTCGCTTGTGCAAGTTATTTATGACGCACGATTTTTAATGTAAAGACTAAACTTATCCGAGTATGTAACGTTTAGGTTCGTGTATGCTTTGCTTTTGGCGGGATAAATGAAGAATAAAGTAAAGGTACTATCAGAGATGAGATAACATCAGTAGATCGAGCGTGGGAAAAGAGGCTTATAATCATCCTAGTTATGAAAATGTGGTGCGCTACACACCCATAAAAAAGAGTTCATATGTACATAGTTTCCACTTTGTCTCGATATATGAGTAAAATCGCCTCCAATATTGCCTTGATTGGACTGGAGAGAATTTGGGGAGCGAATTTTATAAATGCGCACGACTCAAGCAGATGGGCATGATTAAGCACGAAGACACGCACGATTGATGTATATAGGTTTGAATAGACAAAGTAGGTATTAGTGGGAAGGAAATGCATAATGACATCCTAATTCATAATGAAGGATTAGGCAGATTACTTTTGGGAGTATGAGATGGTTTGCTTCGGGCGTGGAATTTGACAGCATAGGTAGTTTGCAGGTACGACGAAGGCGTTGTTGAAGTCGAGATAACATCGATAGGCCGAGTGTGGTGAAATAGGATTGTAAACGTCCTAGTTATGAAGATGTGGTGCACGACACACCCATAAAGAGGGGTTTACATGGGCACATTTTCCACTATAACTCGATAGAGGGGTCATCTTGGCCTCAATATTGTCTTGAATGAACCGAGGAACATTCAGGAGTAAAGCACGATAAATATGCACGATTCAAACAGATAGGCACGAATAGGAAGGAATAGGGAGCTGTTACTGAATCGACAAGGAAAGGTTGGGTAGATCACTAGTGCGAGTACGGAATTGTAGCTTTGAATGCTTTGGAACTCGACAAACTAGGCAACTTGTGGGTGTAGAAATAGCATTGTCTGTAGGATTAGGCCTTTTGAATTGGGTCTTGGAATGATGCTTTGAGTATATTTGAGATTTTGCAGTTGCGTACTTCATAGTGATTTTGGGAGTAGGTGTGAGACTATGGTGCAAGGATTCGTCGAGAGATCGGGAAGTATCTTCCAGTAAAATCAGGATAGATGCAAATAAAGATAAAGATGAGGATAAAGTAAACTTCCATGTTGAGTTGAGCTCTCATTTGTCTGGTCCGCTTTCAGGTGCTCAGTGCTAGGGAATGTATGCCTCTCATCTGGGGAATGTCCATTTGCTAAGTGCTTCTCGTCAGGAGGTAATTTCTTTGTCGTGCCGGGCTGTTGGTGGATCATCTTGCCAGTGCAACGCCGGATTGTATGTCCATTGCTTTTCATCATTTAAATGTGTGCTTATCATGTCGGGCAGTATACTCCTTTTGTATTGAGCCGTGTGTCTTTTCATGCAGGGTTGCCTATCATTCTTTCATTTTGGTTGCGCACCCTTTGTCATGATATTCTTTCCCCGAGCTGTCTACCCTGTCACAATGTCAAACTTTGCATCGAGCTGTATAGCCTCCACTGTATTAAGTGCTAAATTCGACATCGGGCTGTGTGACCTCAGTCAACGCATCGGGCTGTGTACCCTCCGCAAAATAAAAATAACAGAATCAACATCGGGCTGTGTACCCTCAGTCGATGCATTGGGCTTTGTACCCTCCGCAAAATTAAAATAATAGAATCAACATCGGGCTGTGTACCCTAAGTCGACGCATCGGACTGTGTACCCTCCGCTAAATTAAAATGACAAAATCGACATCGGGCTGTGTACCCTCCACTAAATTAAAATGACAAATCAACATCGGGCTGTATACCCTCTCGACGCATCGGGCTGTGTACCCTCCGCTAAATTAAAATAACAAATCGACATCGGGCTATGTACCCTCAGTTGATGCATCGGGCTGTGTACCCTCTGCTAAATTAAAATGACAAATCGACATCGGGCTGTGTACCCTCAGTCGACGCATCGGGATGTGTACCCTCCGCTAAATTAAAATAACAGAATCGACATCGGGCTGCGTACCCTCAGTCGACGCATCGGGCTATGTACCCTCTGCTAAATTAAAATGACAAATCGACATCGGGCTGTGTACCCTCAGTCGACGTATCGGGCTGTGTACCCTCTGCTAAATTAAAATGACAAATCAATATCGGGTTGTGTACCCTTTGCTAAATTAAAATGACAAAATCGACGTCGGGCTGTGTGCCCTCAGTCGACACATCGGGCTGTGTACCCTCTGCTAAATTAAAATGACAAATCGACATTGGGTTGTGTACCCTCAGTCGACGCATCAGACTGAAACGATCTTAGGTAGTCGTTTTAGGAATTAGGGCCCCTATTTATGTGCCGATAATTTTAAAATCTTCGTAAGGTACATTAGAACCTGTCTGTAAAATTTGAGCTAAATCAGCTCTCGTTTGATACGTATCGAAAGAAGTTTAAGTTTTTATTGTCGATAAATATTAAAAAAAAGTTTTCGCGCTCAATTTTGTGAATGAGCTCTGATTCAAATTTTGAAAGCGTCGTTAGGTTCGTATGATTATTTGTGACTTTTTTAAACTTTTGAAAGTAAATTTCGAGGTTGTTCGGCTAGTTTCCACTAAAATGCCGAAAGTTAAATAACTTGATCTTTTTCCATTTAATTTGTATATTGAGTTTTGGGAGTCCGATTTGAGATCTGCCTTAGTGAGTATATTACATATATTTTTTATAACATGTATGCGAAATTAGAAATTATTTCTAATTTCGTACGGTTCCATTTTAATTGTCGCCACGAAAACAAAAAGAAAAGAAATTAAAATAAAAAAAAAAAGAAAAAGGAAAAGAAAGGTCAATGGCGGTGGGCTAATATCCCTTAGCTACATTTCCTAGCAGCAAAAAAAAAAAAAAAAAAAAAAAAAAGGACAGAAACGGAAATAAGAGCAGAAACGAAGCAGAGGAAAAAAAAGCCAGAAAATGAGAAAAGAGCCGGAGAAAGATAGAATTTTTATCCTTAAACATTCAGATAATGATCTTAATGCATTAGTTTAGTTTATTACGTATGTTTGAATATATTTTGACGGTAAAAATTGGGATATTAGACATTGTTTTAATAAGTTCAATTAATAGTTTAAAGGGTTAATTGGACCCTAATAATAGAATTGAGTATATACTCGTACTCAGTGAGTTATGGGCAATATATAAATATAATTTATTTAGGGTTTGGTTTATATGACTTTGAACCCTGTACATAGGCCTGGCCTGCGTATTGCGTATGCGAATAGGGTATCAGGTTCCAAACCAAATTGCCCTACGATGTAGGGAATGTCGTCTTTAACCTAATTTGATATATTTCTGCTTATTGAATAGGCAGGATCATTTGGGCAGTGAATCCAAAGGATAAAGCGGGTGTTGAATGGCACTTTGAAATAAGGTAAGTGTTTGTATCCATTTCTTTGGATGCCCTTGGCCTTGTGGATATTCTACCACGTATTCCTTACGTGTGTAGCTGCCGATAGGCGTACTCATTACGCCTTAGCTTTGAATTCACAGTGTATATTATATGTTATGCCCTGCTGTTGGTATTGCATTGAGAATATGAGCATTGCATTCTAGTTTTGAGCATTGCATATACTTCCCGGTTGGCGATGAGAGTCCCGCACCGGTGGGTCATTATTACATATACTTCCCGGTAATCGATGAGAGTCCCGAGCTGGTGAAGAGTCATTATTACATATACTTCCCGGTAATCGATGAGAGTCCCAAACCGTTGAAGGGTCATTATTGCATATACTTCCCGGTTGGCCATGAGAGTCCTGCACCGGTGAAGGGTCATTATTGCATATACTTTTCGGTTGGCGATGAGAGTCCCGAGCCGGTGAAGGGTCATTATTGCATATACTTCCCGATAATCGATGAGAGTCCCGAGCCGGTGAAGGGTCATTATTGCATATACTTCCCGGTAATCGATGAGAGTCCCGAGCCGGTGAAGGTATCAGGCACATGGGACTGCATTGCATCATTCCGCATTCATTCCATCTCATTGCACCGCATACTGACTAGTGTATGACTATTGTGTTGTGTTTTCTGTATGCGGCATGTATACCATGTTGTAGACATATTTCAGTTTGCTTATATGTTTCTTGCTATTTAGTGTCCTTAATTGGTTTATATGCTTTAGTTATATGGATCGAGTTGTACGCCGCAACAGTATAAATATATGGATCGAGTTTCATGCCGCGACAGTATGAATATATGTATCGGGTTGCACGGCGCAACAATATGAATATATGCATTGGGTTGCACGCTGTGATAATATGAATATATGGATCGGGTTGCACGCCGCGACAATATGAATATATGGATCGTGTTGCATGCCGCGACAGTATGAACATGTGGATTGGGTTGCACGCCATGACAGTATTATGTTCGGAATACTTGAAAACCTATATGTTCTATCTATCTTATGTCCCTGATTTTTTATGAGTTTATGATCCCATACGTGTTTCCAGTTATTATCTGGCTCTGCCTTTTTATAATTTAAATAAGAGAAATTTGGTTTATCTGTTTTTCTTCTCCCTGGCTAGCTATCCTATTCTTTGCGGTGGCTAGTCTGCCCACTTATTGAGTCCTTTTGACTCACCCTTGTTTGTTGTTTGTCTTTGTCTATCTATTTCGTTTCGGCAGGTTCGCTCCAGGATTGAGTTCACCGCGTTGTGAAGGAGCCAAGACGACTTCAGCTGTCAGAGCGAGCCAGATTTGATTCAGGATGGCCACAGTTTCATGTTTATTATTTCAGTATCATTTTACTCCCTTCAGGAGGTATCTGTCTTCTTTCGTACTCTTAGATGTCTAGTTAGGATAGCTCTAAACTGATGCAATCTAAACGAGCGGAAGCAATAATGATAATTGAGCGGAAGCAAATAATAAGGATAACAAGAAATCAAGACTAGGAAGGCAAGAAATGAGAAGAAAGCAGTGAATCAAACTTACTACGTAGATTGATTCAAAGGGGGAATGAGAAACTTGAACCAAATCCAAGATTCATACTAGGATGAAATCCTCCGGTTTCCAAGTTATAGTGGATACACGAGCTTCAAGCTCTAAACACGACGGCCAAGCCTCTCAGTGTCTTCTCTCAATTCTATACTCAAACTAGATTAAAATGAAATGGAAGACTAAGGGTCTATTTATAGCATCCCCTTTACATAATACGAAAGGTCCAAAATACCCTCAAAATGGGTTAAAATTAGAAGCCACTTGGGGCCAAAGTTGGAATTTCACCACAAAATACTCAAAATCTCGGATGGCTTGCAACAGGAGGGAGGCGCTCAACCCTCCCCTTCAAGGCGCCCGCCCTGTGCCTTTGTGCTGTGATTGGGGCGCCCAACCTATCTTAGGGGCGCTCCACCCTTCAAAGTACAGAGAGTGTGGTTCTTGACACTTAGCCGTTTTTTAGTACTTGGGGCGCCCGCCCTCTTCTTGGGGTGCTCCGCCCTCACTCTTGGCGTGCTCCACCTTCATCTTGGGGTGCTCCACCCTCCACACCAATGGTAGCATGCCACTTTAAATCACTTTCGAACCCTCCTCCGGTGCCCTTGACTTGTCTTCTTTGTGTACTCAAGCTTGTTTCTTGATGGTTTTCGTTTAGGCCAATTTATATTGCATCATCCTTCCCTTCTTGAAAGGATTAGGTCCTCGAAATCAAACTATCAAAACCTACATTCAAAACAAGCACAACCAAAGTTTCCTACTTCAACAGCAGGTTAGCTCAACAAGAATAAGTGCAAATTGTGTGGAATACATACTCTTATGATAGAGCCAAGCATCAATAACAATTAAAACGCTTATGCTCCAAAGGAGACGACAAGTCTTGACTAAAAAAGAAAGTGCGTCTAACTCAAAGACAAACAAAGAGATCAATAGGACAAGGGACATGCAAGACATAGCAATCAAATTCCCTATGACCCCTAAGCTTATAACCAACACACTAAGCCTTCAATGCATTTTTATCACAATGTGACACATTGGCTTTGGCATGGTCAACACTCAAGGTGTGCTCAACATATGGGATATAGTAAGTAAAATAGTTCAATTCACAACTAACATCAAATACTCCACTCTCCTTCTTAGAAGAACTCTTACACACACTGAGAGGTACCCCCTCACCTCCTATGTCACCTCCAAGACAATCTTCCTCACTAGACAAACTCCAAAATAGGTTCTTCATCATTATGGTCCACACAATGAAGGCTAGGACTACTAGAAGATAGGTCAACACGACCAATATCAAGACCACTCTCCTCACTTGGAGTTCCAAATAATGGATCATCCATAGAGCCTAACTTTACAAACCATGGAGGTTCGATTTTACTACCAACCCTAGTTCGATACAATTCACTACCACAAAGGAGATTGCCTTCAAACAATAGAAATGTAAAGGCATTCACCTCAAATTCATGGTCAAACAAAAGCATAGTATCAAGACTAGGTCCTTCACTCTCACTCGAGGAGTCATCGAAAACAAATTGATCCATCTCACACTCTAGAGACTCCTCAAGGTCATGACCATCATCACTACAACACGAGATACCACCGCTATTAATTAAACAATCAAAGGGAAGGATAGGATAATCATGCAATCCATCTTCTCCTTTACCAAACATGGGTAGGGTGTCATAACAAGGCTCACATACAAGGTCAACTACAATATTCTCACTAAAGAGAGGTTCAATGAAAACCGAGCTCACATCATGATGTGGCTTTTCAACCCTCTCAACTAGTGGTTCATTTTCACACACAAGTTGACCCAAAGGCTCTAAACTAGTTGCAAACACATTGTAATCATACATATCATCAACTAGTGTAGAGTTATCACAAACACTAACACAAGACAAGGAAGTAATATGCTCATGGGAAGAAGAACTAACACTTACACTTGAGTTGCATCCGGGCTCACTCAATGTACTTGAAGCGTCATGGCTAGCTTGTCCTCCTCGTAGCTCACATTTGGAATCGCCTTCACCTCGTCTTTCCATCTCGGAACATGATTGAGGCTCCATCAGTTTGCCTCCAAGAATCCCTACACAAGAATTCAAACAAATAGAAGAAAAAGATAAAGGGTTAAGGTTAGAATAAGGGGTGTCCTCACTCTCAATTTTTCTTTTTCCCTCTTTCTTTTCCAAGGTCGGGTGTAGATTCGAGTGGCGACAACTCACAAACGTCGCTCAACACAATCTCTACTTTTTCCACTCGAGAGTTGTCACCGGTCACTCCCTTACTCCTCTCGATCTTTTGTCTCTCAAATTCGGGTGAGTTGGTACGAGGCCCAAGAATACCCATTTGAACATCAATCTAGAATCTAGGACTAAGAGACTCATCCCTTGATGTCTCTTTCTTCTTTGATGGTGAAACACTTGGCTTGGAAGCTTGTGGTTTTGGGTTCACCTTGTTGACACTTGTCAACCCTTTTGTAGTACTAGTCCCACCATTGCTTTTGTTTGAAGGACTTCTTGATTGCACTCTTTCATTCATGGAATGGGTTCTTGCTTCTTTCCCCTTTGCATATACAAAGTAGGGGTACTAGGATGTAGCAAAATCTTTGCCTGACAAGGTTCAAAGTCATAAGTCCTTTGTCCCTTGCTCACCCTATACACATCCTTTATGAGATCATACCACGCTCTCTTGCCTTGCAACCATGGTTTACCTAACCAAACACCAAAGTACTCCATGGGATACACTTCACACCAAACATACTCCTTGTAACTCCAAAGAGATATGAGTACCCGAGCCTCGCTAGTAACCCAAACACCATGACTCACATAAGGATGTTTCAATTTATAGCATGGTATATTTAGTCGATCAACCCAATAATCGTTAATATAATTAACATCGGCTTCACTAACCCTGAGCAAGCTTCCTCCATTACCATTTACCTAAAAATACGAACCTACTTTGACACAAGTCTTGTATAGGATCACCTAAGTAAGAGCTTGGTAACCCAAGACAAGCATCACCCTCAACTCGGAGAATAACCTCCACTTCCCGTCACTCTTCCAACATTAGAAATGTTGTTGGAAGTCGAGGAAGGACCCTTGCCATGGAACCCATAAGTGCCTCTCGCCTTGGTTCCATCGCCCGTAGTACTACTCCTACTACAACCAACCAAGCCCCTAATGACATATAACCCTTTTGTAGCAAAAGCAATACCATCTCTCAAACCAACCTCCATATGGGAATTAGAAGCTTTAGGTCGCTTAGCGTACCTAGAAGGTGCAAGCTTCGTCTTCCCCATGGAACAACCACCACCTCCTCCCATACTAATGGAAGGACCTCTACTACCCCATGTACACCACTAGCAACATTAAGAGATGAGGATGTACATGAATAATCTCTATAAGCAACTTCATCAGCAACCCCTTCTATGTCACTATCAACAATATCAAAATCTTCACAAGAAGAGTAAGTAGGAATATTGTACCTTGAAGCATCACCATCTTCGAATTCTTGACTAGAAGCATAAGGATCATCACATTCACCATCACAAGCCTCATAGTCTTCATCAACCTCACGATCATCATAGTGAACCGCTTCATCTTCATAGGAGCCATGGTTTCCATCATCATAGTAATGGCCATCATCTTCATCATAGGAACCATAGTCTCCATCATCACCATACGAGTCATAGCAACTCGCATCATCGATCCCAATATGAGCCATAATCTCCACAATCAATATCCGACATTATTGTACACCAAAGAACAAAACCTCCGAAAAGTCACTCCTTCACGTGTATCACTCGATTTATGAACACTCAAGGGCGAGGCCTTCGCAACTCTGGAACCAAGCTGATCACAATTAGTATGTCCAAGTAAAAGTTCGGAATGGAGTTAATGAGACTCGATGTACGGACAGTTATTTAAGTGCGTAGTTGAGGCCAAAAGGAGTTCTACGACTCTTCTTTGAATTCTAGTCTCCTCTACGTATGAATATCCTAATACGCTAAAAAGTTAGTGTCTTTTGAGTAGGCCAATTACCCTAGAAACACTAACCAAGAAGCCCGGAGGCAAAAAATAAGCGAAAGCCTAAGAAATCAACTACCCGGACCCAAAAATAGGAGGGGGCGCTCCAGCCTGACTCAGGGGCGCTCCACCCTAGAAGTTCAGAGAGTTGGACTTCACTTGGGGCGCCCGCCCTGCACGTGGGGCGCCCGTCCTTGGCTGTTCTTCAGCAAAGCTCCAAAACGTGTTCTTGGCTTTTGCACTCAATTTTTCAATGGTTTTCAAGTTGTTTTCAATTCTAAGGATACCCAAAGATGTATATGATGATTCTAAACAATCCCCAATAGGGGTTACCCCAAACAAACAACAACAAATCGATTTTGATTCTTGAGCAAAGTTCTAGGGTTTTTGAAAATTTTGGAGATTTGAATTCTTCAAATTTTGAAATACATCACCAAATCTTATAATTTTGGTACCAAAAGAACGGGAATCATATATGGAAAAACCCCCAATTATTTTCAAAGTATGGGTGTTCCAATCCAATAAGTTCCAACAATTTTTGTTTCAACTTTTAAATTTTTTTTATTTTTCTTCAAATTTTCAAGAACAACAAGAACAACTAACAAGATAAAGAGTCTCGATCGAGGGTTTGTAAGACAAAAACTATCCGTGCTCTGATACCAACTGATGCAATCTAAACTAGCGGAAACAATAATGATAATCGAGCGGAAGAAAATAATAAGGATAACAAGAAATCAAGACTAGGAAGACAAGAAATGTGAAGAAAGAAACTAATCAAACTTACTACATAGATTGATTCAAAGGGGAAACATACTAGGATGAAATCCTCGGGTTTCCAAGTCATAGTGGATACACGAGCTTCAAGCTCTAAACACGACGGCCAAGCCTCTCAATGTCTTCTCTCAATTCTATACTCAAACTAGACTAAAATGAAATGGAAGACTAAGGGTCTATTTATAGCATCCCCTTTACATAATATGAAAGGTCCAAAATACCCTCAAAATGGGTTAATAGAAGCCACTTGGGGCCAAAGTTGGAATTTCACCACAAAATACTCAAAATCTCGGATGGCTTGCAACAGGAGGGAGGCGCTCAACCCTCCCCTTCAGGGCGCCCGCCCTGTGCCTTTGTGCTGTGATTGGGGTGCCCGCCCTGTCGTAGGGGCGCTCCACCCTTCAAAGTCCAGAGAGTGTGGTTCCTGACACTTAGCCATTTTTTAGTGCTTGGGGCGCCCGCCCTCTTCTTGGGGTGCTCCACCCTCACTCTTGGGGTGCTCCACCTGTGCTCCACCCTCCACACCAATGGTAGTATGCGAATTTAAATCACTCTTGAACCCTCCTCCGAAGTCCTTGACTTGTCTTCTTTGTGCAGTTAAGCTTGGTTCTTGATGGTTGTCATTTAGGCCAATTTATATTGCATCATAAACCTAGTATGTTGGCTAGGTAGCTGTAATTTCTTTTATATAGCTTAAAGGTATTAGTATATCTGTGCTTTTTTGCTAAGTCTTATTCTTATTTATGAGTTGGATTTATATTTATTTTCCTAATTCAGTTGTTAAGGGTTCTCCCGACGGGTCTAGGGGAGGATGTCAGGTGCCCGTACGGCCTTGCCGGATTTTAGGTCGTGAAAATTGGTATCAGAGCCCGGTTTAGAGTCTATCCAGACTAAGACAGTGTCTAGTAGAGTCTCGCTGATGGGTACGTAGACGTCCGTACTTATCTACGAGACGCTATGATTGCATTTAGGAAGTTTCACTTCCTTCTTTTTTGATCGTGCGTTGGTCTAAGATGCAAAAGTATTTTCGTTAATTCGTTCGTGGTAATTGTGAACCCTCGTGCGACAGATCTGCAAATGGTAGGAGTTCAGGACGAAGTAGTCTAGCCTGGGGATAGAGCTACTCAAGCCCCGAGAGTTGTGGATCATGCTGACGATCAAGTTGCGGAGGCCTCAGCTGTACGAACTCGCAATGGGCAAGGGAGCAGGGCCTTGTGGTTCCCTTGGCTCTCTACGATGCTTTTACAAAAATCTTGGCGATGCAGATACCGCAAGAACCTATTATTCGCTAGGCAGCTTATCAGGTTGCCGTAGATAGAGATGTTCGGTCTCAGGGAGCTCCTTTTTCCAGGTCTGAATTGCCGCAGTAAACTATGTTCCGAAGGTAGTATGTGTTGTGCCTCTAGTTATTCTGGCTAGTTAGCTAGCCCGGTTAATAGCTCGGTCCGAGTGTCCCTAGAGGTTGCATTATTTTATCCAATTGAACCCCTGATGTTCTTAACGCATGTATCAAGTGATCTCTGTGTAATCTTTTTAAAATAAAACTGATGTCAGCGTATCCTTCAAGCTCTTGATTATATCGAGCGGTATGGTGTTGATTATTCTACTTTCTAGTTTCAGGGGTCCAGCTTTGAATTGGTAGGCCGCTCTCATATTAACTAACTTGGTTCGATTTTTCTTCTAGATTCGTGGAAAAGTTCCTTTTGAGTAGCGAGCGAGATGAAGAGTGTCGCGAATTTGAGTAGATTAGACAGGGTAGTCTGCCGGTTAGCCTGTTTGTTTCAGAGTATGAGCTTGAATTCTCTAGAATTGTTAGGTATGTACTAGAACTAGTCCAGGAACCTTACGAGAATGTTCAAAGATTTATTGGTGACCTTTCTCCTTCCTTGAGATCCCAGATGGCTCGAGAAATTGAGGTTGGAGCTTCATTTGATTTCGTTGTTGATATTGCTCAGAGGTATTAGGCATATCATAAGTTAGAGCGGGAGTGCAAGAGATCTCACGACCCTAGTGGGCACTATGGTACCTTATTTGGAGGTAAGAGTTTGATTATTTTGGGAGGTAACCTGCCAGGTTATCTCAGCTTGTAGAGCGTGATTCTCAGAGTGCGCAAGTAGTTCATCAAGATTAGATTCAGCTTTCTCTTTGTAGCTTTCAACAATTTGTCCAGCTTCCATTTTCAGCATAAAGGTGTTATCATTATCGTGAGTTTGTTTATCCTTTGAGGAATTTTCCCTTACTCCGGTAAGTAGGCAGTCGTCCTTTTTCTCGTCATCAGGCACCTGCACAGTTGCAGGAGATTTCATTTAGATCTCAATCAACCAGAGAAATGCCACCATCCGGTATAGGTCGATAGCATGATGGCTGTGGTTTTCAGAAGATGATTATCAGGGTAGTGGCTTAGCTCAGCTGCAGAGGCAGTTCTATGACCTGTCAGTCTGGCAGGATGCTGAGGCATCCGATGTAGTAGACCCATGTATTTCTTCTTCCCTTATATGTGAGTAAGATTTGATTCTTCCAATCGATTTGGAAATGGTTTGTCATATCATGTTTCCATGGTTTCATTGGATGTTGTTTCAATTAAGAATCGGTTGCGGTAGAGGGGTGAGCTTCTGGTATGATTTATTCCTGGCATTTGTGAGACCCTACTAATTTATCTGGTCTAAATATGAGAGATTTGACAGTGAGTGTCGCCATTGTCTGCCTATCATCTTGTCGTACCACCTTCTATTATTATGTCAAACTAGTTTACCTCTCTTCTCGGAATTCCGTGTTTGTTGGATGATGGGATTCTAGTTCATCACCATCAGAGACTGTCATTATTTCTTCCGGTGTAAAGTGGTTAGTAAGTAATATTCGATCTACGTGTCTCCTCTTGGTTCGAGCACTAGTAGAGTGATGTTATTCTATGAGCTTTTCTCGATTATAAAAAAAAAGGTTTTCTGGTAAATTGTCAGAGTTTTCTTCTCATTGGGAGATTAAATTGGCATGGATGTTGTTCCATAGAGCTCATTTAATATCTATTTCTTCAATTGCGATTCTTTGACTAGCATGACTCGAAAGTAGTCTAGCTTTGGTAGCCAAGCAAAGAAGGAGCTTCCTAAAGTTCTAATTATTCCTTTCCTCAGTCCATTGCCATCTCTTCTTTGTCCGGCACTAGTGACCTTAGGAGGTCGATATCCCCTTGTGATGTTCCCTGTGTGGAGCGAGAGTGCGTGTCAAGGTAGCCGGGTATGCACATTGTATTTTAAGGCTACTAAGGCTAATGGAAAGCGTCATTTGATCCCCAGGGTTGATCCATCAGGCGGTGGTGCTTATGGCAAAGGTATGGAGCCGTGAACTCGAGAGTTGCAGTTGTTTGGCAACTCGAGAGGATAATTTGGTAGCTCAGGTCTGAGCCGCGTTATGTTTTAGCTAAGTCTCTCTTAATCAAACAGGTTGTGCGAGGATGACTATTCCTATTCAAATTAGTTGTATGAGTTTATGCTCTAAGTGGAGGAGTCTTCCTTCAATACTGAATGCTAATATTAAATCTCTAAGGCATTGCTGAAGTATAAGCTAATTCTTAGTTTCATCGACCTGTTCTATATCGCAAAGTATATCGACGAGGTGATTCGTCAGAAGAATCATATTAATCCATCCAGAGTTCCGTGTATCTTTGTTTCGAAAATGTAGAACTCTTCTCTTGCAATCGAGGAAGGATCATCTTAATCAGAATAAGCTGGCAAATGGCGTTATCATATTATCCAAATATGTTTTATACTAAAAGTTCGATGTGCGTGTTATAATTCTGATTCTATAATCATGAGATAATGTCTGTGGAGCAGCTTATAAGGTCGTGCAAGTTCCCTTATGACTCAAGCTCGTTCAAAGACGAACGAGAGTCTAAGTGGAGGAGAATGAAACGATCTTAGGTAGTCGTTTCGGGAATTAGTGCCCCGATTTATGTGCCGATAATTTTAAAATCTTCATAAGGTCCATTAGGACCTGTATGTAAAATTTGAGCTAAATCAGCCCTCGTTTGATACATATCAGAAGAAGATTTCAATTTTTATTATCAATAAATATTAAAAAAGAGGTTTTCGAGCTCAAGTTTGACGAATGAGCTCCGATTCGAAATTCGAAAGCGCTATTAGGTTCGTATGATTATTTGTGACTTTTGTAAACTTTCGGAAGTAAATTTTGAGGTTGTTCGGCTAGTTTCCGCTAAAATGCCGAAAGTTAAATACTTTGACCTTTTTTCATTTAATTTGAATATCGGGTGTCCGATTTGAGATCCGCCTTAGCGAGTATATTACATATATTTTGTATAACTTGTATACGAAATTTGGAATTATTTTTAATTTCGTACGGTTCTATTTTAATTGTCGCCACGAAAATAAAAAGAAATTAAAATAAAAGAAAAAGAAAAAGGAAAAGAAAGAAAATAAAAGGTCAATGGCGGTGGGCTAAGGGATTATATCCCTTAGCTACATTTCCTAGCAGCAAAAAATAAAAAAATAAAACAAGGACAGAAACAGAAACAAGAGCAGAAACGAAGCAGAGGAAAAAATAAAAAGCCAGAAAATGAGAAAAGAGCCGGAGAAAGATAGAATTTTTACCCCGAAACATTCAGGTAATGATCTTAATGCATTAGTTTAGTTTATTACGTGTGTTTGAATATATTTTGACGTGAAAAATTGGGATATTAGACATTATTTTAATAAGTTCAATTAATAGTTTAAAGGGTTAATTGGACCCTGATAAAGGAATTGAGTATATATTCGCACTCAGTGAGTCATGTGCAATATATAAATGTAATTTATTTAGGGTTTGATTATGTGACTTTGAACCTTGTACACAGGCTTGGCCTGCGTATTGCGTATGCAAATAGGGTATCAGGTTCCTAACCGAATTGCCCTTAGATGTAGGGAATGAAGCCTTTAACCTAGTTTGATATATTTTCTGCTTATTGAATAGGCAGGATCGTTTGGGCAGTGAATCCAAAGGATAAAGTGGGTGTTGAGTGGCACTTTGAAATAAGGTAAGTGTTTGTATCCATTTCTTTGGAGACACTTGGCCTTGTGGATATTCTACCACGTGTTCCTTGCGTGTGTAGCTGCCGATAGGTGTACTCATTATGCCTTAGCTTTGAATTTACATTGTATATTATATGTTATGCCCTGTTGTTGGTATTGCATTGAGCATATGAGCATTGCATATACTTCCCGGTTGGCGTTGAGAGTCCCGCACCGGTGAAGGGTCAATTATTACAAATACTTCTCGGTAATCGATGAGAGTCCCGAGCTGATGAAGGGTCATTATTACATATACTTCCTGGTAATCGATGAGAGTCCCGAGCCGGTGAAGGGTCATTATTGCATATAGTTCCCGGTTGGCCATGAGAGTCCCGGACCGGTGAAGGGTCATTATTGCATATACTTCTCGGTAATCGATGAGAGTCCGAGCCGGTGAAGGGTCATTATTGCATATACTTCCCGGTAATCGATGAGAGTCCCGAGCCGGTGAAGGGTCATTATTGCATATACTTCCCGGTAATCGATGAGAGTCCCGAGCCGGTGAAGGTATTAGGAACATGTGACTGCATTGCATCATACCACATTCATTCTATCTCATTGCACCGCATACTGACTAGTGTGCCGTGTTTTGTGTATGCAGCATGTATACCATGTTGTAGACATATTTCAGTTTGCATATATGTTTCTGGCTATTTAGTGTCCTTAATTGATTTATATGCTTTAGATTTATGGACCGGGTTGCACGCCGCAATAGTATAAATATATGGATTGGGTTGCACACCGCGACAATATGACTATATAGATCGGGATGCACGCTGCAATAGTATGAATATATGGATCGGGTTGCACGCTGCGACAGTATGAATATATGGATCGGGTTGCACGCCGCGACAGTATGAACATGTGGATCGGGTTGCACGCCGTGACAGTATTATGTCTGGGATACTTAAAAACCTATATATTCTATCTATCTTATGTCCCTGGTTGTTTATGAGTTTATGATCCCATACGTGTTTCTACTTATTATCTGGCTCTGCCTTTTTATAATTTTAATAAGAGAAATTTGGTTTATTATCTGGTTCTGCGCCAGTTTATTGTTTATGACAGATCACCGAGAAAAGGTGGTTGCATTGCACTGAACATCAATGTATTGGCTAAAATCTGCATTCTTCCTTTACTGTGACGATTGTGTGTATTGATGACTATGAGTATGCGGATATTTGAATACTCAGACTGGAGTTTTATATTTGGATTTTGCCGGATTTGGAGATTTTCCAAAATTGTATTTGTCTTAGGTTGTGATGGGGTGCCTTCAGGTTTCATCCTTTCCTTTTTGAGAGTCACGGAGCTATCTTTGATGGATTGGCCTTTGTCGAAGTGTACTTTTGGTTTGGGAGTTTGAATTACCATTTGTTGGTCTTTGTTGTACCATTGACTTGCTTTGGCCGATCACACTTTGAATTTTGTGTTTCAGTGTTTGATATTTTGCACTGTCATAGCATTGAATTTTTGAGTGATGAGTGTGGATCTTTGTTGGATCGAGTTTCGGAATGTGTCTCTAGGGAGTAGTTGGTTTGTTGGGTGCAATCTCTTTTGTCTGAACTAAAAGAGTGAAGGCATGAGATTTTGTCTTTTTGTATGTCTTTGATCGTGTTGAACGTGATAAGGTTGTTGTTGAAAGTCTTGACAGGGGGGTTATTTTTTGTGTAAGTTGGGCGTAATGTCTTTTGACTGAGCCAAAGAAATAAAGATGTGTGGTTTGTGAGCTTGGTTGTATAGTGATCAGATTTCTTTGTTGTGATTCTCGTGTGAGTATAATGCAGGTTGTACGGTATTGGGATTGTCTGAACGCTCTTGGTGTCATATGTTGGTGGTTCAAAGGACTTTATTGCTGAGGAAAGCGTTTTCAGATTGACTTGCTATTTCGGCTTTTCTGAAAGCAGATTCTTGACCAATTTCGGTGTCCAAACGCAATGCAACTGTAACAAAATGGTGAAATGCACAAACTAGTGTGGGCATATTAACAAAGTCTTGAAGCAAAAATGACACGTAAGCTTAAGAGAAAGCCTAGACCATGGATGACGGATTAGCGTTTGAATTTGGAGGTTGTGATAGATCGTATAGATATCACAAGAGATTGCCTAAGTGCTTTATGTAGCAGTCAAGGCAAGGATTTTGGCCAAACGACCGACGCTTATTTAAGCGGGAGGGGAGGAGTTGCATGCCAATGAAAGGTGGTAAAGTTATTGTGTAAGGCATAGCTTGTGTTGTGTGACAGAAAATGATGTTAGCTTTTGTCAAATACCAGGACCTTGAGTGCATTTGTCATTCTTTCTTTCCAAATTTGTCTATCATGACGGCTATGTGTCTTTCAAAGAGGTTCTCAACGTCTTTCATACTCGTTGACCAACTGCTGCAATATAGTCCTTGCTCCAACTTTCCTTGTCGGATAATATCTTATTGCTGAGCCGCCGAACTCGATGTAGGTTGCCTATATCTTGTGTACTCTCAGACAACTGTGTCCTATTGTAGTTGTCGTCATGAGAATTCATATCACCCCAATTGCTCCAAGAAGTTTACTTACCTGTGCTTTTATATCAAAGTAGCCCTTGCCCTTGTAAGTGTCTCAAATAACTTCACCGTTTTGCTTTATCTTTGCTAGTGGATAAAGATATACTTCCAAATGCTCCAGGGGTCTCCAGGTTTGTCATATAAGGATGGTTTTGTCATTGTGTCTTTGCCTCTCATTTTCAAGTTGAATTGGTTTGTTTGTTTTTGGTTGTTTGTGCGCAAGTCTTCGTTACACCTCTGTCTTTCCAATATTATCTTTCACTGGCCCTTTGAATGCTAGGAGCAAGTCTGAAAGTGTTTTGAATCACAGTCATGTATTGTAGTTGGTGTGACTGTGGCGATCCTTGGATGTTGGTGTCAAAAGGTCTTAAGGTGAGTCATATGTGCCTTTGAGTTTGGCCAACATTTTCCTTGCTTTGTCAATTTTTCTCTCATATTGCTCGCTGGAACAATTGAGGTGCTTGGGACAATAAGCCCGACAGTTTGCAATATTTCGAACAATTGAGTGTGGGCTTCAGCTAGTGGAGTATAGTTTCTTTTCGGTCTTTGGTTTGCATCAAGATGAGGCCTAGGAGGGTATGGTGGTGTATTTCGGTAGTTGGGTTAAGTGTTTTGCTGGTACGATGGATGATTTGGTACTGGGATGTGGAATATATGTCGAGTGGGCTGAGGGGGATATTTAGGTGGTATATGAGGGTAGGGATAAAATGGTGGCATTTTTTGATCATTGTGGTTGAAGGTAGGGTCTTGAATGGTTGCGACAAAAGAGGCTTCATCTTTTCTCTTTTGAAAGGGCTCGTATTTCCAGACTGGATAGCCTTATTAGTAATTTGTAGAGAGAGGAGAGAGCTGGTGGGAATTGCTATGAAAAACTTCCTTATTTTGGAAAATATCTGACAAGTGCACTTGGTTAACCATATCTTTTGCCTTGGTATTCAACTCGAGCCAGCCTTTTGAGTAACAGATTTTGAGTTTGGTAGTGAGTTAGAGATAGTTTGGATATGCGAAAGGCTTCAGATATCAGGATTTAGGCATAGAGTAGGGAGATGAGGTGCATTGGTAGGAGATTTAATTTTGAGAAAAGATTCCTTTAGAGACCTAGCGCAACAGACAAATCCATGCAATGCACACATATGAAATAAGAACTGAATCCTATAATGCGAATGACTGTTTTATGCGCGATGATTTTGAAAAGCGCGTTGTGCCACATGTATTATTTCGTTTGCTAATAAAATGCGGAACCTAGACAATATTGCATTTGTTGGACTTTGTTATATTGGCTGATAGTACAAAAGGTGGGAAACATTGCTAGAAGGTTAAATCATGGCCAGGTGAAAATTTCTCATGTTGATCCCTCTCCAGAAGATTCTTCTTCTTCTTCTTCTTCTTCTTCTTCTTCTTCTTCTTCGGACGAGTCTTCATCAGACAAGCTTGCCTCTGATGAGTATCCTTGGAAGATGATGTTGTCTGCGTCAGTCAAGAGCCGGGATATGTCAAATGTGAAATTCTTCAACATTTTCCAAGCTTTTCTTCCTTTCTCCTATATTCCTTTGTTTGCCGCGGAGTTTATTCCCTCGCTAGCCCATACGCCGATAGACTCTATGCGTTTTGTCAGGAGTTCTGCCTTACTGCGCCATTTGCTTTTTTCTTCGTTCTTTGCTTAGACTAAACTTTGCTTCTTTGCTATTTTCCCTCATGCCCTTGCCAGTTGTTTGCGTTACCTTTTGTACTCAGTTTCTAACTCATCATCATTTCTTTTCCTTTTTGTTGTTGCTCTTGGTTGAACTGCCCTTGCTATGTCTTTCTTAAGTCAGTCTGGATAATCTTCATCACAGCCAACGTCAAACCTGTCTCATCCAATAGTCTCGATTCCCATTCGTTTCCTTTCTTTCCAAAGTTCTATTATCTTGTCTTTAAACGGGATCACTTCTCCGAGAATATTTGCTTTGAAAATTCTGATGTCTGCAATTTAAGGTATAGTCTGCTTTCTCCCTGCTTGTCTAAGTGCCCTTAAAGGAGTATATGGGTAAACTCCTCTAAAGCCCACTAAGATGAGAAATGAGTCTCTTTCAGATCGTGTGGTTACTGTTGTGCTGGAAAAGTAAAAAAACATCCATTGTATGTTTTCAGGTGCCAGTTGACAAAACATGTGGTGCCAATCGTTGGCAGTTGTTGGTTGGTCCCACTTCTCGAGAGCGTTGTCCATGCGGGTGGTATGAGTCAAATGTAGTTTTCTCTTGGTATGGCATAGAAAGCTTGCTCTGTGCCATCCAACTTTTGCAAATGCTCCATCAGCCAAATTTGTAAAAGCAAATTGCAACCCTCAAAGAAACCAGCGCCCTTCTTGTATCTTTCTAAAGCACGGTTCATCTCAGCGACGATCATAGGTACTAATGTGTATTTCTTGTTAATGTCTTTGAGTAGGGCATCAACAATTGAAACCATGCAAACATCAACTCGTCCTTTGTTTTGTGGAAACACGACAGTCCCTAAAAAGCTGGTGACAAAAGCAAGTACCCTCTGCTCTTGTCAATCTGCCTGATTAAAACTGAAATAGTCTTCGGATTCTTGAAATGCTTCTTCATACCCAAATTTGATGTAGAGGGAAGTCGGAGAAATTCAAGACTGCCTTATACTGTCTGTGCATAATTTGGGCTTAAACCCTACCATTTCGAAGAACTCCTCTGGTGTAATGTTCTTAGGCATCAAGACTTCTTCACTTCAAGTGGTAATTGAGTTAACCCACCTATTTCTTCTAGTAATGGTGTCAACTCTACACTCTCAAAGTGAAAAACTGCTCGGTCTGCATCCCAATAGTATACTGCTGCTTCTACTATCCCTTTCATTGCCGTGTGCTCCATTAGTGAAATCAGGTTCCCCAACACTACTTTAACTTGGTCTTGTTGATCTATGCTTAGGTTTCCCCACCAATCATTGAGTAACTGAGGGACTTCAACAACCATGTCAAATTTTCTAGTGGCCATGATCTCTTGGAAAACATGAAGAAAGGAAAAAAAAGGGAAAGAAGATGCCTAAATTCTAGTTGTAAGCAAACGATTAACGTGTGGCACGAGCTTTTAAAAACAATGCAGCAAAGGATATGAAGAGATGTGTCGTTGTGGTTTGAGAATCCTTTGGACACTTTAGACGGAAGTTGCTAGTGGACCTCTGACATGCCAAGGGTTTCAAGTCTTTATATAATGCTTAAAGGATAAACGTGCATTATGTGTCATCCCATCTATCAAGCGGTCATTTCTGCTTCGAAATGGGCTTCTAATGCCTCTCCAGTTACCATTTAAGCCTTTGAATAATATTGAATAGAGAATGATTCCAATCCTTTGGGAATAAACGGTTGTTTCGGATTCAATTTGGGCTTTCAATGCCTCTTAGGTTACCTACGTGCCTTTGAATGGCATTGAATACAGAATAATTTCAACTATCTATGAACAAACAATCATTTCTAATTCAGTTTGGGCTTTTGACGCCTCTTAGATAACCTTTGTGCCTTTAAATGGCATTGAATACAGACTAATGCCAGCTGTTTATGGATAAACAATCATTTCTGATTCATTTTTTGATTTTAACGCTCATTGGGTAACCTTTGTGTCTTTGAATAGCACTGAATGCAGAACAATGTCAATAAACGGTCCACATTTTGCACGTTCAACCCTTTAAGCAAATGCAAATAAATCATGTTCAATGCTCTTTGGGGGCTAAAAACCCGTTCGGATTGTTTGAACAAGTTGGCTTATCGGACTTGAGAAAAAGTTGACTAATGAAATGTCATGATGCATGATTCCTAATGCCGCTCCTAAAGAATGGAGTTAGCTAGACCGGGTTTTATTATCCTCCCAAGCGAACCGCTCGCGTGCGGGAGCGTCTCGGACCAAATAAGTTCAGAGTCGTTCCCCCTAAAGGAATTTTTTATGTGAGGGAATAGGTGGTTGTGACCTCCGTATTTTCAACGCACAATTAAAAAAGCAGCCAGGAGTGGCGGAAGGTATGCATGCACAAGTTAAAAATGTACGAGTTTTAAAAGAAATGCGCAAGTTTGAAAGAAATGCACATGTTCCCTAAAAATGCTTAAGTATTCTAAATATGCACCTATAGAAATGTTTCACAAAATAAGTTTTAAAAAGGATAACAAAACAAACACACATTAGTTTTGAAAAAATAGAATTAATAGAAACTAGACAATATTGAATTAAGTAAATTTTTTAAAAGAAAGGAATTTAGTAATTTTATGGAAAGGATGCACATATTGAAGTATTTCAAAAAATGATTTTAAAAAGGAGGAGTAAAAAGAAAAACGAAACAAACAAGTTAGTTTCAAAAAATAGGATAATAGAAACTAGACAATAAAGAAAATACAAAAAAGAATTATGACGTGAAATTGTTTTAAAAAAAAGATTTTGCAAAATTTATTGAAGATTTGAAAATAGCTGAAATATGGGATGTGTTGTAAGAACCTTCCAAGAGTGAGTTTACTAGACAAGGACATGGTTCCCCCAGGCGGAAAACAAAAGGATAGGAACGTTTGGATTTTTGGATGTACCACAGACCAACTATTTCCCAAACCGTTCCCTCTAAAGGGTTTTTGTAAGGAAAGAGGCGGTCGTGAGATCCTCGTAACCACCATATTTCAACGTACGATTTTGAAGTTTCGTATGAGCAAAAATGCATAAGTTTAAAATACGCACAAGTTGAAATAAAATTAGTTTAAAATAAAATAAGTTCAATGAAAAAGAAGGAAAAAAGGAAAGCAAAAGAAACAAGTTAGTTCCGAAAATGAGATAATCAGGCAAGATAATTTATAATGATGATATGAAAAAGAATTTAGGACGTGGAACGCGATGAATGCTCCTAATGGAGTTTTCTAAGAGTAAGGTTTGGACAAGGTTCTCCCAAATAGACTGTTTGGAAGTGAAAAAGTTTGGAACCGTCGATTGTACCACGGACTCGACCTATTTCCAAAACTTTTTCAAAGGTGTCTTTCAAATATAGCACACGAGTAAGCTTTTCCAAAGTGGCGGATATGATGAAAAGTGATAGACAAAAGAAAATACCAATGAAATAGAAAGTTAAGCTTCGAACCTGCAAAAGAAAAATAGAAGAAATTTTAGATTCGAGAAATAAAAAGAAAATAAATACAAAGAATCCCAATTAGAAGTCTGTTATGGTTAGAACCTCGGAATTCTCCAGCGGAGTCGCCATTCTGTCGCATCTGATTTTTTTTGAACCGGTTTAAGTCCGAAATAGGGCTCGACTTATTGGGTAACTCATGGGTAAAGAGTTGGAGTCGCCACCTAACATATTTTTTAACTAGGCATATTAGGACACCTATTCTATTTCTAGCCAATTTTACAAATTAACTCCGAAACTTAGTCTACGAACCAGAAATCTAGGTAAGGGTTCAAGTTAACCCGAGATGAAGGGGTTAGGCACCTCTCAGGCCCCACCAAATGTAGTTTACCGGCCGACTAAACAATTGAGATTTTAAGTAGATAAGCAAATAAAATAGCTAACTAAAATAGACAAGTAATTAAATGGATACGATAATATGCATATAATTAATTAAGGTTAAATGAAAAAGGTTTTAAATCCACGAATTGACTTCTTCCAAAGGTACCTTGCAAAAAAAAAAAAAAAAGTTAGTACGACAATTTAATAAAGTGAAATAATAATAATAATAATAATAGTAATAATAATAATAATAATAATACAAGTAATATTAATAATAATAAACAAAGGATTTTCTTCTAGTACGTCTCCTTCAAAATAGGCCGTCCTTCATCCATTTTTACCTCGCATAAAATATAGAAAAATGAATTAGTGTAAAAATAATATTAATAATAATAACAGTATAAAATATCAATAATAGCAATAATAATGAATAATAATAACAAAATAAAGGGAAAGATGGATTTTGTAAAACGTGTAGGCTCAAGTATGTATGAATCGGCTAGATGTTAGGGACGTTGGTACGACTGCAAGCACGAAGGCCCTTCGGTTGCCATAAGTACCGGTCCCACCACTCCATCGCCCGCTTGTTTTCCAATTGAAGCTCATACATGTCATCCCAGCCTATTTATTTTAGGGACACGGGGGTGAGACTGTTTAAGTATAGTATCCGTTAAAAATTAGTCCCGGGGCCTCAATATATGTAAATATATTTTTCATTGGCCATCTTAACACATCACCATATAAATAGCAATCGAGCCCTCGAAATAATACCAAGGGCTTGTAAGCAATTAAAAGAAAAAGATATGATCAGTAGCATTCTGTTCCAAATACTAAACAAGTAGTCCAATGACCAAATAGTCTAATATAGGATTTATGTAACAGTATTCATAAATAAAATCACAGCAACATCTACAGATTGACCCAAATGAAACCGGTCAACCAAAAGCAGAACAAAGGTGTGACTGCACCGTAACGTGCTTTCTTGTAAGAAACGACGATTAGAATCATGGCGAGGAAAAGGTGAAGAAGAAGGAGCGACACCAGCAGTGGGTGGCGTTGCTGCCACCCCTCCAGGCCACCTTTCCATTTCTATCGCAAATAAAATAGGAACGGGAAAACCGTACCCAAAAACCTGCAAGAAACAAATCAGAGGCAAACATAACAATAACCAATGGACGTCGAAACCAAAACAGTTGGGTCAAAGGGATATTAGTGGTCGAGGAGGGTGGAGGAGCGACACCAGCATAGTGGCCTCACGGCGACTCCATTTTCTCATTTCCTTTCTCGCCGTTGATGGCGCTTTTTCGGTGACAGTGGCATATCCCCACTGCCACTATTGGAATAGCCTAGACCCCATCCCCGATCCCCACTGGTTCTATTTTTGATCTAATTTTTGGGTGTGTGTGATTGTGTGGATTTGATGGATCTGCTATGGTTTAAGAAAAAATGGGTGTGTACGTATTTTGACGATGTGTGTAGATTTCAATTGGTGTGTATGGAATGGAGGGTGGCGGTGTGTTTGGAGAAGATGACACTTGAATTTTGTGGAAGGGATCTGTGGATGTATTATTTTTGTGTGTGTATTTTTAAAAATAGAGGAGGAGTGATATGTATGTTTGCGGAAGATAACCAAGAGGGAGGCGGGGTGCTGGTGTATTGTATGTCAGTGTGTATCGTGTGTGTAAAATGGGTTTTTCTGATCAGTTTGGGTATGTGTATAAATGGTACGTATTGTCTATTGTTAGGGAGAGGAAGAAGACAAGGTTCGTGGGGTAGTCTGGCGTGTATGGGTTGAGAGAAGAGAGGGAGTGTCTACATTTTTTTGTGGATATGTGCTGATGTATCTCTGTCCTTTTATGCATTTTAATAGTCAATTTTATAAGGAAGGCTTAGAGAAAAGAGCCGTTGTGGGTTAGAGAAACTAGAAAAAATTGGGTGTGAAATTTAGGAAGGAGATTGAGAAAAGATTATGGATGGATTTTAGGGATATTGAATTGATTTGAAAAGATAATAAGAAATCAAGGAGAAGATTTGGGAATGCTCCTTTCAAAATTCAAATAATATAGACGTATTTCGTTAGATATTGCGTCTAGGTTCAAAGATTAAAGTAATTAAATAGAAAAAGTAAATAAAGATAAATATAAACAAATAAAGAATTTTAGTGGGAATTTTGAAATATGGAGGATTTAATAAAAAGGAATTTAGACATTTTCTTTTAAACTGGCCAATATTCAACTTAAAGGTGCGAAAACAAAAATATAGATTGCGCAAATAATCATTAAATAAGCTCAAATAAAATTATTTAAATATAAATAATCACAGATAATTACTAATTTTCATAAATGATCATAAATTGATACAAATTTGATGTGTAGCCTAGATGATGCAATTGTATAATATTATAAATGTACTATTTTACGCAAACAGTCATGATTTTGATAAATAGCCTAAATGATGCAAAATTATATAATATAGCCACAATTAGGTAAGTACTATATAAGTAGAGGATAACTCACGTAAATTTCTAATGCACGTTTTGCAAAAACAGTCAAATTACACCCTTAAGTTAAATTATAGCCAAATTTAGAAAAAGGAGAGGGGGGAGGAGGACAAAATTGGGTGTCAACAATAAACCTGTTAGCTCAGTTAAGTTTAAGGAAATTAAGCTCGGTTTCTAGTAGTTTCTTATTATGAGCATGTTTTAGGATAATTTAAATTTAGTTAAAAGTGTCGGATTTTGAATTGGGACTTTGTTTGATTTAAAGTTGGATTTGATGTTAATATCTTGAATTTGGTAGTAATAGATGAATACTGGGACGTTATTGTTGAAGTGTCATAGTTTAAGGGTCAGTTTGTTAATAGGGAAAGTTGTGGTAGTTAATTTAAAGTTAGTTGTTAGGATTAGTTATTAGTATAAATAGGTGGTTAGTTAGTTGAAATAGCAAGTTAGTTCATTTGTAACTTTTTCCAGCTAAGAAGATTCCTTCTTCTTCTCCAAAATATCTTCCTGTTTCCTTTCTCTCCAAGCTTCCTAGCTCCATCAATGGAGTTTTAACATGGTATCAGAGCCAATCAATGGCTGATTCCTCAGTCACTCACTGAGTAGTTTTCATCAATTTTTCGAGCCTGTGACTCTGCAAGTATTGTGTGAGTTTTTCCCCAAATTTCCCCAATTTTTTTCTTCAAATCCACAGCATCTCTTCCAGTTTTTTTGGTGTTTTCGACATATAGAATGAATACTGAACAAGGAATTAACTCCGTGAATGTGATCGATCATCGTCACCCTTTGTATCCTTTCCCATCGGATTCTCCAGGCGTAATGCTTGTTTCAGTGCAATTGTCTGGATCTGAGAACTATGCAGTATGGAGTAGGGCTATGAGAATTTCACTACGAGCAAAGAAGAAGTTAGGATTCATTGATGGATCGTGTGTAAAGACACAATATGAAGGAGAATTGGCAGAAGAATGGGAAAGGTGTAATGCTTTTGTCTTAGCTTGGATTATGCACACAGTGACAAAGGAGCTGTTGAGTGGAATTGTCTATGCAGAAAATGCTCATGTTGTTTGGGAAGATTTGAAGGATCGATTTGATAAGGTCAATGGAAGTAGGATCTATCACCTGCATCATGAAATAGCTACTATTTTCGAAGGTATTTCTAGTATCTCTACTTATCATTCCAAGCTGAGATTGCTGTGGGATTAGTATGCATCCCTAGTTCCTCCCCCAAATTGTTCTTGTGAAAAGTCAAAGGACTTTGTCACTCATTTAGAACAACAGAAACAATTTCTTATGGGGCTAAATGAATCCTATAGTGCAACTAGGAGTCAAATCCTGCTTATGACACCACTACCATCAGTTAGTAAAGCCTTTGCCATGGTTATTCAAGAAGAAAGCCAGCGCAAGATAGTGAACAATGTTAGTGTGCAACATGAGAACAGTGAAGCAACTGCCTTAGCTAGCATGAGAACCAACTACTCAAAGGGCAGGAAGTAGGACCTAAAGTGTGATTTCTGTAATATTAAAGGCCACACTAGAGAGGGATGCTACAAACTGAATGGATACCCACATGGTTATGTTCCAAAGAAGAAGCAGAGTCAGAGTAACTCATACAATAGTCAGAATCAAGGTTATAACAATTCTTACAATAGCCAGCCTCAGTTCAACAGTTATAGATCAGCAAATGCTACTGGTTATGATGGGAATGACATGAGGAGTACTCATGCTTATGGGATCAATAGACAAGAGCCAAGTTATGAGCATTACTCAGGGAACCTGCAAGGATACAAGCCTCCAGACCATGGATTCCAGCATGGCCAGAGTCCTACTCAGCAGTATTAGTTCTTTAACATGGGAGAGAATTCAAATGCATAGAATATGGGAAGAATTCAGAGCAACTATGCTGCTCAACATGAAAAGGATAGGCTCACTGAAGAGCAATTTAGTCAAGTAATGAGGATGATGGGGAAGGAGCAAGTAGAAGCACCAACATCAAATATGGCAGGTAACCCAGCAGTATGTATGGCTCATAATAGACATAGGGACTCCTGGATTATAGACACAGGAGCCACTAATCATATGGCCTCAGATGTGGATATTCTTACACATACTCATAGCACAAGTGAAAAGGTACATCTGCCAAAGGGTAAGACAGTGCCAGTCACACATAAGGGACAGTGTTTCTTTACAAAAGGAGAACAGATCAAGGATGTATTATGTGTGCCAGAGTTCAAGTATAACTTGCTGTCAGTATCTCAGTTGACTAAAGAGCTGAATTGTTCAGTGACTTTCTTTCCAACATTTTGCTTGTTTCAGGACCTGTTAACTGGGAGGGTGAAGGAGACTGGTGAAGAAAGGAATGGCCTCTATCTCCTGAACCCTAAAGGCATCAGACATCAGTACAAAGCACCAATAGAGTCATGCTTGACACAGGGAAATAAAACAGTTGATGTGCAGACTTGGCACAGAAGACTGGGGCATGTACCAGCTGGAGTAATGAGGAGGATAGTTCAGTTAGAAAGTATTTTTTCTGAAACTAGAAAGTGTTTGCTTCACGATTGTACAATTTGTCCTCTAGCAAGACAAACAAGGAAGCCTTTTGAACTAAGTAGGAATAAGTCAAAGGCTGTGTTTGATTTGATACATGTAGACATTTGTGGTCCTTTTAAGGTACCAACACATGATGGAAATAGATATTTCTTAACCTTGGTTGATGATTGTTCCAAAATGATTTGGGTTTTCTTGATGAGATTGAAGAGTGATACTATAGTGTTACTCAAAATATTTTTCAAAATGGTTCAGGTACAATTTGGCAGGACAATTAAGATCCTTAGAACAGATAATGGTGCAGAGTTCTTTAGCTCTGAGTGCACTGCTTTCCTTAATGAACATGGTGTCATACACCAAAGTAGCTGTCCAAATACTCCACAGCAGAATGGAGTAGTGGAGAGAAGACACAGACATGTGCTAGAAATAGCTAGAGCCTTAAGATTTCAGGGGCATATTCCACTCCACTTCTGGGGAGACTGTGTGCTCACTACAGTATACATAATTAACAGGCTGCCTTCCTCAGTCCTTTTTTGGAAATCTCCTTTTGAGGTCTTTCACCATACTGTGCCTTCTCTTCTTCACATGAGGACACTGGGTTGCCTGGCTTTTGCCACAGTTCCTCACAGAATAGACAAGATGTCTCCTAGAGCAATTCCAGCTGTGCTTATGGGATATTGCTCGACTCAGAAGGCTTATAAACTATATAACATTCATGAAAGGAAGTTCTTTGTTAGTAGGGATGTCACTTTTAAAGAGGACATATTCCCCTTCAAGATGCTGCATCAAGGGCATTCTTTGCCTTAATTCTTTGATCTTCTCAAGGGACAGGATGTACATTGCTCTGATCCTCTTGTCACACAGCATGAGGAGCAGGTTGGGCAAGATGCTCCAACAGATTTAGATCATGAGGTTGCTGTCCCTGATCAGGATGAATTATCTGGAGCAGATGACTCAGCTCCTCCTCACCCTGTTGAAGTGGAGCTAGCAGGTGAAGTAGCACCTCAACCTGAAGCCAGTACAAGAAGATCTTCAAGACAACCTGTTCCTCCAATCTGGTTACAGGACTATGTCTGCCCCACTGTCAAACATTGTGTATCTAATTGCATATATCCCATATCAAACTTCATTGGCTATGATTCTATATCTCCTTCCTACAAGTCCTATTTGGCAACTGCCTTACATGAAGTGGAGCCTAGAACCTACCAGGAGGCTATTCAGGACCCCAGGTGGCTTGAAGCAATGAAGACAGAAATTTCTGCTTTGCTTGAGAACAAAACATGGACAGAAGTTGCACTCAAATCCCTGTATGGCCTTAAGCAGGCATCAAGGCAGTGGAATTTGAAGCTCACTGAAGCCTTGATGAAAGCTGGTTTTGTGCAAAGCCAGCATGATCATTCCCTGTTTACATTTAAAAGGGGAGAAAAGCAGGTGATCATCCTTGTGTATGTGGATGACTTACTAATAACAGGGAATAGTGCCAAAATGATACAAGATGCAAAAGATGCACTCAAGAGAGCCTTTAAGATCAAAGACTTGGGTATCCTCAAATATTTCCTTGGCATAGAGGTATGCAGATCACATGAAGGAATTCTGTTAAGTCAGAGAAAGTATGCACTTGAGCTGTTGCAGAATTGGGTCTAGCAGGAGCTAAGACAACTATAACTCCTCTAGAACAGAACCAGAAGTTGACAAGTGTAGAACTTGACAAGTTATGTGGCACTAGTATGGATGAAGAACTAACTGATATAAAGGGGTACCAGAGGTTAATAGGTAGACTGCTGTACTTGACTTTAACAAGGCCTGACATTGCATACAGTGTTCAGACACTTAGTCAGTTTATGCAAGCTCCCAAGAGGTCACACTTAGAAGCAGCTTACAGAATAGTCAGATATGTTAAGAATGAGCCTGGTTTAGGAATTCTAATGAAGTCTGATGGTGACAACAGGATCATAGCACATTGTGACTCAGACTGGGCCAGCTGCCCAAATTCTAGAAGATCAGTCAGAGGTTATACAGTTAGATTTGGTAGATCTTTGATTTCCTGGAGATGAAAAAAGCAAACGACAGTGGCCAGGAGTTCAGCAGAAGCTGAGTATAGAAGCATGACTTCAACTGTGGCAGAGTTGTTATGGTTGCTGGGATTGTTTAAAGACTTGTGCATAAAAGTTGACACACCAGTTCAGCTATTCAGTGATAGCAAAGCAGCCATTCAAATAGCAAACAATCCTGTATTTCATGAGAGGACAAAACACATAGAGATTGCCATTTTATTAGAGAGAAGGTGTTGAAAGGAGTGGTCTGTCCAGAGTATCTTTCCAGCAGTGAACAAGAAGCAGACCTGATGACAAAGGCTTTGGGAGGAGCTCAACATCACTACCTTTTGTCCAAGCTAGGGCTGTTGAACATCTTCACACCACCTAGCTTGAAGGGGGGTGTTGAAGTGTCATAGTTCAAGGGTCAGTTTGTAAATAGGGAAAGTTGTGGTAGTTAATTTAAAGTTAGTTGTTAGGATTAGTTATTAGTATATAGGTGGTTAGTTAGTTGAAATAGCAACTTAGTTCATTTTGTAACTTTTTCCAGCTAAGAAGATTCCTTCTTCTTCCAAAATATCTTCCTGTTTCCTTTCTCTCCAAGCTTCCTAGCTCCATCAATGGAGTTTTAACAGTTATTGAGTAATGCCTTTAATTTGAAACTATTGCTTGTACAAAGGACCTATATACTGCCTGAGTTCATTGCTTGTAAAACTGAAGTCCTAGCTTTCCTCAAATGTAGTATGTTGTGAGTTGACTGATTAATTGGTTAAAGCATGAAGTTTTTAACTTAAGGTTGAAGATTAAAGTCATTTGTAAAAGTTGGAATATTTTTTCCATTGTTAAAATGTATGGTTGCTACCTAGTTAATCTCATCAACTTTATTCTAGCAATAGTTCAAGTTTTGATCCCAAAAATGTAATCTTTGTAAGTTAATCTTAGCTTCGAATCTGCTCTTAGTCTCTTTTCTAAAGTTGGCTTTTGGTTTTGTCATTTGTTTCTTTTGAAAATGGCTAATTTTTTGTAAGTTTCAATCTTGAACCACATAAAGTTTGTCTCTTCTTTGCTGCTTGTATATTGCATCTTTACTTCTAAATTTATCCCGAGCTTAGATGATGTTAAGTTCTTATATTCTTGATGTCTTAACTTGCTATGAGAAATGTGTTGATTGAAAGCTAGCTTAATGTTATGGAGACTAGAGCTTTTCATTTGTGTTAAAAGATTTAGTAGTTCTGGTAGGAAATTAAGTCGTACAAACTATGCTTTTGAGGTGTTCCAGTTTAGTATAACCCGTCGGAGTGTTGGTTTTGGTTTTATCATGGTTTATATTTTCAGTTTTGCACCAGTTTTAAAAGTATATCAAGCTAAGTGATGCTATTTCCCTCTTGTAATTAGTGGCCGAAAATATGAGTTTTAGGAGGGGTCTTTAGATCACTTTCTTTTTATGAGTGTGCATTCTATTATGTATCTATTTATGAATATGAAGTGAGCAAGAAAGGTTTTCTTTTGGCATGGGTATTTGTTTAAAAATGGCTAAGCTTTCTGTATGTTTAAAGGCTTGAAACTTTCATAAATTGCTAGATAACATAGACTGAAATCTGCTCGCATCGATCTATTAGTTTATGTCAAAGTTAAATCCTGTTACTGTGTATCTGAATTCATAAATTCAGAAATTTTATTTGAAGAGTTATCACTTTAGGTATGGCATTTTGTAGTAAGTTGAATCCCTAGACGTCAAAGTTTTGTACTTTATATCTATTTGATTAGGTTGAAGTTTGCTGCATTTGTTTGAGGTCATTTTATATTCTTTGAAAGATTTTCCATAAGTATATGTGTATTTGATTCAAAGGTTGTAGCTTGGCAAATAAATTTTATCTAATTGTTATAGCATTAAATTTGGTAGTTCCTTGGCTATATGACAAATTCGCATGTCTTGATTGTTTTTTTTTTCCTCTCTTTCATTAAGTTTGTTTGTGAAAATAAAAGTGCATTTCATCTTTTAGCTCTGTTGAGTTATTTTCTTTCTCTTCATTTTAATTGAGCTTGGTAGTAAGCTTTACTGTCTAACTCCTAAAGTTGTATATATGAATTTTCTTGGGAGCATTTATTAATTCCTTATCTCCTCATTTTCTTTGCATAAACATCTTGGGATCAAGTTTGCAATACTCACAAAGTTGGGTTCTTTGGAATGGAGTTGCATTGGAGTCACTCGGGGTTGAGTTCGGGATCAAGCTTTCAAGACTGTAGAAAACTTTAGTCAAGGCTCCTGCGAGTTTATCAATATTTCAGGTTCTAATAAACTTCTTCTCATCCCTTTTCCCTTAGAAACGCATTTAGAAACGCATGTCAATAGGAATTTCCCTCTTAGTATAATTGATTATAATTTGTCATATTTGTAAATATTTGATTATTTGAGTTATTAATTTACTTTATGTTCATTGCCTTTAATTTTGGAGTTCTCATTTATTTTATGCAAATTGGGGCCATCTCAGCAAATGCGTGCGAGTTAAATAATTTATTCACAAATAAATTTTATTTCAATTAATTATTTTACATAATTTTTTAGAAAAAGCTTACTTGCAAATATTTTGGAAACTTGTCGGATTAACCGTTGTTAACGAAATTTTGAAAGTACTATAAATTCTTCTTTGGAAATTAACACAAAACTTCTTACCAATAGAATCTCTGAAGGACTGCCTTTTTCCAATAATGAAGTTTTACACGCATTTGCTAAATTTGATTCCCTGTTTTTCTTAAATTGGGTGGCGACTCCAAAAAATCTGAAAGAGTTAGTCCATTCAGTTGATATTCCGAGTATAACCTTAACCAGTAATATTTTTGGGATTCAACAATGTTCACTGCACAGAAGAAAGAAATCAATTTGAAGCAACCATAGCTGAAAGCAAGGAGATAAGTGTCCATGGACTTATGCTTTCTGTTGAAGACCTCTAGAAAGGGAAGAAAGGGTACTAAATCGGCCGTTTGCACAACCACGTACCGGTGCACCCAACCATGGTCTTTGGAATATTCACTATTGAGGACTATATCTTTCTTCCCCCGATTTATGAACATCAGCATCCCAGCTTTATGAAGACGATGGGAGTAGAAAGCTAAAAGATGATCAAAGAAAAATGCAACCTGCGCATAGTTAGCCAAGTGATCAAGCACGACCACTAGTCGCCATACGGAAGGACTGATCTGGCCCAAACAAATATTGTAACGGCGGCATATGTCCTTTATGATCGAGTAGACGTACTTGTTTAGATGAAGAGTGAAAGGGTATGTGTGAACCATTGAAAATCCAATCCGATGGGAAGAAATTCTTTCCTTAACACCAGGAGCGAGAACGACAACGAAATTAGGCCATTTGCATTCATGCCTGATGCGCATAATATCACTCTTCGTGACTGCGGAAGGATAGAATTCAGTGGAGAGATTGTTGTTTTCACCCTCTTGTCTAGGGGTTTGGCCCAGCATGTGGCCATCATTTTCAAATTTAAAAGAATTTGTGAGGTAATCCTGCACTCTGAAGTTCGCTAGAAGAAAGCTTGGACCTTGTGCGATGATGATAATATTAACGGGATTGGAAAAGAGATTATCTTTTGAAGAAAAGTTCTTGAAAATCTTTGGAAGGTTGTGAATAAACTTTCTCACTTACGACGTATATATGCACGTTTGGGTTGGAAATGTAATGATCTCAATCACGTGGCATCGTAATTATAATTACTGATGTGTATCCCCATAATTATGGGATGTGAACAGAGCAGCACCCGCATTGGGAAGATACGCGGAAAACCCCTCCAATCATTAGGGGGCACGTCGCTGTACTAAGGAATTTGCATTTAATACGATGCACGCGAAGAGGCACGGAGGCGAGCATCAATACCATCATACCTTTACGTCTGCTATCACGCTTCTTTCACTTCCTGACTGCTTGCATCCGCACTCAGCAGGTGGGGGGACTAATTGTGTGGGCAAAAATACGCCATTTATTGATATGGGAATACAAGTTAAGCTGGCGAGACTAGACTTATCCTACAAGTCACCGAGCACTGAGGATATACGCTTGCTCCTAGGGCCAACGACTGCTTAGGCAGTTTGGTCACAGGGCACATGGCACACATCCCGCCGCCTAGGGTTTATAGTCTCCTAGTTAGGTTTTAGTATACTACCGCCTTGAGTTTTAAGCCCATGGCCTTATTAGTACTTGTATTTTACCTTATTTAGGACTGTGTATCACTTTTTTAAATACTCCTCCTTACATTGTATTGTAGACAAGACACAATTTACCACCAAAGTCGGCTACTCTCAAAGGATAAGAATTACTCTGCTATATCTTATTTCTTGCTTAATTACTTGTCTTTACTTTAATCGTATTTATTTACTTTTCCATCGTAATTTATCGTATTGCTTGTGACCTCATTCATAATTAATTGTTTAACCTAGACGTACAAATTTAAGCATAAACACATCTATCCTCACATACAAGCAAGTGGGTCAATCAAGACAAAAACTCAACTCTCAACGAAATTCACACTTGTAAAGTCTTAATAATCCACTAGGAACCATGTCAATGATTCCAAAGCAACAAATGAACCTAGAGTCATAAACCAAGACCAAATGCTCACCAAATGGACACTCTATAACTTATCTCATACCATAAGATTCAAATGGGACATTGGTACTTCATGAGACTTTCAAACCAAAATTACAAGGAAATTTCATAATACTACATTGTACACTACTCGGTTCAAACAACCTCTTTCGGAAAAAAACCAAGAATAGAAAATCGAAAGCTTATTTAAAACAAAAAAATTATAGGAACTTAACTAAATATGCTAAAAATGAAAGTAACATGCACTATATACAAGAAAAACGAGGAATTCAAATTCATCATGTAAATACGTCATTCAAAAAGAAATTGTACCAAATTATCCATAACATAACATAAATGAATTTGAATCCCCTCTCCCAACTAAAAACTCTCACATTGTTCCTAATGCGAAGTAAGCAAAAAAAAAAAAAAAAGCACAAAGAGAGGGGGGAGGGAGGGGATAAAAGGGGACCCCCTGATCAACTTCAAAGGGTTTATTTCCTTTGCCTTCCAAATGAATACGTGGAGGCTGTTCATTTGATTTCTTGTTGTCACTTCTTTCTTTGGTAGCTTTCTCAATTGATGCTTGCCTAGCCATTTGAATTTGGACTTCTTTAAGAAGCAAATTTGGGCCCCTCCTTCGTCAAAAGCAATGCACATCATAGTGCCTAAATCTCTCTTCAATTCGGCTACATCTTCCTTGCCTTGTGGTTCTTTCCTCTCCATTCTCTTATGCTTGTATAGTTCATTGAGCTTCTTATCCATGTCCAACTATGTTTTTGCATAAGTTGGATTGCTTTGTCCATCTTTTTTAGTGCCTTTTTGTTCCGTGCAATGTCCCTTGTATTTGCTTCCACAGCCTTTGCAAGCTTGGTGAATTGATCCATAACCATGCTCCCTTGAGGGATTTTTGATGGCTTCATCTGTTGCATCCTAGGCAAAAGGACTTTAAATTCTTCCATCTTCCTGTCTAATCTAACCAATTCCCGAGTTAATTGTGTCAAGGCAGTATGTACAGTTTGTGGAATCTGGGAATGAGATGCTTTTGAGGTAGAGAGCCTGTCTGAAGGAGCAGCAATGCTAGTCTGAGCTGGGGTAGCCTTTATCGATGGATCTGACGGATAGAGTGGGTTCGCCACATCCTCAAAAGCAACAAATTAAACTTTTCTTCAGGGAATGCATAGTTGTCATCAGCCATATTTTCACATCCTTCATCCATCAAGTATGCTGTCAAAGTGTTGGGGTAAGGGAAATCATAGCCATCAGATGTGGCTACTTCCATCATTGTCTTCAACATTTCTACTTTCAAGTTTACCTTGATTCCTTTCATGATGCATCCAATCATAATTTCCCTCCTTAAGCTTATGAAATATGCCTTTTTAGTTGGCAAGACCCTAGAGCTGATGATGGAATACCATCCCTTGGCTTCAAAATTCAGATCTGGCCAAGTGATTGACACTCCTGCCCTCCTTCATGCTGGGTTTTCTTCTCTTCCAATGATAGAGACTAGCCAATATTTTTGTGTCTTCTCATCCAGTGCTAACTTTGCCATATGGTCATTGGGGATGAAGTTTGGAAGTCCCAAATACTCATTCAAGGCTCTTGCTGAGATCTCCACTCCAATATCTCTGCACACAACTGTTCCTTCTTGGTTTGTTCTCTTCCCTAACTCAGCATACAGCTCCAGGATCATATCAGTATTAGTATCAATCAGGTTCTTTGTGAATATCTTAGCCCATCTGGTAATGATAAATGCTTGGTAAAACTTAGGCTAAATCTCTTTAGCCTGTCAGTTCCTACCACCCTTTCAAAGATGAGCAAGTTTGTATACTCATCTTCCACCCATTCAATAGAGGTTCCCGAAGAAGAGAAGGAGAGTGAAGGTGGAGACTCCTCCATTTGCTTTCTCTTTGATCCACTTCTTCTCTTTGGAGGCATGTTGCTGCAAAACAACTCAAGGATATTGTTAGTTAGGACTGGATGTGCATAGCTGTAGTGAGCCTTAAAATTCCTGTCTTGCTGTTTAATAAAGCAGGTAAAAGGGCAGGGACATGTGTGAAAGGCGGTCGCCTCTCAGTTCTATACTTAGAATTTTTTTTCCAGAGTTTGGAGAAAGGGCGGCAGCCTTGACAAGGGGCAGCCACCTCTTTCCTGAGGGGCGCCCAAGCCTAAACACATGTTTTGAAAGGGAACCCCCAGTCATGACAAGTGCATTTTTGGTACTTAGCCAATTTTTCAGTTCTTTCACAAAGGGCGGTCGCCCAACAAAGGGGAAACCTCTTCTTGTCAGGAAGACGACCTGAAAGGGCGTCCAAAGTCCAGAGCAGTGCCAATTCCATACTTAAGCAATTTTTTGGCAATAAAAACAGGTGGTCGCCCGACTAAGGGCCGAGCACATAATGCTCAACCTCAGCTTCTACAGAAAAGTTGCGGCCTAAAACTGTAAGGGTGACCTGAAAGGGCATCCAAATTTCAGAGAGGAGTATTTTCCATAGTTAGAAAATTTTTTGAGGTCACAAGAAAGGGCGACAACCCAGAGCAAGGGCTTCTGCGTATTCTAGTGCACTCCCCTCTTTAGAGATAGTCAAGTGAGACTGATTGGGCGGCCGTACAAACAAGGTGCGGCCTCCGTCTCAATGATCATCATGCAGTTGGAATAACATGAATGGGCGGTCGCCTACCAGAAGGGCTACCTCATGTTCTTGAGCCCTCAGTAGCTCAAGATGTAGAGCACGAAGAGAGGGTTCCGACCCATTAAAGGGCGATGGCCCTTTGTTTGTCTGCAATAATTTTTCATGGGCACATGTCCCAAAATTTCAACAGTTAAAGCATAATATGTTCACAACTACCCATTTTTATTTCTCTCACTAGGCCAAAATGCTCTCAACTTCTCAAGAACAAGAATCAATTTCCAGGTACCCTCTTCCTTCCACCAACCATCCTAGTTCATGCTTGGTCGATTTCAAGATCTAATTACAACCTACTCCTAAAAATTAAAAATTAAAAATTAAAAAGCTAAAGTAGATTGAAAATCTTATCTGATGAGTGATGCACTGGAATGAAGTGAGGATTTACTGTTGTTTGTGTGTGTGGTGGTTGTTTTCCGAGATCGGATGTTATAGGAGTAGCCGGGGGTTATCGAAATAGGATAAGGGGAAGAACGAGACTTAGGGTTCCTTTTATACCCTCGGTGGGCTGAGGCCCAACTAGGAAGGGTGACCGCCTCTTGAAGAGGGGTGCTCGCCCATGCACTGGCTACATAGCCATGATGGCTTCAAGTAAGGGGCGGTCGCCTCATGATTGGGCGACTGCATGTTGAGTAAAGGCTTCCAACCCTGTAGGAGCGACCTGAAAGGGCGCTCAAACTTCAGCGAGTCCCATTTTTGGACACTTAGCCAAATTTTGAGGCTAAAGAGAATCGGAGGCTGCCCAATCAAGGGGCGGCTGGGCGGCCTCCATGTCAAAAAGTGCTCTCAAAGCCTGCAAGAGCATTATAAAGGGGTGATCAAAATCCAGAGAGCCTCACATTTGATACTTAGAAAAATTTTCCGTCTTTGAAAATGGGCGGTTGCCCTTTTGAAGAGGCTGTTGTATGTTCTTGGCTCTCTGGTGGTCTCTTGAACTAACTCACCATCACAATTTCAAGGGGCAGCCGCCCATATATGTGGCGGCATTCTTCTTACCTGTATTTCCAGATTTATTAATAGTCTCAATCCAACTACTTCTCATCCTTGACACTTACTCCCTCCGTCCCAATTTATGTGACACCATTTCCTTTTTTGTTTGTCCCAAAATAAGTGGCACCTTTCCTTATTTGACAACTATATGCATCATCTCTATTTTACCCTTGTTGGGCCCTACATACTTTTAAACCTACCAACAACTTTTTTATTACTCAAATCTTCTCTCTCTTACTTTTTCAAGGGTAAAATTAATATTTAACAAGGTCAACCTCTTTTTTCTTAAACTCCGTGTCCGGTCAAATGGTGCCACATAAATTGGGACGGAGGGAGTACAAAACAACAACTAATTAGCTAAAAACCTTGGGTTGCCTCCCAAGAAGCGCCTTAGTTAACGTCATGGCACGACGTTGACCCTTTAGCTCAAGGATCAATCAACACTATCAAGGCCACCATCTTGATGCCTTCCATAACTCCCAAGTAGTGTTTCGTCCGGTGCCCATTTACTCTAAAGCTCCTACCATCATCACCTTCCAAATCAAGGGAACCATAGAGAGAAACATCTACTACATTAAACTGGTCACTCTATTTCGACTTCAACTTTTCTGGAAATAATTGGTGACGAGAATTAAACAACAACACAAGACTCCCAATTTGAATTCCCGATTTCATATCTTCTAATCATGCACAATCTTCATCCTTTACTTGTACAACAAGGAATTTTCATATTCGTTGAACCTCATTTCATCAAGCTCATTAAATGCATCCATTCTAGATTTTGAGGCTAACTCCCAATCCAAATTCAACTTTTTCAAAGCCCATAACGCCTTGTACTCAAGCTCAATCAGGAGATGACAAGCCTTACCAAACACCAATTTATAAGGAGACACCTATTGGAGTTTTGTAAGCCGTCCTATAAGTCCAAAGTGCATCATCCAATTTCATAGCCCAATCCTTCCGGTTTGCTTTCACAGTCTTTGCCAATATTTGCTTGCTTTTCTGGTTGGATACTTCAACTTGTCCACTAGTTTGTGGATTAAGAAGGAGTTTCGACTTTGTTCTCGACTCCAAACTTCTTAAGGAATAAGTCAAATTCCTTGTTGCAAAAATGAGAGCCACCATGACTAATTATGGCTCTAGGAGTACCAAACCGAGTGAAGATGCTCTTTTTCAAGAACACCGTGACACTTCTTGCTTTATTGTTTGGTAGAGCTACCGCTTCTACCCATTTGGATTACATAGTAAACGGCTACTAAAATATACTTAATTTCACCCGAGCTTATGAATGGACCCATGAAATCGATATCCCATACATCAAAAAATTCAACTTCCATGATAGGATTTTGAGGCATGTCATGTTTCCTTGACGCTCCCCCGCCTCTTTGGCATCTATCACAACCTTTCACAAATGCATGAGCATCCTTATAGATGGTAGGCCAATAGAATCCACACTCCAAGATCTTTGAGGTGCTTCTAATACGACCATGATGTCCACCATATGTCAACAATAAGTCTGTTAGCTCACTTAAATTTTAGGAAATTAAGCTCGGTTTCTATTAGTTTCTTATTAAGAGCATGTTTTAGGATAATTTAAAATTAGAGTGTCGAATTTTGAATTGGGACTTTGTTTGATTTAAAGTTGGATTTGATGTTAATATCTTGAATTTGGTAGTAATAGATGAATCCTGGGACGTTATTAAGTAATGCCTTTAATATAAAACTATTACTTGTACAAAGGATCTATATACTGCTTGAGTTCAGTGCTTGTAAAACTTAGGTCCTAGCTTTCCTTAGATGTAGTATGTTGTGAGTTGGCTGATTAATTGGTTAAAGCATGAAGTTTTTAACTTAAGGTTGAAGATTAAAGTCATTTGTTAATTCTTTCATATTTTGTTTGTAAAAGTTGGAATATTTTTTCCATTGTTAAAATCTATGGTTGCTACCTAGTTACTCTCATCAACTTTATTCTAGCAATAGTTCAAGTTTTGATCCAAAAAAATGTAATCTCTTCGAATCTGCTCCTTGTCTCTTTTCTAAAGTTGGCTTTTGGTTTTGTCATTTGTTTCTCTTGAAAATGGCTATTTTTTTGTAAGTTTGAATGTTGAGCCTCATAAAGTTTGTCTCTTCTTTGCTGCTTGTATATTGCATCTTTGCTTCTAAATTTATCCCGAGCTTAGATGATGTTAAGTTCTTATATCCTTGATGTCTTAACTTGTTATGAGAAATGTGTTGATCGAAAGCTAGCTTAATGTTCTTGAGACTAGACCTTTTCATTTGTGTTAAAAGATTTAGTAGTTCTCGTAGGAAATTAAGTCGTACAAACTATGCTTCTGCGGTATTCCAGGTTAGTAAAACCCATCGGAGTGTTTGTTTTTGTTGAAGGATGAGTTTTGAAGATGACAAAAGACCTGGTGCTAAGTGGACTGCGAAAAGGTTCACAGTTGAAGTGAGAAGTGGTGCAATGCAAACCCGAAGGAGTTGCTAAGCACAAACGCGGAAGATAAACAAGAAAAGATAAAAGATAGAAGCAAGACAAAACTTGCTTCTTTCGAAAGAACAGTGAGGAACCTGTCTCAAAGCTCGATCGAAAGGGATACAAGAATCACCTAAACTATGCAACAATCCTCAAGAGAACATGCCTTTTGCAAACTGAATGATCAAAGAGGAATGTTCAATCGGATTAACCGAAAGCCACAAGTCCATAAATCCCTCACAGGGTTTTGCTCACGACGGAGACAAGAAATGTGCTCGGCACTTTCATTAATATTCAATGTTAAAAAAAAACTAGCTATCTACAATGAAAGGAAACAAGGTTTATATAGGAAATACTAAGGGTAAACTAGTAAAAGGGTCACAGGCGACCAATAGAAATAAGCCACGCAGGGCTGAATTAAATTGTGTTCAGCAGACTTTGACTTCGATAAGCCTTGGCTTCGGTTCTCGATTGTCTGCTCGAACACACTTGTTGCCTTCGGACGCTCAATTGTCTTCGAGCTCATTGTCCTCGGTCACTTTGCCTTCGGGCTCAAATCTGAAGATAATGCCTTCGATTCTTGAGCTCGGCCACTCAGCTTCGGAGCAATTGTTTTCCTTCGGCCAGGCTAAGTGAACGTGCACATCGTGCAGCAGCTTGGCTTGGCTTCTTGTCATCGGTCTCCTCGGTGGATCGATCACTTGATCAGCACGTGATCGGGCTGCATCATCCTCCCCTTCTTGAGAAGATTTCGTCCTCGAAATCAAGCCCTCCTCGTCCTCCGAAGTTGGACCTATAACACAAGGAACTAAGTCAGCAACATTAAAGGTGTTGGACACGTTATACTCACCAGGGAGGTCGATCACGTAGGCATTGTTGTTGATCTTGGTCAACACTTGAAATGGACCATCCCCTCGAGGAGCCAACTTTCCTTTCCTTTGGTTCGGGAAGCGTTCCTTTCGGAAGTGAACCGAAACCCAATCTCCCTTCTTTAATTCCAACTTTTTACGCCCCTTGTTTTTCTTTAAGGCAACCTTTGCATAGGCCTCCTCGAGGTTCTTCTTCACCTTTGCATGCAATTCGATCAAGGCAGCTGCTCTTCGAGTACCTTCAAAATCAAGAACAGAATCTCGAGGCAATGGGGTTAAATCAAGTGGAATCAAAGGATTAAAGCCATACACACATTCAAACGGGGTCATGTTGGTCATTCTATGCATCGTTCGATTGTATGCAAACTCCATCATGGGCAAACGATCAGCCCAGTTTCCAACCTTCCCTTTGGTCATTGCCCGAAGCAACGATCCCAAGGTTCGGTTAACTACCTCGGTCTGTCCATCAGTCTGAGGATGGTGAGACGTCGAGAATAGTAACTTGGTGCCGAGGGCACCCCACAAACACTTCCAAAAATGACTCAAGAACTTCGAGTCTCGATCACTTACAATAGTACGAGGTACACCATGCAATTTTAACACGTTAGAAACAAACAATGTAGCTACATGCTGTGCATCATCACACTTTTTGCAAGGAATAAAGTGAGCCATTTTTGAAAAACGGTCAACCACAACGAAGATGCTATCATGTCCTCCCCCCGACCTCGGTAACCCCAAGACAAAGTCCATGGATATATCAACCCAAGGTCGATCAGGCACAGGCAACGGGGTGTACAATCCATGAGGGTTGGACTTCGATTTTGCTTTCTTGCAAACGAGACAAGCGTTGCAAAGCTTTTCCACATCTCGTCGCATTTTGGGCCAATGGAACTGCTCGGTTAAGATACCAAGAGTTTTATCGACACCGAAGTGCCCCATCAGTCCACCTGAGTGAGCTTCTCTAACCAAGAGCTCTCTCCACGATGACACTGGCACACAAACCCTCCCATTTTTGAAGAGGTAGCCATCATGCCACTGATATTTCTCAACCTTTCGGCCACTCAAGATTGCGTCTCGAACACATTTCAGCTTGGGATAGTCCTCGTACATCGACTTGATGCTTTCGAATCCCATGAGCCTAGAGGCGAGAGTGGTCGCTAAGGCAAATTTCCTTGATAGCGCATCGGCCACAACATTATCTTTTCCCTTTTTGTAATGAATTACATAGGGAAAGCTTTCAATAAATTCAACCCACTTGGCATGTCTTCGATTCAATTTCTCCTGGCCTCGGAGATGTTTCAAAGACTCATGATCACTTTTGATCACAAACTCTCGAGGCCACAAATAATGCTGCCAATGGGCGAGTGCTCGAACGAGGGCATACAACTCTTTGTCATACGTAGAGTAATTCAAAGTTGCACCCTTAAGCTTTTCGCTAAAGTAAGCGATCGGCTTCGAGTCTTGCATCAGCACTCCTCCGATCCCAACTCCAGACGCATCACACTCGACTTCGAATGCTTTGCCGAAGTCAGGGAGTTGCAACAACGGGGCAGAACAAAGCCTCCGTTTCAACTCTTGGAAAACCCTCTCTTGGGACTCTCCACACACAAATGGATTATCTTTCTTCACCAGCTCGGTTAAAGGAGCTGCCACGGTGCTAAAGTCACGAACAAACCTTCGGTAAAAGCTAGCTAAGCCATGGAAGCTACGAACTTGTGATACCGAGGTTGGAGTTGGCCAATCTTTGATGGCTTCGACTTTTGATTCGTCGACTTCGACACCATTAGTACTGACAACAAATCCAAGAAAGACTACACGATCGACACCAAAGGCGCATTTCTTGAAGTTGGCATACAACTTCTCTTCTCGAAGCTTTTCGAGCACTTGCCTTAGGTGTTCGACATGTTCATCCACGGTTCTGCTATAAACAAGTATGTCATCAAAATAAACGACAACGAACTTGTTTATGAACGGTTTGAGCACATGGTTCATCAGTCGCATGAATGTGCTCGGTGCATTGGATAAGCCAAAAGGCATCACCAACCATTCATAGAGACCGAATTTGGTCTTGAATGCGGTTTTCCACTCGTCTCCGGGTTTCATTCGGATCTGGTGGTAACCGGACCTGAGGTCTATCTTCGAAAAGCATGAAGAACCACTTAACTCATCTAGCATGTCATCTAATCGAGGGATAGGATGACGATACTTTACCATTATTTTGTTGACTGCTCGACAGTCAACACACATTCGCCATGTTCCATCCTTCTTCGGGACAAGGATAACAGGAACGGCGCAAGGACTCAAGCTCTCTCGAACGAGGCCCTTGTTCAGCAATTCATCAACCTGCCGTTGGAGCTCTTTGGTGCTTCGGGATTACACCGGTATGCAGGTTTGTTAGGGATTTGAGACCCTGGTACGAAGTCAATTTGGTGCTCGATTCCCCTCAACGGAGGTAATCCACCTGGCATTTCCTCGGGAAACATGTCCTCGAAGTCCTGCAAAACTTTACGAACAAACAAAGGCAAAGGGTTATCATTAGAAAAATCATCATTAGTGTTTAGAAGGATACCCTTGTGCACGAGGCAAATCATCATCTGACCGTGGTCGTTGCCTCGTAAGATCTCACCGGGTTGCATGATTGCACAAATTCCTTTCACTTCGATCGGTGAGTTTGTCTCTTCGGGCCCCAATTTTGCTCCTATCGGAAGCTTAGCTTTGGCCACTTCTTTCAATTCTTTCATCCGTTTATAGTCCTCGGTGACTTGTTTTGGAGACAAGGGTTTGAGTACGAAACTCTTCCCATCGAGCTTCACAGTGTAAGTGTTGGACCTGCCATTGTGAATAGCTGTTCGGTCATACTGCCATGGTCGACCCAATAGCAAATGACAAGCTTGCATCGGAACCACATCGAAGATCATTTCATCTTGATACTCTCCAATTTTGAACTTGATCCACACTTGTTTGACAACTCTCAATTCTCCACACTCATTCAGCCATTGTAACTTGTAAGGGTGGGGATGCTTCATCGTAGGTAATCCCATTTGTGAAACCAAAGTTTGGCTCACTACATTGGCACAACTACCGGAATCAATGATCATCGAACACACTTTTCCCCTCACTCGACATCGGGCATGAAAGAGGTTTTCTCTTTGGTTGTCCTCTTCTTCAAGAGTCATGCAGCTCAAATTCCTTCGAACCACAAGAAAAATTTCCGGATGATCAGCTTCGGCAGCCTCATGATCATCATCAACTTCAGCTCGATCAGTCTCCTCGATAATTTCCTCCTCGGTGTCACTCGCTTGCTCATGGACGGTTCCATCTTCGAGCAGAAGCATAACTTTGCGAGTTGGACACTCTTTTGCCATGTGACCATAACCTTTGCATTTGTGACACTGAATATTTGAAGCACTAGGAGAGTTGAGTTGAACTTTACCTCCCGCTTCTCTTGGTTGGTTAACGGTCACACCTCTTTCGAAGGGTCTCTTCGAATCTCGAACAGTGTTAGCACTTGTTTGGTTTGGACTCTTCCATTCTTTACCTCGGTTCAAAGGAGTAGAAGTAGTGACTCCTCGATACCGGTTTGCCTTGTCGTCCTTCACCAATTTTTCAGCTTCGGTGGCAGCATCAAACAAATCTTCCAACGTGTGGTACACGTGGAGTCTCAACTGAGATGACACATCCCTAGCCAAGCCATTTTTGAATCGGATAATGGCTTGCTCTTCGTCTTCGACCAGATCAAGATTCAATCGAACCTTTTCAAACTCATCGTGGTACTCTTGGACTGACTTGGACCCTTGCTTTAACTCATAGAGCTTTTGCATTTGAGTCTGCCTGTACTTGGCACTCAAATACTTAGCATCTATTGCTCTTCTCAATTGTGGCCAAGTATTGACTTCGGGATAGTCATTCCTTCGTCTATGCCTCTTGTCAGATTCCCACCATGTCGATGCATAAGCTTCGAACGAAGCAATGGCATAGGCAGCTTTTCTCTCATCGGTCATCTCATTTGTTTCAAAAATGCGCTCCATTTTAAGCTTCCATTCAAGATACTCATCGGGATCACTAGTTCCTTTAAAGGGTGGAATAGTGATCTTGACACTGTTCAAGTTTGAGTCTCGAACACCACGAACCTGTTCGGGATACTCATTATCTCGATCGTTAGCCTCACGCTCAATATTTCTCCCAACATTTGCGCCTCGGCCTCGACCTCGGAAATTTCCACGACCTCGGTGAGCTTGCCTTCGTTGAGCGAATGGCAGCTCACGCTCATATTCGTCCTCGAGAAATTCCTCTTCATCAACCTCCTCGGCAACGGCTCCATGATCTCTTCGGGCCACTGGAGGTGGTATTCTTTCTCCTCGGGGAATGCCCAAGTTTTGATAAGCAGCTTGGGGATTGCCCAAGTTTTGTTGTGCTTGGGGATTGCCCAAGTTAAGCTCTCTTCGAATTGCTTCACTCGTCAACTGATGTTGTCGAAGAAGCTCAGCATACAGCTCAGGTTTCATCGGAGTGGATTCGCTCGTTCCATTTCCGGACCCATTCATGGCCACGGAAGCACTTCCTTGTTCGAGTTGAGTTACTCGAGCACTTACTCCTCTCACTTCGGCACTGATGCCTTGTATTGCAGCCATGAGATCGGCTAACGACAACTCAGGCTTCTCAATGCTTTTCCCATCGTTTCCAGCCATGGTACCTGCACAAGTCAAAGATCAAACAAATGTTAGGGTTAGAAATCACCTCACACACTCCCTCACCTTTGATGGGTGGCACTCGGGTCCACTCAATTTATGGGTTCGGTTTTTGATCACTCAAGGACTTGTAACAGTGGCTCGTCTGATTGATCGGTCCTCTAAGATCCTTCAAGTTCGACAATAGTCACTGCCTCTTCGGGAAGAGTGAAGTGATGTTCGACTCGATGGAACGGACGCTTTTAACTGAGCTCGGGGAGTCAAAAGAATTTCTACGAAAGTTTGGACTTCGGTCACCCCTTCGCACGACTTCCTATCAGCTTAAAAGAGTTAGTACGACCTCGAGTAGGATGATTACTCAAAAGATCCACCAACTAGAATTTGACACGAAAGAAAGTGAGAATCTAGGAGAATCTACCCTTTGATTCCCTTTTGGAATCTTTTTCGATCACACCCACTCCTGTCCGTACAAGAGTGGTCCCTCCTTGGTACGGATAGGGTTTTACCTTATCCACTTTTCCTTTTCAGCCGACAATTTTCACCTGGGGTTTTGATGTTAAAATTTTAACCCCTTTCTTCTTCAATGGAACAGTGACTTTGCTCCGGCGTACGGACACAACAACTTCGGTTCACTGACCACGAAATTCAACAGATCTGGGTTGCTTTATCGACTCCGGTTTCAACAGCCACGGAGGAATTCAGTTCAAGTTCTTCGAGCTAAGAACCCGCTCGTTCGAATCGTACGCTGTTACGATTTTGTAACAAGTTTCCGGCGTACGGACTACGATTTAAACTCAGAACTTCGATTTTTAAGCAACAAACAAACCCAATTCACTCAAGAACCACCATTCTTCACCGGTCTCTTCCAAACACAGTGGGGTTCGAGTTTTCAGTCACCATTAAAGCTCAAAACAGTCCAAAATTCACCAAGAAACCCTAGTCACGAAATTGGTACGTCGGGTACTCGTTGGATTCAGAACTCGATGGTGAACAAGAATCAATGGTTGTCTTTCCCAAACAACCAACAATCAAACACAATTTTTTTGAATTTTCTTTTTAACACATTTTTTTTTTTTGTAAAAATTAACAACACCAACAGTAACAAAATCAAATCAAGAACACGAAACGGGAAACAGAGACACAAACGCACGAAAATAAAGATAACGTGAACAGGATTTGGGGTTGTAGAAACAAGCCCAAACCGTGCTCTGATACCAAGATGGTGCAATGCAAACCCGAAGGAGTTGCTAAGCACAAACGCGGAAGATAAACAAGAAAAGATAAAAGATAGAAGCAAGACAAAACTTGCTTCTTTCGAAAGAACAGTGAGGAACCTGTCTCAAAGCTCGATCGAAAGGGATACAAGAATCACCTAAACTATGCAACAATCCTCAAGAGAACATGCCTCTTGCAAACTGAATGATCAAAGAGGAATGTTCAATCGGATTAACCGAAAGCCACAAGTCCATAAATCCCTCACAGGGTTTTGCTCACGACGGAGACAAGAAATGTGCTCGGCACTTTCATTAATATTCAATGTTCAAAAAAAACTAGCTATCTACAATGAAAGGAAACAAGGTTTATATAGGAAATACTAAGGGTAAACTAGTAAAAGGGTCACAGGCGACCAATAGAAATAAGCCACGCAGGGCTGAATTAAATTGTGTTCGGCAGACTTTGACTTCGGTAAGCCTTGGCTTCGGTTCTCGATTGTCTGCTTGAACACACTTGTTGCCTTCGGACGCTCAATTGTCTTCGAGCTCATTGTCCTCGGTCACTTTGCCTTCGGGCTCAAATCTGAAGATAATGCCTTCGATTCTTGAGCTCGGCCACTCAGCTTCGGAGCAATTGTTTTCCTTCGGCCAGGCTAAGTGAACGTGCACATCGTGCAGCAGCTTGGCTTGGCTTCTTGTCATCGGTCTCCTCGGTGGATCGATCACTTGATCAGCACGTGATCGGGCTGCATCAAGAAGACCAGCTGTTCAAACGAGATAGTTCAAATGAGATATTCAAGTCAGAGCTGAAGAAGGAAAAAAAAGAACAGTTGGGTCAAAGTTCAATCCTACCGAAAACAGAAGAAGCAAGAAGCGGTGCTGAGAAGGACGCGGTTCCTAAACTTAAATTGATTGGGAACTAAAGCAAATTAACTTAGGTTTTAAATTAGGAAATATGGGCAACCTTGTTTAAACTGATTTCAAAGAGGAAAAGGAATCCTATACTTAGTTGGATCCGGCTAAGTCTAGTCCCTCTAAATACAAGTTAATTTAGCCAAATTCGAAATGCACAAAAGACATTTCAACAGAGCATATCAAGTACAATAAGATTGTGAGAAGCTTTGTGTGCAAGAACAAAGGCTGAGAAGCAGAACCTTACGAAGGAGCAGTTTCATAGATAAGTCTGTTGTTTTAGTTTCTTTGTTATAGGCTATTGAGTTGTAATCTATCAGCTTGTTTGAGAAGCATTAAGTAGATATTACTTTTTGAGGTTAAGTAGAGGTAACCTTACCAGCTAACGTGTGGCTGTGAAGGTTCTAGGAGGTTCTAGTTCCTTGATTACATTACCTTGTAGTCTAAAACTTGCTCGGGTTTTCCTTTAATGGAAGAGTTGAAATCCCAAGAGTTTGGGTCGTGGTTTTTTATCCCTTGAGCAATGATTTTTCCACGTAAAAATCTTTGTGTTCTTTATATTTTCGCAATTTGTTTAGTTTCAGAGATAGGTAAAACTTGAAAGGAATCTGGTTCTTTGTGAGTTAGGCGCTAAAAGTTAAAAGAAGGTTTTAGGATTTGAAAATCGGGTAAGGACACTATTCACCCCCTCTAGTGTCTTACGAAGGTGCACCAAGTGCAACAAGTGGTATCAGAGCAGGTTCTCTCGAAGAAAGATTAACATCTTGAGAAGGATCTGAACAATGAGTGCACCACCGATAATGCCCGAGGGATACTCTATTAGCAAGCCTCCACAGTTCAACGATCAACACTACAAATTCTGGAAGTTTAGGATGGAAACCTTTCTACAGGTAGAAAATTATCAGCTATGGAGGATTACACAGAATGGTCCCTTGATTCCCACAAAGATTGATACAGGAGGGAACAAATTCCAAAAGTCTGTTGAAGAACTTAATGAAAATGACTTCATACTACTTCAGATGAATGCTGAAGCCATGAAGATTCTTCAGTGTGGACTAGGGCTTAATGTATGTTCACGTATTCCCAAGTGCTCAACTGCAAAGGAAATCTTGAATACATTAGACAGGTTATACAATGAAGAAACTACAAAGTCAGAACAGAGTTCAATCGAGGTCATTCCTGTCAAGAATAACATTGTAAAAAATCTGAACCACTCAGGATGCTTCAGGTGTGGCCAAAGAGACCATGTTATTAAACATTGCCCAATATGGGTACCTTCTGAAAGTGAAAGTGATGAAAAAGATGAAGCACCAGAAGATGCTTCTCCATTGACAGTGATGGGCGATAATGAATCTTCAATTGATGATACACCTGAGGTAAGTCTCGATGAACTAAAACTTAGACTTCAGAATTGTTCTCCCATGGAATTAAATTTGCTTGCCCTGAATTTAATTTAAGAGATTGAAAATTTGAGGTCTGAGAAGGAACAAGCACTTTCTGAGAAGGACCAACTAATGTCACTTGTGTCTGAGTTTTCAATGAAAAAATAATAACTTGGAAAAAGCTAAATCTGATCTGAAAAAGGAATTAACTGCTAATGAAAATCAAGTTTTTGAACTAAAACAGAAAGTCTTTGACCTTGAATTAGAAAGTCTTCAATTAAAGGAACGGGTGCTTTGTGAGAAAAAACTAGTTTCTGCACTCGAACTTGAAACCAAAAATTGAAAGAAGGGTCTGGTAAGCAAGAAGTTAGTGAGGCTCAAATCAACCTTGAAGCTGAGCTTAAAAAGAAAAACCAGGTTCTACATCAGGAAACTGAGAAGAACCGGGTTCTTTAGGAAAAGGTTGAAAAAGCTAACTCTGAGCTCACCAGACTCACTAAATGGAACAAGTCTTCTGAAGCTTTGAATTGGTTGCATGAAAATTATAATAGATGTAAGACAGGACTAGGAGATCGGAAACCTTTACCTGCTTGGAACCCTAATAGTAAATATGTAAGAATTCCTTGCAACAGACTCTGCTTCTTGTGTGGTAAGACTACATATCAAGAATGAATGCAGTGTTGCAAAAGAAGTAGTTAAAAAGAATAAAAAATCAGTTTTACCTTATTGGTCTAGAAAAGATTTAATCTATCCATTTGATAACAAAAAGGGACCCAAGCTTGTCTGGGTTCCTGTTACTAACCCTTGACTTTCTTTTGCAGGCTGGAGTGAGATGGAACAACCCAAGCTGGATTCTTGATAGTGGGTGTTCCAAGCACATGACAGGAGATAGAAGAAACTTTCTCTCACTCGCAGCATTTCAAGGGGGTAGTGTGGCTTTTGGAGGAGGCAAGAGTGGTGAAATTGTTGGTATTGGAAGAGTTGGGAGATCCCTCAATCATGCTATTGATAATGTACTATGTGTGGATGGATTGAGGCACAATCTTCTAAGTATCTCTCAACTATGTGATAGACGAAACTCAGTGAGTTTCACTTCTGTAGGTTGCACTGTAAAGAACCTGCAGACTGGTGAAGTGATAATGGAAGGGAAACGAGCTAATAATGTGTACAAGGCTACATTAGGTTCTCTTCCTGAGAATAATTTGACTTGTCTGAATGTGCTGGAGAATGATAGTCAAGTTGTGGCACAAGAGACTAGGACATGCAAGTCTGACTCAATTAAATATGTTGGTGTCAAAGGACCTGGTTCGTGGAATGCCAAGCAACAGGTTTAATGACATCAATATTTGTGATGCTTGTGTGAGAGGGAAACATGTAATATCTTCATTCAAGTCAAAGAAAGTGGTTAGTACTTCTAAACCACTTGAGCTGGTTCACATGGACTTGTGTGTGGACCAATGAGGGTAAGGAGCAGAGGAGGTAAGAGATTCATAACGGTAATAGTTGATGACTACTCCAGATACACATGGTCCTTGTTCCTCAGATCTAAAGATGAAGCATATGTTATGTTTGAGGACTGGGTCAGAGTCAATCAGAAGAAACTGGGGCTTCAACTTATGAGTATAAGGTCCGACCATGGTACAGAATTTGAGAATGCTAAGTTTGCAGAATATTGTAATAAACATGGTGTGGATCACAACTTCTCTGCACCAAGGACCCCTCAGCAGAATGGTGTAGTGGAGAGGAAGAACAGGTCCTTGGAGGACATGGCTAGAACTATGTTATTATCAAGCGGTCTATCGAAGAATTTTTGGGCTGAAGCTGTCAACACCGCTTGCTACTTGCTAAATCATTGTTCTATCCGTCCTCTGTTAGAGAAAACTCCTATGAGCTGATTAGAGGTAGGAAACCTAATATTGCACATCTCAGAGCTTTTGGGTGTAAGTGTTTCGTGCATAGCAACGGGAAAGAACCTCTAGGGAAGTTTGATGCTAGAAGTGATGAAGCCATTTTCTTGGGATATTCTTCACAAAGTAAAGCTTATAAAGTGTTCAACAAGAGGACCTTGACTGTGGAAGAATGTGTGTATGTGGTATTTGATGAATTTGAAAGTGTTACAAACAGATAAGAAGATGATGATAAAAAGATTGGTCTTGCAAGAGATGAACCTTCTGAAGACCCTGAGAATTTGAATGGAGTTAAAAGTAATCAGGATGATAAGGATCAAACTCAGGGGGAACTAGAAGGCAATCAGACAGGGGGAACTGAAGAGCAAGATGAAGAGGACTTAGATGACTCAGCTCCTCCTGGAAACGACACTCAGCAGATTCAACCTAAACCTTGGAGATATCAAATTTCTTATCCACTGGAAAACCTCATGTCTGATCTAAACACTGGAGTTGTTACTAGAAGAGCTTTGAAGAACTTCTGTGCATTCTTTGCGTTTCTGTCCTCAATAGAACCAAAGAATGTACGTGAAGCACTTGAGGATCCAGACTGGGTGATTTCTATGCAAGAGGACTTCATCAGTTTGAACGGAGTAAGGTATGGCACCTGGTCCCTCGACCAACGGACAGGTCCATCATTGGTACTAAATGGGTCTTTAGAAACAAGCTGGATGAACATGGCATAGTAACAAGGAACAAGGCAAGACTGGTGGTTCAAGGTTACAGCCAAGAAGAAGGAATCGATTATGATGAAACCTTTGCACCTGTTGCAAGAATGGAGGCCATTAGGATGCTTATTGCTTTTGCAGCCTACTTGGAGTTTAAGCTGTACCAGATGGACGTGAAGAGTGCATTCCTTAATGGTTATTTGAATGAAGAGGTGTATGTGGTTCAACCATTGGCATTGAAAGTACAAAGTTTCCTGATCATGTCTACAAACTTGACAAGGCACTGTATGGGTTGAAACAGGCTCCTAAGGCTTGGTATGAAAGATTGTATGGGTTCTTATTGAAGAATGGATTTACTAGAGGTAAAATAGACAATACTTTGGTTTTATGGAAGAAAGCCAAGGACCTGCTGGTTGTTCAAGTGTATGTAGACGACATCATTTTTGGTGCTACTAATGAGAACGTTTGCAAGGAGTTTGCTGACATAATAGGAAGTGAATTTGGGATGAGTATGATGGGTGAGCTAATTTTCTTCTTAGGCTTACAAATCAAGCAATCTCAGGAAGGCACAATGATCCACCAGCGGAAGTACATCAAAGAGCTACTAAGGAAGTATGATATGAAGTCTGCTAAGGATATGAACACACCCATTGCTCCTGGAACGAAGATAGATCTTGATGAAACTGGTGCTTCCATCGATGAAACTAAGTACAGAGGAATGATTGGTTCTTTGTTGTATTTAACTGCAAGTCGTCCAGATATTGTTTATAGTGTGGGGTTGTGTGCAAGGTTCCAGTCAAAACCAAAGGAGTCACAGTTAACTGCAGTCAAGAGAATCTTGAGATATTTGAAAGGAACTCAAGATCTTGGCTTATGGTACCCAAAAGGTGGAAGTTTTGATCTTATTGGGTATGCTGATGCTGACTATGCTGGTCACTTGGTTGATAGGAAAAGCACATCTGGGATGGCACACTTCCTAGGTCCTTGTTTAGTTTCATGGGCTACAAAGAAACAAAATTCAGTGGTATTATCCACAGCTGAAGCTGAATATGTAGCAGCTGCTTTATGTTGTTCACAGTTATTATGGATCAAGCAGCAGTTGGAGGACTTTGGAATCAAGTGTGGACCAGTTCCAATCTTTTGTGACAATACCAGTGCAGTCAATATTGTCAAGAACCCGGTCCAGCACAAGAGAACAAAGCACATTGATATTAGGCTTCACTTTTTAAGGGACAGCGTTGAGAAAGGCCTAATTACTATGAACTTTTGCAGGACTGAGGATCAAATTGCTGATATCTTCACTAAGGCATTGAACAGGGTACAATTTGAAAAGAACGGTCTTGAGCTAGGGATGACCAAGATACAATAAACGAAGCATCACCTGGTTCTCCCAATGATTGGCTAGTGAAGTTTCCTTGTTTTACTTAGCTTAACTTTGCTTGTTGATTCTTCTATGAAAACTTAATTGTTTTGCTTGCTAACCTGTTTGGAACCTGTTTTCATAACCTAGATACTGGCAAATTTTTGATATAAAGGATATAATTTAAGAAACTAGTGCATGGACATTCAGATACACATTCTATATCACTTACTGAGTATAAATGTTGTCTTACGTGGCCTAGTTTGTTACCAATAACCCTCACTTGACGCCGGATTAGTGTAAGCTTTTAAAATTCAAATACTTTGAACCACGCTGGCGTCAGCTCCTATGCGTCATAAGTAGTAACAGCTTTTTCCAATCCCATCAACCCGTTCTCCTTCCCGATACACCTATACTCGTCTCTATTCCACCATTTGATCAAGAAATATTGTTTCCATCGGCTGAAAAGTTAGAACTCTCTCAAAACAATTTTTCTTCTCTCTCTAGAAACTCAACACTTTGTAAACATGTCGACCAGTTCTAAAATTGATTCTCAACTCTCTTCCCCCAAACTCAAAATTTCAAAACTAAATCAAAAGGCTAAGCAACTAGTAGTGAGTCGCTCTGTGGCTGTGGCGAGAAAGTTTGCCAAACTAAGACAAAATTACATTGCTATATCTATTATTTCTTGCTTAACTACTTGTCTTTACTTTCATCGTATTTATTTACTTTTTCTATTGTAATTTACCGTATTGCTTGTGACCTCATTCATAAATTAATTGTTTAACCTAGACGTACTAATTTAGAGCTATACACATCCCGGGAGCAGTCATATTTCATCTTTTCAGGTAATCAAAGGAGGGATCCTATATAACGCAATCGTGAGGCGACCATGGATTTCATCAGGTCAAGGCAGTGCCCTTTACCTAGCATCAAAAGCTCAAGTACCCCGACCAAATGGGGGATAAAAAAATCACTGGCGATCAGGAGGCAGCAAGAGAATGCTAGTCTTGGGAGCATATGTCCCCAAAAGGGTACCAGAGGTAGACCTCTTTGAAGCTGATGAAGACCTCGAGACCTCAATCAACCAAGATTATGGTTCTGACTGTTCGGTTGATAATGTGTTTTTGAGGGGTGGGGGGTGGGGAGAGAAGGGTAGGGCACTTGAAAGTATAATTCTTTTCAGTATTTACTTGACTTGTTTTAATTTTAACATAGTATTTTCATACTAACCAGCTATGTTACGGGTTCTTACCTACAACAGTTCAGGCCTTGCGCCCCTATCCATCAGTAAAACTACTATTTTACTTAGTCAGTTTTACAATTCAGATCCATCTATGCTCCAAATATTCATAGCCCCAGCCAAACTCAAGTTGAAGTAATACACTCACTTTTCGCGACAAAAGTAGGGTAACCTACTCGCTTGGAGCTAGATCTCATCTAGCTCAGCGACCAGGCATTATTCGTAAGTTGAACTCGTCAATTCAACAATTTAGCAGCTACATGCTGGTGGGAACGCCCGCCCGCATAGTGCCAGAAAGTCTTAAAATACTCAAGTACATAACCGCACACATTAAAAGTTGGACGCAAAAATGCCCCGTTACATACATGGGCTAAAATGTCCCATTGTGGGCGCAAACAACCGCCTATCACAGACACAATTCAGGTTGCCAAACACTGGCGCACACACAATGGACGTAATTTCCCGACCAGGCTTACTGATAAACGTTCTAGACATTAGAATATACAGAACGTCGAAAAGCCACCTAACTTTTAGGTGCATATACCCATGAAGGCACGACTTAGGAAAGACATTACTTAATAAATTATTTACGGAGGAAACTAAAATCGTCACAAATAAATTAATAAGTAATTCAAGTCAAAGGGCCTCAAAACGGGCCAAAACATATCATAATAATACCCACAAAGTGCGGGAAAATGTTCAGAACTTAGATGTAAAAAATCTTAGCATCAAAAGGGGGGATTTTTATTTCTCTCTTAGGGGACTCCCTTCGGCAACAACACTCCTCGAAGGTCTTGCTTCCACAGTTGTAGGTTCCCCAGCCAGCACTTCATCTACTCTTTCGCCACTAACCTCTTCAGAGCCTTCTTCAAGGCCGGATCCTATCTGAGCATCTGCTTATGCCACAAGCTCGGTCAACAAAGCAATCTCAGCAACCAGGTCCACACTAGTATCATCACGAACCCGAAGAAAGGTGGCAAGAGTGGCTGTGATGTTAGCACAATCCACCTCAGCTATGCAGCGCATTCAAGGCATTCATCTGCTCTTCCCTGTTATGAGCATCATTGCAAAGCTTATCACGAATCTTCTCCAGCGACACCAATTTTCTTTTTTATTATGTCATTCTCATCTTGAAAGAATGCGAAAAGACCTTAGCATCAGAGACACTCATTTAAGTAGCATTAATTCTCTCATCTACCAAAGACAACTTTTGTTGCAAAGCCTCCATTGCCACTTCCAGGCGAGAGACATTATTACGCTAAAGCTGCTTTGAGAGCTTGGCCTTTGTAAGGGAAGATTGAAGAGTTTCCACAACCTGTTTTCTCTTTCGGATCTCATTGCTCATTGCTTCGCCAAGGTTTTTACTTTTTAGACATTCCATTTAATAGCCTTTGCGCGTGTTCTGAAGCTCCCCTCTCAGTTGTTCAACTTCCTCCACGAAGGGCTGCAGGGTAGCAACCTGTCCTCGCAGGGCTTCGTTCTCCTCTTTCAGGCTCTCATCTGAGCCTTCTCGACGGAGTATCTCATGATAAACCATCAGCCTCTGGACGGATATTGGATTGGATATGTAGTAGAGGAGACCAAAGATTCAATTCACAAAATACTGAAAAACGAAAAATGAAAGTTTACCAAAAGAGAATACCCTGCAGCGAGCTCAAGCAGCTTCTAGCGGATATAACCAGCGAGATATCTTTGATCGTTAGGACCGATCAACTCAGCGATGTGGTGTGTCACAACCCTTGGGCTCTTGAACAGGTTAACTCTCGTGAAAATTGAGATAACAACCTCGCGGGCTCCATCCATGGGTTCAGCAACAATATCTGCATCTACGGCCACCTCCTTTCTAGGACGGCTCTTGAAAGAGTTGGTCATCTCGAGGGCTGGTGTTAATACGGTAGGCTTTTCATGTATACAAAAGATATTTACTTGTGGAGTGCATAGGGAACTTCACTAGCGAAAGATGAAGCAAAAGAATAACCTGATGACTGGGGCTCGAGGGGAAGTGATGGTAGCACCACTTCATCCTGCACACCAGCTTCCTCTCCGGCCTCAGGAGCTTCATCTATCAGATGTTTGTGCTTTTGCATAGACGGGCCAGATTCAACAGCAGCAGAAGAAGGAGTCACAACAGCTTCAGGCTCAGGCACTCGGGGGACTTCACCCTCGCCGTAAAAAATCATCAAGGTAAAAAACCAGCACGTTTTTAAACTTGGAAGGCTTCTTTCTCTTTAAAGAACGGGAGTTGTTCGCCCTCTCGATGATCTCCCTCCAGACGCTCGTACGTCGGGCAAGGGAGCAATGTGCGGGGCAGTAATCTTGATCTCTTTCAGTGGGGGCATCTTACGACGGGGGAACCCTGAGACAAAGAGGAAGTAATGAAGACAGTAGAAACCAGGAATCAAAAGAGAAATTCAAAAGAGGTTACTTACCATGGTTATTTGCCCGCCAACCGTTCGCATTAGCTAGGGCTGTGAATGTCATTGAAGCGGGAGGGTTTCTCGCCAAGATTGCAGTAACCCACATGGTTAACTCATCATGAGTAAATTGAATGGCTGTCACGGAACTCACTAAGGAGGATGAAAAGTTAGTTTAGAGAAGCAACAAACATAGAGTATACAACGATAAGCTTGCAGAAACTTGCATTTCATGTTGAAAACCTCTGGAAAGGGAAGAAAGGAAACTATGTCTGGTGTCCGCACTGCCACATATAGGTGGACCTATCTACGATCCTTGCAGTCTTCATTGTTTTGGACCGCACCTTTCTTCCGTCGTTTGATAAACATCTACATGCCCACCTTGTAAAGAAGGGGAGAGTAGAACGTAAGAAGATGCCAGAAGGAAAATTTCACTTTGGCATGGTTGGCTAGGTGATCTAACACATCCACCAAGCGCCAGACGGAAGGTCCTACTCGACCCAAGCATATATTATATTGGCGGCATAGTGAAAGCGTATGTGTGTACCATCGAGTAACCGATATAATGGGAGGAAATTCTTTCTTCAGCGGTTGGTACAATGATGTCTATAATTTTAGGCCACTTACAATCAAGCCTGATATGGGTTATGTCATCCCTCATAACTTCAGACAGGTAAAACTTAATATAAAGGTTTCTATTCTCACCTTCATGTTTGGGTGTCCGACCTTGCATTCGGCCATCACCTTCAAAATTAAAGGAAAGATAATCTTCGGCTCTGAAGTTTGCGCAAAGGAAAGAATTGTTGAAAAGGCTGGAAGAAGGTTTTTTTTTTTTTTAAGGAAAGCTTTTGGATAAATTTAGAGATAAATAAAAACCTCTATAATTACGACGTATTTATACACACCAAGAAGGAATCTTGGATGGAAAGCTGATTGTTCTCGATCACGTAGGATCATGATTATGCAGGATCATGATTATAGCAGTTTACCTAATGTGTATTCCAATAATTACGGGTTTGTGGCTGAGCAATGGAAGCATTGGGAAGATACGCATAAAAACCCCTCCAACCGCAGGGGCATACGTCATTGTTCTTGTGTATATGCATTCAATTAAAAGAGTGCGAACAGACAGGAGGCGAGTATCGAGTGCAGGCACATCTTTACGTTTTCTATCACACCTCTTTCACTTCCTGGCTGCTTGTATCAACACTCAGCAAGTTGGGGGGGGGGGGGACTAACAGTGTCATAAAAAATACGCCACCTACTATTACCGGAATATGAGTCCAGCTGGCGAGACTAGACTTATCTTACAAGTTACCAGGCACAGAGGATACACGCCTGTTCCTCGAGTCATGGCCATTCAGATGGTACGGGCGCAGGACGTAAGGCATACATCCTACTGCCTTAAGGTTTACAGTCTCCTAGTTAGGGTTTCATATATACTGTTATAATCTAAGCACCTCCTATGGACACTAGAAGGGGGGAGGTTGAATAGCGTCCTCCGATTTTCCCCGAAGAACCTGACTCTTAATCGCAAGAACCCTGTTCTTGTACTGTTTCCTCCACGAAAAAACATAAACACAAAGATAAACAGAAATCTAAAAGACATAGTGTTTTTACGTGGAAAACTGCTTGCTCAAGGGAGAAAAACCACGACCCACACTCTGGGATTTTGAAACCACTTCACTAACACAAAGAGCAAGTTTTAGATTACAAACTCTGAAACCAAGGGGCTACATTCTAGACCCTAATCACTCAACAAAGCTAAAATCTAGCTTTACAAAGCAATCACTCAAAGTTAACCTATTACAATGGCTTCTAACATAAGCAGATAGGTAATACAATCAAAGCATAAAAACAATGACAACTACAATAAAGAACCTAAACTGATTCACTGCTTGTACTCTTAGTTCTTCACTGATTGTCTTCAACAGTTACGTCACTTTAAGAGTTATTGAATTCGCCTCGTGTTTGCTCTCAACTCTCGTGGTGAATAACTGAGATCGGCTGCCTCAATTACTTACTTTTATATGGGCTCTGTAACCCTAGCAGTGTTTCACTACAAAACCTTGTAAATATGGCAAGTCAAGATTTCTGTGTGATACTCTCCTTGTTCAGCATTAAGTCTTGTTCACACTTTAATGAGACAGCTCCCAACACAATTTCTTTTAGCTGACTAGAATGTGCATAAGTCTACGCGCCACAACTCCTAGTTCTGCATGGATTTGCATTCCAAAAAATATTTTCGATCAATCGTACCCTTCTCATCAAGGACTAAGTTCTTCTCCAAGTCACCAAGTCCTTCATTTGTCATTCTTCAAAACATCCAACTCAAATTCTCCCTTTTTGATGATGACAAAGAAATGTTGCCTAAGAAAATGTACATACAAAGACCAAGACAAAAAACAAAAATAAGCTTGAAAGAATTTTAAAACAGATGAGTTAGGTCACAAACATCCCAACAACATTTCCTTCTTCCCCCTTTTGGCATTATCAAAAAGATTTGAAATCCTGCAAGAACAAGTTAGTACAGCCCAGACTACAGCACAAGGCAACAAGTCAACTAAGAACAGAATGAATAATCAAAGGGCCCAACCAGAACTAGTAATACCATAAAAGAAACCACAAAAATAGCAAAAGCAATTTAAAACCAATCATCCAGAACACACACACATGTAGCCCAAATTAGATACAGACCAAAAGATGAATTATCTTAAATATGCATCAAATGAAAGGCATAGTCCCCATCCTCATCACTATCCTCCTTATCATCAGTCATATGCTTTTCTTCAACCCCTGTTTGTTTCTGCTTTAGAGAATGTTTTTCAAAGTTCTCAAGCTGCTGCTTCAGTGCAGACCTTATAGCTACCTTCCTAGGGGCTGTAGAGACAGCGGGCTCCTTCACACTCTCACTACCAGTCTTCGAGTCCTCATCCTCACTTTAATCAATTACTCATCTCTGAGACACTACTCTTCCTCCTTTTACTAGCCTTCTCTTCTTTTCTTTCACAGCCCACTCACAAACACTACCTCTTCCTCCTCTTCTTCCTTCAGCAATTTTTCATCTTATTTCACTAAATTTTCTTTTAATATTTTTCTTTTGAATTTTCTCCACCTCCCCAGAACTTGCATCTTCTATCTTAGTCACATTTTCTTTCTTTTCCTCTAAATCAGTCCAATTCAGTTCTGCATCATCAATTGCATCAGGAACTGCGGAAGAACCAGATTCTTTCTCAGGTTCCTTGACAATTTCAGCAGAACTTGGTCCTCCACCAACTGGACCGCCCAAGATAACCTCTGCTGACACCTAATTTTTTCCCCCTGTTTCAATAGCCATTATACAGACAAAATTGCACGGATAACCACACAATTATCCTACACTCAATCCTATCTTGAGTCACTATCTCACTAACGCGCACCAATTAGGCTATTTTAAAAGTATTTGCACAAACGACCGCAATTTTACAAAACTTGCATATCTTGGCATAATTTTTTCACAATTATTTCTGTTTTCAACAAAGACACCTAATCATTTTAAAGCCTTGCCACCTACGCACCCATGTGGCTAAATCCTGGCCGTCCACGACACTAATTCAACGGCCCGGATTAACATTTCCTTTTTTAATTATACATCCGACCCCAAACCCTAAAAGACCCCTCATTTCCCCCCTTGGGTCTCAGCCGCCTCCTCTCTCAATTCTCTCTCTACAAAAATCTAAATCATCACTATTAATGGCAATTTTCGGCTATCTGCATCGGCATAATCTAAAGAAAATTATATATTCATATTCCTCTTCTCATCCGCTACAAAACCCATACGCTTTTGCTGATATTCGAACAAAGGTCAAATTGACCCCTCGTCGAAGGAAGTTTCTGTTGCCGGAAAATGTTTCGGTCATTTTTAAATGGAGCTTATGGCATCATCGTTGCTAAAGAAGGAAGAAACCCCCTTGCACAAACGCATTTGAGACGGGTCAAAATTGACCCGACTTCGATTTAGGAACGGTGACCTAAATTACTTTTTATCTTTTTATCCCCGAACCTACATGGTTGTTTGAGTCTAAAACATGCCTAATTTTTCTATGTACTAACATGCTTGAATGTTGAATTGACTAGTTAAAGTCCCTATTACCAATTAACTCTTAATTAGATCACTTATTCGTTATACATTGCTTTGAAATTCTTGCATGTTGAATATGATATACTTGTAATTGGTTTTCTGATCACTTCTATTAAGATGCAAGTTTTGAGCTTCTAGTAGTTTTGAATGATTTTTTCATACTCATAACATTGTATATAACTTCCTATTTTTGAAATATGTTGATCTTGATGACTGTACAATTTGTTTTGGATGGAAACCGAAATAGTGATGTAATCGGAATATGATTAGGCCTAATTTGAATTTGTAATTGACACTTAAAATGGAGAATGGTTCTGGTAATTAATATGATCTTTTTAACTTCTTTTCTGGTCGTTCCGCTCTGTCGATCGATGGTAGTATAAGAGATCTGTAACTCCCCGAAATTAGAAATGCCGATTCCAGTGTCTCCTAGGAGGCACCGTGCGTCGAGTATACACCCGGTCAGAATTTTTCAACCTATTTCTGAGCCTAAAATCAGTGTAGAACATTGATTTTGAACCTAGCCCTTTGTTAGGATTAAAGGGGAGGGAGTATAACTGACTATGATTTTGTTTTACCCTAACTTAGGGATCCTGATTGACCTATTTTTGGATGAGAACCTTAGTAAATCTTCCAAACTAACTTTATTTATGGAAAATATAATGGGAAATTAATTCCCCTGATTGACTGCATAATCCACCTTTTCCTTCTTTAAGTTGTACCAATTTTACGACCCTTTCACACTCGATTTTGAATTCAGAAGAGGCCTATACCAAGCTTATATAAACTGCACTTCAGCACACCTAGACAGACACGAAAATAGGCATTGAACAGAAGTATCACATATAGAAGCACACAAAGCACTTTAGAGGATACACATTTTCTCTCTCTGGTTCTCTTTTAAAAATCATTAGAAGACTCCTGTCATATTTATTTCTTGGTTCTTGTTTGTGCAAGCATTGATCGGTGGTTTGCCTTTTGCTACTTGTTTGGCACTGCTGCAAGGTATCTCCCTATCCCCGACTACCTATTATACTTGTTTATTCACCTGTGTCTGGTTGCCTGTAGTTTTCATTTCTTTTCTGTGTTAATCTCATCTGAACTGCTCATTAGTACTTCCTTTGATTCTGGTTGAGAATGAATTAGTTTGTGTGACCCATTGTGCTCACCTATCCCACTAACCTTCTGTGCACAGTCTGTTTGGATGGCTCTAAAGGCCATACCAATTCCATTTTTTAACTACAGGTACAAAGACTCTAAATGATCATGCTAATAGCATTATACAGTGCTCACTGGATACTTATATTCGAAGTGATAATCCTATCTTTAGACTTTCTTCTCTTCTGCATGTCTTCACCATTTAGAAACTGCCCTATTCATGTATATTTGTTAGGATTCCGTGCTTGTATTCTTTTAAAATAGGGACACAACTATGAGGCTGTGCAAATAAGCCACCCAGGGCACTTTCCTATCCCTTTCTCCTCCTATGTGCAACTGCATTCATGGCATTTTAGTGTTTAAAAGCATGATTCAACTTATAAAAGTTTAATGATTTTGAATGTTAATGTTATTCGGTGATTTTAATAACTAGCTGAGCTTATGGTCGACTAGAAACAATGCAGGGCAGATTTCATCCTTGAACTACTTCGAAAAGCATGATCTTTCAAAACAAGGGCTATATGTGTTAATACTACTTAATGCGTGGCTGTTTCTGTAACACTAAATCTGCCCTTCTTTACGTTTCTGATCTAGGCCCAAAACAGTTTTTGAATGTGGCCATTTTCGTGGTAAAACTATTTTCAAGTTACTTTAACCACTTATACACTAATCTAATAGTGTATAGGAGGGTATAAGCTTAAAAGGGGTCAATTATACAACTCTTATAAGTGTTTTCTCTACATATATCACTTTAAATGCTCATATATGTGCATGCTTCTGTGTATATTTATGTGTGATAGCCTCTATTTGCATCTATGTATTTTTTTCGAAACATGTTTTCAAAAACAGCATATCTATTTATACTTTCCAAAACTGAGTCCTAAAGCAAAAATAACCATTAAGGTTAGGGCTCGAAAATTAATGACGAGTCACACAGACCTTAAATGGCTAATATTTTATTTCAAAAATAACACCCATTTGGTTTTTGACAAAATTTAAAATTGTTTATAAAAGCTATCTATTTTTGCAAAACTACCTAGCCATGCAAAATTGATTTAAATGCTGAAATTGTGCAAATAGACTACTTTCTAACACCCTTTTGCAGATCTAACCACGCTTTCGATTAGGCATTTATATTAGAGGTCATAAACACAATTAGGCGTGGAATTAGGCCATATGTGAAATCCAATTGTATATATGCTATCTAGACTTGCCTAATTAGACTTAGTATATAGATTGATTGAGAATTTGACCTTCTCATTTAGTAATATATATATATATATATATATATATATATATATATGATAACATATGTTTGCACAGACATTCCAAAATATATAGACTCGGGCGGGAACCACCTTTCGTGAGACTTGGGAAAGTGCGAAACACCTTCTTCTCCGAGTCATTTGGACTTCTTACCAATTGAATCTCTGAAACTGGACCAGTTTAATAATGAACTTGACCTTTGACATTTAGGTGACCTAATACACCTTAGAAAACTATATTAAGTGGCGACTCCAACTCTTAACTCAAACGAGTTACCCAGTCAAATCCGAAACCTGACTCGCTCCGAGTTGAGTGTAAAATCGGGGTAATGACAGAATGAAGACTCCGCTGGGGATATTTCAAAGTCCTAACCATAACGAATCTTTATTTTGGGATTTTAATTGATTATCTTGTTATTCATATTATTATGATCTTACTAACTTGGTTTCTTTTTGCTTTCCTTTTTCCTTTTTTTCATTTACTTATTTATTTGTATGAACTTGGAATTTGATGTAATCTTGCATATTTCACTCATACTCCTCCACTCCTGGAAAATGATACTTTACACACACACGGGTTACGTGGATCCCACAGTCGCTTCACCACAAAAACCCTTTTAGGAGGGATATTTTAGAATATAGTTGGTCTGTGGTACAACCAATAATTTCAAATGGTCCCACCCCTTGGTCGTCCACCTTGGGGAACCATGTCTAGAATTATACCACTCTTTGGTAATGAGCATGCATCATACTGTAGGAAGGGCTCCCCGTGAGCCGACAAGTCTTCAACTTGTCTAAACTACTTGACAGGTTTTTAACCCGAAGGGACGTTTGGACATGCTTATGTGAATTTGAGAGAAAAGAAAAGAAAAGAAAAAAGGAGAGTGAAAAGAAAAGTTAGACAAGAATAAAAACGCATTTTAATTTGTCCAATTATTCTCAAAATGGGAGGGGGATTTTAATCCTTTACTTTTTTTCTTTCTCTTTATAGGTCACAATAAGTCAAAAGTTTCACCGTTTTGGAATGACTATGGGTGCACCTCCTTTTTTCACTAGTTGGTGGAATAATTTGTCATTGGGCGAGCAAACCGAAGTACGTCAACATTTGGGTCATTCGGTTTCCCTATTAGAAATGGAGCCATGTAGATAAATGATTGAAGCATCGGTGTCATTTCCAGATGAAGAACTAAATGTGTTTAGATTTGGGGATGTTGAATTAACACCTTTACTGGAAGAGATAGGAGGATTCATATCACACTCGGGGTTAGACAAACATCGTTGGCAAAGGGGTCGCATCCTAGCACCTAGTGTCCCCACAGCTGAGGAGTTTTGTAATTAATTAGGGATGGTGACAAGTGTGAACATATAATTTTTACAACAAAAGAAAATACCCTTTTCCTACTTTTACAACCGGTTTGGTTATTTTGGTGCATTCGACAACTGTAAGAAAGAGTTCAAATCCTACAATGATTGGAGGGGAGATAGACCACTTGCATTTACTATTTGTTTATTACGAGTAATGGTAGTCCCTGAAAGCTCGAGTCACAACATATGTTTGAGGCTTGTCATGGTTGCCGATGCAGTATTCAATGGAATTGATGGTTATCATTATACTATAGTTCCTATGATAGTGGCGGACATTTATCGGGCTTTAGGTTGTTGCAAGAAAGGAGCAAAATATTTCTAAGGTTGCAATCTACAACTACAAGCATGGTTTAAGGAACATTTGAGGAAAGCAAGACGCGTGCAAGCGTGGTCTAAGCCAGCTGGTTACAACTATTTGGTTGGAGAACGACACGAGGTTTTGAAATTCAAACAGCCAAGCAACATAGAGAAATGGGTAAAGTTGTTTGAAAACATAACGGAGGGTTCAATTCAGGCGATGTTCGCTTGGTTTCCTTCATCAGACTTCATCATTAACTCTGAGAAGGCACCCTTTCTGATACTTATAGGATTGAGAGGTCTCCAACCCTATCAACTATTGAAGGTGATGAGGCAAGCAGGGAGTAAGAAAATCATACCATTGATATCAGACACGAAGACCTATTAGTTTGATTACACTGAAGATGTCGTCCCAAGAGTTAAGAGTATTAGAAAATCCTTGGTAGGAAGACAAGTCATGGGAGAAGAATCACTAGCATCAGACAGATACAACGCTGGATGCGATTCAAACTACAAAAGCTGGTTATGCTCTAGCATAAAAGGAAATGCGGGTAGTAGGGCCAAGTAGGGGAAATGACATAAGAGATCGTGAGGTGGAAGCTCAAATCCGATACCGAGAATTCATGTTGAAAGCCGTTAAGATTGACAAAGGAAACAAAGAAGAGATTGAAATGTGGAAAAAATGCACGTTCGAGTTAGAGAAAAATATAGAAGTGTTGGAGACGAAGCTTGAACAATGGAATTCGAAGTGTGTAGAGGTGGAAATTTTACACTTAGTAGCAGCTAAGGGATACCTAACCAAAGCTATGGAAGAAGTCAAGGAGATTACACGAGAAGCAAAGAGAGCCAGGCCGGAGCAGGGGCGTGCTGCCTAATCAAAGTGTCATTTTCATTTCTTTTGTATTTTTATTTCTATAAGTCATCATGTACCAAATTTCAAAATCGATTTGGAAATTTATGAGAATAATTGGCAACCAAAATGCGCATTTATTTTCTTTGCATCATGACAAACTTAGGAAGGTTGTACGTCCTTGGCACGTAATAGTCCATTAGTAAGCCTACGTCCAAATGTTGAAAGGGATCTTAACCCGAAAAATGACAAATTGCATCTTTGCATGGATTCGAAGAAACGTTTGCACAAGATATTGATCGTTTGTTTAAACATGATCAAGACTATAAGAATGTTTTGGTCTTTACCTTTTCTTGTTTTTGTTTTCAGACTATGGCTGCAAGAGGTACACTTCAATTTGAGACTGTTTCCCGAGCTCCTCACTTGATCAGACTCTGGTGGGATGATCTGGCTGTTGTTAGCAAGGTTCATGTTCAAAAGGTGTTGGGAGAACTGGTGGCTCTTGAGGGCTACACTACCATGCTTGGTTTAGTCGAAGCTGCTACACAATTCTGGGACTATAAAAGGGCGGTATTTCATTTCAAAGGCTTAGAGTTGGTATCAATGTTGGAGGAATTTGGAGGACTAGCAGGGTTAGAGCCTGGACCCGAGACTATGATTTATCCTAGAGACGTGGACCCTAAGGAGTTCATTGAACTGTTGGGAGCTCCTTATGATCCATATGTCGAGGGAGTGCATGATGGAAAAGTCGCTTTGGAGTACTTGCATTCTAGATTTGGAGATCCAACGCTTAGGCATGATTGGACTGGGGCATGGAAAATTCAAGATTGCGAGTGGACAGAATCAAATGCTTTCATCGTTGCTTTTCTAGGAAGCATGGTTCTTCCCGAGAAGGAAGGAAAGATCGACACAAGGCTGGGAAGAGTGGTAGAGGGATTACGCAAAGGAGCTCACAAAGGTCAAGTGAGCTTGGTTCCAATGGTTTTGGGGGAAGTTTATAGGGCTCTAACAAAGTGTAGAAGAGGAGGAGACTTCTTCGAAGGGTGCAATCTTTTGCTACAAATGTGGTTGATAGAATATTTGCACAGTATCCCTATCAGCCCAGTAGCACCAAGACCGTCATAGAAAGGAGGGATTTGCTCACATAGCACCCGCATGGCTGGAACAGCAGTATGGGAGGACCCTGCGAATATGCAAGGGTTGTACACCAAGCTTGAAAAGTTGCAAGAGGTGCAATGGGTTATTGAGAACTGTGCTGGTTTCATCGTTTCCATACAAGGTCAATACATCAATTTCTTGACATTGATTGGATTCCGAGGAACTCACCACTATGTTCCTCTAAGAATCCTCTGACAAGTGGGAATGACATAACAAACTCCGCGGTTAACGGAAGGGAGAAGCTTCAACATTGACATAAAGGACATTGAGCATTTGATGGTTGGTACTATATTGACAATGTGGGAAAAGAGGCTTAATATGCAGTTTTGTCATGGTCGAGACAGTAGGGTGAACCCCGCGGCTACTCTAGCTTATCCTCAGTGGCTCAGTAAAGATAGGGAGAGGTTCCGGTCAAAGACTACACTGAAAAGAAAAACCAAAGCTCCGAGTGTCACTGAAAAATACAAGAAGCTGAAACACAAGTTTGACCAAAGTAAGAAAGAATTGAGGGTAACACAAGAGACGTATATGAGAAGGCAATACAAGGATAAAATCAAAGGGGATGAGCTTAAGTATTGGACAGCCAAAGTCATGGCGGCAAGGCAAGCTACTGGAATCTACAAGATTTTCTCAAGGGATGGGGAGAGTATTTTAAGTCAGTACCATTAGAAGAAAAGGAAGCAATGGGAATAGAAATATGTGAATTCTTCACAAAGGCTCTGGGTGACATGCAAGCTAGGAAGGATCTGATGGAGATGTTCGCCGCCCCTCCACCCATAAGCCTAGTTCACAAACCTAAGGAAGAAGCCGAAAGGAAGAAGGAGAAAAAAGATGCTGGAACTGATGCTTGATTCAAAACCTCATTGCTTGGCACATAATCTGGTCGTCTTAAGTCGAGTCATCTTTTTTTTCATCTTTTGTTTTCCGTTTAGTCGAGTCGTCATCTCAAAATTAGTGGTTTTAATAAAGCCAAGAAAATCAAATAAAATTTCGTTATTTTGGGTTTTAAGGCTTGTGTTGATTATGTTTATGCAAATGAAATGATGTGTTTGGTGCAAACATTACTTCGAATCTTCGATAGGCCTACCTCTGGCACAAAAGAGGTCCCTTGCATAATAGGACGCGATTTCATTAACGTATATTCACATATTTTTTTTGTTTTTACTGAGTGTCCCAAGTCCCTGAAGGTTTGGTTTGTGCATTCTGGCCGCACCGCAATACCGGTTGAGATCCAGAGGATCAGTCCCAACACCTCCCCTTTGCCTACAAGGACAACGACGAGACACAATATTATGGCTGAGTTTGAGAAAGTTGGAAATGGAACTCCTGAAAAACAAGGTGTGGTCGCCTATGAAGACTATGCTAAGTTAGAGAAGAGGTTGTTTGAGTTGGAAAATAGGGTTCCTCTTACCCGTGCTGATGAGATCATTGAACCAAACAAAACCGCCCACCCTCACGGCAAAGATCCACTATTCCCTGAGAAAGATATCCCTTACTCTACCTACATTGCACCACTAAAAGAACCACAAAATAACCAACCTCCCTTCACTGTTGAAACCAAAACCATTGCATCACCCACCAAAGATCATGATATGTAAACATGGACAAAGGAAGACTCAGACAACACTAAAGAGCAAGTCCAGTGGCTGGTAGAGAAGTTCAAGCAATTCCAAGGCACCAAAGGAACCAGAGGGTTAGCTTATGAGGACCTCTGCATGTATCATGATTTGAAGTTGCCCGAGGGTTACAAGACACCCAAGTTTAATATGTTCGACGGCAGTGGTGACCCGATGGCTCATTTGAGATCTTATTGTGACAAGTTGGTTGGGGTTGGGCGTGATGAAAATATCCACATGCAACTGTTCAATCGCAGCTTAGCCGGAGATGCGCTGGTATGGTATTCAAAGCAGCAGACAAAGAAGTGGACGAGCTGGGAGGCGATGGCTGGAGACTTGTAGATAGCTTCGGGCATAACACTGATGCCATGCCTGACTGTTTCTATTTGGAAAAGTTTAAGAAGAAGCCCACTGAGACATTCAAAGAGTTTGCAACTAGGTGGAGAGCTGAAGCCGCTAAAGTCCAACCTCCTATGGAGGACGCAGAGATAGTAGCAACCTTCATCCTCATACAAGAGGACGTCTACTTTGACAAGATGTTGAACATGCAAGACAAGAAGTTTGGGGATTTGATCAAGATTGGAGATATGGTTGAAGATGGATTGAAGACTGGTAAGATCGTTAGCTTGGCTGCACTACAAGCCACTAAAAAAGCCCTACAAACTGGTAACACCACTACCTTTAGAAAGAAGAATGATGATGTCTCCTTCGTGGCTGCATCACTCGATCATTCTCCTACCCATAACCACTACTACCAAACACCTCCTCCATCATACCCATACATTCCACCCACATCCACCTACCTAGTCTACAATACTCAACTGATGTTCCAAACTCACCGCTGCAAAGACCACCATACCCACAAATCCCTAACTACCGAAACACCAATGCCTATCCACCAAGGCCTAACACCAACAACAATCCAAGACCCAAAAGAAACTATACCCGATTAGCTGAATCCCGTACTCAGCTGTTCGAGAGACTCAAAGCAGCCGGCCATATACAACCCGTATCGTTCAAAATGCGTGATAGGATGACACCCTACTCTGACCAAACCAAAACCAGTGCCTATCATTCTGGAGGACCAGGTCATGATACTGAAAAGTGTTATGCCTTGCGAGATAAGATACAAGACTTGATCGATCAAAAGGTGATCCACCTAAAAACTCGAAAAGTGCACAACAACCTCCTGCCTAACCACGGAGACCACAGAGTGAATTTGATCGTAGATAAATAATGCAACTTGGAGGGGACCATTGTCAAAGCAAAGGGAGACACACCAACGCTTGTTTCTGTTGCCCAAGCCGCTACAGCACCAGAGCCTATTGAGGTAGAAATAGATCAAAAATTCTATGTTGACATAGTTCCCCTGTACAGTGACAAGGCGGTACCATGGGACTATAAAATGGAGAAGAAGGGCAAATCAACCGTTGAGACTGTTGCCGCACAAGGGATGACTAGGTGTGGGAGAATTTATACTCCCGAGCATCTTGTTCAAGGAAGATAGGGTATCAGCAAGGAAGAGTCCGAGGAATTGTGGAAGAAAGTGCAAGCGAAGGAATACTCCGTGGTTGAACACTTGGGCAAGATTCTAGCACAAATCTCCGTCTTAGCTTTACTCCTCAAATCGGAGAGCCACTGAAATGCCTTAATGAAAGTGTTAGATGAAGCACATGTTCCGGTAGATACCTCAGTTGACAACCTGGCTAGCATGGTCGGAGAACCAACAGAATCGCTTTTTATGAAGACGAGCTGCCACCTGAAGGGTTGAGCCACAACAAAGCTTTGCATGTCACTATCAAATGCAAAGGCTGGTTCGTAGGAAGAGTTTTGATTGACGGAGCTTCCGATTTGAATATATTCCCATTCATAACTCTGAAAAGAAATGGAATTGATCAAAGCAAGATAAGAGAAAGCGATATGAAGGTAAAAGCGTTTGATGGATCACAAAGAAGCACCATTGGGCAGATCGACTTAGCCATCATGGTTGGTCCCGTGGAGTTTACTGCTGAGTTTCATGTCATGGACATCTCCGCTTCTTACAACTTGCTGCTGGGGAGGCCTTGGATTCATATGGTTAGAGCAGTACCTTCTACATTGCACCAAACAGTGAAGTTCGAGTGGGACCACAAAGAGGTGGTAGTGTTCGGTGAAGGGAACAACTCCATTTACAAAGAACAAACCATACCGGCAATTGAAAGGAATGTTCCCGATGGGTAAAATTTCTATACTGTCGAGCTTGTGGGAGCAGTGCAAGGTACTCGAAGGGGACATCGCAAAAACTAAAATAAGAGGTTGAACTTCACAGACACGGTCAGAGGAGGTTATACTGCACATTTCGCTCCCAAATTGGTCAACACACCGCCTGGGATTGAAGAAAGGAAGAGAAGCTTTTATAGAGCTTATTGGGATGGCCGAGGCAAAGGCTATGAAGGAAGAAATTTAGTCTAGGAACCAGTCATATCTGATTGGGGTGTGCCCTCACGTGAATTTCGTGAGACCTTTCCGGCCAAGATAGAGAAGCGACCGATGTACCCACCTAATGCTCGTCCCAGTTGGAAGCGTATCTCTGAAGAAACAAAGGGGAAGCAAGTGTGGCTTCCTAAAACACTCGAACCTATGGAGGTAGTGATTGAAGAACCATATGAACTTCCATAACCTGCAAAATGGCCTGGAGACTGGGTTGTAGGGATCATGATAAAACAAGGCTATGAAACTGGTAAAAGTTTGGGCAAGAACCTGGATGGCATGACTGAGCCAATTCAAATTGTGATGAGGCCTGACAATGAGAAAGCTGACATAGGGTATATTGTGACCTATGAGAAGAGCATGGAAGAAGCATCACTGGACTTCAAATTCTACAAGAAAAGCACCAAGACTCTCCTACATATTTTGTCTCGTCTGGATACTTGGATGGCCGAAAGGGGGAGGTATCTGCAGTGCAAGGAGTTGAACCAAAGATAGCTGATGCTGAAGAAGACTTTCTGACCGGAGTGCAAAAGTTGTTCATATATATGATAAAGACTGTTGTGTGATTCTGGAGGAGCATATCGAACCTCCTGGGCTACAAAAGTTGAATTTGGCGCTACATTGAACAACTAGATCAGCAATCGGACCCGAGCTTATCGTGGACCTTGGTAGAGCTGGGGGATAGAGTTTATTTCATGTTTTCTAAAATAAAATCCGACTTTGAGTCATGGAATTTGCATTTTTTTTCTGTTTCATATGTCTCCCTACAAACTTTATTTTGCAAGGATTCATAAATAAAATATCGTACTATTTCCTTTAATTTCTGTTTTAATCTTTTAATCTTGTAATATTTTATTTTTCAGCATTCAAACTAATAACCCCATTGAGTGTACAACCGCAACGTGTAATGAAACAATAGAGCTTGAGGAACCTGAGTTTGATTTTGATGAGACCACATAAGAGGAAATTGAAAGATTTGAAAATAAGCCTAAGCCAAACCTAGAAGAAACTGTGGTGATAAATCTGGGAGATGAAGAAACTGTAAAAGAGACAAGGATTAGTGTACATCTCACCACCGAAGATAAAAAAGCAGTATACTGAGTTTCTCAGGGAATATGAGGATATATTCGCTTGGTCGTATGATGACATGACTGGCATAAGCACGGATATAATAGCTCACAAATTGCCCATCAATCCAGGCTTTCCGCCGGTCAAGCAAAAAGCCCGAACTCTCAAGTCATATACCTTGCTAAAGATCGGAGAAGAGGTAACCAAACAGCTCAATGCGGGAATTTTGAAAACGGTCAAATACCCAACTTGGTTAGCCAACATTTTCTTGGTGCCAAAGAAAGATGGGAAACTCAGAGTTTGTGTAGACTACAGAGATCTGAATTGAGCTAGCCCAAAAGATGACTTTCCTTTGCCAAATACACATCCTGATTGACAAATGTGCGAATCATGAACTACAGTCTTTCATGGATTGTTTTGCCGGTTACCATCAAGTGCTTATGGATGAAGAAGATGTCGAGAAGACAACATTGACTACATCTTGGGGAACCTATTGCTACAAGGTTATGCCATTTGGGTTGAAGAATGCTAGAGCAACTTACATGAAGGGAATGACAACCATGTTCCATGACCTGATGCACAAAGAAATTGAAGTCTACGTAGATGATGTGATCACCAAGTCAAAGACGAGCTCAGAGCACCTTGATAATTTGCACAAGTTTTTCATTTGCTTGCGCAAATACAATTTAAAGCTAAATCCAGCAAAGTGTGCTTTTGGTGTTCTAGTGGGGAAGCTTCTGGGTTTCATCGTCAGTAGATGGGGTATTGAGCTAGACCCGTCCAAGATCAAAGCTATCAGAGAATTTCCGCCGCCAAAGAGTAAGAAAAAAGTCATGAGCTTCCTTGGAAGGCTCAACTACATCAGCCGGTTCATAGCACAATCCACTGTCATCTGCGAGCCAATCATCAAGCTACTGAAGAAAGATGCAGCAATTTAGTGGACAGAGGACTGTCAAAAAGAATTTGATCGGATAAAGGAGTACTTGTCTTGCCCGCCCATACTGGTTCCACCCAAGCCTGGGCGACCTTTGATCTTGTACATGTTCGTGGTAGATTCAGCATTTGGTTGCGTATTAGGACAACATGACTCGACTGGAAGAAAGGAGCAAGCGATATACTACCTGAGTAAGAAATTCACTCCTTACAAAGCCAAGTACACTTTACTAGAACGCACGTGTTGTGCGGTGATTTGGATAGCACAAAAGCTGAGGCACTACTTGGCATCCTACTCAACATTGCTGTTATCAAGGATGGACCCTCTCAAGTATATCTTCCAAAAACCAATGCCTACTGGAAAGTTGGCTAAATGGAAAATGCTGCTCAGTGAATTCGACATCACTTTTGTAACCCAAAAGGCGGTAAAAGCTCAGGCCCTGGCTGATCACATGGCCGAAAATCCAGAAGGAGATGATTATGAACCTCTGCACGGCTATTTCCCTGATGAAGGAGTCATGTTCATAGGAGAGGATATCATAGAGGAGTATGATGGTTGGAAACTATTCTTTGATGGAGCAGTGAATTTCAAAGGAGTCGGTATCGGAGCAGTGTTAGTCTCGGAAACTGGTCAACACTATCCTGTCACAGCCAAACTGAAGTTTCCTTGCACCAATAACATGGCGGAGTATGAAGCTTGCATCTTGGGCTTAGAATGGCGGTAGACATGAACATACAAGAGCTGCTGGCGATTGGAGATTCTGACTTATTGATTCACCAAGTCCGAGGAGAGTGGACAGCAAAACACTCCAAGATATTGCTATACCTCGAGTGCATAAAAGAGCTAAAGAAAAGATTCACCAAGAAAGAGTTCTGTACTCAGGCTGCAAAATGAGTTCGCGGATGCTTTAGCCACCATATCATCCATGATCAAACATCCCGACAAGAACTACATCGACTCAATACATGTGATGGTGAGAAGGCAGCCAACATATTGCTCTCATGTGGAAGAAGAATCGGACAGACAGCCTTGGTTCTATGACATTAAAGGGTTTCTCAAAGACGGCAATTTACCCAAAGGATGCGACAAGTCTCCAAAAGAAGACATTGAAGTGGTTAGCAAATGGTTTCTTTTTTAACGGAGAAGTCCTATACAAAAGGACACCTGATCTGGGATTGCTGAGATGTGTGGACGCCAAAGAAGCTGCTAAATTGTTAGAAGAAATAAATTCTGGGATGTGTGGCGCCCACATGAATGGTTTCGTGCTTGCAAAAAAGATTTTGAGGGCCGGCAATTTCTGGATGATTCGAGTGCCTCCTAATGAATTGAATGTCATGGGATCGCCCTGGCCTTTTACTGCCTAGGGAATAGATGTCATAGGGCCCATCGAGCTAGCTGCTTCCAATGGACATCGTTTATATTGGTAGCCATCGATTATTTTACCAAATGGGTAGAAGCTGCATCGTACAAGTCAGTGACAAAGAAAATGGTGTCAAACTTTGTCTGTGATAAAACGATCTGTCGATTTGGCATTCCCGAATCCATCATCACTGAAAATATGTCCAATCTCATTAGTGACTTAATGAAAGCAACCTGTGAGGTCTTCAAGATCCAACACCACAATTCCACCGCATATATAACTCAAATAAATGGTGCGGTCGAGGCGGCTAACAAGAACATCAAGAAGATATTGCGCAAGATGACTGAAAATTCAAAGCAATGGCACGAGAACTTACCCTATGCTCTGTTAGGGTATCGCACCATAGTGAGGACGTCAACAAGGGCTACTCCTTACTTTCTGTTGTATGGCACCGAGGCAGTGATACCAGCAGAAGTCGAGATACCATCTCTGAGAATCATCTAAGAGACACAGTTGCAAGACGCCGAATGGATCAAAGTAAGAATGGAGCAATTGGCCCTAATCGACGGCAAGAGACTGAATGCAGTATGTCACGGGCAATCATATCAGAGGAGAATGGCAAAAGCATTTAACAAGAAAGTTCGAGAGAGATCCTTCGAACACTACAAGAAAAATCGCTATCGGCGACCAGAAATATGGTCCTTAAAGGTCTGAATCTGGTCCCTAAAAACTAAATAACGACCAGAAAAATTTGGTCGCGGTCATCCCTATAGCCTCCGTCGTTAAAGGCTAATAACAACGAGAGTCATTACTAGTCATTAAACCTTTTGGCGACCATACATCATGTGGTCGCTGAAATAGTTTTTGGGACGGCATTTCTGGTCCTTAAATAAGGTTTTTGATTTTAATATCTGGTCCTTAATTTTGTTAGCGGTTGACTGCATCTGGTCCCAAAAATTAGTTACGACCATTATTTCTAGTCATTAAAAAATTGAGTTTTTTTTAGAGCAAAGATTAAGGACCAGATTTGCTGGTCCCAAAGATATTAAATTCTGGTCCTAATGTCTTTGTCCAAACATACAGATTTTCAAAAATTAATTCTGTGACTTATATAAATCATATTAATTATACAAGTATTGATATTCGATTTGCAACTAGAAAACTTAGATAACAATAATATATATGAATAAATAACAAAAATATGGTCAACATTCAATTATAGCACTGTATATAGCAATAATATAGGTCACAATATTACTTACTTTCCTAGCAAAAAAATCCAATAAAACATCGATAAATTTTGATATTATAAAGTTTGTTCACTATAATCCTTGCAAAATGATCGCCAAAAAGTTGTGTGTTCACAATCTGCTTTTTTAAATTGTTGCGACCGCAATCTCCAAACCTGCAAAAAACACAAAAATAAAATCCTCTTCAGAAAAACTACATAGATAGCGAAACGGTGATGTCATAGATTACCACTTGTAAAGAAATTCTCTTAAGAGAAACTGCATATATACACAGCTACAAGATCAATTTTAATAACTTTTGCGCATATATCCACTTTGACAATGTCAAATCTCCACAAGTAATCAATTAAAAAGTATTTCAAATGATAATACACCAAATTATGAAAGAAATGGACTTTATTTCCTTCGCAACATGTTGAAACTTAGTGAGCAAACACTCATCTCCAAAAGGATGTACTACTGCATAATTTCTCTCTAAAGTTAGAATTAGCTGCTGCATAAGTTCTCTCAGAAGTTATAAATAGCTTCTGCATAAGTTTTCTGGATACAACAATACAACAAGCACGCAAAGTAATAACTTAGATACACAACCACCCAAAAGAATAGACCACACATCATAGGAATATATATGCATGACATGAAATGATCTACACTATTGCAAAAAGTTATCTCCTAAAGGATGTACTAATAAGTTTTTTTTTTTAAACTCATCTATGATGACTTTTTGAACAAATTAAACACTAAATACAACTTAGTTGTAGTAGCCAAAGATTGAGTGAATCAGGTGTATTAGACAATTTGAAGAGTGAACTAACTGCTGATGACGTTTTGAACAAATTAAACACTAAATACAATTTAGTTATAGTAGCCAAAGATTGAGTGAATCAGGTGTATTAGATAATTTGAAGAGTGAACTAAGTGCATGTATTGTGTCTTTCCGAAAATTAACATGCGAAAGAGCGCAAAAAAAGCAATCACTAGTACTCCCGTTCATACAAACACACAAACACACATTAGGCACTTTCATAGAAGTTAGTTGATGCTAAATTTTGCTATTTACTTATTAAAATGCAACCACATTCCCCAGCCTACTGGGATTTGTATGCATGGTAGAAAAAAGACCCAAGGAGCATGGCTATGATAGCTTTACGTTCTCTGTAAAGTTCTCTCCTTTTGGATGTAATTACATCAGCATGTTGCGGACATACATCAATAATTCTCCTATGGTACCAATCATAGTAGAACAGAAATTAAAATAGTTGCCCTTTTGTTATCGTGGAACTAAGTTGGTTACTCCAGTTTACACTCAAGCGCCAACAAAATAAAATGATGATCCAGGTAAGCTGTTACTAACCTGATATGTTCATCTACTAGATAATCATTCTCCTGAAATAGGTGATTTCAAAGGCTGCATGTTGGATTGCTGAGATAAGAAGAATTCTTTAAGTTCTTTCACTTCTTTCATCTCATCTTGTAGAGTCGACAAGCTATCCCTCAAAGATTGATTTTCCTCTCGAGTTGAGCATAGCTGGGACAATAATTCGGACCTTGAGGATGTGCCACCTTTCAAGTCTTTCGCCTTTACTCCATCCCCAAAACCAACCACATGGCTACGAGATTGAGGTCCAAAGCATTTTTCTATAATCTCTATGGTAGGAAGAGACGGTTCGGACTGTACCAATTCTTTAATTTGAGCCTACAAATATATAGTGATTTCAATCAAAACCATAACTAAAAGTAAATTGTATCTTAATTGACCAGATGCACATATTTTTCAATTGTTTCAGTGTCAACAAGCATTTCATTCTTCTTGCGAGTCTTAAAGAAGATGGTAGTCAAATCTGGTGGTTGCCATCTTTTTCGCCCTTTACTTTAAAGTAAACATGTCAAATAAAGTATCTTCAATATTAAGAAGCAAAAATAATTGATATTTTATGGTAACACCTTTTGATAAATAATCTATCTGATTAGTTTGATGCCAATATGATGGGGCATCTTCAACTTAGCTCTATTTTTCGCGTTCCTGGTGCTTCTCGCCTATAGTTGTGTAATATAATTAAATTTAAACGTCATCAATAAATTCTCAATTAAATAACGGTATTTTTGACATAAAAAAGTGCACATATAGATATTATTTCAAATCTTAAACCTTTTTGTACTCCAATGTTCCTTTACCAACCACTCCCATTGTTTCTTGTCCACCCCATTTGGCATATTCCTAAGAGCATCTTGGATAGGCTTACGCCTAACATACTTTGCATGCAATTTTCCTCTCCATCTATTCCATAAATCTTTCATCCATGTGAATATATCCTCGCGATGAATATCCATTTCATCACTCTCAAACTTATCCTACAATAACCCAAATATAGGATGAAGGGATCTGTTAACATTCAGTAAATGCAGATATTTTCTACGAGGAAAATATATCAACATCCAAGAGCGGTACAATAAGAGAAGTAGGAAAGCAAAGGTTGTGACTTAAACATCGGACAATAGCGAACAGTCTGGACATTAAATAACTTAAATGCAGGAGTATTAATTTAGACGCAATCCCAGTCATGTATTCTGGTATTTCATCCAAAGTAAGAAGTTCAAGCTAAGAAACTACAGAATTTTTTCGAGATGCAAAGTGTTCCTTTAGAAGTTATTTTTTTAGGGAAATAGAAATCCATAGGTTAAATCCAGCACAGTAGTAGTCGCTTGAAATTCTCGAATTCTCTAGTCATCAAGAATTTTCTTCTTTTTACTTTGTCACAAGTAACTCGACAAATACACCAATCATACACACTAGTTAAAGAGCAAAAAGTAAATTCCCGTTTCTTTCAAAGATATAACTTGTCATGATTTTTCTCAAGTAGAAATTGACTTTTTCTATATTTTTCTCTATATGTATAATTCATTGTATAGTCTATAAGAAAATAAAAAAATGAAGAAGATTCACAGAGGAACGACAGATATATCGAAAATATATTCTACACGAAAGGAAGTTTAGCAGCCAACAGACATGAACTTAAGTTCCCAATTGACAGAACATAGATACTTCAGGTGTCCCAAGCTAAGAGCTGCAGGGTGGAGCTACATTACCAAACAAAGTTGTCTACTCTATTAGATGCCCAAAATTTGACCTCTCTCTTTCATGTATTCTTCATGGTGTAACAAGGAAAAGAAAAGAAAAGAATTTAAAACAATAATATTCTTTTGAATCTTAAATTGAGATATCAGCACCATTTTGTGATCATACAAAAGGTAAAAGATAAACCTCTTTAGGTGTTACCTCATCAGCTGCCCACATGTGATTCAGTTTTTTTTCACTAATATCATGCCATGACGATACTCCCAAAGGACACATATTACGATCACAGACTATTTTCCCCAAGTGCCTTGAGAACGCTTTGTCAATATTTCCAACTGTTTGATTTTGGTAAAATATTACTTTCAGCTTCTCTCCCACTTCAAGCGATGTAACTTCTTACACTTGTTCTTTCCTCGAACTCTTTTTACCTTTTTAGTAGTACATGAACCTACATTTGCATATATTAGAAATGCCTGGGAATATCATACAAATAAACAAATAAATAATTTTATACAAAACTAACTTCACACTTAAATTAAGATTACCAAATATTTTAGCATAACAAATTTAGTTTTGCAAATTAATAACACACTTATTTAAAATCATACCAGTTTCAACTTTTTGGTTGTGTTGCGAAACTTGATCAGTAGATGGAGACAATGAAGTTTCAAATTCTTGCATACGCTCTTTCTCAAGAACGAAAGGTTTTTTATTTGTTGATTGTATGCTAGGACCAACAGATATTGTAGTAGAATCTGTTCTTGCATTGTTAGAAGGTGTTGTAGAGCTTAGCCCTCGCCCTTGTCCCTTTCCCATAGCACTTGGTGCAAGAAAATTATATTACTTAAACTCTAGAATTAAAATCTAAAGCTCACAATCATATTTGAAAAAGTATACTTGTATTAGTTGATTGGATGTATTGCATAAGTTTTTCTGTAGGAAGAGGAAATGTAATTTCAGCTTGCATTTGTTCTTCCTCAAGAGTCAAGGGATTTTTACTCATCTACATTCCTTGACCTGCAAATTTGAACCCACTGCCCTTGTCCCACTCCTGTAGCTCCTTATGCAAAAAAAATGAAACGACCTCGGTCAGTCGTTTCAGAAGTTAGGACTCTGATTGGCGTGCCGATAATTTTAAAATATTCGTAATGTCCATTAGGACCTGTCTGTAAAATTTGAGCTAAATCAGAACTCGTTTGGTAGGCATCGGAAGAAGGTTTCAGTTTTTATTGGCGATAAATATTAAAAAGAGATTTTCGAGCTCGGTTTTTGCCGAATGAGCTCCGATTCGAAATCCGAAAGCGCCGTTGGGTTCGTATGATTATTTATGACTTTTGTGAACTTTCGAAAGTGAATTTCGATGTTGTTCGGCTAGTTTCCGCTAAAATGCCGAAAGTTAAATAATTTGACTTCTTTTCGTTTAAATTCGCATCTTGAGTTTCGGGAGTCCAATTTGAGATCCTCCTTCGCGAGTATGTTACATATATTTTGTATAACTTGTATGCAAAAATTGAAATTATTTCGAATATCATAGGGTACCGTTTTAATTTTCGTCACGAAAAGAAAAGAAAATAAATAAAAGAAAAAAAAAAGACAAATAAAAAAAGAAGCAAAAAGAAAGAAATGATAAGAACTAGTAAATGTCGGTCATTAGCAGATACCATCAACAAAAATAGAAACAAAAGAACGAAACGAGAACAGAGAAGAGAAAAGCGCAGTGAGGGAAAAAAATGCCAGAAAATGAAAAAAGGGGCCGGAGAAAAGTAGTATTTTCACCCCAAAACATCCAGGTAATGATGTTAACTCATTATCTTAGTTTATTACGTGTGTTTGAATATATTTTTACGGTAAAAATTTGGATATTAGACATCGTTTTAATAAGTTCAATTAATAGTTTAAAGGGTCAAATGGACCCCGATAATGAAATTGATTATATATTCGTACTCAGTGAGTTATGGGCAACATATAAATGTAATTTATTTAGGGTTTGGTTATATGACCATAAACCCTGTACATAGGCCTGGCCTGCGTATTGCGTATGCGAATAGGGTATCAGGTTCCTACCTGGATTGCCCTACGATGTGAGGGATGAAGCCTTTAGCCTAATATGATATATTTTTCTGCTTATTGATCGCAGTGGGATCATTTGGCAATGCATTCAAAAATAACGCGGTTGTTGGTCGCAATGCTAACTTTTGAGAGAGGTAAGTGTTTATATCCATTTCTTTGGAGGCACCTGGCCTCGTGGATTTTCTACCACGTATTCCTTACGTGTGTAGCTGCCGATAGGCGTACTCATTACGCCTTAGCTTTGGATTTATATTATATATTATATGTTATGTCCTATTGTTGGTATTGTATTGAGGATTTGAGCATTGTACCCTGGCTGCGAGTTGGCATCTACTTCCCGGTTGTCGATGAGAGTCCCGCGCCGGTGAAGGGTTATTGCATCACATTGCATTCATATGCATTACATTGCATATCATATTGAGGGCAGGAGTATTCCGCCCCAGGAGCAGGAGTATTCCGCTCCATTGTATCACATTGAGGGTAGGAGGATTCCGCCCCAAGAGCAGGAGTATTCCGCTCTTATGTCAGATATTGAGTGCAGGAGTATTCCGCCTCAGCTTTACATTATATCGGGTGCAGGAGTATTCCGCCCCAGGAGAGTGCAGGAGTATTCCGCCTCTGGTTTATATTATATCGGGTGCAGGAGTATTCCGCCCCAGGAGCAGGAGTATTCCGCTCCAGTTGGTTATCAGATTGGATTCCCCTCGAATGCAGGAGTATTCCGCTTCGGGATGGGATTACGGGCACATGTGACCCTTCGCATCATATTTCATCTCATTTCATCTCACTTCATTTTATTTCATACCATTGTGTAAACTTGTGGTACATAACTATTGTCCTGCTTATATGTGCATTTCTTATTTGTTGTTATGTTTCTGGCACGCATCCTTGGTTGAGTTTATAAGTTTCTTACGTGTTTTCGGTTGTTATCTGGCTCTACCTTTTTATAATTTAAATAAAAGAAATTTGGTTTATCTGTTTCTTCTCCCTGGCTAGCTATCCTATTCTTTGAGGTGGCTAGTCTGCCCCACTTATTGAGTCCTTTTGACTCACCCTTGTTTGTTGTTTGTTTCTTGCCTATCTATTTCGTTTCGGCAGGTTCGCTCCAGGATTGAGTTCGCCGCGTTGTTCAGGAGCGAAGACGACTTCAGCTGTCAGGGTGAGCTAGATTTATTCCGGATGGCCACCAGTTTATTGTTCATTATTTCAGTTGCATTTTGCTCCCTTCAGGAGGTATCTGTCTTCTTTTGTACTCTTAGATGTCTGGTCTGGATAGCCCTAAACCTTGCATGTTGGGTAGTCAGCTGTAATTTCTTTTGTACAGCTTAGAGGTATCAGTATGTCTGTGTTTTTATTTTAACTCTTGTCCTTATTTGTAAATTGTTATATTTATTTTCCTGATTTAATTGGTAAGGGTTCGCCCGACCGGTCTAGGGGAGGATGTCGGGTGCCCGCACGGCCTAACCGGATTCCGGGTCGTGTCAAAAAATTGTATTAATAAAAACTTCAGAATTGAAAGTCAATTATGCATATTACAGACATAATATAATTGAGTAAAAGCTTGAGAAACCATACTGGTTTCAAATGTTTGGTTGTATTTCATAACTTAATCAGTAGATGGAGGCACTAGGATATCAGTTTGTATCCGTTTCTCAAAAATCAAGGGATTTGTATTTGTTGTTCTCATTCCTTGACCACCAGATATAACAGAATCTGATCCCCTGTTGGAAGGTGTTTTCATACTTTGACTAGTATAACGAGAACTATTACTTAAAGATATGAGCCTCGTCCCTTCCCTATAGAACCTGGTACAACGAATGCATATTTGGTAGTAGCCTTCACAGTTGATCCCACCTCATTTCCAGTGTTTAATGGTTTCATGTTAAACCTGCAAAGACATGAAATTCATTATGAAGACAGTGAAGAAATTCAAAGTAAAATCATGTAATCAGAATGTATGAAAATGATATACTAATCTAGTTTTAAGAAATTAAATAAATTGAAAACCGCAATCACACTTCTACAGCACAAATAACTCTAAACCAATTTACATTGAAATAGGTAAAGATCACATAGTGATAAACTTTGAATGCGGGATGGCACTCAATCATCAATTTTACTACGATATATAATATTGCATTCGGCTTATATGGAAGCAAACTCTAATATTGCTGAAATTTAGTCTGAAGATGGATTAATCAAGCACGATTTGCTTTTGATTTCAGGAAGGCAAAAACAGAAAAGCTCAATAATAGTCTATAGATACCGCTGGACAGGCTGTAGGATTTGTTTTATTACTAACTTAACTTGAAGTATAGGCATATTGGTTCTTCATAATTCTTTTGATCCCCTGCTAATAGTACATTCAATAAATTGAATGTATGATGTTGTTGTATTTGCACCATCACTTTAGACTTGGCGCCTCCATCAACAACGAAAATATCAAAGCTATGAAGCGCTAAACCAATCGAACAGATTTTACACCCTATTGATTTCTCAAATCGACTTACATCGATACAGTGTCAGTGTCGTGAAGTATCTAAATATAAGCCAACTATTCAGAAAAAGAAAATCTCACAACAGCTTTTGACATAATATTTCAATTCATACATTAAGATAAGAAGGAAGAATCAAGAATACATAAAAAACAAAATTCTATTTTTGAAACTTAAGAACTCATAGCAGTGGCGAGATACGAGAGGAGACTAAGAATCTAGAAAAGAAGACAGAGAGAGCTCAAAAAATTTATTTACCTTAAGAAAGATAACGTCGTTCCCAGACCAATTTGAAAGTCAACTCCAAGTTATTTTTCTAAAACACAACACACAAATCAGTGAGAAAGAGATGAAAGGATAGAAGAAGACAAAGAGAGCTAAAAAGAATTACCTTAATAGAGAGAGTAATCGATTCCAAAAATTAGAGAAATTCAGTGTTTACAATAGATAGAGAAAGTGTGTTGTGGCATAGGGTTTTAGTAGGAATTGAAAGTAAAAGGATTTTTCTTTTTGACGTTTAGCGGGAGTTCAAAAGAGAGGGCTTTTTGTTTTTTAGAAATTGAGTTTAAAATTTTCCTTTTTCTATTAGTTTGGTGCCTAGATATGTATATGTCTCGCGGCTCAATTGATGTTAAGGACCAGATACTTTATTTTTTATGGACAAGATCTAATCTCGTCCTTAAAAATAACACATAAAATCGGTAATTATGGACCAGACATAAAACTGGTCTTTATAGTACCACTTTTAAGGACCAGATTTCGTAACAGTCCCTACATATTCGTCCCTATTGTGCAGTTTTCTTGTAGTGGAACCCGGACAATTAGTACTGAAGAAGATATTCCCCAATCAAGAGGAAACAAAGGGCAAATTTGCACCAAATTGGCCAGGGCCGTACATGGTTCACCGAGTTCTGAATGGAGGAGCACTGATACTAGCAGAAATGGATGGAGAAGTTTGGCCGAAACCAATCAACTCAGACGCCGTCAAAAGATACTATATATAAGAGTTTGCATTAGTAAGTGATCTTATTGTTCTACAAATACATTCATGTAATCTGGAACTATGTCACGACCTGATTCCAAGTGGGATACGTAGGCAACCTACCCAAGGTTCGGTCGCATAAATACAAAAAAAATTATTTTCCCATAAAGCAAACACTGGGTAGAATTTTTGAGGAACTCTAAAAAATGCCTAAAGGACATACATAGTTGACACTGGGGCTGAAATTTTAGAAACCCTCTCAAAAGTTTCAAATACAAATTAGGGCAGAATTTTGAGGTCGCCCTCAAAATCCATTTAATGGAGTTCGGAGCAGCATGAAAAGCAACAACTATGACTTTACACAACGCGACTCGTGACTCAATGGGATAAAATATTTCATTTCTTTCTCATAAAAGTTTTCCAAAAATACTTGCATTATTTACTACTTTATGCATATCCCTATCAGCTTGGCCAAGGCCCCAGCACTCATGGGAAGCAAGCGCGAAGCAAGCCAAGAACGCACAAACCAAACTACCCCGCACAACTCACCAATCTTTCTTTGGATGCAGACACAAAAATACCCAATCCGGCAACACATGACAAACATGTTTCGACAAAAGGTTGTCCAATTCCTCTTACTGCGTTTAAATTAGCTGAGGGTACAAAGCCCGAAGCGTCGACTGAGGGTACACAACCCGATGTCGATTTGACATTTTAAATTAGCTGAGGATACACAGCCCGAGGCGTCGACTAAGTGTACACAGCCCGAATATCGATTTGTCATTTTAAATTACCTGAGGATACACAGTCTGAGGTGTCCACTGAGGGTACACAGCCCGATGTCGATTTGTCATTTTAAATTAGTTGGGGGTACACAGCCCGAGGCGTCGACTGAGGGTACACAGCCCGATGACGATTTGTCATTTTAAATTAGCTAGGCGTACACAGCACAAGGCGTCGATTGAGGGTACACAGCCCGATGTCGATTTGTCATTTTAAATTAGCTGAGGGTACACAGCCCGAGGCTTCGACTGAGGGTACACAGCCCGATGTCGATTTGTCATTTTAAATTAGCTGAGGGTACACAGCTCGAGGCATCGACTGAGGGTACACAGCCTGATGTCATGAAAAAATTAGTCGTTCTGTCAACGTCTTTGCCCGAAGACTCTTTCATCATCCACTGGCAAAGAGGGGCAGCCGTTGATACCTAATTTTGTCCCTTCTGTTTCAATAACCATTATTCAGAGAAAATTGCACGGATTACCACACAATTACCCTATACTCACTCCTATCCTGAGTCACTATCTCACGTACGCGCACCAATTAGGCTATTTTAAAAGCATTTGCACAAACGATCGCAATTTTACAAAACTTGTATATCTTGGCATAATTTTTTCACAATTATTTATGTTTTCAACAAAAGACACCTAAATCTTTTTAAAGCCTAAAATAATGGATTTTCTTAATTATTTAGCTCTAATAATTTCTTCTCTTGTTTCTATAATTTTTATAATCATCTTATATAATTTTTCCGCGCATTTATACATATTTTATACGATTTTATACACCACTTATACACTATATACATATACACACACACACACACACACACACACACACACACATTACACCCCCACACATATACACATCAGCTCTTGCTACGCACCCCCGTGGCCAAATCCTGGCCGTCCACGACACTAATCCAACGACCAGAATTAACATTTCCTTCTTTAACTATACATCCGACCCAAACCCTAAAAGACCCCTCATTTCCCCCTTGGGTCTCAGCCGCCTCCTCTCTCTATTCTCTCTCTACGAAAACCTAAATCACCACTGTTAATGTCCGGCCATTTGAAAAAGAAAATTATATATTTGTATTCCTCTTCTTATCCGCTACAAAACCCATACGCTTTTGCTGATATTCGAACAAAGGTCAAATTGACCCCCCGTCGAAGGAAGTTTATGTCGCTGGAAAATGTTTTGGTCATGTTTAAATGGAGCTTATGGTATCATCGTTGCTAAAGAAGGAAGAAACCCCCTCGCACGAATGCGTTTGAGACAGGTCAAAATTTACGCGACTTCGATTTAGGAATGGTAACCCTAATTCATTTTTATCTTTTTGTCCCTGAACCTACATGGTTGTTTGAGTCTAAAACATGCCTAATTTGTTTTATGTACTAACATTCTTGTATGTTGAATTGACTAGTTAAAGTCCCTATTGCCAATTAACTCTTAATTAGTTCACTGATTCGTTATACGTTGCTTTGAAATTCTTGCATGTTGAATGTGATATGCTTGTAATTGGTTTTCAGATCACTTCTATTAAGATGCATGTTTGGAGCTTCTAGCAGTTTCGAATTGATTTGTTCATGCTCATTACATTGTATATAACTTCCTATTTTTGAAATATGTTGATCTTGATGACCGTACAATTTGTTTTGGATGGAAACCGAAATAGTGATGTAATGGGAACATGATTAGGCCTAATTTGAATTTACAATTGGCACTTAAAAGAGGGAATTGGTTATGGTAATTGATATGATCTTTTCAGAATTTGTCAACCTATTTTCGAGCCTAAAATCAGTGTAGAACATTGATTTTGAACCTAGCCTTTTGTTAGGATTAAAAAGGAGGGAGTATAACTGACTTTGATTTTGTTTTACCCTAACTTAGGGACCCTGATTGACATAGTTTTGGATCAGAACCTTAGTAAATCTCCAAACTGGCTTTATTTATGGAAAATATAATGAGAAATTTATTCCCCTAATTGACTGCATAATCCACCCTTTCCTTCTTTAAGTTGTACCAATTTTATGACCCTTTCACATTCGATTTCGAATTCAGAAGAGGCTTATACCAAGCCTATATAAACTGCACTTCAGCACACCTAGACACACACGAAAATAGGCACTGAACAGAAGTCTCACATATAGAAGCACACAGAGCACTTCTGAGGGATACATGTCTTCTCTCTCTGGTTCTCTTTTAAAAATCATTAGAAGACTTCTGCCCTACTTGCTTCTTGGTTCTGTTTGTGCAAGCATTGATCAGTGGTTTGCCTTTTGCTACTATTTGAAACTACTGCAAGGTATCTCCCAATCCCTGACTACCTATTATACTTGTTTATTCATCTGTGTCTGGTTGCTTGTGGTTTTCATCTCTTTTTCTGCGTTAATCTCATCTGAACGGCTCATTAGTTCTTTCTTTGACTCTGGTTAAGAATGAATGAGTTTGTGTGACCCATTATGCTCACCTATCCCACTAACCTTCTGTGTACAGTCTTTTTGGATGGCTCTAAATGCCATACCAATTCCATTTTTTAACTACAGGTACAAAGAAGCAAAATGATCATGCTAATAGCGATATACAGTGCTCACTGGATACTTATATTTGAAGTGATAATCCTATCTTTAGGCCTTCTTCTCTTCTGCATGCCTTCACCATTTTGAAACTGCCCTATTTATGTATATTTGTTAGGATTCCCTGCTTGTATTCTTTTAAAACAGGGACACAGCTTCATAGCTGTGTTAATAAGCCACCCAGGAGTACTTTCCTATCCCTTTCTCCTCCTATGTGCAACTGCATTCATGGCATTTTAGTGTTTAAAAGCATGATTCAACTTATAAAAGTTTAATGATTTTGAATGTTAATGTTATCCGGTGATTTTAATAACTAGCTAAGCATATGGTCGACTAGAAACAATGCAGGACAGATTTCATCCTTGAACTACTTCAAAAAGCATGATCTTTCAAAACAAGGGCTATATGTGCTAATACTACTTAATGCGTGACTGTTTCTGTAAAACTAAATCTGCCCTTCTTTACGTTTCTGATCTAGGCCCAAAACAGTTTTTGAATATGGCCATTTGCGTGTTAAAACTATTTTCAAGTTACTTTAATCTCTTATACACTAATCTAATAGTGTATATGAGGGTATAAGCTTAAAAGGGGTCAATTATACAACTCTTATAAGTGTGTTCTCAACATATCACTTTAAACACTCATATATGTGCATTCTTCTATGTATATTTATGTGCGATAACCCTATTTGCATCTGTGTGTCTTTTTTGAAATCTATTTTCAAAACAGCCTATCTACTTATACTTAGCAAAACTGACCCCTAAATTAAAAATAGCCATTATGGTTAGGGCTCGAAAATTAATGATGAGTCATTCCGGCCCTAAATGGCTAACATTTTATTTCAAAAATAACATCCATTTGGTTTTTGACAAAATCTGAAATTATTTGTGAAAGCTGTCTATTTTTGCAAAACTGCCTAGCCATGCAAAATTGATTTAAATGCTGAAATTGTGCAAATAGACCACTTCCTAACACCCTTTTGTAGATCTAACCACCCTATTTGCATCTGTGTGTCTTTTTTGAAATCTATTTTCAAAACAGCCTATCTACTTATACTTAGCAAAACTGACCCCTAAATTAAAAATAGCCATTATGGTTAGGGCTCGAAAATTAATGATGAGTCATTCCGGCCCTAAATGGCTAACATTTTATTTCAAAAATAACATCCATTTGGTTTTTGACAAAATCTGAAATTATTTGTGAAAGCTGTCTATTTTTGCAAAACTGCCTAGCCATGCAAAATTGATTTAAATGCTGAAATTGTGCAAATAGACCACTTCCTAACACCCTTTTGTAGATCTAACCACGCTTTCGATTAGGCATTTATATTAGAGGCCATAAACGCGATTAGGCGCGAAATTAGGCCATATGTGAAATCCAATTGTGTATATGCTATCTAGACTCGCCTAATTACACTTAGTATATAGATTGATTGAGAATTTTACCTTCTAAGTTAGTAATATATATATATATGATAACATATGTTTGCATAGACATTCCAAAATATATAGACTCGGGCGGGAACCACCTTTCGTGGGACTTGCGGAAATGCTTAACACCTTCTTCTCCGAGTCATTTGGACTTCTTACCCATTAAATCTCTAAAACTGGACCAGTTTAATAATGAACTTGACCTTAGACATTTAGGTGACCTAATACACCTTAGAAAACTATATTAGGTGGCGACTCCAACTCTTAAGGGAACAGCCTCTAAACTAGGTTCATCGACTGGGTCCTTTTGAGACTCAACTGATTCCTTCTCTCTCAGTTTTTCCAACATGTTTTCACAGCATCTACCTCATCAATTCCTTCAATTACACTAGAAACATGAGTTCTAGGTCTAGATTCAATAGTTTCTCCCACAACATTCACCTCTTGCACCTCCACATTTTCCCCCCTATCAGTTGCACTACCAGACTCCACCATTTTTACAATTTCATCCATACCAGTTACTAGAATTTCAGTACTAAGCTTCTCAGGGCTAAATATGAGGTCTAAAGCAGTAGGACTAGTCTGGGTTGAGTCAGGCCTTACCTCAACTGATTGCATGTCAGAAACCACAGGTGCAGTCACGGAGTAGAGGGTTTTGATGTTGTCTTCCTGGAAATCATTTTTCCAACCTACTTATGAATCTTCGATCATGCCCTGGCGATTCTTTCAGCCAAGGTAGTGGGTGGAGGTTTGAGAGAGGGTTTCTTGGAGGTTTGGGTCGCTGATATTTTTATCGGTGAAGCGGAAGAGGACTGTGCTTGAGACATTTTAGTGAATTCTTGTAAAGGTTTTTAGCGAAGATGATTTCCTTGTTTTGGATGGTTTGCAAAAGAGATAGATTGAGAAGGAGGGTTGTCTTGCTTTGGATGAATTATGAGAGAAAGACAGTCAAGAAGGAGAAGTTATGGTAATCTAAAAAGTAGGGAATAATGATGACAATAAAAATGGAACACCTTTTTGAGTTCTTGAGAAACCGGGAAAGTGTTGATGTGACTGTTATAGGAGAATTATCATTAAGTCTCCTAATTTAAGTGGGGTAGGTTTTAATTTTGAAAGTGTAACTGAGAAGGAATTTTCTATGTAAAATAAGGTGGTTACACTATTATGGAAGGTTTTCAAGATGCACATTCAAGAACAATTCATTATCAATCATAGTACTTAACATAAATAGCTACATAGATGTACCTGGACATGGTTCCTCATACCGAAACTGGTTCCTTCTACGTATTTAGTTGGTTCTTCACTAGGAACTCATTAGATTACTCACAGAGCTTAGTCAAACATGTATACTTAACAAAGCATAATTTTAGACTGGACTATAAAATAATATTCACAAGTAGAATAATAAATACTTAACTAGCCAAACCTTGGGAATCAGGTGCTGGGTCATCCATGTATTTTGGTCATCCCTAACTCCAACTTGTTCCTCTCAAATTGAACTTTGTTCAATGCCTTGGTGAAGATGCCATCAATTTGATCTTCAGTCCTGCATGAATTCATAGTAATTAGACCTTTTTCCATATTACGCCTTAGAAAATGATGTCTAATATCAATGTGCTTGGTTCTCTTATGTTGGACTGGATTCTTGGCGATATTTACATCACTTGTATTGTCACAAAAAATAGACACAGCTCCACATTTGATTCCAAAGTCCTCCAGTTGTTGTTTGATCCACAGCAGTTGAGAACAACAGGATGCGGCAGCAACATATTTAGCCTCAGCAGTGGAGAGGGCTACTGAGTTCTGCTTCTTTGTAGTCCAAGAAACCAGACAAGGACCAAGGAAATGTGCCATTCCTAAAGTGTTCTTTCTGTCTACTAGATGTCATGCATAATCTGCATCTGCAAAACCAATTAGCTCAAATGTACCACCCCTGAGGTACCATGGACATAGGTCTTGAGTTCCTTTCAAATATCTTAATATCCTCTTGGCAGCAGTTAGGTGAGACTCCTTGGGTTTTGATTGAAATCTAGCACAAAGTCCTACACTGTAGACAACATCAGGACGACTTGGAGTAAGATAGAGAAGTGGCCCAATGATTCCTCTATACTTGGTTTTATTTGTGGAAAGACCGAATTCATCCATATCCAGCTTTGTTCCAGGAGCGATAGGAGTAGTCATTTCCTTAGCTCCTTTCATGTCGAACTTCTTCAGCAGCTCATTGACATTCTTTTGTTGATGAATCAGTGTTCCTTCAGGAGTCTGTTTGATCAGCAATCCTAAGAAGAAATTCAATTCTCCCATCATGCTCATTTCCAACTCACTACCCATCAAGTCTGCAAATTCCTTTCACAATTCTTCATTAGTTGCACCAAAAATAATATCATCAACATATACTTGTACCACTAATAGATCTTTTCCCCTTTTCTTCAGGAACAATGTGTTGTCAATTCTTCCCCTTGAGAAATCATTCTTTAGCAAGAAACCTGATAACCTCTCATACCAAGCTTTGGTTGCTTGTTTCAAACCATAGAGAGCCTTCTTAAGTTTGTATACGTGATCAGGAAAATCACTGTTCAAGAACTCGGGTGGTTGTACTACATATACTTCCTCATTCAGATAGCCATTTAAGAATGCACTCTTTACATCCATCTGATATAGTGTGAATTCCATATATATAGCAAAAGCAATCAGCATTCTTCTAGTTTCCATCCTAGCTACTGGTGCAAAAATCTCATCATAGTCAATTCCTTCCTCTTGGTTGTAACCTTGAACCATCAGCCTTGCTTTATTCCTGGTTACTATGTTCATCCAATTTATTTCTGAACATCCATTTGGTTCCAATGATTGATCTGTCCTTAGGTCTCGGAACCAGATGCCACATCTTGCTCCTCTCGAATTGATGCAGCTCCTTCTGCATTTTTATTACCCAGTCTGGATCCTCAAGAGCTTCCTTTACATTCTTTGGTTCCATAGAGGATAAGAAAGCAAAGAACGCACAGAAGTTCTTCAAGGCAGACCTAGTCATAATCCCAGTGTCCAACTTAGATAATACACTTTTCAAAGGATGTGAGCTTTTATACTTCCAGGGTCTTGACTGTATTTAGTGGGAAGGACCTGCAACTACATTTTGAGTAGGTCCTTCTTCCTCAGTTAGTTAATCATCCTAATCAGCCGTTCCCCCTGACATATTGACTCCTTGTTCGCCCCCGAGTCAATTCTCCATTTTCATCACCTGGCTCTTCCTTTCCTTCTGGATTCTCCAAGCTTTCAGCAGGATCTTCTCGTGCAAGACCTATAGCCTGATCATCTCCTTCCTTTTCAGCAACTGCTTTGTCTGACTCATCAAACACCACATGCATGCTTTCCTCAACTGTCTGAGTTCTTTTTTTGTACACTTTATAAGCTTTACTCCGAGTGGAATATCCTAGGAATATTGCTTCATCACTTCTTGCGTCAAATTTACCTAGAGCCTCCTTACCATTATTGTGTACAAAACACTTGCAACTGAATGGCCTCAAGTGAGCAATATTTGGCTTTCTTCCTTTGAGAAGTTCATAAGGGGTTTTCTTAAGGATAATTCTTATGGAACACCTATTCAACAAGTAACATGATGTATTCATTGCTTCAGCCCAGAAGTTTCTTGCAAGACCACTTGACAACAGCATGGTTCTTGCCATATCTTCCAAAGATCTGTTCTTCTTCTATACAACCCCATTTTGCTGTGGGGTTCTTGGTGCTGAGAAGTTGTGATCAATACTGTATTTAGTACAGCACTCAGAGAATTTAGCATTTTCAAATTATGTACCTTGATCTGATCTGATGCTTATCAATTCCAAGCTTAATCTTTTCTGCACAATCCCAGCCCATTCTTTGAAACTGTCAAATGCTTCATCTTTGGATGTGAGGAACAGAGTCCATGTATACCTCGACTAATCATCAACTATCACGAACACGAACCTTTTTTCCCCCTCTACTTCTGACTCTCATCGGTCCATATAGGTCCATATGAATCAGCTCGAATGATTTTGAAGTGCTCACCACTTTCTTTGGCTTGAAGGATGATCTCACATGTTTCTCCCTGACACAGGCATCACAGATCTTAATCTCTTCAAACTTCTTTGTAGGTAATCCACGAACCAGTTCCTTCGATGCTAGCTTATTAAGCTGTGAAAGAATAGCATGCCCTAGCCTTTTGTGCTACAGCTGTGAATCACTCACTTGAACATTCAAACAATTTAAATTGTGCCTATGAAGTGATTCCAATGATGCCTTGTAAACATTGTTCCCTCATTTTCCTTCCATGACTACTTCTCCACTTTGTAGGTTCTTCACAATACATCCCACAGATGAAAAGCTAACCTAATTTCCTCTGTCACATAGTTGAGAAATACTTAGTAGATTGTGTCTGAGACCATCAACACAACATACATTTTCATTAGCATGATCCAAAGATCTCCCAACTTTTCCTATGCCAACAATCTAACCACTTTTTCCTCCTCCGAAGGCTACACTGCCTCCTTGAAATGCTGCGAGTGAGGGAAAATTTCTTCTGTCTCCTATCATATGCCTTGAACACCAACTATCTAGAATCCATCTTGGGTTGTTCACTCTCACTCCAGCCTGCAAAATAAATCAAGGGTTAGATTTAGGAACCCAGACAAGCTTGGGTCCCCTCTTATGAGAGAATGGATGAATTAAGTCCTTCTTAGCCCAATCAGGTAAAGAAATTTTTTTTGTTTTTAGATTTAGCCATGCTCATTTACATGTAGCTTTCTTTAAAGTGACCTATGTTACCACAGAAGGTTCGGAGCATGTTGCAAGACAGACCAACATATTTGCTTTTGAGATTATAGGGAGGAAGTGGTTTCCTATAACCTAAACCTTTCTTTCCTTGGACTTGATTTTCAAGAACCCAGTTTATTTTTTTTTAAAGATTTGTTCCCCTTAGTTAATCTGGTGAGTTCATAGTCAGCCTTTTAAACCTTTTCTCTATGAGCTCTGTTCTTTTCCATTTCCTGACAAAGAATCTCATTTATTCTTTTAAGCTCATTCTCAAGAAACGTTTGAACCTCACTGATTACCTGCTTACCATTTGCATTATTCATCTTATTTAGTTCAAGTTCAAGTTCTGAGATCTTAGAATTAGATACAAGAGTCTGTCCCTTTAGAGAAGCATTAATTTTTTCACATTCAGCATTTGCTTCTTCAAGGTTCTTGCATCTAGTTTTTAAGTTAAATAAAGCATCAGATAGTTTATCTTTCTCAGACTCTACCTTTTCATAGCCTTCAATTAAGGTGGCAGTTATTAGTATCAGATTGTCAGGTGAGTATGTATGCAATTTTTCTTTCAATTCATAGAGACATACCTCAGCTGAGCGAGCCGCTTCCTCTTCATCGGTTGCCATGAGAGAAACTTCCGTCTTCTGACTATCTCCACTGTAGAACTCTTTCAGTTTCTCCCAGATTTCCTTGGATTTTCAATCCATCACCTTAGCTAGTACATCAAAAGTCATTCCATTCTTGAGATACAACATAGATTTGGCGTTTGCATGAAGCCAATCCTAGTCTTGTGGGTCCAGTTCTTCTACTAGTTTTGGAATCAAGGATCCATTTGCAACTCTCTTCACAGGGATATGGGGTCCTCATTTCACAATCAATCAGAGACTGTAGTCCATGGCCTGAAGAAATACTTTTATTTGCTTCTTCCATCTTTTATAATTGATTCCATCAAACAAGGGAGTTCTGAACGAATTTCTTCCTTCTCTTATTTCAGGTGAACCAGTCCAGTCTGAGTCTTCACCTGCCAGTCCCGCCAACGCTAGTGGGGATTCATCCTCTGATCCCTTTTCTCCATCAGACTCACTATCAGTTGGTCCCCAGGTTGCATAAAAGGCTTCCTTCCTCTTCCTTCTTTCTGCTCTGAAGTTAGGTGGACTTCTGACTTTCCCTTTGTCCTAATCACAGTCTTTAGAAGAATCCTTCTCCTTCTCTTTTGTGGCTCTATTTTTCATCCACTCAACTTCTCACATTGTACAATCCACAATAGCATGATCCTTCTTTAAGCATTTAAGGCACCCTGAGTAGTCTGAACTATCAACTATGTTCTTCCTCCAGTATTATCTTTGGTGCTTTTCTTGAACCCCTTGAACTTACCTAGATTGAACTTCTGTCTGAGAGCATTGACCATAGCTGCTTCAACTGATTGCAAGTCCACATACTCTTCAGGTTCCTCAGTTGCCTCAAGTGCCAGTGTCTTGTCCTTCTTAGTAACTGATTTTTTCTTTGACTCCATCATCATCTCATGGGTCTTCAGACTACCCACAAGTTCCTCTAACTTGATAGATTTCAGTGGTTTTGACTCAATTATAGCAGTCATCTTTGGTTCCAAGTGTCAGGAAGAACATTCAGCACTTTATCAATAATTTCAACTTCTAGGAGTTCCATATCCTAAGATCTAATCTGATTTGTGATGATGGTCAGCCTTGTCATCATATCCTATATTGACTTATTTCCCTCCTATTTCAATAGCCTCTCGATCGATTCGTGTTTCTATCACCGGAGAAGAGTCTCTGATTTTGCTCGTGCAAATCTTTGACTTTGTTACTTTGATGAAGCCCCTATTGCGTGTTCGATCGAAGTCGATTTAAAATTAACCCGACCCCAATCCAAAATAGGTAATCCTTCCCTTTCTTTTGATGTTCCTGGTCTTATGCGACATTACACCTATATTTGCCCCGCCTTTTTCTGTGCATTAGTGTGCTTAGATGTTACTTGTTAATTAGTTAAAGGACCACATGATCGATAATTATTTGTTTAATTCATTGGTTAAGTGATTACTGCTCTAGACAGTGTGTGTACCCTGATTTGACACCTTCATGGCTTGTGTTGCATGTCACCTTTTTAGGTTAAAATTCTAACATCTTTGAAAGTGTACTCATCCTCGTTTGATATAGTGTATTGAGCCTCTTACTTTGACGCATGATCATTTAGCTTGCTTAAACTGAAAATGGTGATTGATTTACATGATTTGAGGATCTTGATTAAAACTTGTGATTGATATCTGAATGGAAAATTGCTTGATTGATTAACATAGCAACAATTAGGTTTTAACTGAAATCTGTTAGGACAACCCATGATTTTGAGCCTAAAATAGTCTTGGACATACTTGTACACTGATTTCTGGAATCCGGACTTGATTATTGTAAGGGAGGAACTGTATTTGCTTAGAATTCTACTTGCCTTAATTTGAGAACCATGATTAGTCTACTTTGGAATGAGAACTTTTGATAATTTTCAAACTAGCTTTATTTATGGAAAATATAGTGGAAAATTAATTCTCCTTGATTGAAAGTATAATCTACCCTTTCCTTCTTTGAGTTTTGCCAATTTTATTACCCTTTTACATTCAAATTTGAACTTAAAAAAGGCCCTATACTATGCCTATATAAACTGGACTTTGGCACACTCAGAGACACGAAATTCACATCGGAATACAGAGAACACACATTCAGGCACTAAACTTTTACTAAACATTGAAAACATCTCTCTCTCTCTCTGCTCTTTCACTGAAACTAGAAGACTTCACCTCATTGGTGTAAGCCTTTCCTTTTGCTGTATTACACTGCCTTAATACTGCTCTTTGTTTGTTGCAATTCTTGACAAGGTACAACTCATAGACTGCATCCTTGCTTGCTTTGCATCTGACCTGCCTATATTTTGATGTTTTGTTTGGATCACTGCCTATGTGTGTGAATGTTTGAGTCTTCTCCTTGGTTCCCCTGCTAACTCTTTTATACAGTCCATGTATGGATAGCTTTAAAGCTATACCAGGTTTAACATACAGGTGCTTCTATAGCTGATCATAAAGGGGTATTCATTGGACTCCTTTGGTATTAATATGAGCCAGTGCAGGCTTCACTTTGACTGTTCATAGGACTTTTTATATATGCCTCTTATCTGATCCCCTTATCTCCTCCCCTTTTCTTGTATTTTTTAGGTTTTCCAGTGTGTATTATCTTCTAATACAGGGTGTATGGCAACATGTCATGCGTCTAGCTATACAGGGGCACATTCTAACTCTCCTCCCTTATGTATTTGCATCATCCTTAAGAAAACAGAAATCTTACATGAAAATTGAGTTTAAGTGATAACTAGAGGTTTGGACGAGCATGCTTTAGTACCCTGACTTGAATTGAATGCTATAGTATTTTTTATGAAACCTTTTCATATGAAAATATGAAATTTTAAGAACAAGGGTTATACGTGTGTTCATTGCTTGAGATCAGACCATTTTTGTAAAATTGAAATGCCCTTACTTTTTGCGTAAATAAGACAGGCCCAAAAATAATTTTTTTAACGTGGCTTTCATGTGTATTAAAATGATTTCCAACCCTACTTTAATCACTTATACACTAACATAATAGTGTATAGGGGAGTATAAGTACTTGTGGTCAATTATACAAACTATTAAATGTATTTTCTAAAGTATATCGTCACCACTTCATGTACTTGCATGTTTATATCTATATATTTATGCATGGCAGCCCCTACTTGCATTTGTGTGCTTTGTGAAATTCATTTTTTTTTAAAAAAGAAAAAGCCCCTTCTCATATATGTATTCTTCAAAATTGACCCCAAAAATAAAATAGCCATTAAGGTTACGGCTCGACAATTAATGTCAATTCACAGTGATCCTAAATGGCTAACATATTATTTCTAAAATGACCCTTATTTGGTTTTTGACAAAATCTGAAAACCATCTTCAAAATCTGCCTATTTTTGTAAACTGGTCCAACCATTAAAATTGCGTAAATACACTGTCCATTAATGGTTCTTGCAATTTTAATCACTATTCGATTAGGCATTTACAATAGAGGCCAAAAACGCGAGTAGGCATAAGGTATAGGCCGTTTCTACAAAATTTAAAAGGCCTAGAACTCATTTTAACCATGCTCGGCTGCCTATATATTTATTTGCATAAATATCCTTTCTTACTTGACTGATTGCACATCTAGCCTCTAAGTTAGTAAAACAATTCATAATGCATGTTTTGTTTATTATCTCTTAACATCCCAACATTAGCAACTCGGACGGGAACCATTTTTCATGGGACTTAGGGAAGTGCCTAACACCTTCTTCCCCGAGTCATTTAGACTTCTTATCCTTTGAATCTTTGAAAATGTGATCTCTATGCAAAACCCGGCCTTAGACATTTTAGGTGACCTAATACACCTTAGAAGAGGCATATTAGGTGGCGACTCCAATCTTTAACTCAATCGAGTTACCCAGTCAAACCCGAGTCTTGACTCGCTCCGAGTTGAGTAAAATGTTGGGTATGACAGAATGGCGACTCCGCTGGGGATATTCAAAGTCCTAACCATAACGAGTTTTTATTTTTGGGATTTTATTACTTTATGGTTTATTATCTTGTTTACTGTTATTATTACTATTTTACTAACTTATCTTCTTTTTTTTACTTATTTACTATTACAATTTGTGACATTGGCATACTTCACTCATACTCCTCCCCTCCCGGAAAATGACACTTATGCACACACACGAGCGATTACGTGGATCTCACGGTCGTTCCACCTCAAAAAAACCCTTCAGGAGGGACGTTCGGAATATATTTGGTCTGTGGTACAACCAACAATTTCAAATGATCCCACCCCTTAGTCGTCCACCTTGGCGAACCGTGTCAAGAATTACACTACTCTTGGAATGTAACACGCATGCATCAAGCCGTAGGAAGGGCTTCTCGTAAGCCGGCTAGTCTTCAACTTGTTCAAACAACTTAACTTGTTTTTAACCCCCGAAGGAACATTTTGACATGCTTATGTGCATTTGAGAGAAAGAAAAAGAAAAAAAAGGAAGAAAAGAGGAAAAAAAAAAGAGAAAAGAAAAGAGATGCGAAAATAAATACGCATTTTGATTTGTCCAATTGATCTCAAAAGGGGATGGGGATTTTTAATCATTTGTTTTCTCTTTTCTTTTAGGTCATCATGAGTCAAAAGTTTCATCGTTTTGGAATGACTATGGGCGCACCTCCTGTGTTAACTAATTGATGGAATAATTTATCGTTGGGAGAACAAACCGAAATGCGCCAACATTTGGGTCATTTAGTTTCTCTGTTAGAAATGGAACCGTGTAGAGAAATGATTGAAGCGTCAGTGTCATTTTGGGATGAAAACTAAATATTTTGTATTTGGGGACGTCGTGTTAACACCTTTACTGGAAGAGATAGGAGGATTCATATAACACTCGGGGTTAGACAAACATCGTTGGCAAGGGAGTTGCATTTTGGCTTCCAACGTCCCTACACCTGAGGAATTTCGTGACAAATTAGGGATGGTAGCAAGTTTGAATGTAGAAATTTTACAACAAAAGAAAATACCCTTTTCCTATTTCTACAACAGGTCCTGGTATTTGGGTGCCTTTGATGACCGTCGAAGAGAATTCAAATCCTACGGTGATTGGCGGAGAGCTAGACCATTTGCATTCGCTATTTGTTTCCTAGGAATAATAATGTTTCCTGAAAACTCAAATCGTGATATATATTCGGGGCTTGTCATGGTTACTGATACAGTGTTCAATGAGGATTGATGGTTACCGCTACACTATAGTCCCTATGATTGTGGCAGACATTTATCGGGCTTTGGGTTGTTGTAAAAGAGGAGCAAAATATTTTCAAGGGTGTAATCTTCTATTGCAAGAATGATTCAAGGAGAATTTGAGGAAGGTGAAAGGTGCGCAAGAATTATCCAAGCCAATTGGTTCAAACTACTTGGTTGGTGAACGGTACGGGGTTCCAAAATTCAAGCAGCCGAGCAGCACAGAGAAATGGGTAAGGTTGTTTGAAAACATAACGGAGGATTCAGTTCGGTGGATGTTCAGTTGGTTTCCTTCATCAGATTTTATCATTACCTCTGAGAAGGCATCTTTTGTGATACTTATGGGATTGTGAGGTCTCCAACCCTATCAACCACTAAGGGTGATGAGGCAAGCGGGGAGAAAGCAAATCATTCCACTCGTAGCGGACACGAAGGCCACCAGTTTGACTATACTGAAAATATTATTCCAAAAGTAAAAAGCATTAGAAAATCCTGGGAATGCCGACAAGTCATGGGGGAGAAGTCATTAGCACCAGACAGATACAACGCTGGATACGAACCAAATTACATCAGCTGGTTGTATTCTAGAATAAAGGGGAAATGTTGTAGTAGGGCCAAGCCGAGGGAATGACATAAGAGACAGAGAGGTCGAAGCTCAAGTTTGGTATCGTGAGTTCATGTTGAAAGCTGTTAAAAGGGACAAAGAAAACAAAGAAGAAATCGAAGTGTGGAGAGAGCGTACATTAGAGTTGGAAAGAAAGATAGAGGCGTTGGGGATGAAGCTTGGACAATGGAATTTGGAGTGTGCTGAAGTAGACATCTTACACTTCGTTGCGGCCAAGGGATACTTGACCAAAACTATGGAGGAAGCCAAAGAGATTGCCCGAGAAGCAAACAGAGCCAGGCTGGAAGAGGAGCGTATTTCTTAGTCTAGTGTCATTTTTATTTCTTTTGTATTTTTCATGCTTCCAAAAGAATCATCATATATTGAATTTAATAATCATTTTTGGGAATTTATGAGAACAATTGGCAACAAAATGTGTACTTATTATCCTTGAATCATGATAAACTTAGGAAGGCTAGATGTCCTTGGCACGTCATAGTCCATTAGCAAGCCTAGTCCAAACATCGAAAAGGGTTCTCAACCCAAAAAAGACAAAAATGTATCCTTGCATGGATTCGAAGAAGTGTTTGCGCACAATATTGATCGTTTGCTTGGGTGTAATCAAGACTATAGAATTATTTTGATCTTTTCTCTTCTGTCTTGTTTTCAGATTATGGCTGCATGAGGTACACTTCAATTTGAGACCGTCTCCCAAGCTCCTCACTTGATCAGGCTTTGGTGGGAAGATTTGGATGCCGTCAGTAAGCTCCATGTTCAAAAGGTGTTGGGAGAACTGGTAGCTCTCAAGGCTTACACTGTTATGCCTGGTTGGTCGAGGCTGCTACACATTTCTGGAATTACAAAAGGGCGGTATTTCATTTCAATGGTTTGCAGTTGGCACCAATGCTAGAAGAGGTTGGAGGACTAGCAGGGTTAGAGCCTAGGCCCGAGACCATGATTTATCCCCAAGTTGTAGACCCTAAGGAGTTCATCAAGCGGTTGCACGCTCCTTATGATCCGTAGGTCGAGGGAGTGCATGATGGAAAGGACACCTTGGAGTATCTATATTCTAGATTTAGAGATCCGAATCTTAGGCACGATTGGACTGGGGCATGGAAAATTCAAGATTTGGAATTGACTGACTCTACTGCTTTCATCGTTGCTTTTCTGGGGGGTGTGGTCTTCCCCGAGAAAGAAGGAAAGATCGACATAAAGCTGGAAAGAGTAGTTGAAGGATCGCGCAAAGGTGCTCACAAGTGCCAAGTGAGTTTGGTTCCAATGATCGTGGGAGAAATTTATAGGGCTCTAAGCAAATGTAGAAGAGGAGGAGACCTTTTTTAAGGGTGCAACCTTGTGCTGCAAATATGGTTGATAGAACACTTACACAGTGTCTCAATCAATCCAATAGCGCCAAGTGCATCAAGGGATGGGGGAATCCGCTCACATAGATCCTGTATGGCTAGGACGACAGTATGGGAAGGCCCCGCAAACATGCGAGGATTGTACGCCAAGTTTGAAGAGTTATAAGAAGTGCAATGGATAATTAAAACATGTGCTGGCTTCATCATTTCCATACCAGGACAAGACACCACCTACTTGACGTTGATTGGATTCCAGAGTAACTTATCACTATGTTCCTCTAAGAATCCTCCGACAAGTAGGGATGACACAACAAACTCCCCAGCTAACAAAAGGAAGAAGTTTCAACGTTAACATAAAAGACATTGAACATCTTATGGTTGGTACAATATTGACAATATGGGAAGGAAAGGTTACTATGCAATTTTACCGTGGTCGAGACAACAGGGTGAACCTCGTTGTTACTTTGACCTATCCTCAGTGGCTCAATAAAGATAGAGAGAGGTTCTGATCAAAGACCACACTGAAAAGGAAAGCCGAAGCTCCAAGTGTCGCTGAGAAGTACAAGAAACTACGGCACAAGTTCGACAAAAATAAGAAGGAATTGAGCGTGACACAAGAAAAGGAGATGAGAAGGCAATACAAGGAAAGGATCAAAGGAGATGAGCTTAAGTACTGGATAGGCAAAACCATGGCAGCAAGATAAGCCGTTGGGAATCTCCAAGACCTGCTCAAAAGATGGGGAGATTATTTCAAATCGGTGTCGTTGGTAGAAAAATAAGCAATCGGGATAGAAATCTGCGAGTTCTTCACTAAGGCTGTGGGTGATATGCACGCTGGGAAAGAACTGATGGAGATGTTTGTTGCCCCTCCACCAGCAAACCTGGTTAACAAACCTAAGGAAGAGACCGAAGGAAAGAATGAGGGAGAAGATTCTGGAGCTGATGCTTGATTCAAGAACCTCTTTGCTTGGCACATAGTCCAGTCGTTTAGTTGAGTCGTTTGTTTTTTCCATTTAGTCAAGTCTTCTCAAAATTAGTTATTGTAATAAAGCCAAGCAAATCAAATAAAATTTTGTTATTTTGGATTTTAAGACTTGTGTTGATTATGCTTAAACAAGAGAAACGATGTAATCGGCACAAACATTACTTTGAATCTTCAGTAGGCCTACCCCTGGCATAAAAGAGGCCCCCTGCATTATAGGACGCGAATTTATTAATGCTAACTTTTACTCACATTATTTTCAATATTTTTGTTATTTTAGTCCCCAGTCCCTGGAAGTTTAGTTTGTGCATTCTAGCCGCGCCGCAGTACCGGTTGAAATCTAGAGGATCAATTCCAACACCTCTCCCTTTACCTACAAGGACAAGGACGAGACGCAATCTCATGGCTGAGTTTGACAAAGCTGGAAATGGAACCCCTGACAAGCAAGGTGTGGTTGCCTATGATGATTATGCTAAGCTGGAGCAAAGTTTGTTTGAGTTGGAGAATAGGATTCCTCTTGTCCATGTTGATGGAACCACTGAACCAAACAAAACTGCCCGCCCTTACGGCAAAGATCCACTGTTCCCCGAGAAAGAAATTCCATACCCCACTTACACTGCACTACCAAAAGCACCGCAAAATAACCTACCTCCTTTCATTGTTGCGTCACCCACCAAATATCACGACTTGTATGCATGGATAAGGGAAGGACCCAAACAGTACCAAAGAACAAGTCAAGTTGCTAGTGGAGAAATTCAAGCAATTCCAAGGCACGAAGGAAACTAAAGGACTAGCTTATGAAGATCTCTGAATGTATCCTAATTTGAAGCTGCCCGATTGTTACAAGACACCCAAGTTCAACATGTTCGATGGCAGTGGCGGCCCAATGGCTCACCTAAGGTCTTACTGTGACAAGTTGGTTGGGGTTGGGCATGATGAGAAGATTTGCATACAGTTGTTCAATTGTAGTTTGACCGGAGATGCGCTGGTATGGTACTCAAAGCAGCAAACAAAGAAGTGGACAAGCTGGGAAGCAATGGCTGGAGATTTTGTTGATAGCTTTGGGCACAACACTGATGTCATGCCTGATCGATTCTATTTGGAGAAGCTGAAGAAGAAGCCCACTGAAAGGAATTTGCAACTAGGTGGAGAGCTGAAGCCGCCAAAGTCCAACCTCCTATGGAAGATACAGAGATAGTGGCAACTTTCATCCGCATACCAGAAGATGTCTATTTTGACAAAATGTTGAAAATGCAGGACAAGAAGTTTGGAGATTTGATCAAGATTGCAGACATGGTCGAAGATGGGTTGAAAACTGGTGGATTGTTAGCCTGGCTGCACTACAACCCACTAACAAGGCACTACAAACTGGTAGCAAAGGGGCATCAAAGAAAAAAAAGGATGATGTTTTCTTTGTTGCTGCATCACTCGACCACCCTCCTACCCATAACCATTACTACCAAACACCACCTCTATCATACTCATATATTCCACCCTCATCTACCTATCCAGTCTACAACACCCAGTCTATGTTCCAAAACCCACCACCATAAAGACCACCATACCTACAAAGTCCTAACTACAGAAATACCAACACCTATCCCCCAAGACCTCACGCAAACAACAACCCAAGACCCAAAAGAAATTATACCCCATTAGCCGAATCCCGTGCTCAGCTGTTTGGAAGACTCAAAGAATCAGGTCACATATAACCCGTCCCATTCAAAATGCCTAATAGAATGTCACCCTTCTTTGACGAAACAAAAATCTGTGACTACCACTCTGGGGGACCTGGTCATGACATTGAAAAGTGTTACGCCCTGAAAGATAAAATACAAGACCTGATCGATCAAAAGGTGATCCACTTGAAAACGGCAAATGTGCACAATAACCCTTTGCCTAACCACAGAGATAATAGGGTGAATTTGATCGAGTTGGATGAAGAGGGCAACTTAGAAGGAACCATAGTCAAAGCAAAAGAGGCTACATCAGCATCTGCTTCTGTTGCCAAAGTAGCTAAAGCACTAGAGCCTATTAAGGTAGAGGTGGCTCCACAATTCTACGTTGACATAGTCCCTCCCTACAATGACAAAGTAGTGCCATGGGATTATGAAGCAGAGAAGAAGGGCAAATCAACAGTCAAGACCGTTGCTGCACAAGGAATGACTAGAAGTGGAAGGATCTACACTCCCGAGTATCTTGTTCAAGGTAGATGAGGCATCAGCGAGGAGGAGTCCGAGGAATTGTGGAAGAAAGTTCAAAGCAAAAGAATACTCTATGGTTGAACATTTGAGCAAAACACTCACACAAATCTCGGTTCTGGCTCTACTCCTCAAGTTAGAGAACCATCAAAATTCCTTGATGAAAGTATTAGATGAAGCACATGTCCCGGTGGATACCATATTTGAGAATCTGGTTAGCATGGTTGGGCAAGTCATGGAGTCCAACCGAATCGCTTTCCACGAAGATGAACTACTGCCAGAGGGGTTAAGTCACAACAAGGCTTTGCATGTCACCATCAAATGCAAAGACTGGTTTGTGGGAAGAGTTCTAATTGATAGAGGGTCCGGTTTGATCATATGTCAATTCATCACTCTCAAGAGAATGAGGATTGACCAAAGAAAGATAAGAGAAAGCGACATGAAGGTAAAAGCATTTGATGGTTCACAAAGAAGCACCATTGGGGAAATTGACTAAACAATCATGGTCGGTCCCATGGAGTTCAATGTCGAGTTTCATATTATGGACATTTTTGCTTCTTACAACCTGCTGCTAAGAAGACCTTAGATTCATGGCTGGGGCGGTGCCTTCTATATTGCACCTGACAATGAAGTTTGAGTGGGACAACAAAGAGGTGGTAGTATTTGGCAAAGGGAACAACTACATCTACAATGAACAAACCATACCGGCAATTGAAGGGAATATCCTTGATGAGCAAACATTCTATACTGTGGAGCTTGTGGGAGCAGTGCAAGGTAGTTGAGGGAGAAACCGCAAAAACTACAACAAAAGTTGGAATCCCATTGATGCAGTCCAAGGAGGGAATACTGCACACTTCTCTCTTTAACTTATCAACACACCGCCTGGGATTGAAGAGAAAAGGAGAAGTTTCTACAGTGCTTATTGGGACGGATGAGGCAAAGGCTATGAAGGAAGGAACTTGGTCTGAGAACTTGTAATATCTGATTGGGGTGTGCCTTCACGAGAATTTCGTGAGACCATACCTGCTAAAATATAGAAGAGACCGATGTACTCACCTAATGCTCGCCCTAACTAGAAGCGCATTTCTGAAGAGACAAGGGGAAAGCAAATATGACTATCTAAAACACCTGAACCTATGGAGGTAGTGATCGAAGAGCTATACATACTCCCACAGCCTGCGAAGTGGCCTGGAGACTGGGTCGTAGGCATTATGATAAGGCAAGGCTATGAACCTGGAAAAGGTTTGGGCAAAAACTTAGATGGCATGGTTGAACCGATTCAAATTGTAATGAGGCCCAACAACAAGAAAGCTGGCATAGGGTACATTGTGACTTATGAGAAAAGCATGGAAGAAGCTTCGCTGGACTTCAAATACTACAAGAGAAGCACCAAAACTCTCCTACATATTTTTGTCTCGTCTAGTTACTTGGATGGTCGTAAAAGGGAGGTACCTGCAGCACAAGGGATTGAGCCGAAGATTGTTGATGGTGAAGAGGATTTACTGGCAGGCGTGTAAAAGTTGTTCCTATCTGACGAAGACTGCTGTGTGATCCTAGAAGAGCATGTTAAACCTCCTGGACTGGCAAAAGCTGAATCAGGAGCGGCGCTGAACAACTGGACCAGAAACCTGGCCTGAGCTTACCGTGGACCTCGGTAGAGCTGGGGGATAGAGTTTATTTTATGCTTTCTAAAATAAAACCCGACCTCGAGTCGTGGAACTTTCATTTTCTTTTTTATATGTCTCCCTACAAACTTTGTTTTGCAAAGATTCATAAATAAAATATTGCACTATTTCCTTTCATTTTTGTTTTAATCATTTAATTACGAAACGTTTTATTTTTAAGCATTAAAACTAGTAATTCTATTAAGTCTGCAACCGCAACGTGTAACAAAACTACGAAGCTTGAAGAATCTGATTTTGACTATGATGAATTTGATGAAGCAACACAAGAGGAAATTGAAAGATTTAAAAATAAGCCCAAACCAAACCTAGAAGAGACTGAGGTAATAAATTTGGGAGATGATAAGACAGTAAAAGAGACAAGAATCAGTGTACATCTCACTGTAGAGGATAGAAAATGGTATATTGAATTTCTCAAAGAATATGAGGATGTGATTGCATGGTGGTATGATAATATGACTGGCATAAGCACGGATGTGGTGGCTCACAAATTGCCCATCAATCCAGGCTTTCCGCCAGTCAAGTAAAAAGCCCGAACATTCAAGTCATCTACCTTGCTAAAGAGTTGGAGAATAGGTAACCAAACAGCTCAATGCGGGAATTTTGAAAATGGTCAAATACCTAACTTGGTTAGCCAATATTGTGCCGGTGCCAAAGAAAGATGGGAAACTCAAAGTTTGTGTAGACTATAGAGATCTGAATAGAGCCAGCCCAAAAGATGATTTTCCTTTGCCAAAATACACATCCTGATTGACAATTGTGCGAAGCATGAACTGCAGTCTTTCGTGGATTGTTTTGTCGGTTACCATCAAGTGCTTATGGATGAAGAGGATGCCAAGAAGACAGCTTTCACTACATCTTGGGGAACATATTGCTACAAGGTTATGCCATTTGGGTTAATGTATGTTGGGGCAACTTACATGAGGGCAATGAGAACTATGTTCCATGACCTGATGCACAAAGAAATTGAAGTATATATGGACGATGTGATCATAAAGTCAAAGAAGAGCTCAGAGCATCTTGATAACCTACGCAAGTTTTTCAATCGCTTGCGCAGATACAACTTGAAGTTGAATCCGGCAAAGTGTGCCTTCGGTGTTCCAGCAGGGAAGCTTCTGGCTTTCATTTTCAGTAGAAGAGGTATCGAGTTAGATCCATCCAAGATCAAAGCCATCAAAGAATTTCCACCAGTGAAGAGTAAGAAAGAGGTCATGAGCTTTTTAGGACGACTCAACTACATCAGTCGATTCATAGCTTAATCCACAATCATCTGTGAACTGATCATCAAGTTGTTGAAGAAAGATGCAGCAACTGAATAAACGGAGGACTGCCAAAAGTATGATCGGATAAGGAGTATCTGCCTTGCCCGCACGTGCTGGTTCCACCCGAACCAGGGCGACCTTTGATCTTATACCTATCTATGGTAGATTCAGCGTTTGGATGTGTACTGGGACAACATGACTCAACTAGATGAAAGGAGCAAGTAATCTACTATCTGAGTAAGAAGTTCACTCCCAATAAAGCCAAATACACATTACTGAAGCGCACTTGCTGTGCACTGACTTGGGTAGCACAAAAGTTGAGACACTACTTGACATCATATGCAAATTTGCTGATATCAAGGATGGACCCTCTCAAATACATCTTCCAAAAACCAATGCCAACGGGGAAGTTGGCTAAATGGCAAATTCTACTCAGTGAATTCGACATTACTTTTGTCACTCAAAAGGTGATAAAAGCTCAAGTCTTGGCAGATCATATGGCCGAGAATCCTGTGGATGATGATTACAAACCTCTGCACATATATTTCCCTGACGAAGAAGTCATGTTTGTAGGAAAAGACGTCACAAAGGAATACGACGGTTGGAGATTATTCTTTTGACGGAGCGGTAAATTTCAAGGGAATCGGCATTGGAGCAGTGCTAGTCTCTGAGACTGGGCAACATTACCCTATCACAGCCGAATTGAGGTTTCCTTGCACCAACAATATGGCGGAATATGAAGCTTGCATCCTGGGTCTTAGAATGGTGGTAGACATGAACATACAAGAGCTGTTGGCAATTGGAGATTCTGATTTGTTCATTCTCTAAGTCCGAGGAGAATGGACGGCGAAGAATTCCAATATATTGTCGTATCTCGAATGCATAAAAAAGCTGAAGCAAAGGTTCACCAAGATAGAGTTCCGGAATGTACCTAGGCTACAAAATGAGTTCGCAGACGCTTTGGCCACTATATCTTCCATGATCAAGCATCCTGACAAGATTTACATTGAATCAGAAGCCTTGGCAGTGAGGAAGAAACCGACATATTGCTATCACGTAGAAGGAGAAGAAGTGGATGGACAGCCTTAGTTCTACGACATCAAGAGATTTCTCAAAGATGACACTTACCTAAAGGATAAGCCTCCAAAAGAAGACATTGAGGAGATTGGCAAATGGTTTCTTTTTAAACGGCGCAGTCCTATTCAAAGAAAACCTGATCTAAGTTTGCTGAGATGCGTAGATGCTAAAGAAGCTGCGAGATTGTTAGAAGAAATACATGCAGGGACGTGTGGCCCACACATGAATAGTTTTGTGCTCGCAAAGAAGATCTTAAGGGTTGGATATTTTTGGATAACAATGGAGCATGATTGCATAAAGCAGGCAAAGACATGTCACCAATTCCATGTCAACGGTGACATGATTCGAGTACCTCCTAGCGATTTGAATATTATGGGATCACCTTGGCTTTTTGCCACCTGGGTAATGGATGTCATAGGGCCAATGGAACCTGATGCTTCAAACGGACACCGTTTCATATTTGGTGGCTATTGATTACTTTACAAAATGGGTGGAAGCTGCCTTGTACAAGTCAGTGACAAAGAAAGTGGTAGCAAATTTTGTTCGTGACATCATGATCTATAGATTTGGCATCCCTGAAACAATCATCACTAACAATGGGTCCAATCTCAATAGTGACCTAATGAAAGCAACTTGTGAAGTCTTCAAGATCAAGCACCGCAATTCCACTGCATATAGACCTCAAATGAATGGAGCGGTCGAAGCAGCCAACAAGAACATCAAAAAGATACTGCACAAAATGACAGACAATTCAAGACAATGGCATGAGAACTTACCCTATGCATTGTTAGGGTATCGCACTACAGTGAGAACCTCAACATAGGCATCTCCTTACTTGTTAGTGTAAGGCACCGAAGCAGTGATACCAGCAGAGGTCGAGATACCATCTCTAAGGATCATTCAAGAGGCACAATTGAAAGACGTTGAATGGGGCGAAAAAAGAATGGAGCTGTTAGCACTCATCGATGGAAAGAAAATGAATGCAATATGTCATGGGCAATTATATCAGAGGAGGATGGCTAAAGCATTTAACAAGAAAGTTTGAGAAAGGTCTTTCGAACCTGGACAACTAGTACTGAAGAAGATATTCCCCAATCAAGAAGTGACAAGAGGCAAGTTCGCACCAAATTTGCAGGGGCCATACATGGTCCACCGAATTCTAACTGGAGGAGCACTAATATTGGCAGAAATGGACGGAGAAGTTTGTCCAAAATCAATCAACACAGACGCTATCAACAGATACTATGTCTAATAGCTTGCATTAGTTAATGGTTTTATAACTCTGCAACATATCATATAATCTGAAACTACGTTACGACCTAATTCCCCAAGTGGAATACGTAGGCAACCTACCCAAGGTTCGGCCGCATAAATAAATTTTCATTTTCTCATAAAGTAGACACTGGGCAGAATTTTTGAGAAACTCCCAAAAATTTTGAAAGGACAGATAGAACTGACACTGGGGCAGAAATTTTTGAGATCCTCTCAAAAAGTTCAAAATAAAGAAACTGGGGCAGAATTTTGAGGTCGCCCTAAAAATTTATTTAATAGAAAAACTTGGAACAACCTGAGGAACAATGACCATGATCTAACACAATGCGGCCCATGACTCAATGGAATAAAATATTTTCTTCTTACAAAAGCTTTTTCAAAATATTTGCATTGTTTACCGCTTTGTATATCCCTATCAGCTTGATCGAGGTCCCAGCATCCATAAGAAGAAGGCGCAAAGCGAGCCAATAATGCACGAACTAAACCACCCCTCACAACTCATAAATTTTTCTTTGAATGCAGGCAGGAGGGTACACAGCCCGACACCAAATGACCTTCTTGACGAGAAGGTAGTTAGTTTCCTTTCACTACGCTTTTTATTTTGCAGGGTAGACAGCCCTGGAGGTAGACAACCTGGAGGATAGACAGCCCACTGAAAGGATTGGTTCGACAGAGGGTAAACAGCCCCGATGTTGAGTTTGGCATTGACTGAGGGTAGACAGCCCGATGTTGAGTTTGGCATGGCGGAAGGTAGACAACCCGATGCAAAGTTTGGCATTGATTGAGGGTAGATAACCCGATGTTGAGTTTGGCATAGCATAGGGTAAGCAGCCCGATATTGATTTTAGCATGGTGGAGGGTAGACAGCCCGATGCGGAGTTTGGCATTGACTGAGGGTAGACAGCCCGATGTTGAGTTTGGCATGACTGAGGTTAGACAGCCCGATGTTGAGTTTGGCGTGGCAGAGGTTAGACAGCCCGATGTGGAGTTTGGCATTGACTGAGAGAGACAGCCCGATGTCGAGTTTGTCATCGTAGAGGGTAGACAGCCTGATGCGGAGTTTAGCATTGACTGCAGGTAGACAACCTGATGTTGATTTTGGCGTGGCAGAGGGTAGACAGCCCGATGCGGAGTTTGGCATTGACTGGCAGCTCGATGTTGAGTTTCGCATGGCGGAGGGTAGACACCCCGGGCGGAGTTTGGCATTAACTGAGGGTAGACAGCCTGATGTCAAGTTTGGCATAGCAGAGGGTAGACAGCCCCAATGTGGAGTTTGGCTTTGACTGAGGGTAGACAGCCCGATGTCGAGTTTGGCATAGATGAGGGTAGACAACCCGATGCAGAGTTTTTCATTGACTGAGGGTAGACAGCCTGATGTTGAGTTTGGCGTGGCAGAGGGTAGACAGCCTGATGTGGAGTTTGGCATTGACTGAGGGTAGACAGCCCGATGTTAAGTATGTCATAGTAAGAGGAAGGCAACCTGGAGGGTAGACAGCCCAGTGAGAGGATGGACATGACAAAAGGTAGACATCCCAATGAAAAGAACAGCATAATATATGGTGGATAATTTTGCATAGCAAATGGGTATACAGCCCAACATGACGAACACACCCATATATGATGATAGATCCTGGCAAAACAATCCAGCAAACAGGAAAGTACATTTTATATTTACATATATACACTGTTTTTTCAAAACTCACCTTTACTGTAGGATATACAATCCAACAATTCAAAACATTACAATCTAGCGCTTCGTAAATTCCCATAATCCATAAACACTCTTCAAAAGTCGCGAAAAAATTAGTCGTTCTGTCAACGTCTTTGCCCCAAGACTTTTTCATCATCCCCGGGCAAAGAGGGGCAGCTGTTGACACCTAATTTTGTCCATCATGTTTGAATAGCCATTATTCAGACAAAGTTGCATTCATAACCACACAATTACAGTACAATTACCCCTATTCAAAATCATTACTTTACATGCACACGCCAATTAGGGTATTTTTAAAGACATTTGCACAAGCGATTGCTATTTTATAAAATTCGCATGTCCCGTTACAATTTCTTGTAATTATTCGCATTTTTAGCAAAATAGCCTAAATTATTTTAAAACCTATAATAATAGACTTCCCTAACTATTTAACCTTCACAATTAATTTTCCTATTTTTCTATAATTTTATAAGTATTTTAAACCGTTTTCTATAAAATTTATATGTATTTTATACATATTTATACACCATATATACATTTTATGCATATACACACAGACACCTCATTTTTTATGCCACCTACACGCCTACATGGCTAAATCCTGGCCGTCCACGCAGTTGATCCAATGGTCAAGATAATATTTCCTTTTTTTAATTACACTCACAACCCCCAAACCCTACCAGATCCCCCATTTTCCCTTATGTATCTGCTGCCCTTTCCTGATACGAAACAAACCACGCGGAAGCAAGATAAAGAAATTAAACGATAAAGTAAATACAACAACGAGAAAATAGGGACGGGGAAGGACAGAAATAGAAGAAAGAAAGGATATTCGATTCAAACACGATTGAATATCCGAGAGAGAGAAAGAAACTTGAACCTATCGAGGATCCATACTATGACATCCACTCGGTTCCAAGCTAAAAGGGATACACGAAGCCTCAAGCTTCAAAAAGAGGGGCTCGGCCTCTAAGTTCTTCTATTCTTAAATAAACATCAACTAACTAAAGACTAAGCTTAGGATTAGACTATTTATAGTAGCTATGCATTTACAATGATAAATGGTCTAAAATGCCCCTTTAGCTAATTCTGGAAAGCTTCCTGATCAATCCTTCATCGTGATCGCGCAAGGCAAGCTCGCGATCGCACAGAGCAATTGGACCTTCATCGCAATCGCGCAGACAAGCTCGCGATCGCGCAGTGTATTGCTTTTCTAGAATTCCAGCAAGCTTGCAGTTTGGTCTTCTGGCCTTCTTTGACTTGAATCCTGGTTTCCAAGCTCTCTTTGAAGCATTCTAAATCCCGCATGTTGAGCGTAAACTCCCCACGACTTTGGATACCAATTCCGGATTGCATAATTCTCCCCTTCTTAAAAATATTTCGTCCTCGAAATCAAGCCAACAAGACCTACAAGCAAGGCAAAGACAAACAAACTTCCTACCCCAAGAGTAGGTTAGTTTCCAAAAGTGTGGAACACACACTCTTATGGTAGAGCCAAGCATCAATATAAATTAAAAAGCTTAGGTCTCCAAAGGAAACAATAACTGCTTGGCTCAACAAGGAAGTTCATCCAACACTAGAATAAGCAAAGAGATCAAAAGAGCATAAAACATGTAGGATGTAGCAATCAAATCCCTTACGATCCCTACACTCATGACCAACATACCAAGTCTTCATTGCATTTTTATCACAAGGTGAAATCATGGCTTTGGCATACTTAAAACTCAAGGTGTGTTCAACATAGGGAATGGAAGACTCAAAATAGTTCAAGAAACAACTAGCATCAAAGACTCCACTCCCTTTCTTAAAGGCACTCTTATTCACACCAAGAGATAGCTTCTCACCTCCAAAATCACCTCCAAGACAATCCTTCTCACTAGACAAGCTCCAAAGGAAGGTCTCTAAAATAGGTTCTTCATCATTATAGTCCACATAATGAAGGCTAGTACTACTAGAAGATAGGTCAACACGACCAATATCAAGACCACTCTTATCACTTGGAATTCCAAACAATGGATTATCCATAGAGTCTAACTTTACAAAACATAGAGGTTCTATTTTACTACCAACCCTAGTCCGATACAATTCACTACCACAAATGAGATTGTCTTCAAACATTGGAAATGTAAAAGCATGCACCTCAAATTCATGGTCACACAAAAGCATAGTATAAAGACTAGGTTCTTCACTCTTACTCGAGGAGTCATCGAAAATAAATCGATCCATCTCATACCCTAGAGACTCCTCAAGGTCACAACCATCCTCACTACAACACATAGGTCCACCATTATTAAGCAATTCATCAAGGGAAAGAATAGGATATTCATTCAACTCGTCTTCCCCTTTATCAAATATAGGTAGGGTGTCATAACAAGGTCTATAAGCAAGGTCAACTACACGTTCTTTACTAAAGAGAGGTTCAATGAAAACTGAGCTCACATCATGATGTGACTTATCATCCCTCTCAACTAGTGGTTCACAATCACACACAAGTTGACCAACCGAGTCTACACTAGTTGAAAACACATTGTAATCACATAATTCATCAACTAGTATAGAGTTTTCACTAAAACCGTCACATGACAAGGAAGTAACATGCTCAAGGGAAGAACTATCACATACCTTTGAGTGGCCATCTTGCTCACTCAATGCACTTGAAGTGTCATGAATTGTTCCTTCATCTTGAAGTTTACATTGAAGATCTTCTTGGAACATGATTGAGGCTCCTTTGGTTGGCCTCCAAGAGTGCCTACACAAGAACTCACACAAGTAGAAGAAAAAGATAAAGGGTTAAGGTTAGAATAAGGGGTGTCCTCACTCTTAATGATTCGTTTTTCCTCTTTCTTTTCCCTCATTTTCTTTTCAAGGTCGGGTGTAGATTTGGGTGGTTACATCCCACTCACATAACTCAACACATCCTCTCCTTTTTCCACTCGAGGAATGTCACCGGTCACTCCCTTACTCCTCTCAATCTTTTGTCTCTTAAATTCGGGTGAATTGGGACGAGGCCCAAGAATACCCATAGCCGGAGTAGGTGGACTCTTAACATATACCCGGAATCTAGGACTAAGAGACTCATCACTTGAAATCTCTTTCTTCTTTGGTGGTGAACCACTTGGCTTTGAAGCTTGTGAATTCGGGTTCACCTTGTTGACACTTGTCAACTCCTTTCTAGCACTTGTCTCACCACTTCTTGTGTTTGTAGGACTTCTTATTTGCATCCCTTCACTCATGGAATGAAGTAGCTCCTTGGTTCTTTGCAAATCCCGAGAAATCTACTAAAAGACAATTCCCCTCTTGTTCCATAAGGTGCAAACTCATAAACCTTTTGGTCCATGCCCACAAGAAATACACCTCTCTTAGCACTATATCAAAACTCTTTTTGTTGAATAGCCATGGCTCACCTAGCCAAACATCAAAATGTGCCATGGGATATACATAACACCAAACATAATACTTGTAACTCCAATGAGATATGAGCACCCGAGCATCATTGGAAACCCACACCCCATTATACTTATAAGGATGTTTCAATTTATAGCATGGTATCCTTAGGGTCTCAACTAAGGGTGTCCACCGGCCCGGTCCGGCCCGGTTCCGGTGCGCCTGTGCCGGTCCGGTCCGGTCCGGTGCAACGTTTAAAAAAAAAACTCGTCACCGGTCCAGTCGCGGTCCGGTCAAACGGTGCAGCTGCACCAATGCCGGATCGGAAACGGAACCAGCAAACGAAACCGTTCCGGTCCCGGTCCGGTCCGGTTCGGTTTCGTTAATTTTTTTTTTTTTGTTTTTTAAATTATATTTTTTATTGTTTAAAATAGAAAAAAAAAATAGTGGTGGACTAAAAATCTAAATAAACAACACAAAACACACATGTTATTCAACAATACATATAGTACATTATGTTGGATAATGGAAATGCATAATTAGAAAATAAAAACATGAAAATAGACTAGAAATTAGAAAAATACAGAAATTTTCAACTTCAGCGACTCAACACTCAATTATCACATGGTTGCAGATATTTGCCACCATCACGAGTTGCCCATTCATAGGCATGATGGTATCCAAGTGGGTCTTAAACCTCATTGTCCCTCCAGTATTTGATTCATCATCCCAATTCCAAAATCTCTGACAAAGAGTACATTGAGCTTTGCCGGTATCATTATTTTTTGTGATAAATTCCCAAACTTCGGATCGTTTAGTTCTTCTTGGGCCACCAGACGGACCTGCTGTAGTAGCACCTTGAACTTGATTAGCATTATTTGCATTTGCAGCCATGTTGATAGAAAATTTAATAAAATAGCCTTTTGTTAGAAATTTTTTAAGAGAAATGAATAGAAAATATTGAATTGTGATTAATTTCATGAAATACGGGAGTATTTATAGGAAATATAGGTAGGGGAGGGCTGTAGGGGCGTTTATGGGTGTGGGGGTGGGAAAATAGTCGTTTATGGAGTATTTATAGGAAAAATAGGTAGGGGAGGGCTGTAGGGGCGTTTATGGGTGTGGGGTGGGAAAAATAGCCGTTTATGGCCGTTGCCAACGGCTATTTTTCAAAAGGGAGCGGATTTGGACAATTTTTGCAGTGGGCCGGTCCGGTCCGGTCCGGCTCGGTTCTGTCGTTTTGTTTATTTTTTTTTTTTTTTTTTTTTTGGTTATTTGTTTTGTTTAATTGTTTGTTTTATGTAATAACTTATATAATACTAGTAATCTAGTATTAAAATATTAACTATTAAGTAATGTAGTATTTTAGTATTAAATTGTAAAAGTATAATTGAGAATATATAAAACAATGATTGACAACTTAGTAGCAAGACATAACGCTTGTTATTTTTTAAAACTTAATACTAAGTTAGTAGTATAATAGTATTTAGTATTTAGTATTTAGTATTTAGTATTGAATTGCAAAGAGGTAACTTAATAGCAAAGGATAATTGAGAATATAACAAAGGATTATAATTTACTTAATAGCAAGGCGCAACGCATTTTATTGAATAATGGTTGAATTTTTTTTTTTTTTTTTTTTTTGCAAAGTACATAGATATTAAATTGCAAAAACTACATATTAATAAAAAAAATTCTCATTTTCTTAATAATTTCTTCTGGCACCTCTGGAGGAACCGGTGGCATAGAGTCATCATCTTCATAGTCATTTTCATTGTCCAAACTTCCATCGCCTGATAAAATTTCTGATGATGCTTCTACATCGGCTAGTTCATCTTCTGCAAATCCAAAATTTCTTCGCTCCGATCTAATCCAATCTCTGAATAATACGGCCGTCTCCATTGCTTCTTCCTTCAATGAATGTCTATGATCTCCAATTTGTAATCTTCCTTGGCTAAACGCGCTTTCTGAAGCAACTGATGATGCTTGAATAGTTAGAATATCCCGCGCTATTTTTGCTAAAATTGGAAACTGTGCTTGTTGATCCTTCCAAAATGGCAGTAGTTGCTCGCTTCCAAAATAATCAACTTCCTTGCAAGGATGAAGTAAATAAACATCAAGCTCGTTGAACCCTCCGCTGCTACTCGAATGCCTGCTAGAAAGCCTTTGATTAAGGCTGGAAAAACTTCCCAATCCGGTTGCAGCTCTTTTGGGAGCCGTTGAACTTGATCCAGCTCCACTTGGAACACTTGGAACAACATTATCAGCTACACTCCTATACCTTTCATAAATCCGTTGGCAATATACAATTACCTGCGCACAAACTATTTCTACACTTGGTGCTTCTTCATCAGTAATTCTCAAAGTCCGATAAATTTCTCTAATTAGCATTTCCGTATTAAAACGTTTAAAACATGGATGTAATACAGATGCAATGTAATAGAGTGGTGGAATCGGAAAAAAATATTTTTTAAATTTTTCAATCATTGCTTCTACTGCAACTTCATAACCAGGCACTACTCTATAATCGTTAAGTAATTCTGCTATTCCAGCTATAAAATACAACATGGTAGTGATTGTAGGATAATATTGACCGGAAAATTCTTTAGTAGCATAAAAAAACTTTGCTAAAAAAAGAAGAAGACGCTCAACATTTTGCCAATCAGATTCTTCTAGGTGATACACTACAACCACTTTGCGATTAAAATAATTAGTAATAGGCACTCGTAAATTGTAAGCAACAGTCAAAGAGTCATATACAGTGTTCCACCTAGTTGAAACTTCCTTGGGAACTCTTCTAGGATTTAAACCTTCATTCACACACTCTACTTGAAAGTCCCTCCATCTATCCGGTTTTTTAGATTTAAAAATATAACTAATTGCGAGTCTAACCTTCATAATAGTAGGATCAAATAACTTAAGGCCATCTTTTACAACTAAATTATATATATGACATGCACATCTAACATGAAAAAATTCTTCAAAACGGGGATGCAATGCGGGTTTTAACTTAGTAATAGCATAATCATTGTTTGCAGCATTATCAAGAGTTATACTTAAAAATTATCACTAAAAAAATATGCCTTACAAATATCCGAAACTTCTCTCTTAATAAATGCTCCCGTGTGTGGTTCATCGACAGCACAATATGCTAAAATTCTTTTTTCCATTACCTAGTTAAGATCTATCCAATGACAAGTAACTGTTAAATACTCATACCCATTAACACCACGATCCAAATCAATAGTAAGACAAACTCTACAATCAAAGTGATAAAATATATATTGTAAATATTGTCTATATTCATTTTTAAATTTTATAATATCACTTCTAACCGTAGTTTTTGGAAAACCTTGAAAAGATGGATTATATACGGTTTGAATATAACGAATAAAACCTTGACAAGAAGCAAATATAAAAGGTAAGCACTCTACCGCAATCATTTTTGCCATTTGTTCCCTATCTTTCTTTTTATCATAATGCATAAGCCCCCCCGTCACTGGGTTAATTTCCTGTTGGACTCCACTACCTTGCGATGGAGCCATTCTATTTCCTGAACGAGGGCCACCCGGCCTCCTTTCCCATTCATCCTTATGATGGTTTTCTAAGTGTGTTCTCAAATTTCCCGTCCCACTATTATGGCTGCCGGTTTTAAAATCCCAAACTTTTTTTACAAAGATTACATTTAGCGGTCTGAGCCGGAACATTTTTAGTCATAAATTTCCACACATCCGATCTTTCGGGTCGTACATATCGTTCTCTACTAGGAGGCATAGGTGGTAATTCAGTTTCTTCAGGTTCACCTTGAAATTGACTAGTGGGTGTTTCATCATCTAAATTAGCCCCTTCGGTATTTTCTTCATATTGTGTCTCAACATATCATTATCTAGTGGTTGATCAAAATTTATATCATGCAAAAATTGCGAGTCATCTTCCTGAGTAAAATCATCTAGAAGAGAAGGAGCGCTAGAAGTACCAACTGGTCTTTTACCTAAAGCACGACTACGTCTATCATCCCCCCCCCCCTCGGTTAGAAGCACGTGATCTACGACCGCTACCCGTAATTGATCTCCACAGTCCAGACATTTTTATAATTACTAAAATATGCTTCAAACAAATTACTAAAATATTCTACAAACAATAATATTGCACAAAAATAAAATAGATAATAAAAAGTAAGAACGAGTTTACTTGATATCGTGAACTTAGAATGTAGATTGTAGAACTTAGGAAGTGAAAGTTGAAACTTGACCGGAACCGCACCAAACAATATTCCACTTCACTCCAAATATTTTTTTGTAATGCAATTTAGCAAATAGCCTTTGTAAAAATAAGAGAGATTGATAGAGATTTAGAGAGAATATTAAAAAAATTATGAATAAATTGATGAAAAATGATGGTATTTATAAAAAAAAATAGGTTAGGGGGTATGGGGGCGCCTAGGGGGTGGGGGGCCAAAAATAGCCATTTTTGGTCGTTGGGCCAACGGCTGTGCGTGAAATAGTCGTTGCCCAACGGCTATTTTTTGCCAAAAGCCCATCAGATTTTCCCGGCCCGGTCCGGACCGGTTCCGGTTCATTTTTTGCTGGTTCATCCGGTTCATTTTGGGGCTGCCGGGTCGGGGAACGGGTCGGTTTTTTTTTTTAAATTTGGCCCGGCTTGCGCCGGTCCGTTCAGGTTCGGTCCGGTTGCCGGTCCGAACCACCGGGCTATTAGACACCCTTAGTCTCAACCAAAGAAGTGCTAATGTAATTGGCATCGGTACCTCCAATCTTGAGCAAGTATCCTCCATTACCATTCACCTTAACAACAAACTTACTTCTACCCAAGTCTCGTAAAGGTGCATCCAAGAAAGAATTTGAATGCCCAAGAGTATCAACACCGACAACTTGGGTTTCCCTTCTCCCTCCTCCACTAGTAATATTGCTAGTGTAACTTCCACTTCCCGTCACTCTTCCAACATTAAAAGTGTTGTTGAAAGTCGAGGAAGGAGTCTCATAGTCAATGGCACCACTCCTACTACTTCTACTCCTAGCATTGTTAGAACCATACAAGCCTTTGGTAGCAAGAGCAACACCACTTCTCACTCCACCCTTCATATGGGAGTTAGGAGCATTAACCCCTTTAGCACAAGTAGGATAGACAAGCCTCCATTTTCCCATGGAACAACCACCTCCTCCTCCAATACTAATGGAAGGACCTCTACTACTCCCTTGCATACCATTAGCAACACCAAGAGAAGATGTAAATCTACAATTCATATAATCAACCTCATCATCAATTCTCTCTATGTCACTATCATCATGTTCAAGTTATTCACAAGAAGAGTAAGTAGGAACATCATACCTTGAAGTGTCACCATCTTCGACTTCTTGATTAGAAGCATAAGGATCAACACTTTCATCATCATAAGCTTCATAGTCTTCATTAACCTCACGATCATCATGCTAACCCGCTTCATCCTCATACGAACCATAGTTCCCGGAATCATCATAGCAATACCCATCATCACTATCAAAGGAACCATAGTCTCCGTCATCTCCACACGAACTATACCCTCCACAATCATCATCCGACGCTATAGCTCTAACAAATAAAAGCAAAGAACCTCACAAGTTCACTCCCTCACGTGTATCACTCAAGTAATGTTCACTCAATTTTCTTTCCACTCGTGTATATCCTTAAGGTCTTTGGCTTTTATGACCACACTATATTGTTCTCACTACTCCTGGCCTTTTTCCTCTCAAAGATGGCCTTATCCCCTTTATAGGAACCAAAGTGAGAAGATCAACAACTAGCGCGTCCAAGTATAGGTTCAGGATGGAGTTTATAAGACACCAAAGAAATGAATAAGGACACATAAGCGGACTAGGAACAAAGAAAACAAACAATGACACCAAAAGAGAGAAGTTACAAAACTACTGAGGAAGTGACACAAGAAAGACTCGAATCGAATTGGCACGAAACGAATTCGGATTTGGATGGAATTTTATTTGTAATCCAGAAACTCACCATATTTAATGAAACAATTAGAGTTTTGGTGATTGGAAACTATTCGGAAGCAGGTGCGAACATTCTGTCCCAAAACTGGAATTCTGGAAAAATGTTGTTCTTCGCTATCGCGTCACGAGGCTCGCGATCGCGCAGCACAAAAAATTCCAAAAATTAAATTTCACTTCGCGATCGCGTGAGTAGGTGCGCGATCGTGCAGGTCTACTGGAGCTGAAGCAGAATCTGATTTCCAGGTTCAATTTTTAGCTCGAATCACCTCAATTCAGCTTTTTTTTCAATTCCTAAGGTACCCAAAGTTGTATGATGTGTTTCCCAACAAAGCCCAATGAATTTCACGACCAAACAAACAATCAAAATCAAGAATCAATGTCTTCTAGCTCAAGAACAAGGGTTTCAAAAATGGGAACTTTGATTTTCAAATTTTCAATCCATATCACCAAAACGTGATATGAGGGTACCAAATCAATGGGAAAATAATATAGATCAATCCCCAATATTTTTCAATAGGTGGGGAATTCGTTTCACAACACGAATTTAAATTTTTCATCTTTTCTTCTTTTTTTTCACATGAACAATAACAATAAGAAAACGAACTAAAGACACGATGAACAAGGAACGTGGATTCGTAAGAACGAAACCCAAGCCTTGCTCTAATACCAAATGATATGAACCAAACTACGTGGAAGCAAGATAAAGAAATGAAAACGATAAAGTAAATACAACAACGAAAAAATAGGGAAGGGGAAGGATAGAAATAGAAGAAAGAAAGGATATTCGATTCAAACACGATTGAATATCCGAGAGAGAAAGAAACTTGAACCTATCAAGGATCCATACAAGAATGACATCTACTCGGTTCCAAGCTAAAAGGGATACACGAAGACTCAGACTTCAACGATAAGGGCTCGGCCTCTTCTAAGTTCTTCTACTCTCAAATATACATCAACTAACTACAGACTAAGCTTAGGATTAGACTATTTATAGTAGCTATGCATTTACAATGATAAATGGTCTAAAATACCCCTTCAGCTAATTCTGGAAAGCTGTCTGATAAATCCTTCATCGCGATCCCGCAAGGCAAGCTCGCGATCACACGGAACAATTAGACCTTCATCGCGATCGTGCAGACAAGCTTGCGATCGTGCAGTGTATTGCTTTTCCTGAATTCCAGCAAGCTTGCAGTTTGGTCTTCTGGCCTTCTTTGACTTGAATCCTGGTTTCCAAGTTCTCTTTGAAACGTTCTAAATCCCGCATGTTGAGCGTAAACTCCTCACGGCTTTGGATACTAATTCCGGGTTGCATCATTTCCCCTTACCTCTCTCTCGTCTAGCCCTAATGTTGTCACAATTTATGGCTAATTCCGGACACTAAAAGCCCCGAGGCCTAGGTCATCCTATTCCCCTTGACCTTCACTTCGAAACCCCCTTGCCAATTTTCTCCATTCGACAAAAATTGAAACTAGGCATCTCGATCGATTCGTGTTTCTATCGCCGGAGAAGAGTCTCCAATGGTGCTCGTGAAAATCATGGACTATGTTACTTTGATGGAACTCCTATTGCATGTTTGATCGCAGTCGGTTTAAAATTACTACTCGACCCCAATCCAAAATGGGTAATCCTTCCCTTTCTTTTGATGTTCCTGGTCTTATGTGACATTACACCTAAATTTGCCCAGCCTTTTTCTGTGCATTACTGTGCCTAGTTGTTACTTGTTAATTAGTTAGAATAAAGGACCACATGATCAATAATTCTTTGTTAATTCATTGGTTAAGTGATTACTGCTCTAGACTACGTGTGTACCCTGATTTGACACCTTCATGGCTTGTGTTTTATGTCACCTTTTTAGGTTAAAATTCTAACATCTCTGACAGTGTACTCATCCTCGTTTGATAAAGTCTATTGAGCCTCTTACTTCGATGCATGATCATTTAGCTTGCTTAAACTGAAAATGGTGATTGATTTACATGATTTGAGGATCTTGATTAAAACTTTTGATTGATGTCTGAATGGAAAATTGCTTGAATGATTAACAGAGAAAAAATTAGGTTTTAATTGAAATCTGTTAGGACAACCCATGATTTTGAGCCTAAAATAGTCTAAGACATACTTGTACACTAATTTCTGGAAATCCGGACTTGATTATTGTTAAGGGGAGGAACTGTATATGCCTAGAATTCTACTTGCCTTGATTTGAGAACCCTGATTAGTCTATTTTGAATGAGAACCATTGGTAATATTCAAACTAGCTTTATTTATGAAAAATATATTGAAAAATTGATTCTCCTTGATTGACAATATAATCTACACTTTCCTTCTTTGAGTTTTGCCAATTTTATCACCCTTTCACATTCAAATTTGAACTTAGAAAAGGCCCTATATTATGCCTATATAAACTGGACTTTGGCACACTCAGAGACATGAAATTCACATTGGAATACAGAGAACACACATTCAGGCACTAAACTTTTACTAAACATCGAAAACATCTCTCTCTCTCTCTCTCTCTCTCTCTCTCTCTCTCTCTCTCTCTCTCTCTCTCTCTCTCTCTCTCAGCAAGAACCTTGTTCTTGTGTTGTTGCCTCCATGAAAAAACACAAACACAAAGGTAAACAGCAATCTAAAAGCACAGTGTTTTTACGTGGAAAACTCCTTGCTCAAGGGAGAAAAACCACGACCCACACTCTGGGATTTTGAAACCACTTCACTAACACAAAGAGCAAGTTTTAGATTACAAACTCTGTAACCAAAGGGCTACGCTCTAGACCCTAATCACTCAACAAAGCTAAACTCTAGTTTTACAAAGCAATCACTCAAAGTTCCCTATTACAATGGCTTCTAACATAAGCAGATAAGTAATACAATCAAAGCATAAAAAATATGACAACTACAATAAAGAACCTAAATTGATTCACTGTTTGTACTCTTAGTTCTTCACTGGTTGTCTTCAACAGTTACGTCACTTTAAGAGTTATTGAATTCGCCTTGTGTTTTCTCTCAACTCTCGTAGTGAATAACTGAGATCGACTTCCTCAATTACTTGCTTTTATATGGGCTCTGTAATCCTAGCAGTATTTCACTAGGAAACCTTGTAAATATGGCAAGTCAAGATTTCCCTGTGATACTCTTCTTGTTCAGCACTAACTCTAGTTCGCACTTCAATGAGACAGCCCCAACACAACTTCTTTTAGCTGACTAGGATGTGCATAAGTCTACGCGCCACTACTTCTAGTTCTGCATGGATTTGCATTCCAAAAAATCTTTTCGATTAGTCGTACCCTTTTCATCAAGGACTAAGTTCTTCTTCAAGTCACCAAGTCCTTCGTTTGTCATTCTTCAAAACATCCAACTCAGCATATACCACTGCCTTGAGTTTATAGGCCCATAGCCTTTATTAGTCTTTGTATTTTACCATAATTAGGACTGGGTAAATCCCTACTATAAATACCACTCCTTACATTGAATTGCACATCAAGCGATTCACACCGAATCCGGTTATTCTCAAGGAATAATATTACTTACTTTCTTGTTCATTACTTTTCTCTCTATTTACTTACTTTTTCTATCGTGTTTACTGTATTTCTTATGACCATCTTATAAATTCAAATTTTTAACCTAGACATCCAATTTTAGGCATAAGCAATTCCACTTTTTTGGAATAGCTCCCATGGTGGCAGAAACAACGCCCGTGGCTCTAAAAAAGGTCCCGGCGAACATAGAAAAATGGAAGAAATACTTCGAGGCCCAATTTGAAAAGAATTTGGAGAATGTCCCTAGAGTCAGGAAGTCCCAAAGGATGTTGGACATTGAGAAATGTAGGCAACCAGCCTTCAAACCAGAAGCGGCCCCGGCCGCCATACCAAAACATTTTAAGTTACAAATCTTGATAAAATATGATGTTATAACAGACCCAGTTAATCATGTGGCCGAATACATGGCCATGGTGAGAGAAAATGATTAGACCCCGATGGAGTTAGAATCCTTGTTTTTTAAAAAGTTCGGGGACACGCTTGAAAAGGGGCACTGCGTTGGTCCTTGTGTCTACCTGCTAGATCAATCTCGAGCTTCGATGAGTTAGCTGACCTATTTATCAAAGCGCACACTGGTGCCCAGAAGATACTCAAAGAGAAAGGAAGATATATTCCATGTGAAGCACTGGTAGAAGGAGCCACTTATAGATTTTCTTGAGCGGTTCCAAGTGGAGCGAATGTAGTTGCCAACGATGGATGATAATTTAGCCATCATGGTATTCGAAAGGAACATTAATTCGAGCAATTCTGAGGATGTTGCTGAATTGAAGAGAGATTTACAAGATTGGCAGGCTCGAACTTGTGATGAAGTACACGACATGACTTCATCCAAAGTTAGGCTCGAAGACACGAATATAGGTTTGTAGGGAGAAATAAGAAATGCCCCGAGTCATCTTGACGTGTCGATGGGCCACGAGGGAACTCAAAGGGCCGATATGAAACTTACAATGGTCAACGACGGCATGTGAGCCAATGGTTAGGAGCCAAGGTTAGCACCGTAGCTAATCAAAATAATGTGACAGGGCCGTCATTGGCTCTATAGGAAAAGGATCCACCCAGTATTTCTGAGTACAACTTCAACGCCTCAAACCCAAATTGGGTATATGCATTGAAAGAGATGAACAACAAATGAGTGAGGCTCCTGAGGGACATGAGATCAGCCCTGGGGAAAAGGATTCATAGCCTCTACTGTTATGTTCACGATGACCCCGGTCATCTCACCGAAGATTAAAAGGCCCTGTGCCTCGAGGTGGCTCATTTTCTCAAGAAAGGCTTGTTGAAGTAATTTTTGACTGAAAAGGGGAAGCAAAGTTATGCCAAAGATAGGGGAATGACTGCCACTGAGGGCCCCTTCTCCCAAAAGAGTGGTTAATGTGATTACCGGGGGATCGGAGGTTAACGACGTCAATTTTGCCTCCGTGAAAAAGTTTGCAAAGCTTTCCATTATGATGGAAAAAAGGACTCGAGCTGGGGCTCGGGTAATGAAATTGTGTTCAATGAAGACGATTGAAAGGAAATGATATTTCCTCATCATGATGCGTTGGTGATAATATTGAGGATCAATGACTCAGATATCAAACGATTCTTGATCGACCCTGGGAGCTCCGTAAATACCATCAGCAACGGAGCAGTGAAAAAGATATAGTTGAAGGACCTTGTCGTCTCGAATGCAACCATATTAACTAGCTTCAATAACTCCACAGAAAAGACATTGGGTGAGATCACACTCACCACATATGTGGAAGGAGTTACCAAGGAGACTATGTTTCAAGTAATGCCCGAGGATATAGCTTACAATGTCATCCTCGGAAGGCCATGGATACATGCAATGGAAGTAGTGCCTTCTACTCTTCCTCAAGTTATCAAGTTCCCTACCCTGTGGGGTATTCGATCTATCCGAGGCGAACAAAGTATAGCTAGGGAGTGCTACTCAGTTACCATAAAGAGTGGTGTCGTTCCGAATAGACCTTCCAAATAGCAATCAATAAGACCAGGATCTGAAGAATGAGGGGGTTCAGTGCTTGAAATAAAACCTCGAAGGAAGTGATTGATAAGATCCTGGTATGTATTTAAGAGCCTCAGAAACAAAAATCTGAAGATTCAACTATTGAGGACTTGGAATCGTTCGCACTATCGGAGGAATTTCCAGAGAGGGAGGTGCTTGTTGGCTCGAAGTTGGACCCGGAGTCAAAAAGAGTTATTATTGCATTGTTAAAGTCAAATGATGATTGTTTTGCTTGGTCTCACGCCGATATGGTTGGGATCGACCCGGAGATTATGACATATAAGCTTAACGTGGATCCTCACCACACTCCGGTGAAGCAGAAGAAAAGGTCGCACGCTGCCATCAGAAGAAAGTGACCAAAGATGAGACGAGCAAGCTACTTGACAACGGCTTCGTGCATGAAGTCAAGTATCCCGAATGGCTAGCCAGTGTGGTGGTCGTGCCAAAAAAATGGAAAATAGAGAATGTGTGGATTATACGCATCTGAATTAAGCTTGTCCCAAGGATTTCTATCTGTTGCCACAAATCGACAGGTTAATAGATTCCTATCAGGAAACTGCCAATGGACCCGAAGACTAGCGATCTTTACACCGAGGACTGTCGCCCGAAGATTAGCTTAGTATATTTTACTTGATGCCCGATAGTGGCTACTTTTTAAATTTTGCCTAAATCTCGTTACGGCTAGGTTTGATGTAACACAGCTACAGCTTATTATTATCAATGAAATAGATTTGATTCAACATCTCTTTGCTTCAATAACTATCTCCCAAGGTTATATTGTTTAATTAATATTGTTTTTTATGCCTCGGCATGAGAACGAGACGTCGTTCTAAGCTAGCATCAGCTTATTATTAATCCTCTTAAGTCTTGAAAGACAAAAATATTCTAAGTGTTGAAGCTGCACATCCAAAGAGATAAAAGCAAACACTTACTGAAAAATACAATTTCATTAAGAACAAGCTCGGAGACCTCAAAAATTGTTTATAGATTCAATCCCATAGGCTAGAACAAAACAAAAGAAAGAAAAACTCCTAAGCATCAGGGTCATCCTCTTGAGCGGAGCCATCTTCACCCTTAGAAGCCCCGTCTTCATTTTCTTATTCTTCGCCTTCGGCCTCATCATCGCCGAAATCTTAACTCGAAGGAATTTCGTCCATGATAGCTTGAGATCGAGCCACACGCTCCATGGTCTTGCCAATTTCATCATCCAAGTACCTCCCCAGCCTTGCACTCCTCGAGAGCCTTCAAAGTTCAACCAAGTTGGGATCACGACCCAACTCTTGTTCAATTCAGATCATTTTTGCTTTGACCTTGGATTTCTCCTCTAAGGAAGAAATTTCATCCTGAAGGCGAGCCATTTCAGCTTTGAGTGCTGGAATTCGCTCCTTGTGGCCTTCAAATTCTTTTATTTTAAGCACGTATTAGGTCAGTTTCTTGTGGAAATCTTGGGCTTGGTTGGTCAAAGTTGCATTGGCTCGCTCAAGTTCAGCTCGTAGCTCTTGGGCCTAGGAAGATAACCTCGAGCTCTCAGCTTCGTGGCTATCCTTCAGAGCTTTCACTTAACCCTCAAGAGCGGCGGAAGCTTGGGAAATTTTCTCAACTTTGGCATCAGCTTCAGTCGGTCAAGCATTCAAAGTGTTGGAAGTGTTCGCGTTGCCTTGACTTGAGCGAGTACATGAGACTCTGCATGGAAAAGTGGGAAGTTAGAATTTCAAAACTAAGTAAAAAGAAGAGCTGCAATCAGGATCATTTACCCGAACCACGCTGGAGGCAGACCATGCCATCATTGTCTTTGGTGATAGCGCCTCGACATACCTCTCCTCCAGAAGCCTAAGGAATTGAGTGAGGCACAATGGGATATCAACCGAGCTGACAAAAAGATTCAAATCAAAATGAACTTCGATCCTCCTCATGGCCCTTTCAGAAATCGACGTGTTGGGAGGTTTGGAGTTTGCCCTTGCTACGTTCATAGCCATTCTTTCATCAGTTGGAGGGGAAGCAAGTTCAGCCTCATTAACCTTGGCTTTACACTTCGCCTTAGCAGCAGCATACTCAGACCCCTCGAGGTCTACTATCTCGATGTTCCCAGGTGCCTTGGGGTCCTCATTAATTGGCTCATCCCTCAAGCTAAACTGGGATTCGGAGGCAGGCTTGGCACTTGAAATGGATTTCACTTCAGTTCGCGGGCGCACAGCCCGAGTTGATTCTCCCGAAGTTCCCTTTTTTTTGGATCTGCAGGAGCAGTAGCTGAAGGCTTGGGGATGGCGGTGGAAGACTTGGTGACCAACTTGTGGCGACCAAGTTAACTTTATCTTCACCACATGAAGAAGGCCTCTGACTAGATGAGCCCTTCGGTGCCTAAGTCTTACTCGTCTTCAAGGAACCCGCCAAGCTCGCCATCTGGTCCAAGCTATCATCGAGGTCGGGGACCACTTTCTCCTTCTTTTACCCCTTCTTAGCCTTTCCCTCCTTCAGCTCCTTGCCCTTGGCAGTGGAAGCTTATATGGGAGACCTGCAGCAAAAGGGAGGCATTAAATATAGAAACCTTGAAAACTGCCTAAATGTGCTTAAAAAAGAAAAAAAATCACCATGTCTTTTGGTCACCCATTCATTCTCGGCAGCGATGCTCACCCAAGTCTTGTTTGGTCGAGAGCGAATTGCAAGTATCGTTCAAACCCAGTCTGTCAAGTGGGCCGGTGGATTAATAGGAACTTTGTTGGCTACAAACATTTGCGACAATGGTTGAGAAGTGAAAATAGCGGGTGAAAGATATAAGGCAAAAATCAAGTGAAAGCTAAAGGGAAGAAAACTTACGCTCGGTGGATACCTAGGCAGTCGAGAGTAAAACATAGCGATCGGGTTATCCACAATCTTTGGTGTCCTCACCTCTGGTTATCAATGAATATTTGCCTTAATTCATCAAGGACACTATTCCAACTTTGTGAAAGTAAGGGTAATAGAGCAAAGTGAGATGCTGAAAGGTGAAAGGAACCCCGGCCTTTTTGCACAGAGGCATCCAACGACCCTTCAAAACTCGGGGCCAAGCTAAGCCAGACAGAGGTTGTAGGTTCGGAAGAATGGATTGATCACCTCGTACACCGGCAAAGCAAACTCGACCATGAATTGATAAGTGTAAACGAAGGAAAGCCCAACCACGTGGTCAAAACTGCTGTTGTTCAGGTCTGGAATAATGACTTCATCCTCGGCTCCCCATTTACAGTCCTCCCGAAGTACCTGCATATCGGCATGTGTGATCAATGAGGGGGTAGCTTGCATGGGCACATTCATATTTTTCTCCCTTTAGACCATAGATTTCCCGTGTAAGGCGAAGTCTTTCTTGGTTTTGAAGGACCAGGTATGATGTGGTAAGGTTCGAGCTCCTTCTCGAGGAGAATTTCTTTGGACTTGGATGATCCCCCTTCATCTTCATCTTCATCTTCACCCACGTCATCAACATTATCTTCTTCATTTTCTACTTCCTCATATGCGATGCGGCCAGCAGTGGCTTTGCGCCACCGCCTGGGTACTAAATCTATTCCCTCGGCAGCTGTTTCGCCACCATCCATCGCCGGTAAAACTATATCTAGCGGGTATGTGAAGTTCACTATCATACCGCCTACGTTTACAGCGACGACATTATTTATTTTGTCATAAGAGTGACTGGAAGAATTTTGTAAGAAATGGGTTGCCGACATTTTTGTTAGAAATTGATGGCTTCACTGATAATCTTGGTTATGAATCAAGAAGAAAGGGATGAAGGATTCTATTGCTCTTAGATTGCTAAAGTGGTTCAATATTGGAAATGAAGGTGACGGAATGAACAAGTGGGATACTTATAGGAGAAGAAATCATCATTACCTTGCGAAGGAGGACAAAACGTCGTGATCGTTCAAAGTCGCCACGTGTAACGTATGGAAAGTTGAAGTGATGGATGCCTTTTGAAATACAAGGCAGACGTGCGGCCACATCATCGTCCCGTCTATTCTCACCCCTCTCCTCGATAACTCAGATAGATGCTTGATAAGTGGGAGCACTATCTGTATTGGTGAAATTACAACGTGGACATGTGGTAGCCGAGGCATTTGGCCTCGGGAAATATATCAAGGTCACGAGGTGCTGTGTATGAGTATTGTAGACAGGCTCTGAGGTCCGAAGTTGCCAGTGCCTTAAATGAATGACTCGAGGCCCCGAGGTCAGAGGTCCGAGCCTCGGGATAGGCGGTTCAGCTTCAGCGTGATTAATGCCCCATGATCTCCTCCCACGATTCATAATTTAATGGGGAAGATCATGGGAAGCCCACGATCTAAGTGTAGAAAGTGGGCTAGTTAATGCCCTTAATTGTCTCATCTCCATGGGCTATAAATAGGAATCTTGTAATAATATAAAGACATTCACAAATATAGTAAAAACTTTGACCAATTATATTTTCAACTTATTCATAGTGAAATCATTCATCTTGCTCTCTTATTACTTATTCTCGTTATTTTCTTGTTTATTGCAACTTTGATACATCATATCCCTTGTAACCCAAAATAAATCTCAATTGTATTTCTAATCTGATTTAGGCTCATACACCAGTAATAAAATTCTTTTTGCCCATCTTAATTGTTGCTTTAAATTTTTTCACGCGCATTAAGAAATCGATTAATACAATAGATATTTTACCAAGTTATCCCCTTTAGATGTCTTTGCGAATTGAATAGCATTAAAAAAAGAATTAATATTTTTTAAATGCCGACGCAGTGGATTGATCATGAAATGACAACTATTTTTCGATAAATCTTTTGAACAAAAATAACAACTAAAATGTGACGGAGGGAGTACATTTCTAAGGAAAAAAAGATTTGGTTTAAGTGATATACATTAACGCAGTGGACAGGGCAAGGAATTTGAAAAAGAGGATTCAAAAGAAGTATATAATAATATTACACTTAATATCTGAACCTATATCAAAAAGATTATAACAACTTAAAAATTATTTTTATCCTCATATTTGTTTCTATAAATGAATGTAGTTTTAATGAGATAAGGCCATATTCAGTTCTAATACTTTGTTCCTTCCTATGCATTGTGAATTTTATATGGGACCAACCTTTTTTTGCATATGCTTCCCGGTTGGCAATGAGAATCCCGCACCGGTGAAGGATCATTACTGCATACACTTTCCGACAATGAGAATCCCGCACCGGTGAAGGATCATTACTGCATACACTTTCCGGTTGGCGATGAGAGTCCCGCACCGGTGAAGGGTCATTATTGCATATACTTCCCGGTAATCTATGAGAGTCCCGAGCCAATGAAGGATCATTATTGCATATACTTCTCGGTTGGCGATGAGAGTCCCGCACCGGTGAAGGGTCATTATTGCATATACTTCCCGGTTAGCGATGAGAGTCCCGCACTGGTGAAGGGTTATTATTGCATATACTTTCCAGTTGGCGATGAGAGTCCCGCACCGGTGAAGGGTCATTATTGCATATACTTCCCGGTAATCGATGAGGGTCCCGAGCCGGTGAAGGGTCATTATTGCATATATCTCCTGGTAGACGATGAGAGTCCCACGCCGGAGATAGGTATCAGGTATATGTGACTCCATTGCATCATACTGCATTCATCCTATTTCATTGCACCGCATGCTGATTATTGTATGACTATCATGCTGTGTTTTGTGTATGCGGTATGTATACCATATTGTGGACATATCTCAGTGTGCCTATACATTCCTGGCTCGTATCCTGGGCTGCATGCCGTGACATTATGAATATACGGATCGGGTTGCACGCCGCAACAGTATGAATATACGGATCGGGTTGCACGGCGTGACAGTATGTATTCCTGATTGTTGATATGTTCGAGATACTTAAAAACCTATATGTTTTGTCTATCTTATGTCCCTGGTTGCTTATGAGTTTATGATTCCATACGTGTTTCCAGTTATTATCTGGCTCTGCCTTTTTATAGTTTAAATAAGATAGATTTGGTTTACCTGTTTTTCTTCTCCCTGGCTAGCTATCATATTCTTTTGATGTGGCTAGTATGCCCCACTTATTGAGTCCTTTTGACTCACCCTTGTTTGTTGTTTGTTCTTGTTTATCTATTTTGTTTCAGCAGGTTCGCTCCAGGATTGAGTTCGCCACGTTGTGAAGGAGCGAAGATGACTTCAGCTGTCAGGGTGAGCCAGCTTTTATTCAGAATGGCCGCCAGTTTTATGTTTATTATTTCAGTTGCATTTTTGCTCCTTTCAGGAGGTATCCGTCTTCTTTCGTACTCTTAGATGTCTAGTCTGGATAGTCCTAAACCTAGTATGTTGGGTAGTTAGCTATAATTTCTTTTGTACAGCTTAGAGGTATCAGCATATGTCGGTATTTTTTTCTAAGTCCTGTTCTTATTTATGAATTAAATTATATTTATTTTCCTAATTTAATTGGTAAAGGTTCGCCCGACAGATTTAGAGGAGGATGTCGGGTGCCCGCACGGCCTAGCCGGATTTTAGGTCGTGTCATTTGTAACATATGGAGCTATCAACCTTATCATCAAAATCTATATATGAAATGGGACCTTTGACGCCCTTACGTAGCCTGAAATGCCATACTCAAAAAGGGTTCATTGGCAAAAAGTTTGTTTAGGAGTTATCGGTAAGCTAAGATAAAATCTAGATTGGTCGTATTCTGCACTTAGTCTGAAATTTAGATAGATTATTATTTATTTTGAAATATAAATTGAATCTTACCATTGTTTATGTGTGTGTTCGTTTGTGAATACATACATGTGCAATAAAAAATTGTACCAAACAGAAACTAAGCACTCACGACCTATGTACAAGCTACGCCACGTTAGACGCGTAGAATAATAAGTTCATGTCTGTAATTTACTGCAAAAGAATTTTTTATCTTGTTGGCAAGTCCTGACCAAATAACCTCATTACATTATAGTAGAGTTAAACCTCTATATAATGGCACCATTTGTCTCGAACTTTCACGGTTGTTATAGAGAGGTGATGTTATACATATATAGTAGCATTTGATATTTAGATCTCATTTAACTATTATAGTCAAAAAGTTCACAAAAAATACATGTTAAATTTATAATCTCAATAGATTTTCATATTGCATTAATTAAAAATTGAAAAGGTTAACATTCGTAATAAATCTATAACTAGTTGTACCGTACCAATAAAAAATAAGATTTAAGGAACATATGCATTTAAAATTAATTGAAACTATAAAAAATCAAGTTTGACGTACGAATTTAGAATTGTAGGTTGTTCCGTAAATTGCAGTCTCTTACTAACAATGTAACGCTTGAATTGAGGAAGAGTTTTGTCCAAGCTTTCAGCAAAAGTGTATTCAATAGCTTTCCCTTGAAGGCTATCTAAGAGCTTAACAATTGACTCTTCTATCTCGGCCCAAGTAGTAGTAAGTTGAGACAAAATATTTATGTTAAGAATGCAAAAAAAAAGCAACATATTTATGTTACGAATGAGTATCATAAATATATTGTATTTTATTTTATACAGAACATATCACATACAAAATATTATTACACGATATTTGACTATGGCCGTTATAGAGAGGTAATTTTATAAAGAGTGTACCGCTATAATGAGCGTCATTGCTGTTATAGGTAGAATGTTGTTATAGAGGTAACATATAACATAAAAATCGGTTCTGAAGAAAATTAGGTTGTTATACTGAAATCTTGTTATAACGAGGGACTGTTATGGAGAAGTTTGACTGTATATGGACTAAATACAAATTCTGCAGGAAGGAAGCACCATTTGTCTGAATCATTGTTAAATAGTTCAATTGTTTTGAGCGAAGACAAGTTACTTTGAGGGAAAGTACACAAAAGGTCACTTTTGCCACTGATCTTTGGGCACAGGCCACTAATACTAAAATATTTAGTTTGTGGCCACTTTTGCTTAAAGAGAAAGAACTTCAGTCCAGAGGCCGGATTGAAGTTTAGTCCTTAAAGATTGAACTTTAATCCAGGGCCATATGGACTGAAGTTCAGTCCAGTCCTTAAGATGGAACTTCAGTCCAGGGCCATATGGACTGAAGTTCAATCCTTAAAGATGGAACTTCAGTCCATGGCCATACTATGCACTGAAGTTCAGTCCATGGCCATATGGACTGAAGTTCAAGTCTTTAAAGATGTAACTTCAGTCCAGGGGCCGTATGGACTGAACTTCAGTCAATTATCAGAACTTAAGTCAATATTTATTTAGTAAAGGCCCAAAAGTGGCCCCTAGTGTAAGACCAAAGAAAATAGTGGCCTCAAACCAAATACCAGTATTAAAAGTGGCTGCTAGGCGAAATTTTCACGTTACTTTGCTCAAAATGGTCTCAAACTTGTGACCTTCTTGTAGAAGTACAAAATCAAAACTAACATATATATAGTAAAGCATAAAGGAGAGGACTAAAAATTCAAGGTCGTCAAAGTTAAATCAGAAATATTAGCTATATATGCAGTAAGTGTTCCTGTGATCTACCATAACCTAAAAAGAGATTTTATTCTCTACATAGATAAAGGAGAATGAAACCAATTTGGTTTGAATAAATTTATCTTGGCCAACAAGAAAAACGAACATTACCAGACCATAAATCATGAAGTAGACAAATAGTTCTGTAACACTTAATAAGGTTATAGTATTTCTATTCTATGCTAGTTTCCTGTAGTTAAACTTATGATACTTGGTCTTCATTGTGCCTAGTGATGAACTCCATAAACACATGATCTGATGGTGGCCGCCGAAACTGGAGCAGCTTGTTAGATATAGCCAGAGCTTTTCTCATTTCAAGATCTGGGTGCTCTACAATGCTCATTTTCACAAGTGATGGCGAACCAAAGAGAAGGAACTTGATAAACTCCAACTCAGAAGCGAAACCAGAGATTTTCGTCACTTTGGCCAGATGAAGTTCGCTGAGGGGAGAAGTAGTGCAGTCTAGAAGTTCTAGATAACCTGAGACTTGTTCCTGGTTTAGCTCGACGGTAGAAGCCTACACGAAAATAGAGCAGAAACATAAAATAATTACTTATTCATTTCCGGAACAAGTAATCATATTAGTAGATTGAGTGTTACAAAACTTGCCTCAATGTGAAGTTCACGCAAATTCAGATGAGCACTTCTAATCAAACATACAATAGAAGATATTTGGTCTAAGTCGTTAAAGTTCACATCTTTGAATTCCATAATCTTTAGAGAGGGTGGCAATGTCGATAGCATGATCGGACATTGAGTTTGAGCTAGGAACTGAAAGAGCAATATGTGAAAACACATTTTAATCAGATTAAAATAAAACAAGAATTCTCAGAACCCCTACAAATAAAACTTGATTTTAGCGAAAGGAAAATAGAGAGTCGTGTTCAAGCATTAACTAACCTGCAGAAATTTTCCATCTAGACGAAGTATTTTGACTTTAGGCAAGCTATCCACGAACTTAACCAAATCAGAGACAGGACTGTCCTCTAGTCCTATTACAACTTTCTCCAATGCAACAGAAACTTCAGTCAAGTTAGGAGCATTTTCTAAGGAGATTGATTCGAACTTATCATCGGCTCTGATGCACAACCTCGTGAGTTTAGAACCACTGATATTAAAACGACGAACACCAGAACACTCACTCAAAACTAGCCTTTTAAGAACAGGGCAGCTGGATAGAATATCTTCAAAACAGTTGTTTGCAAGGTGAACCCCCAAAAGCTTTAATTGTTCAAGATGTAAGAAGCCTTTAAACTCAGGCGGAGGCAAAAACAAAAAGTTACGGAGCTTCAAGTGTGTCAAGTCCAGACAAGAAAAGAAATAAGGAGGTAACTCACGACGTAAAGTACTTGTCTTGTATTCTATCGTTAACTTCTCAATATTCTTCCGAGATAAGAATAGTATCCATTTGTTCACATCAGGAATCTTTAATCGGAAATAAGGAAACCATACTTTAAATTTCTCTATTCGACCGGGATGAAGCAGAAGAGACTTGGTGACAATTTCATCAAATTTATACTTGAGCCTACCATCACTAGTTGTAGAATCTTCAAGTTCTTTATAGAACTGGTCATCAAACACCAATTGTGGAACCGTTAAGTAGTAAAATCTCCACTTCTTTGAGAGCACACTCGTTCTTATAGCTTCACGTATAGGCATTTTTCCAAGAATGCAATCTATTACATTCCTTGGCAAGTCACTGATTATATCTGCACCAGCAATTGGTTCTTGGCTTCTGCCCGACTTGTTTTTCTTAATGCGTTTTCGAGGCATATCTTCCTAAGAATGAGAGCATCAAATATAAAATTTAATCAGCTCTATTTTTTTTTTCCTTTGGACTTAAAAAAACAACAATAATATAAAGGAGCAAAAGTAGGATAGATTTCCTAATAAAGTAGCATGATCTACATATAATTTATACCAGCATTCTCTAGTTAGATAAATCAACATAGGAAAGGGAAAAGAGAAGAAGAAAAAGAGCATATTCTTAGATTTCTAACATGAAATTCTTTTCAAAGCAATCAGATATAATAAACCGCCTATTGACCTAGTGAAGTGCTATATTTATGGTTTTAATATAATTCCTATAGTAATTCTTAGGCAACTTTTTTCATAGAGCTAGTATCCGAGTAATCATGTGTACAACTCTGACTATTCCACGGGTACTTGCTAACTCCCTCCACCATGGCATAGGTACACTCTCTGCTGGGAAGTGTTTCGTGAAAATCCCTTATAGGGTATTTTACAATAAATTTTTACGTTAAATACTTTCATGCATCAAACTCAAAAATAAAGAAACTTGCATGGCTTTGTCTTAGAAACTTAACTAGCACGTTATATAGATTTACATAGGAAAAGTCTGTACAACAAGATTGAAGGAAAAAATTATGTGGAATATAATAAACAATAGAATCAGAACAGAAAACATACGGTGATGAGAAGTTAAGGAAGTTCTGATGAAACGGAGCAGCAGAGCAGTGTTGAAAGTTGAAGGCGGTTAATTATGGGATTTTACCATTAATTTATAGGTACTTCATCCAACAACGAAGTTGGGTTTGAACCAATACTCTTCTCCCATTCTAATACAACTAATCTTACCTTGTAGAGTAGACCCATATAACTTGTTATGATTAAATAATTTAATAAAATAATATTGTATTTAATTCCCTGCAATTAAATGAGAGAATTTTATTACATCATATATCATGCATTTATTGGTTTATTTTACATGATTTTACCTTCAAATTAACCTTTTCGTACTATATAAAAATATAAAATATTATTATATTATTACAATTATTATTATTATTATTATTTTAGTTCTTCAAATTCTTTTTTTGTTTTAAGCAATTTGTATTTGAAGTCAATTAGCATGACCAATTTGTCTCGTTTAAGAAAGTTGAGTGTGCGAATTGGGGGCTCGGTTGCTCTCTCGATAGGAATTTCATTCCTATACCTCGAATTCTCAACCTTTAGAAATCCTTTCCTAAACATCTCACTATATCCTGTGAGGACAGATATCACTATAGTATGTATATAATTCATGAGACACGACTAGTTTGACTTTATTATATGATGACATTAACTTAAATAAAAACTACGAATTAAATATGGAAAATCTCTCTATTCTCTTTAAACTTGCCTTCTATAAAAATTTACTAAGACATTTTAGTTTATTTTTTCAATTTATTTTATCTTCTTAATTTAGCAAATATTAATTGAGTATTTAGAAAGGTCATGAACTCTTTCTTCCTTGGTTCCTCCACATTGATTGAATACTAAAAAATTGGAATCTTAAATAAGCATGCTTGGAAAGCAAGTAACTAACTCGGGTAAACATTCAGCTCAGCATTAGTATTGCAAAATAAAGAAAGGCTAAATTGTTATTACTTTTTGTTCTATTATTTTTTGTTTTCACCATCAATGCTTGTGTAAGTTTATTCTAAAGAATTTAAGTGGCAAGAATCATGACGCGAGTTTTAAAAAAAAAGGGTAAAATTACTAAATAAATAGAAGAAAATGTTCAATTTACAAAGGAGTGAACTTGTCTCTTTCCCATTAAAACCGGAATGAAATACATTGTCTGAACAACACCTCAAACAACAATAGCTACCCTCAATCCCAAACTAGTAAAATACCAATACTAGGTTTAATAAACAGCTATATCACACACAGCAAGCACTAAACGGCCTATAAAGGCCAGCACACAAGTAGATCCAACAGGCACCATAACGGAGTTTTACTTCTTCAAGACACTGCAATTGATGAATAATCACTAGTTAGCCTATCTGGTAGTATTAAACTGTGTATAACTCTTGCGGAAGACAGATAGCTTGGATATTTACAATTTTACACCAGCAGAAATGATGAAAAAGGATCAAAACATAAAACATAGTTAACATTCTTGATTGTTTACAACATACAAGAGAGAAGACAAGATCCGAAACTCACTTGTATAAATAGGCTGCAATCCCAAGAATGATGCAGAGCAAAATGATGTCGATGCAAAAGTTTCGGCTTGATCTCAGCTGGAAAATAACCAAAAGATAGTCAAAAAATGCTCACGAGCAATCCTCGTATTAGTGCAGGTCACAGACTACAACTGAATAGAATGGTACTTCAATTTACCTGGTTAACTGTATCCTTAAGCCTAACGTTGGTATTCTTAAGGTCTGAGGTTGCCCTGTCCACCTATTGAGAAGTCCAAACATATTGGGTGAGCTCTGATTCTGTTGCATTTCATTTATTATTAAACAAGTTAAAGTTACTAACCTTTGTGTCAATCTCGTCCATCAGAGGAACTTGTCTATCCAACTCCTGCATGTATCGCATCATATCTTTAGTACCTGTGTCAATTGGAATGACATAAACTAGAAAGTAAAAATGCAGCAAACCTCATTCATATCGCTGGCCATGTTTTTCAAAGTATCCAAGCCTTCTGCTATGACCTCCAAACCTTGGTCCTGCGTGAAGTGCACACTAACTCTCAAACATAGTCCAGGAAGCAGCAGTAAAACTAACCTCAATTGAAAAAGAAGAAACAGCCTCCTTCAAAACCATGAAGAATTTTGTGATAAACTACCCAAAAAAGCACATGCCTGTCTCATTTTCCGCATTTCATACTCTTGCCTGAATTGACTTGACTCTTCAGTTTGTTGAAAATATTCATTGTCAAATTGTCCATCTGTAACCAAGTACACTCTGTAAGTGATATAACAATCAACTGTAGCCTACACGAATGATGGATTAAATGATATTACATAATGCACTATATTGTTAAAGACTCAATTTAGGTGCGGTTAAACCCTGATGAAGCTAGGTGAAGCACATGCTAGGTGCTTCGCCTCAAGCACTTCAGCACAGGTATCAAGATGCTAAGGCGTGCCCCTTAAAGGCCAATGGCTCTATGTTGAAGAGGGAGGCACTGAACAATAAATATAATTGGAAACAGGAGATATTTTAATTGTTAAACACAAGTTATCAATAAACATTGTTGCCTTCAAAGGAATTTACACCTTTAATATGAGAAACTATTCACCAACATGCATAAGAAACTCAAAATTTCATCTTCTAACCTAAATCAAAGGCCAAAATTGGTTTTTGAACTCAATCTACGTGTTTTTTAAGTCATACTTTTCACTCCTAAAATTAAATTTATTCTTACGATTTTATTCATATGCTTGGATTCTCACACATTTAAGTTTCTTAATAATATTCTTGAGTATTATTTATTTATATATGCTACTTTGATATACAAGATTTCGCTACAATAATTTTCCGTTGATATCGACCGCGTATAGCACGGGTACTATACTAGTTTTTCACTTAATTGTAGTTTCTTGAGTTATTTGTTAGTAAGTTATTGTTTGTATTCGTAATTAATTTTTTCCTCCCATTAAATAATTAGTTTTCCTTTACTTGCTTCTTTCTTTCCTGAAGCCCGTGCTTTAAGTGTGCCTCTTTAAAGCCCTAGCAGGCCTTGGAGCACTTCTCTAAGCTTTTCGCCTATTGACAACTTTAAATGCAATTTCAGAAAACAACTTATTGAGATCAGTCAAATGGCAGAAACTATCAATCACCTGAATCAAATTTTATTTCCGTGCGAGAACCTGAAGCTCGCCATCCTCCAGATTGTTTGGGTGGAGCAGCAGAGCCATCAGGTATGGCATTAATTCTATCTGGCAGTGCAAGAACTAAATCATTACGGGCAGCAAGTTCTTCCCCTGAAAGACCTTTCACCTGAAATTGAGAGCTTTAGTACCAATGCAACAATTAGAACAAATGGGTTACCCATATGAACCCAAAACTAAGTGTTGGTCAGAAGGCCCAAGGAGAGCAGCAAAAGTAGTGAACAATGCAAGAGATATTATCAAGTTAGTGGAAATGAGATGAACAGGGTTCGAAATGTAAACGACCAAAGCATTCACAGCTCCATCACTATTGTTATTGCTCTTGAGTCCTTGTTTACTCCATAAGCCAGACAAGACAGAGGCAGATATCCACTTATAATGATGCAAAGTGCACAGGTAAGTCAGATGTTCTCGTATAAGTAATAAGAACTCAGTCCTCATTTACACAGAGGGAATGTGCTGCAGAAACTAGGTTACGAAATATGTATGTAGATCACCAGGCCATCAAGATCTACAATCCGATTTTGATAATGCCGATCCGAAACATCTCTAGATTCTTCAAAAACTTCTGGTCAAAATATTATCAAAAGCTGTTCGGTTTGATTGGGAGGAGGTGTATTATCACCTTTGTTCTATCCAATAGTATTCGGATATACTAATGGAAGGTCTCAACTCATAACCCCTCAATCTAATGGAGAGCCATTGATTCAAAACCTCTGAATCCAGTGGATTGGCATTTTGTCACACTCACTCCCAATCTCCAGTTTTTACTCAATATCTCCCTAATTATCTTTAGTTACTTTTTAAGTGATGAGATCATAAAATAATTGATTGGAAGTCACAATATGAGTTCCCCTGGAAGCTCTATAAAAAAAATATACAAATGTTTATGTAGCTTCAATCTAACCAAGGAAAAGAAGAACAGAAAAAAGATTGACAGACAAGGGAACGTATTCAGCGTATATTTCGTCGATCTCATAGATTTAAGTTATTCTGGAAACCCCGAAGAACAAATTTTTACATTCCTAACAAGGAAAATAACACAATAATATATATCTAAATTTGTTACCAAACTCTAATCAATCTCATCTCCTGAAGCTTAGTCAAATAAGATGGAAGTATTGCATTTTTTGTTTATATACTCTTGAATCTCAACATATCCCTGGATCTAAAATAAGATCCCATTGACCAAAGGACCAAATCTAAGTAACCAAACCAAGCCCAAATTGTGGAACCAAAAGATCCTGCCACTTAACAGAAATATCGGAAAGCGACTGAATGGACAGCCTCATTTCCTAGGCTTAACAAAGAAATTTAACAAAATCAGAAACATGGATGCTGTAACACAATTTCCCCTGACGAGATTATTGCAAGAATTTGAAACAAATAGCATACACTTGATTGGTGTTACACTCAAATACAAATAGAAAACACAACCTAAGATTTGGTGAGCCTCTTTACCTACTTGACAGCAAAACTTAGATTTAGAGATACTTAACATGGTATAAAGGAACAATTTAAGTATATTCGCCAAAATTTAAGAAAAGATAGCATCTTGAGAAGGTAGACACTGCCACAACACCATTATCAGGCTAGTAGAAGGAATATTTTCATGGTCCTTGAGTTCATTTGGGTTTCCCATTTCAACTTACTATAGAGCTCCAAAGAATTTATTGGACGTTATGTTGCTAATAGGACGGGGACATTTCCAATGACTTGTCAGCATTTTGTTTCAAAAAGATAGAAACTTCTGATGAACTCTGAATTCATACCTGGGTGCTCATAGTGCTGATCAAACTCCCTATTGCTGTCCATAGTAATTTTCTTGATGAGGACTAGTATTCGTAAACACTAAAAGGGGGGATACTATTGTTGAAGGTAATGTGGTACTCCCTCCGTCCCAATTTAAGTTTCTTATTTTGACTGGAAATGGAGTTAGAAATATAGAGACACTTTTCAATCTTGTAGTTCTAAATTAAAGATGGGTGTAATGTACTAAAATGTTCCTTGACTTGCAATATATGATGTTTGAATTGTCAACTTACTAAATATAAAAAAAGACACTCTTTTTGGGACACATCGAAAAGGAAAGTAAGACACTAAATTGGGATGGAGGGAGTAATAGTTATACGACATTCTACGTTGTTGACCAATCCAAACCCTCACACCCACCCCTTTCTATCCCCTTTTTGAAATGTACCTAAGATGATTAACACACATCCTATCCGCAAGGCAAATGACTTGACAGAACCACGCCCCAAAGCTAGCTATTATGGTGGGAAAGCCCAAGGTTGAATAAACTTCGCATCAGCCTCCCATTAGACCGATGTAGAACTCAAGTCCCCTACGATGGACCATAACAAATTCATCATACATATATTACTTTACGGCTTTCCCCTAATCGCCCTCTTTTATTCTTACTTATAACCACCTATATTTTCCAAAACTCACATATTGGAAAACATATAAATCCAAAACCACAACTTTACACCCACTCCCCCATCACTCCCAACTCTTTTCATCATTTTACCTTTCATCAAAATCCAAAAAACAATAAATTAGCTAAGTTTAACATAATTACAAAACCGAACGAGCTAAAAACGGGGATCTTTTCAAAAATAGCCCATTTCCTAGCCAGTATACATACATTACACACTGATTATACATTGTTATACACATATTACACATGGATTATACATATGTTATACATATGCGCAGGCAGCAATTTCTATTAATTTCACAAAAAATCATACCTTTTTAACAGCTAATCTCTGCAATTTAGGAACTTCTTCAAGTAATTTCGCCTTCGTTCTCCGAATCTCGGCATTGATCGCTACAACTGATGCTCTATTCTTCTCATTAGCAGCTGTTTCCGCTTTCTACAACCACAAATTTTTATTTTTTAAAAAAAAGGCCAAATTTTCAATAATTTAAACTTAAAACCCTAAAAACACAGACAAAAAGTGTTGAAAAGTGAAAATTACCTGTAAAGAAGCTTCAATTTCAGATTCAACAGAAGCATAAAGACGAACAAAAGCATCGTCACCAGCAACGTTGGAATCTTTATGCTTGTCGATGTCGTACTTGTCGTATTTCTTACAGATTGTGTCTACCCGTGTTAAAATATCAATTACACTCATTTTTCAGTTATTTTTGTAACAATGGTTGGGATTTTGTGAAGTGAAATAATATGAATTGGGGATTTGATTTTCACTTTGGAGACGGAGAAATACAGACTGGAGTTTTTCTTTCCTTTTTTATTCGTCTGTTCAACTTAAACTTAAGCGTAAAGGTTTTCAATTTTTCCTTTTTTTAGGCACAAGGGGTTTGTTTCGGGTTTATTTGCTTTTTTAATTTATATTTAAAATTTAAAATTTCTTAAAGGAATAAAAGAAAAGGACAAAAATAAAAGAAAAGGACAAATTTGTTTTCCTTGCAGTACGACCTATATTATATTAACTGAACATTAAGCTAGCGTTTGCTCATAAAATTTGGGGAGGATGCTTTCAAATCAATGTTTATTCCGGAAATCTACCCAACGTTTTAAGTTCAACTTCAAATCATGATTTCAAATCCAAAATTTAAAAAAAAAAAAAAAAAGGTAAGATTTGGAATTTCAAATCTTTTTAAATGTAAAATTTGACTAATGAGTTTATGTTTTGGTAAAAATGACTCATCTTATATTTAGTATAAAATGACTCGTGTTTGACGTGAAGAGATTGTTAATACCATGTGGAATGATTATACTAAGAATAGTTAGTTGTTACTATTGTTGATTTTTTGAATTGATCTTTCAAAATAATGTATATTTGAAAGTTTGTATAACATGTAATTTTTTATTTATAAAAGGACCATGGAAATATGTAATTTATTAATGTAGCATCTTAGGATATGAATTATGATTTGCTCATTTGATAAGATTGTATAAGAGTTGGGGAAGTTTTGATAGTTTTAAAAAAATTGTAGGGTTTTCATATATGAGACAAAATAGAACTTCAGAAATTTAAATTGCATGTCCAAACAAAATTTCAACTTGATTTCAAATTCCAAACTCCAAATCATGTCCAAACAGGGCCTTAAGAAAACAAGCAGGGTTGTAACAACCCGGTTGTTCTATCGAGCAGCGTCATTGCACAAATGAGCTAAAGCATTGTATTCCCTAAAACTTGTTTTAGATCAAACAATTAAATCTGTTTATTTTAGGGCACAAGCGATCCTTTATAGTTTATATCACGATATTAGGCATATGATTTATGAATATACTTTATTTAGGCTAATTAATAGGCGACTATTGAAGAAGCAATCAAATAATAGTAGCAAGTGTTAAATTAAGTAATAATGATAACAATAATGTAAAATAAGGTGAAAATCATTTTGACTCCCCAACTTTTGTTTAAAAATCAAACTCCCTCCTCAACTATGAACAATAATCAAACTTCCCCCTTTATCCTATATAATGTCCATTTTGTCCTTCCCATTTTCAACTCCCATTTATGTGATATATTTTTATATATAATTTTTTAATCAAAATATTTTACTTATAATTTAAATAATTTATAGCTTATGATAAGTTCATCAATATTATCAATATGTCTAAATATGAATTTGCCACAAAGTACATTCTCTCATTCTCTATCGCGTAAATAGATTTTTGAGTTTTAGTTATCATTGATGAAATAGAGGCGTACTCAAGAATTCGAAGTTATGGGTGCCACTATTTATAATGTATGAATAAAAATAAAATAAAGAAGAGAGCTGAGAAATTCAAAATATGGCGGGTACACAAAAAAAAGATGAAAGTATTGCAGGCATACTTGACCAATGCACTCAAAAATAATTATGTTCTATGGTTGCCACCTTAATACATATGTCTACTTTCAAGGAAATCAACACATAAATACAGAAAGTTTGGCCAAGCTGGCGAGTACTACTGCAGTGAACCCACCATGTGGGGTCTGCATCTATGATAAAATATAATCTACATTATTATTTAAAATTTATTTCATATATATAAATAGATTTGTTTTATATAAAATATACTTCTATCTTCAATAATTTCTTCTAATACTTTATGCATTAAAATTTTATTTTCTATTGCGCAATAGATTGACTTTGAGTTTTATTTTTTATTCATAAAATACTAATACAAGTAAAATTATTTCTATAATTTATTCTCCTCATATATTTTATTGATAAAATCATTAACTTTTATGCTTTAATTATTATTCACTTTTTTTTTTATTTTAATTATATTATTTGTTTGTTATATAAGTTTAGAATAGAATAAAATATATTATGATATTAATGAAAAAAAAATTAAAAGGTTTGATAATCTTAAGGGTAAAGTAGGAATTTTTAAAAGTTTATTGAAAAAAATGGGGAGTTTGATCATTGTTCATAGTTGAGGGGGGAGTTTGATTTTTAACTCAAAGTTGGGGGTGTAAATGATTTTTACCCATGTAAAAATAATAATGAAACAAAAGAGTAATCCTATTGATAAGTCGAATGTGCTCCAATGGTATTGGTTGGCAACGCAAGCCACCACAAGAACAAAGTGCTAGCAGCAATAGAACAAAGCAGCAATAATAGAAGCCAAACGTATAATTAGTGGTGTTGAGTTACTAGAGAGTCTAAGGGGTACACATGAGGGGGAAAGGAAGTATGTATAGGCCTAGACTCCTTAACCTTGTGAAACTCCTCCTTTCCCACGTCTCCCAATAGTCAGCTAGTTGTTGGGACGTGATAAGCCTTCCCCTGAAAAATAGCAAAGCCAGTCGGAACTTCAATCTTATCTGTTCAAGTGACCGGTTGTTACTCTTTGAAAATTAAGTGTCCAAAAAAAGGAACCAAATGAGTTGTAACCGATCTTGATCAATACATCGGTCTTACTAGGCTAGTGATGTCTTGTCTTTAATGTGTGGCGTTTGGTCGGGCTTATCATACCCATCCTCGACCTAGATTATAGATGACTTGCCTCCGACATTCACTCCTAACTTGCCACGTTGTCGGAGACTTGGCAACACGCGTCTGATATGATTTTGGTCCATACAAGCATTACAAGCACTAAAGACAAATTATTCTTGGATGCTTAAAAGTTAAAAGTAAAGTTATCCAACAAAAGAATCCACCCCCTTCTCTCTAACCCTTTCCCATTTTCTTAGCACAATAAAGTAAAATATTACTCTTCCTATGGCTTCCGATCAACACTACCCTACTCCACCATCATTGAATCCACCCCCAAAACCAGCAGATTCCTCTGTAAATGTTTTCAAAAGTAGCCAATCCATTCTTGCATGCACAAATTTATGACTCTTCCTTGGATAAACCATCCTACTCACAAAAAGTAACTACTCCTCCTACTACGCAACCTCCTACAGGCTATTTTGTAAATCAAACAACTAACATTACATCCATGCATTCTGATCCATTGGAGGAGGATACATTAATGGATACTATCTCTTTATCCCAAGAAGAGAAGCAAAAAATATATTATCCATGGATCAATTCCATAATCCTTAAATTACAAGGGAAAAGACTACATCATCTACATCTATGAGAAATTAAGGAGGTCATGGAACTTGGAGGAGGAATTTCCACTGATCGATTTAGGAGACGACTACTACATTGCAAAATTATCTAGACACGAGAGCTTACATAAAATTCTAACTGAAGGACCATGGTTCATCAGTGGCTTTTTCCTATCTATAAGATGTTGGGAGCCAAACTTTGTGACTTCAGAAATAAAGGCCTTTACTACTGCCATTTGGGTACGTCTACCAAGTCTACCTACGGAATTCTTTGATGAAATTATTCTGAGAAAAATTGGTACTAAGCTTGGCATGTTATTAAAAGTTGATTTCAAGACTTCCACTGCTATTAGAGCAAGATACGCTCGATTATGTGTGGAGGTTCCTTTAGATGTCCCAGTCAAGAATCATATCTTCATTGAACAACATAAACAAATGGTGGTTTATGAAAGAGAAAATATTTTATGCAAATTATGTGGTCGATTAAGCCATCTAAGTGATAGTTGTCCCTATAAAACTCCTACGAGTAACCATGATCCAACTCCTCTTAACTCTAACATACCAAGCCCTAAACTAAAAGCCAAGATGGGGGAGGATGAATGGCAAACTGTGCAGTTCTCCAAGAAAAAGAAGGTGCAAACATTGAATGGAAAGCATATTAATTTAGCTCCATCCACGAGCAAGGTCAGTCACTATCCTACCGTAGATGTCCATGGCCAGTCGGGGACAGGTAAGTATCATCCTCCTCTTATATTAAAGCCTACATATATAGTGGTAAAAGATAATAGTATTAGGTCTCCTAAGAATTTAATTAGCAAGACAACTAATAAACTCAATATTCTTAATATGATTACTAATGATGATCTAGATAATCAATTAAAAAAAGGAGACGCATCACCGGTCGTTACACTCGAGGATTCAAACCAAATTCATACTGTTTGCATGCAAAATCATTTGACTAAAAATTCTGAAAATGGAATATTTGCTAGTGATGACATGTCCAATTATGTGGAAAACTACATAACAAAAAAAGACCCCACGTCCACTTGTCCATATGATAGCCAAAATATGTTGCAAAATGACATGCACATTGACCCCGTGGCATGCACTAAATTCGATATGTCTACACAAATTAACATTGCCACTACTACAATATCCTCTTCAACTATCTCTTCTACTAAACTAACCATGAATACCAAGTTTGGAGATTATGTTATGTCAGAAACATCCACTGATTTGCTTACACCGTCCAAACTAACCAATCAAAAAGCAAATCTTGATCTTCCATATATTTCTGACCCCCTTCCACAATCTTTTTCTCTTAAACACGTGCAACCCTACATGCAAAATATGACAATTGTTTCTTCTATTAACACTTCTCCTATTACTACCCCAACTAGTTATAAAAACCTAGATGGGCGAACTAAAACTCCAAGCCTCGAGGAAAAAATCAAGGAAACTAGTAAGGAATTTGCTCAAGCAACACCACCTGAAAAAGAAAATGAATAACATAAACCACCAAAACAATGCTCAAATGAACCAAGCGAATCCACAGTTGAATCAACCTCTAATCTTTGCACTACCACAAGCACCACTCCATGTTCCCCAGTCGTGGGTGGAATCAATATTATGGGGATATGCAATAGCACTTTCGATAGAGATCAATGGACAATAAGCTTTTGTAGCCATACAAAACCCACAATATCTTGCACAAATTGTGAGCGAGGGCATGCATCTCACGATGCAAAATTATATGAACAACATGTGGCCTCAGTTTCTACAGGGAATGCCTCTTCCAGACCAACCACTAGTGGATCTCCCATTTTTTCCCCACATGTGTTACCTCCACAGAATCCTATCTTCACACCATGGGACCTAAACTTGAATCAGCCCATGCATGTACCAATAGACAGGAATGGGATGTATCCAAACTTGAATCCAACAAATGTACACCCCAATCCTCCACCCCAAATGGAAATAGATGTCCCTCCTCCACCAGCTCCTCCACTATCACCAAGGAACAATCACAATCCACAAGAACAAGAGCAAAACGTGAGAGGGGAACAAGAAGTTGTGTTAAGGGTGAGGGAGAATCACACGGAATTTGCAAACCTAAAGGAAATAATAATTCTCCTATTCAAAGAAAGACTAGACAGAAAAACAATCTTAACTTGTCACAAGAATCTATTCAAATGTTCCTTAGATATGAGAACCCCATCAAACAAAGCAGTGGGGAAGTATGCAGTGGTTCTCAACCCTACCTTGAGAACTGATGAAGCTCTTGTCACGACCCAATTTCCAAGGGCTCGTGATGGCACCTAAACAACATTTGCCTAGGCGAACCAATGAAACAAGATGCGGAAAAGAACAATAATGTGAAAAGATCATAAATGGATATATAAATATAAAAGGGTGAAGTCCAAAAGAATATATCCACAAAAGAATTGGAGCATTCTAAGAGTGACTCAATAAAGTATGAATATACATCAAAGAAATCTGAGTCCTATCTCTAAGTGACTCCGGCAGTATGCCACCACGGTCTGTGTGGTTGGCTCACCTCAATCAAAAGTCTCAGAAGCCTCGGGAACCGCTAACGTCCGGGCTGCTGACTGGATGAAGGACCTGCGCACGTAGCAGAGTAAGTTATGAGCCGAAGCCCAGTAAGATCACCGACAGGCCCGCTAAGGTACCCTTGCGGGACAAGTCGCTACATGCATCATAAGCAACAACATACTATAGTAATCATACAATAAAGTAGTGAAATCACAAATAGATGTAACACATTCCATACACACAAGTAGTAACCAGAAGTCTCAAGGATTATGCCCATCCAACGTAAGGCATAGGTCAACTCAGCGGCGGTTTGGAGGTCCAATCTCTACTCCCGTGCCGACTAACCTAGACCTACGATGGACTAGCAACACCACTACTAAGTATCAACCATATACCGTGACCCGAAGTCACTATCACAATCATGAATAAGTAGACCAACGACCCGTAGTCGTTGGCTTATCTCAAATCTGTCTACGATCGCACCACACCCCCTGTCAAGTGCGTCGTATCTCAATAAATCAAGTGACCACACCACACCCCCTGTCAAGTGTGTCACATCTCAAAGATCAAGTATCCACACCACACCCCCTGTCAAGTGTGACACATTCCATAGTATAGGCGACACCACACCCCCTGTCAAGTGTCCCTCTAACAGTATTAATATCCACGACATTAATAACAATAACAGAAATAATAACAGAAATATTAATAACGATAATATTTCACAGTCACCGTAACCCAGGTTGGTTATGCTAGCTGAACGTAAGGCGAAGGTTAACCCGACCACAGTTTGGGGGTACAATCCCTACTCCCATGTCGTCCAACCCAAGGTTACGTATAGACAGCACTACCCAACCCGGCACGTGAACAAATCAAGTACCAATATCATACAAAAGCCGGCAAAATCCTCGGCAAGACATTTATCATGACATGCCGGCAACATCCTCGGCCATGTCCCAAGTTCTTGCTATCTAAGCATGGCGTAGCAAGCGTTACTACGATATAAATTTAAGCTACCTCGACGTAGCGTTTAGACCGGCACATACCTCGGTCGAGTCACAATCTCGCTATTTATAACAAACAATAATAGCAAGTAATTCACATCATTAATCCTAACCATTGTTAGGTATATATATGCGTACATGAAGCATACTAGCATGAAGGAAGAGTCCACAAGCACAATAGAGGTCAAGTCTCACTTACCTCGAAATTCGGGCTCAAATGCCGGGAAGAATCTCCTTTCCCGCTCGCCTTGTCTGCGAAGGACTCTCCACTAGGTCTATTAAGACAAGATATAGCACATATGAGTGCTATATTATAGCTATTTAAGCCTATAGGCATCCTAGGGTAAAAATTACCAAAATGCCCCCGGGTAGGGCCGAGCCCTAAATTTACAAAATGTACTTTATCGGACTCCCCACGCTCCCGTGAGTCCAAAAGTACACTTAGATTCCACATGCGAGCCTTGCTCGATGTCTTTCCCCAATTCTTAAGAATCTAGGGTTCTAACCCATTTCCAAGAATCAACCCTTTGATTCTTGTGTTAATCAACATAAAGATGGATTGAAAGGGCTTACCTTAAGTGTAAGTATGATTGGGTCTTCAAGAAATACCCAAAAATCGCCTCAAGAGCTCACCAAATGATTTTTATAAGTTATGAACCGAAATGGCCCGAAATGGCCTTTTTATAGCAGTTTTTGCCTCTGTGACAGCTTCTTTTGAAAAAATCATAAATTTTGATAGGAATGTCCAAATGACCTGAAACTGATGCCATTAGAACCACAACTCAAAGGGCTACAACCTTTATGTTTTGAGTTTTTCCTAATTCCTTACGGATTGGCCGGAAAATCAGCTTTTATCCGGCTGTTTGCGCCAAAACAGAACAGAAAAGTCGCACCAGATTTTCTACTGTTTTAGGGGCAAAACGGGACCCTACGAAGCTCGGAATGATCCCAAATTTTGCACACAAGCCATAAAATACTTGAGTGACATGCTCGTCAAGACGGAACTCAATTCGGACCTCCAGAACTCAAAAAGTGGGTCCCACGGTAAAGGTTCAATTTTCGACTTTCGCCAAAATAGTGAAATTTAACCAAACGACCTCGGAATCCAATTCCGAAAGTTGCTACAAGTCACAAATGACTATACGAACCTAACGGAACTTTCGGATCTCTCATCGGAGCTCATTTGCTCAAATCGAGCTCGGAAACCTCTTTTAACTCTTTTAAACTTCTGAAACGGGGACTTTATCAAAAGTCCTATCAAACGAGGTCCGTTTTCAATTTTGAAGGTTGCTACATATCATAAATGACGAGACGGACCTAACGGTGCGCTCGGATTTTCCATCGGGGTTCGTTACTCAAAACGACCTATCGAAACCCCAAATTCCTTTCCGGAATTTCATAAACGGATCCTTTTCTCGAAAACCTATCAAACGGACTCCGTTTCGACTCAGATTTCACAGACGGGTCATAAATGACCTAACGGAGCTTTTGAGACTGTTGACATGTAAATCGAGGTCTCGGATCCCGTAACGACTATTTGAGGGTCGTTACAGCTCTGGTTGCTCATAATGTTAATGCAAACTCTAACATGAATAGACAAAACAATATAATAGTTTGGAATGCTAGGGGTGCACATAGTCCAGAATTTCGTAGGAATTTTGGTGCTATTTTGGAAGTTTACAAGCCTATTGTTGTAGCTCTTTTAGAAACCAAAATGGATGATCACCATGACTTTAGAGTGAGGTATGATTTTACTGATTTTGCTGAAATCCCTGCTGAGGGTCGATCTGGTGGAATTGTTCTTCTATGGAAAAATAAAAATGTGAATGTCACTGACATTCATATTAATGGAAATGAGTTGCATGCCATGATTAAGGTACTTCACCCTACTCTTAATTTTGCTTGGCTTTTCTCTATTGTTTATGCTAGTACATGTTATATAAATAGAGAGTTATTATGGAAATATCTAATGACTATTTATGATAATTATAAAGGGCCTTGGCTGGTTAGTGGAGACTTCAACCAAGCTTTTAATCAAGAGGACAAATGGGGTGGAAGATCTTTAAATTTAAGGAATGCTTCATACTTTCGAGACTGTCTAAATTATTGTAAATTAGTAATAGGATTTAAGGGTCCAAAGTATACTTGGTCTAATCATAGGTATAAAAAGGGTCTCATATTAGAAAGATTAGATAGATGATTAGCCAACTTTGAATGGATCACCTTGTTTAAAGATGCTAGTATTGTCCATTTACCTAAAACCTACTCAGATCATAACCCAATGTTGATTAAACTTAATAGACAGCCTACTAGCAATTATGAGAAACCTTTTAGACTTGAGACCATGTGGCTATCTCACCCTACATTTGGGAATTTAGTTTCAGATGCATGGCACAATAGACATCTAGATGAAGCTATTAAGTTATTTCATAACAAAGCTATTATTTGGAATAAGAAAACTTTTGGTAATATTTTTAAAAAGAAATCTACTATTCTTGCCAGACTTAATGGGATTCAAATGTCTCCTAAGTATAGCACTAGTTTTTTTCTCCAGACTTTAGAAAAGGACCTCATTACTGAATATAATACTATTTTAAAATAAGAGGAGGAATTCTGGAAATTAAAGTCTCGAATCGATTGGCTAAACTTTGGAGATGCTAATACTAAATTCTACCATGTGACTACCTTAAATCGAAGGAGGAAAAATCGTATCACTCATTTTCAAGATGATTGTGGAAATTTAATTTTTGAAACTAAGGAAGTTTTTTATCATGTTACATCTTACTTTGAATGCTAATAAAAATCAAATTACATTTTCAATAAAATTAAACCTCTAGAAGATAATGATGGATGGTTTAATAGAGTAGACCTTAGTATTTTGGACAGGCCCCTAAGTAATTATGAAATTACTAATGCTTTATTCTCCTTTAAACCTCACAAATCGCCTGGACCTGATGGTCTGCATCCTATTTTTTTCCAAAAATACTGGGGGATTGTTGGTAACTCAGTGACAAATGTTTGTCATCATATGAAATGCCTGAAAATCTAAATTCCACCTATATTTGCCTAATTCCTAAAATTAAAAATGCTGTAAACTTGAAAATTTTTAGACTAATTGGGCTATGTAACACGGTTTACAAAATTGTGACTAAAATTATAGCCAATAAGATTAAACCTCATTTAGATAAATTGATTAATCCTTGTCAAGTCAGTTGTATTGGGTAAAAATCGGCTCGCGATGATTCGCCCCGGTCACACAGTCTGACAGCAACCGAGCACTTAACGACAAGCCAAAGACCGAAGCAAATGAGTGGGTCGCTGATGGCACACACCGAGGTCGTCACCGAAGGTGAGCCGTAAGCTGAGCTTCGGTAACGCCCACCTCGAACGAACAGCAAGGCCTCACCACCGAGGTCGCGTATATGCACCTCGGTGAATAGCCTTGGTTCCAGCAGCTTTGCAGCCCACTACTTCAGCCCACTAACTCCTTCATTTAATGCCAAGATCGTGGGTCAAAACACAAATGATAGTGGAGAACGTGGGCAAGTCTCATAGGCCTATAAATAGTACCTCATTTTGTATTGTAGACGTCCAGAAATACATACGGAAACTCTACCCAAATTTGTAATCACTACGATATATTGAAATCAAGTTACTCTTTTGCATTTACGCCTACTTCTCACATTTATTTAGCTTTGATACGAAGTTTTGCTTATATTCAAACCCAAATTCGATTTGTGACCCTAAAAGTGGTTTAGGCCCAACCAAATTGGCGCCGTCTGTGGGGATATAACCAGAAACGCTTTGTTCCAAAGTTCTACGTTCTTTTTCGTTAAAGCCTACAGTTCAACGACGTTATGGCTGATAATAGTGACAATCTTAATGAACGGGATGGCGTTCCGTCGAACCAACAGTCCACATCGCTAATGACAACCGAAGCGTTCCAAGCTTTCGTTGTCAATGCACTAAGAGCTCTCCAAGATCGACATGATGAGCAAGTCAATATCAATGCTGAATTTCGTGCCTCATTAGAAGCGAGTAACAGCGCAACACCGAACGAGCCTTCGGCTCCAAATGGAGGCATCCCGACTTTCGTTCCTACGGGCGTGATAATAGGGGGACCTCTCAATGGAGCCACGTCTGGGGGTTCGGGAAACGTACCAGCTGCAACGCCACACTTCGGGATGATTCCCACAGTGGCTGAAACATCGTCCTCGGTCGACGTTGAAAGGTTGACCAGGGAGATTGAAGCATGCGTTGAGGCTCGCGTCGAGGCACGCGTGGAAAAACGCCTCGAGAGCGTACCGGGGCTGACAAAAGTTGAAGATGATCTTGATATAGATCAATACAGGGAGCTACCATTCAAGCCCGAAGCGGCTCCAGCCCTAACTCACAAGAACTTCAAACTCATATTTTTTAAGAAATATGATGAGACCACCGATCCCAGAGAGCATGTAAGGGAATACATGGCAATGGTAAAGAGCAACGACTTAACGACGATAGAGCTCGAGTCGATGTTCTTAAAAAAGTTTGGCGAGTCCTTGGAGAAAGGAGCTCTACGTTGGTACATGTGCTTACCAGCGGGGTCGATTTCCACCTTCAAGGAAATGTCCAGCGCCTTCGTTAAGGCACACACCGGGGCCCAAAAAATCCTCCAAAGGAAGGAGGACATATGTGAGGTTAAGCAATGGCCCGGTGAACCACTCAAGGAGTTCCTCGAGCGCTTTCACGCTGAGCGCATAGAGCTACCCCGGGTGGATGATACTCTAGCCATTATGGCATTTGAAAAGGGTATCAATGTTCGCAATTCTGACGTCGCTGCTGAATTGCGAAAGGAGCTCCAACAATATCAAGTTCTGACATGGGAAGATCTACACAAGCGGACTTACACCAAGATCAGATTGGAGGAAGCTGAGTTCAAAAGACGAGGTTACAATTATAAGAACCGAGGCGAATCCTCACACCGCGCCGACGCGTCGCGAGGAAATCCGAAAGGGAGGTATGAACCATACACCTCAGCAAGGCAGCCTGTCAGCCAAAGGCTGGGAAACTCCTTCGGAAATTCATACACAAGTCTGCACATAAGCCAGCGGCTCGGAGGAAAGGTTCAATCCAACACGAACCAAAGAAATTCCTCAGGCCCAGTTTCGGCCCCAAAGAAGGAATTGCCTCGGATCCCTGACTACAATTTCAGCATATCGACCTCGGAGCTGGTAAATGTATTCAAGGGGACTTCCGGGGTGAGAGTGCCCAAAGACATGAGGACTCCAGAAGATAAGAGAGACCACAATTTGTCCATGCGGATTATGGCCACCGGACCGAGGATTGCAAAGCTTTGCGCCTCGAGGTGGCTCACTTGTTGAAAAAAGGAGTGTTGGCTGATTTCCTTACTGACAAGGGAAAGGACAATTACTCCAAGAACCGAGGTGATGGGCAACCACCTCGGGCTCCACCCCCGGAGAGAGTTGTGAATGTCATCATTGGGGGGGAGGGGGGTCAGAGGTGAATGGGGTGAATTTCGCAGCCGCAAGAAATTTGCCAAATTATCGATCACCATGGAAAAGAGAACCCGAATTGGCGGTTCAGGCAAAGAGATTGTGCTCGATGATGATGATTGTGACGGGATGATGTTCCCTCATCACGGCGCCCTGGTCATCATGCTAAGAATCAACGAATCCGACATTAAGCGAGTCTTGATCGACCCCGGTAGCTCGGTCAACATAGTCAGCTACGGGGCTGTTAAGAAAATGTGGCTCAAAGGAGAAGTTGTCCCCAAAGCAACAGTGCTAACTGGCTTCAACAACTCCATGGAAAAAACTTTGGGTGAAATTACACTCAAAATATTTGCTGAAGGAGTAAGCCAAGAAACACTGTTCCAAGTACTCTGCCTGAGGACATGGCATACAATGTGATCCTCGGTAGGCCATGGATCCATTCCATGGAAGCTGTTCCCTCCACACTGCATCAAGTGATCGAATTCCCTACGCCTTGGGGAGTTCGATCAATCAAAGAAGATCAACGAGTAGCAAAGGAGTGCTACTCGGTTGCGTTGAAAAGTGGAGTCGCCCCAACCGGGCAAAAACAATAGCAACTACAGCAACCGGGGACGAGCGAGGACGACCTCCGAGGAGAAGTTGAGAAGATCCCGATCTTCATTCAAGAGCCTCTGAAATAAAAAGCCGAGGACTCTACCATTGAGGAATTGGAGTCTTTCATCCTATTGAAAGATTTTCCCGAAAGAAAGGTGTCTGTCGGCTCAGAGTTGGACCCAGAGTCGAAAAAAGCGATCATTGAAGTTTTAAAGTCCAACAACGATTGCTTTGCTTGGTCTCATTCAGACATCATTGGTATCGATCCAAAGATCATGACCCATAAGCTGAATGTGGACCCAAAATTCACCCCGGTGAAGCAAAAGAAGAGACCTCACGCCGGGGTTAAAAAGAAGGCGATCGAAGATGAAACCACTAAATTACAAGAAAATGGTTTCATAAGAGAGATGAAATACCCTGAATGGCTGGCTAATGTGGTCGTCGTACCGAAGAAGAATGGCAAGTGGAGGATGTGTGTAGATTACACCGATTTGAACAAAGCTTGCCCCAAAGACTCCTACCCATTGCCACAAATAGACAGGTTAATAGACTCCACGGCTGGACATAAACTATTAACCTTCTTGGATGCCTATTCGGGCTACAACCAGATCCTCATGGACCCGAAGGACGAAGAAAAAATCCCGTTCATCACTGGCCGAGGTACTTTTTGCTATAAAGTAACCTTCGGTCTGAAAAATGCTGGGGCGACGTATCAAAAGTTGGTGTGTCGCATGTTCAAAGAGTATATTGGAAAATATATGGAGGTCTACATAGACGATATGCTCATCAAATCGGTTCGAATGGAGGATCATTTGAATCACCTAAGGGGAAGCTTTCGCCGTTTTGAGGTTATATGGCATGAAGTTGAACCCTGAGAAGTGTGCCTTCGGTGTTGGATCAGGCAAATTCTTGGGATTCATCGTATCTGAAAGAGGCATTGAAGCAAATCCTGACAAAATTAAAGCTATCGAAGAAATCCCCGAAGAGCTGACCGAGGTGAAAGAAGTTCAGCACTTAACTGGCCGAATCGCTGCCTTGAGTCGTTTCATCTCAAGTTCTTCGGAGCGATGCCACAAATTCTTCTCTGTTTTGAGGAAGAACAGCCACTTCGAATGGATACCGGAGTTTAAAAAAGCGCTGAGAGACCTGAAATGCTATTTGGCTAACGCGTCGTTGCTCGCCAAGCCTAAGGATGGTGAAACACTACTAGTTTACTTGGCTGTGTCCGAGGTATCAGTCAGCGCGGTCCTGGTTCGGGAGTAGGATGGCAAGCAACAACCCATCTACCATGTGAGCAAGACACTCTTCGATGCCGAAACAAGGTACCCACACTTGAAAAAACTAGCACTTGCTTTAATTGTTACTGCTCGAAAACTACGACCCTATTTTAAATGTCACCCAATAGCGGTAGTTTCAACCGTCCCCTTGAAAAGTATATTGCACAAACCAGAGTTATCGGGGAGGTTATCAAAGTGCGCGGTAGAATTAAGCGAATATGACATCACCTATCAACCCCGAACAGCCATTAAATCCCAAGTTTTAGCCGACTTCGTAGCTGATTTCAGTATTGGGATTCTGCCCGAAGCCGAAAAGGAGAATTCAATATCGAAAGAAACGGCTTCGGGGCTATGGATACTTCATACCGATGGGGTAACTAACTCCAAAGGTTCGGGATTACGCATAGTCTTGAGGGCACCCACCGGGGAGAAAATCAGGCACTCGGTTCGGTTCAAAAAAGTGACCAACAACGAGGCTGAATATGAAGCGACTCTAGCAGGCTTGGAGTTGGCTAAGGAAATGGGAGTGGAGAGAATCGAGCTAAGGTGCGATTCCCAGTTGGTGGTGAACCAAGTGCTCGGCGAATACACGGCTCGAGAGCCCAGGATGCAGCTATTCTTAGACCGAGCACGAAGGATTTTAGCACAGTTCCAAGAGTGGCAAGTTAAACAAGTGCCTCAGGAGGAAAATACCGAGGCTGATGCCTTGGAAAATTTGCGTTCGGCGGTCGATGACAGCCCACTCGGGGACTGATTCGGTGGTTCGGTTGTTGTCCGCGCAAATGAGAGAGATGAAGTTGCAAGTCAACTCAGTGGACAACAGATGGGATTGGCGGAGTAAGTTCATCTCTTACTTCGACTCGGGGACTGTTCCCCAAGACAAAAAGGAGGCCAAAAAGCTGAGGACCCAAGCAGCTTCATATCACATGATCGAGGGCAATTTATACAAGAGGTTATACTGCGGCCCGATGGCCAAGTGTTTGGGTCCCGATGAGGCTAGATATGTGATGACCGAGGTGCACGAAGGCGAGTGTGGCAACCACTCGGGGGGAAAAACCTTGGTGCGCAAATTACTAAGAGCTGGGTATTATTGGCCCACCATCAGTGCAGATGCAAAGGCCTTCGTGCAGAAATGTGATAAGTGTCAACGCCACGCGCAGATGATCCACCAACAGGCCGAGCCTCTGTATTCGGTGGTATCACCATGGCCCTTCATGAAGTGGGGGATGGATGTTGTTGGACTTTTACCGAAGGGAAAGGGCGGGGTTCGCTTCATCCTCGTATTAACAGATTATTTCACTAAATGGGTAGAAGCAGGAGCCCTTGCCGAAGTCAAACAAAAGCAGGTAATCGATTTCATCAAGAAAAACATCATCTATAGGTTCGGTGTCCCGAGGGAAATTGCCTGCGATAACGGCAAACAGTTCATGGGAGCAGCCATCACTGATTTCTTCAAACAATAGGGAATCAAAAGAATTGCTTCGACCCCCTATCATCCAAGTGCCAATGGCCAAGCTGAATCTTCAAATAGAATTATAATCGAAAATCTCATGAAGAGGCTCGATGAGAAAAAGGGTCCTTGGCCCAAGGAGTTGCCAGGTGTGTTGTGGGCCATGCGGACAACGGAGAAGAACAGCACCGGTGAGACTTCTTTTTCGCTTGCTTATGGTATGGACTCCCTCATCCCCGTGGAAGTGGGCGAACCAAGCCTTCGGTACGCCCACACAACCGAGGATGCAAATCAGGTTGATGTACCAAATAAAATAAAATTTTTTATCTGGCAATGTCAACATAACAGACTTCCGACTAGATATTACCTAAATAAAATTGGTATGAATGTAGATCCTATGTGTATTGTTTGTAAGAATACTACTGAATCTCTATTCCATCTTTTTATTGAATGCCCTATAGCAAAGGCATTCTGGGGAAACAAGATTAATTACAATACTTTTGATTGTAATAATTGGTTGCAGTGTCTTAAAGATATCCCCAACGACCCTTACCACAAGTTCTATAATTGGCTTGACTTTTTATTTTTTGCTTTATGGAATTTATGGCTTGATAAAAATAATAATAATGTCAATAATTTAAGCTCATCCATCACCTATGACTCTATCCATGAGAAACTACTAGAGTATAAATTGTTAACTAGCTCAAGTTCTAGGAAAGATACTAGCAATACTATTAGGGTATATTGGACCCCTCCTAAGAATAATAACATTAAGTTAAATTGTGACGGATCTTATAAAGCTGACAATTCTACAAGTATAGGTGGAGTCTTCAGAAATACTAGAGGGGAATGGCTGTTAGGATATACTAAAATGGTGCATGTTCACAGTCACACTCATGCAGAATTATTAGGACTTCATCAAGGCCTCATTTTAGCTCATGAGCTACATTATAATTCATTAGAAATTGAGACTGATTCAACGGAGGTCATTAATTTGCTAGAAAACCCGCCCCTACTTATCTATCAATTGTTAATGAATGCAGATCATTGATGATGAACCTGGGAATGCCGCTAATTAGGCATACTTTTAGACAAGGGAATAGAGTTGTTGACAAGCTCGCTCAAGGAGCTCCCTCATTGTCCAGATCTTTTTCAACCATTCACCATGCTGTGACACCTGTTCTTGTTCACCAAGCCTTGGAGGACGATAGGAAGGGCACAAATTTTGTTATTACTATATCAGCTAGTGCTTGCTCTATGTTATCTAAGTTAGGGAACTTATGTGCTTTACAAGCACTCCCTTTGTTTTGTAATAATTCTAATCACGCGATGGACACCCATGGAACTCGTGTGAGTATGTTATATAATCCCCCTAGCATCTTGTTTCGACAAAAAAAAAAAAAACAAAAGAAAAGAAAAAGCTAATTCGTAATCATATGGTCGAACTAAAGCTAATGGAGAACTTCTTGGTGTGTCGTTGGCCTTTCTTCAAAAAGAGCAAGTCTTATTTTGCTCCTGAAGTTGTGTTTGATTGCCGCAATCCTGGTTGGTTCTTCATTAGTCTACAGTTATTCAAGACAGATAAAAGTTTTTCCAAGTCATCAATGAGAAGATTAATGACGTATGTTGAATCTGTTTTAATCTTAAGAGGAGCCGGTTCATAATTACTTGCTAACTTTAGTCCATGTCTAAGTGAAAGTAGTTCATTTAGAATAAAAATATGCATGTAAAAACCTAGAAACCAATCTCCCTTACTTTAGATTTGTTTTTTTTAAGGACAATTTTCTATATTATCAAAATTGAGCAACTTTTTTTTTTTTTTTCCCATACTGCTTTAGGTCTAATCTTGTGCTGACATTACAAATATGTCTTGATTATGCCCTTCCTACTAAAGACACAGAGTTTTCATAAATATAAGTAAAAATTTCGCCCAGCAGCCACTTTTAACACTGGTATTTAGTTTGAGGCCACTATTTTCTTTGGTCTTACACTAGAGGCCACTTTTGGGCCTTTACTAAATAAATGTTGACTTAAGTTCTAATAGTTGACTGAAGTTCAGTCCATACGGCCCCTGGACTGAAGTTCCATCTCTTAAGGACTGAACTTTCAGTCCATATGGCCATGGACTGAACTTCAGTCCATAGCCATGCTATGGACTGAACTTCAGTCCATGGCCATGGACTGAACTTCCATCTTAAGGACTGGACTGAATTTCAGTCCATATGGCCGTGGATTGAAGTTCAATCTTTAAGGACTGAACTTCAATCCGGCCTCTGGACTGAAGTTCTATCTCTTTAAGCAAAAGTGGCCACAAACTAAATATTTTGGTATTAGTGGCCTGTGCCCAAAGACCAGTGGCAAAAGTGGCCTTTCGTGCACTTAGCCCTAAATATAATGCTAACACATAGTTGAGGGTACACCATATAGTACAACTTCTGTTTTAAAAGGTATTTTTGGGACTCGTTTCGGAGATCGCCTAGAATGGACACTTGCAAAACGTCCTGAGGTTCTCGGGCGGAGTTTAGATTCGTGAGCCCGATAGTGCGCCCAACACTCAATGCTCAAGACTCGCTCAATATAACCTATGCAAATGATCTGTCCAATTCCTTAATTAAGATTGCTCACCCACAATTTTCTTAAACATAAATGATACAAGTTATAGTCATCAATGAATTTGAGAAATTAAGTGTAGCTCAATTAACGAGACATAATATTGCATGTATAATTGAGAATATCATGAGGGTAAATACTATATGTATACTTAATCTGAAAATGCATAGCCGAGGTTTATATCATCATTAGTTATTGGTCTTTATGTCTTATTTCTGTCACTCAAAATTAATAGACTTCAATTGTTTTGAAATTTAGAAGTAATTTTATATTTATTCATAATTAATTAATGTTTTAAATTATAGAAGTAATAAAATTATTGTTTATTCACTTTTAATTTTAACAATTATTTATTTTTTTATTTTTTGAAAGTCAAGGCATTCTAGTTTATTTGTATCTCATAAAAATTATAACATTATTCAATTTCTTGTACTTGTAAAATATGTTAGATCTTTTATTTCTATAAGCCTCTTTGTCATTCTTAATTTTATTAGATTATGTATATATTTTCGATATTTTTTTGGGTCATGATGATATTTTATTAAAAATAAAATTTGGGCTTGCGCCCCATGTCTCTGGATTTACGCCTCGCCCCGTTGTAAGTAAAGCGCTTTGTTTTGCGCCCGCCTTTTAAAACTTTGAGTACAATAACATTTTGATAATTTTTTTCATTTTTAAATTAACTTAACTTTTCAAATTACTGCAATGTTTTTATTCTGCAATTAGTAGATACATCAAGTTTTTTTTTTTTCACTACATAAATCAAGTTGTGAAATTTGTACGTAGGCAAGCTGTTTAATGGTTGTAAAAAATAAATTCTTGAATTTTTTTTTAGCAGAATAATTTTACAATAGAAGATTTGAACAGAAATCAAGTGTAATCTGCACGGAAAAAAATGTATAGTCCAATAAAGAACTTGTATAGTCCAATTTGTAAGACTACTGCTCTAGATGACGAGAGAGAATAGCTTTCTCCTCTACTTCTATTTTCATTTTCCCAACCTTCCATTATACTTACTATAGCAAAAAAGATGCATGAAAAAAACAGGAAAATAATAGGGGCATTCCGAGAATTGAACTCGGGACCTCTCGCACCCTAAGCGAGAATCATACCACTAGACCAAATGCCCTCTTTGAGTAGTGCATTTCGTTTTTTATTATTTATTTTCTTAAACCAAACAATCATAAGTGGCATATATTAAAGTAGTTTAATTTATGTTGATTTGGCTTGAGCAAACCATTAATCGAAAAAAGAAAGTAACTACACATCGATTAAGCATTCATTCTATACTTTCTCGTGTTTTGCTGCTAATATGGACCTTGAGTTGAATTAATCACGTAAATTTTAGAACCTAATTTAAGATTAGTTTGGCAAATGTTTGTTCTGTTTATCAGACCAACCAGTGGGAACAGATCCTAGAGAAAAAAACAATTAACCTATTAGTAGTTGAAGGAAATTAAAATGAAATAATTAACAGTTTGGATCTAATATATAGGTCCTCAGCCATTGTTTAACAGCTCTATTTTATCCTTTTCCTGTTGGAAGCCTCTTATGTGGTTTATTATTATCATCTCCATGGTTGTGGCAGTGCATGGAATCTTAGTAAGTTCTTTTTCTAGTTGTGTGCATTTGCTCCAAATTTGTTTGTTCTACTTTTTTCGTATGGCTTCCAGCAAGAACTTAAGGAGTGGCATGCTTCCATTTGGACCAGGGGTGGCATGCTTGCAAGTTTGTTTCTCCCTGCAACTTAATTTGGTGCATGTTGTAGATGTTGATGAATCAAAGCTGATGCCTCTCTCTAATCCAAAATTTTTCTATTAGTGCTTGTCAACGAAATTCAAAGTCACTATAGCAAGAATGGCCAAAACACATCAAACGATTCACACTCGGTGTTACGGCAATCCAATAAATAATAAGACATATTTTAATATAGACTGTTATTATTTAACCATAGTTATATACATATTCTCACTTCAATCTATTATTTAACCATCGTAAAGTAATATTGTTCGGTTAAAGTCACAAAAAATGCAAGATGGGGCTGGAAAAATGCATGCAAGTTTGTCATGAGTATAATACAGTCAGATTGGTAACTCACGAAATATATGTATTATCCATGCCATGTGGCACCATAAAAAAGAAACAAAAAATCATTTGGTGAAATTAATCCCACGTCTATCCAAGCAGTGATTCTGGTTTAATTCTACCATGGTGTAGTCAGAAAATCAGAGACTCCAAGTTTCTTGGTTAGCTGAGCACATCAGCAGGTGTTTCACTGCTTGTGCTAATCCAGAAAGTTTTGGATAGAAACAAAAAACAGAAATGAAGAGACTAAAGTTCGTCAGTAAGCTCAACTTGGAGAAATGAACCCCACATAATTTGGCATTGTGAAAGTTGTGGAAAAGCATCCCTATTACTCATGACCACATCTGGCAACTGTCAAATGAACCCCACATAATTTGGATATACCTTGCCTTCTTTGAATACCACAACCATAGAGGTAGAATGATATAATAAATCTTTTATTCCAACAAAAGATACCACGCTACCCCCATTAGTCCCCAACCTCATCACTTATCTTCCATAGTCATGGCAGAAAAATATAGTATAGGTTTGTTAGGTGTCATGGACCGTCTATGGTTTCACCAAATTGTTCTATTTTCAGAACCTCCTTCATTATCATTTCCTAAAACTCTTGAGAAACCCCTTCCTGTTCAAGAATCTGCGACATGTTCTCCTGAAAACAACTCTCAAACAAGTTTATCTCCTCAAGAAGAATTACCATTTGTTGCATCTGATCAGAGCATTCGTCTGCAGGTAATTACAAATTATCTCCAAGCTAGGCTAATCTTTTCTTGCATCCCTTTACAGATACGGATTCAAGATTTAAACTTGATAAGTTCAATGTTTAACAAGGATTCTAAGAATTGACTCATTGATTATCGCGATTAATTAAACGTATATAATTCAAGTTAGTTGTAGTGGACTAAGCAAAGTTTTACACAATTGGTGCCATTTCTTTTTCACAATTCAGCTTGTTCAGGGGATTGGGTTTTCAGACTCTTGGTTTTAATGGTTAATTTGTCCATTTACTGTAAAATTATTTTCAGATAGTGTCAGCATATTGTGAATGTATATATTTTTCTGAAATATACTCCATTATTTACGCGCATATTTAGATTTTACACTAAGCGATATCGGATGAGTTTACTATTTATCTATTGAAAATATTGAGTTTACTTGAACTCATTATTGGAAGGCGTAAATAGGAAAAAGAAATGTACATTAGTTTTTCCATTATACTTTGTTAAATTAAGGTTGTCTATGTCTATCATTCAAGGATGTTTGCGACAAAGAAGAAGCCAATCGTGAGAAGTCAAGTCCACCAAAGGAAAGACCAACAAGACAAAATCTTATAGCAAGAAGAAACAGGTCTCATTCATCATCACCATCCACTGATTATAAAAAAAATTCAAGAAATCCCAAATACATGGAGGATTCAGGAAGGAGTATATTAGACAAAACTACGAGTAGCAAGAGCCTAGGGGAACTTGAGCTTGAAGAATTAAAAGGTTTCATGGATTTAGGCTTCAAATTCAACAAAGAACATATAAGCAAGAGAATGATAAGTGTACTTCCAGGTTTACAAAGACTTGAAGTGATGCCCAAAGGCGACGAAGAAAACAATGAAGATCATGCAGAAGCAAGTATTAGTGACATAGCTGAAGATCAGGAAGATAAAAGGGAAATTGTAAGACCATATTTGTCTGAGGCATGGCTCATCAAGAGACCTGATTCACCATTGCTGAATGTAAAGATACCAAGAAGAATTCCTGCACCTTCTGATATGAAGAAACATTTAAAATATTGGGCTAAAACAGTTGCTACTGTGGTTCAGCAAGAATCTTGATTTTGTGTACAGAGAAATTCCAGGACATGCACAATTTTAATTATGATGCGGTAGATAAATAAATTACTTTGTGCATTATGTATATTGTTTTAGCAAATTTTGTTTATTTATTGGTTACTGTTGTTTTTTTTTGGGAATTGGAGGGGGTGAGGGGACCCCTTGTTTTAGAAGTAGTATAGATTCTGCCGACAACTTGTAACTGTATAAATCTAAGTTGGTCAGTTTCTAAATGAAATAAACAATATTCCATGTATTATTTGTTATTCTTCATTTTGTGGTTTGAAAGCTTACCTTTGATAAGCTGATTTGATCTTTTTGGTTAGGAATGTTGCACTAGAACAAGCAAAATAAAAAGACACTAAATCCACCACAGAGATGTGTGGTTGGATAGTTGGGATTCTTTCATTGTTGACTAGACATCTCAAATTGGAGTTTTGTAAATGGAGAATTTTTTGGTTAATGATGACTTTACCTCTTTATTGGTCTTATCTAGCGTCAATTCCAATTACTCAAGCTAGTACGTGCGTCTAATACAAAATGGTCCAAAATGGTCTAATACTATTGCACCCGTGTGTTGAGTGTTGACTTGGGCCTATGTAGTGAAGAATGTGTAAACAAATTAAAGCACAACAGATGAGCTAGGCTTGGTTCTGAACCCAGCAAGTCATTAGTACAAATAGATGGATCCGGAATGTACTGACTTGGGCCTTTATAGTGACGAATGAGTAAACAAATTAAACCATAATTTGAGCAGATCTAGGCAACTTGGTTCTGGACTTGGCAAGTTATTAATTAACACAATAATTGATGGGGATCCCAAATCTGATCTTTACTCATCCTAGGTATACTCTTTTTGTGCAATCACTATACTCATTAGTTTCCAATATAGACGATATCAAATGTGTAACCAAAGCAAGAAATCATCACAAACAGTAAAAGTTGGATCATAATAGTGACTTTTTTACCTAGTTAAAACTTAATTGCACTCCGAGTTTATTGATGGTTTAGTTGATTAGCACCGTTAGTCATATAATGGTACTAACTTTAGGATTAAACCATCTAAAAAAACACTAGTGGGGTAACTGCTTGGTATAAGTCTTCAAACCAAATCTTGTACTTCACATAATTTGCTGTTGTTGCACTTCCACTATGAAAATCTCCACTAATCTTTGTGCGCAGAAGGTGAGAAATCAGCTACTTATCCACAAACTAATGTCATTGTGGATCAAAGACAAAAAGGAGTAAAGTACAACAAATGCTAGTAGAATTTTTTGTTTCACCAACAAAAGGATGACAATCATACAAAATTTCAAATCCATTAGTTCATAACTTACAAAAAATAATTATACTGTCAGTATACTCAAAGTTAAATTTGTTAAAAAGAAAATACTAGTGAGAAACATTTACTTTCGGTGGGAGTACTCCATGCCTGGGTGAATGAGTATAAGTAGCCAAAATTTCAAATATAGAGGCAGTGGGTGGTGCTTAGTGGAACTATCCTTGCATTTTGATCTTTCTTCCACTTACATGCAATACAGTTGAAGCTTTACTATATAAGGACTTAGGCATTCTGGGTTTTGATGAGATTTAAGAGGAACATTGCTCATTAAAAGTATGGCCTCAAGATTCATCATTCTATTATTAGTGTTACTCCTCCACATTCATTATGGTACTTCTCCACTTTTATTAACACCAACTCTTATGTATTTGTTCTTTTGGAACTTCCCGTGTAATGTATGCTTTCAGTTGAGTACATGTTTTATCAAAGGGTAATTTTTTGGTTTGCTGAGACTTGACCCTTGGTTTCTCATAGTATTGACCCACTTTATTGACTGCTAAAGCACATCCTAGCATAGAGGCAAGATGAGAATTTTAATATTTTGGTCGAAATATAGTGGGTATGGACAACATGTGTATGATATGAGAAATTAGTCTATACCTAAAATTAATATGAAATTCTCGAAGCTGTTTTCATTAATTATCAACTCAATGTTTCTCCTAGGAAAAGAATGACTTCAGTGTTTCTCCCAGGACTAAATTACCTTTTTCTATGCACCAAAAGGTAGTTACCATAAAGCAGAAGTGGAAACCGCATTACCGACCTCTTTTTCCAAATTCTAGTCAAGCTCTTCAAAATTGATAATATACAACTGTAATCATTGTTTGGATAAGCTAATGCAGATATATGAATTGCACCTATGTAGACGTTATTTTACCCCCCCTTAACTAATACAAATTTGAACTACTTCGAAAGGGTTGTAGGGATATGTAACGTATCAAATAATCATATACTCCATCACTGTACTAACCACTGTTTTCTAATCGCAGCAAAAAGTGATCTCCAGTTAAATTACTACTCAGAGAGTTGCCCAAGAGCTGAACAAATCATCAAAGAACAAGTCATCAAGTTGTACCACAAGCATGGAAATACTGCAGTTTCTTGGATCAGAAATCTCTTCCATGACTGCATGGTTAAGGTAATACAGATATCCATCCATTTGAGAAAAATAATAAGTCCTAAAAGATATGAGAAATTAATAAGAGTCCTAAAAGATATACTGTCCTGTTTCATTTTATACCATAATAGCACGTACCAAAAGTACCATTAGAACTAGTCGTCTTAAACATACTGTGACATTTTTATGACTATAAAACAATTTCAGATATAAAATTGTATCATTTTTCTCGTAATAGACAGGAAAAAAAAAGAGTGTCATATAAAAAGAAACATAGAATATTTGTTAAGACTATGCATGGCACTTCATGAACTGAATAGCAGCTAAGTGCTGAATTTTGTTGTTGCAGTCATGTGATGCATCAATACTGTTGGACAGAGCAAATGGCCAGGAATCAGAAAAGACATCTCCAAGAAATTTTGGGATGAGAAATTTCAAGTATATAGAGACAATCAAAGAGGCCCTTGAGAATGAATGTCCAAGCACTGTTTCTTGTGCTGATATTGTTGTTCTTTCTGCTAGGGATGGTATTGTCATGGTGAGTTGATGTCTTTACCCTCATCTCAAAGTCTGTCAAACTTTTTTTCTTTTTCTCCTGTCACATATATGTTTTATCTTTCAAGTTACTAGTTTCACTAATTGTTACCCGCCGTTTGTGTATAGAAGTTAAATTGTAAGTTACATGATGATGAATTAGTTGATTTTTTCTTTTAGAAGTGACTCTGTCTAATTCAATTTACTTGTCATATGCTAGTTAGGAGGGCCACAGATTGAAATCAAAACTGGCAGAAGGGATAGCAAAGAAAGCTACTTAGCAGAAGTTGAGAATTTCATTCCAAACCACAATGATTCCATGTCATTAGTTCTTTCTCATTTCCAATCTTCTGGTGTTGGTACTGAAGGAACTGTTGCTCTACTTGGTAAACAATCCTCCCTTTAAACTTCAAAGCCAAAGAATCTTTATTGTTCATTACAGATTCTTAAGGGTTGATTTTACAGAACAATCATCCAATTCTCAATTTATTGGACTAAACTCAATGACAGAAACTGATTCAATTATGCCTATAGATCACGGAAAACAAAAATCGATTATCACAGAAAATCAAACAAGTAAGAGAATGCTTAGTCCAATCAAATGTAAATTGCCACATGTATAAAATTACCATACAGGTATAACTATGTCGATAAATCTCCCGTACATACTATTCATGTGCACCACATAAAGAGCGAAAACCGCAAATTATGGATGTGTTATTTTTTTAAGTGGTGTTATGTGGATATTATGTAAGGCGAGTTGGTAAAGTGACAACCTAGCTACTTGTGTTTATTTATCGGATTTGGCATTTTTGCCATATTTACTTTTGTGATGCATAGACATAATTGACTTATTTTTCTACTGCAAAAATTAATTTCATAACTTTGGTGCAATAAATTGAAAGTTGAATGACTATTTGTGGAAGTACCCAATATCATTTGTGCTGGATGCAGGGGCACACACTGTAGGAAGAGTTCATTGCGTAAACATAGTACACAGACTTTACCCAACAGTTGATCCAACATTAGACCCCAACTATGCCAGTTACCTCAAAGGTAGATGTCCTTCTCCAAATCCTGATCCTAAGGCAGTGGAATATGCAAGATTCGACCATGTAACTCCAATGTTGTGGGACAACATGCATTACAAGAACATTCTGAACAATAAAGGACTCTTAATTGTTGATCAGCAGTTAGCTTCTGATCCAACTACTTATCATTTTGTGGAGAAATTTGCTGCTGATAATGGCTATTTTAATACTAAGTTTGCTGAAGCTCTGATCATCTTGTCTGAAAATAATCCACTTACTGGTGATCAAGGTGAAATAAGAAAGGTCTGCCGCAATGTGAACAAGTGATTAGAAATACTTTAATTTAAGCTTTTATTTTGTTGGCTGTGTAATGTCAACCCTACTAGAATCAAGTGTACCATAAATGTGCCAACGTTATATATGTGCACATAATCACTAATTTCTTGCCTTTTTTCTCTTTCAAAATATGGATTATATGACTATGTTCCAAAATCTACTGTTACATTTTATTTTACTTTTGTTTTTTCTGTTTGTAACTTAACCAAAAGCACGTGTATATCTTTATGACTAGCGGAATCGGATTCAAAGGTTAAGAGAAATTAAAGCTGCTAGAGGCTCGACAAAGAGAGGCATCTAGCATATCCGGCTTTTCCAGTAACCATCAAGTGATGTGGTATAGTGGATGTGGCTACTCCTCTCTTAATTAAAGGTTTCGGGTTTGAGCCCTGAGTACGGAAAAATCACTGGTAGGGAGCGCTTCCCCCGAATGGGGCCCTACGCGGCGCGAATCCGGATTAGTCGGGGGCTCCAATGAGGATACCGAACGCCGGGTGGGAAACCAAAAAAAAAAAAAAGCTTTTCTAGTAACTTTAATGACCTGTTCATAATTATTGGCATAAAATTTGCAAGAATCAAAAACAGAATTAAGTAAATGTATTCACTGTACTTACATATATAATTATGTTCCACTATGTTGCCGAAGGGTGTTCGCACAATTCCTTTGAGGATTTTATAAAGCCAAACAAAATTCAAGTTCAGTTATAGTTAAAAACAAGGATACATTGTGAATATGCATTTGAGATTGTTAGACAAATCTATATTTGTGCACATTTTGAAGGCAAAAAAAGGTATGTTAAGATAGTCATAACAGACTAACCTTTTTCTGAATTATTTACCTCAAAAGTTTCCCACCAAATATTTTATTGCGATACTTCAGTCAAGAAATTATCTTTCCGCTCATCCTAACAGTGTAAAAGCTCCTTACATTTAATTGTTAGTACTACTTTGACGAGAAGATGAATAAAGAAAAAAGAGATCAATCTTAATCGGTTGGGACTTGGGCCGCCTATTATTGCAATTGCCAATTCACTTTAACTATAATAATTGAAACAAAAACAGTCTAAGAACATCGGACTAAGACCAACTTGATCACGTAATTGTGGGGCTTCTCTTGCTATCAATTCCCTCAACTAATAATGATCCCTTCTCAGCATAAAGGTTCTCATGTTGATAGGTAAAATAATAACTAATATCGATGTTTATCTCAAATAAATACTTATAAACAAATAGTGTGCATATCTCCTATATACACATTTCTAAACCGCGACTAATGCAAAATTGCTTGTTTTGATATAAACACGCCGGTGTCAAAAAAATTTACCCCAATTACGATCACACACCGTTATTTACAAATAGAAAGGGACATTTACACGGATGAACTGTCCTTCGAACTTCACTTTATTTATATTAATAAAGTTACTAAATAGTTTTTCATACCAGAAAATTACCCTATTTTACCTGAATAACACAAAACACCATCACAATACATGAATAAACAATGACACATGATAGACGAATGGATCTTAGATATAATACGTAGCTGATTACAATACGCCTTTTTTTATATTTCTCTTTTTTGGTTTAGTACGGTTTGAACCACCAAGCTACTTTATCCATTTCTTTTTTGTTATCGAGCTCTTTTTTATTTGAGAAAATCATGATATATCCCTTAAACAAAGAACATGAGTACGTAGTGGAAGTAAGAAAAGAAATATCTCATCCAATTAACACACTATTGTTAGCAAGCACCGAAGTTGGTAGATCGTAGTTAGCACATGATGAACTTTTAATTATCATCAACTGTCTTTTCATTATTCTAGCTAAATCGTCATTATTAATTGTTGTTTCTTTGTCAAGGTTGTTGTTCTTTTAAATAATTGAAGTGGTTGTTGTTTCTCTTTTGTTGCTGTTTTTAACAGAATAGACGGTATTACTTCATGTAGGGTTTGGATCTATAACAATGCTAATTGTATGATTCAAAAAGAAACACAAAAGTAATAAATAAGTAAGAAGAGTAAAAGGAGGGAAATAAAATTTCATCTATCTCTCTAAAAGAACATGCCATTAAGCTTAAGCATAACGTCTATCTTTGATTTTTTTTTTTTTTTAAAACAAATTATCCCTCCAAGAAATGTTAGTACTAGTATTTTGATTTTTCCCGGATAAGGGTTCAAATTTGCACTCCGATACTTTTTTTATTCATGGTACTATTGTCACTAGCAAATAGTCTCATAATTATCTTACTATTAATATGTCGAGCTCCAAGAAAAATTAGGTACCATTCATGCGCCCTAATTCTTCTAGAAAAATGATCCAAATTTAACCTTCAAACTTTTGGTATCGTTTAAAATTGGCGGAATACATGTTTACCCCCTTAAAGTTTATGTTGATTCACTGTGACACACTTAAATTTGCGGGGTCCTAGTACCCCCTTGATGTTGTAATTTCCTATAATAAGTCACCCTTTGTTGCACAGTTGGCACCCTTTGTGAAGTGCACGTACGAGAGGCGCGTTGGAGCTCAGTTTTTCATCTCCAAAGCTCTCTCTTTTTGCCACGTAGCACCCAAATTAACCCCCCTTTAAACCTACCATCTTCCCCATTCTTATAACCCGTCATTATTGAGTAAAAATTAGAGCTTTCCAAAATCTTGGTTGAAATACTATTGGAGAAATAGGTACCTTTTCCATTTCATAAATTTACTTTTGTTTAATTTCTTTTAGGTTATTATCCAATGCTAAATGTGTTATGTATTTCAAGTTTGAAATGGCCAACTCAAATTTGAGCCGCATTTGTATGGATGATGAAGACCCAATGCTACATGTCAAGGTGAGATGCAAGTATGGACAATTGTTGCCATTGCAAACCTCTTGGTCAAAGAGGAACCCGGGAAGACGTTTTTGGTCTTGTCCCTAAGTGTAGTGATTAGAAGCTCGCATTTTATTTTTTTTAATCGTAATTTTTCTGTTTTGTAGGAAAGCTCGTGCAAATTCTTTAGATGGAGGGATGAAGAAATTGATGCAAAATCAAAGGTTGTGGTTCCAAGATTGTTGAACAAGTTGAAGGAAATAGAAGAAGGCATAGCAGAATACAAATCTAAGAAGGATAAGTGGATGGAGTTTGAAGAAAATTATGAGAATGCGCCCTTTGAGGATGAAGTGATTGAGAAAAAGAAGAAATGATGGAATGTTCTTCCTAATTTGGCCATGTTCTTTGTTGCATTTGGGGTTGTTGTAACCCTATGCATATGTTTTAGTAGTTAGGTTGTAGTCTTAGTTTTTGGGTTTTGTTGGGACCATGTCTAAGTGTATCGTTTTATCTTGCAATTTGAAGTGGAACAATGTTCATTTTGATAGCAAGAATGCATTTTGTTGTTACCAACTAGATTGGAAGAAGAGTATATCCTGAGACAAGATGTAAGAAATTATACACATACAACAACACACACAAATGGAAGACATATAATAGCCTTGAATTACCATTGAATGAAACATCAAAAAGTGTCTTAAGCACTGGAATTACCATACGTTGGACCACAAAACAATTCATCAAAGGTTCCAACTTTTCAAAACAAGTGTCTTAAGCACTTAACAAGTATCTGACATAACCTAAAGGCTAACAATAATGACTCTAATAATAGGTGTCTTAAGCACTATTACAGCATACAAAAACAGAAAATCAGTAGGATTCACAGGCTGGGATTCCTAGCAGCAGCAAAAGCCTTAGTTTGTTGTTGTTTTTGAGCCCTCATTTTTCTAGTCCTGTGGATGTAACTGCTTGTTTGCCCCTCCACTTCACTCTGGCCTTTGGTTGGTGCCCTATATCACCAGTCACCACACTTGACTTCTTGATAATTCTTGGACCACCAATGCTAATAATTCTACTACTTGACAAGCCAGGCTGTACCATACAATCAATATTTAGTAAGGCCAAAAGGTAACAGTTTGACAGTTTAAGGATGAAAGAGAGCAAGCACATACATATCAGCTTCAAATGATGCCTTGTCAGCCTCCAAAACAAATTCCTTCTCTCTATTCCCTTCCAGTTTTTGCTCCAATTTGCTAGATGTGTCTAGCACATTCCCTATGTTCAGCATATGGCAGCAGATTATCAGTAGCAACCTGCAGACCCTGTGACAAAATTAGAACAAGTGTTAGATCAATGAAAAATTGCATATGTGTAAGTTAAAATAGATAAAAGTTATACCTTTTGCATGTCTGTAATTATGGTAAGTTCATGTCCCTCTCCAAGTTCAAAGTCATATTTCAACAGCTCAATAAACCATGTCCATGTGTATTGGTTTTCATACTCCACCACAGCCCAAGCAAGAGGCAACATTTGGTTGTTGCCATCCTTACAAACTGCAACAAGAATGTGTCCTTTACACATACCCTTTAAAAAAGCCTCATCCAAGCCAATGCATCCCCTACAACCAGCCAAGAATGCTTTCTTCAAAGCATGAAAGCATACATAGAACCCTTCAAATACTTTCTGCCCATTATCACTAGGATCTGCAACTTTTATAATATAAGTAGAACCAGGATTTGACCTTAGGATTTCATCCTTATAATCATATATTCTTTTGAACTCAGCCACGTGATCACCCATGATTTGTTTCAACACTTTAAGCCCTAGCTCTTCTACAAACTAACCTTCCAACATATATCCCAAATTTTTTTCTAATCATTTTATGAAATTCCACAATTTTGATGTTTGGAGTAGTCTGAATTTGGTCTTTAAAATACTCAGCAAGAAATCTTGAATTGGCAAGATAATTTTTTTTTGTTCTGACACAGTTATGAACAGATCTATAGGTTTTTACCACAAAGTCATTACTATCTTTATTCAAACTAGCATACAACAACCATGGACAAGTCTTTTTCAAACACCTAACCCTTACTCTAGACTTTTCATTCACATGTTTTCCAATTAGAAGTTTTCTTTGAAGTGCATACCTTATAACAACACGTCTGAATTGTTGAACACTCTCAAAGACAAGACCAGTTTGCCAAATAATTTTTTTTACATGAAGGATCAAAGACAACTCTTTCCTTTTTGTCTTTCCTACCTGCTTTGCTTACCCCTCTCTTAATCTCCGCTGCGTCATCTTCATCTGCATCTTCTTCATCAGTTTCAAAACTTGTTGTATCAAAGCTTGCATAGTAAGGCCCATCCCTTCTGAGCATACCATCTAAGCTATTCTTCTTGAAAGCAGCAATATACTCATCATATCCAACATCTACCCCAGCTTCTCCTAAGGGTATCTCCTCTCCAGTATCAATCATATCATTCATTTTTTTTCCTTTGGTACTCTCTCTTTATTTCCCTAAAGCCACTATACTCTTCATGAACATCAGAACCATAGTCTAGATCAACTTCTTCAAACAGCTCATCATGCTTAGAATTTGAACTATTAGGAGTTGGTGGTTCATCATCATTCAAATGGTCTCCAGCAGCCTCACTTTGGGATGGAGGGAAATTTGGGATTGTGGAATTTAAAGGTGAGCCTGCAGCCTCAGTTTGGGAAGTAGAACAGTTATGGTTTGTGGAAAAAGGGCTCACCAGCAGCCTCACTTTATGAAGGAGAAAAGCTAGGGTTTGTTGTATTTAAAGGCTCACCAACAACTTGACCAGTCAAGTGTTCCTCAAAAGAAGCATTAGATTCCCCACCCACCACCCCAGGATACTCTAATAGTTTGGGGGCCACTTCTGGTGCATCCACTTCATCCACATGGTGGGACACAAATATATCCAAGATAACCCTATTTTCCAACTCCCCACAAAGTACTAAACAATCCTCATCACTTTTAATTTCAACAAGTTTACCATGAAGGGTGACCTAACATAGAAAGAACAACTAGTTGTGTACCCCAGTTCTTTAATGGAATCCCTCAACTCGAAATACGAGATCATATCAGTGTCTATGTCATAATACTCCCTTATACCCCCCACCCAAATACGAGGGATTTTCACCGAATTGTATAACACCCCCATGAAACCACCTAAGTGTCACTAAAATGAACGACATTTGACAAACCTGAAATGACAATAAAATTGAAGATAAACACCTAATTTAACATGCAAAATTGATTAACTCTAGATTTAGCCCTAATTTAATTTTATAAACCCTAAATTCGAAAACATCCTAATTTTTCACAATCAAGTTCAAAGTTTATGTAGCATGTACAAATAATAACTAACAACTAAACAAACAATCAAAAATTAACAAAACTAATCAAACAAAATAAATTGTGAATAAGAACACTTACCCGATCAGTTTTGTACTAAACCCAACCCTTTAGTGTCGACCCGATCAGTTTTGTAGATTCAATCGCGATAACTTCTTCATGAATCGCCAAATCACCTAGGTTTTGATTTGGAAGTTCAAGAGGGTAAAATGAATTTGGGGTAAACGATGGGTTTTTTTTTAATCGGGTGGAGTTAGTTTCATTTTACTAGTAAAAATTAAAACCAAAATTAATAAATAGGGAGGTGTAAACACGCGCACCATTTCACTTCACAAAGGGTGCCAGTTATGTAACGAAGGGTGACTTATTATATGAAAATACAACATCGGAGGGGGTACTAGGATCCCTGCAAACTTTAGTAAAAATTTCGTGCAGGGGTCTGTTTGGCGCGCGTTAATTGATTTGTAGCCGTCAAAAACAAATTCGCTGAGAAATAGCCACCTCCGGACAAATCCCAGTATAAATACTGGGGCCTTGAACAAAACTTGTTCAAAGCCCCAGTATTTTATACTGGGAAGCTTCAGTAAACTAACTCCAGTATAAAATACTGGGGCTTTGAACAAGTTTTGTTCAAAGCCCCAGCATTTTGTTATGGGACTTTGTATAAAGCTTCAGTCCCATAACAAAATGCTGGGGCTGTGAACAAAACTTGTTCAAAGCCCCAGCATTTTGTTATGGGACTGAAGCTTTATATATAAAGTACCATAACCCATAATAAAATGCTGGAGCTGTGAACAAAACTTGTTCAAAGCCCCAGCATTTTGTTATGGGACTGAAGCTTTATATATAAAGTCTCATAACAAAATACTTGGGCTTTGAACAAGTTTGTTCAAAGCCCCAGTATTTTATTATGGGACTAGTCTGGGGTGTTTTTCCAACGCTAATGGAGCTTAAGTGTGCGTACGAATTTTCGGCTATTCTTCAATGAATTTGAAAACGGTGGATAGTCCCCAATGAGCGCGTCCGAAAATGGCTAGTGATCAAAATTTTCCCAAACTTTAGGTGTGTCACAGTAAATCAGGGGTAAACATATATTCGGGAAACTTTGATCACTAGCCATTTTTGGACGCGCTCATTGGGGGACTATCCACCGTTTCCAAATTCATTGAAGAATAGCCAAAAATTTGCGCGCACACTTAAGCTCCATTAGCGTTGGAAAAACACCTCAGACTAGTCCCATAACAAAATAATGGGGCTTTGAACAAAACTTGTTCAAAGGCCAAGTATTTCATTATGGGACTTTATATATAAAGCTTCAGTCCCATAACAAAATGCTGGGGCTTTGAACAAGTTTTGTTCATTTGTTCAAAGCCCCAGCATTTTGTTATAGGACTCTGTATAAAGCTTCAGTCCCATAACAAAATGCTGGGGTTTTGAACAAGTTTTGTTCATTTGTTCAAAGCCCCAGCATTTTGTTATGGGACTGAAGCTTTATACAGAGTCCCATAATAAAATGCTGGGGCCTTGAACAAACTTGTTCAAAGCCCCAGTATTTTATACTGGGGTTAGTTTACTGAAGCTTCCCAGTATAAATACTGGGGCTTTGAACAAGTTTTGTTTAAGGCCCCAGTATTTATACCGGGATTTGTCCGGAGGTGGCTATTTCTCAGCGAATTTGTTTTTGATGGCTACAAATCAATTAACGCGCGCCAAACAGGTCATACACGAAGTTTTTACCATATATTCCGCCTTTAAAATTACTTCTGTTGGAGCTCCGTCTGGGGTAAAGGGCACAATCTAGAACGATGAGGGTAATATCAAAAAAGGAACAATCTTGCCCTTTTCAACTAACAAGAAATGCTTCTTTTGCCTTTTCTTTTCTTCTTTTACATTTTCAGGGGTTTCAAGACAGAATGAATCTTCAAGTCATCAAAGAGCTTCATTAATAAATACAGTCACGAGTATATTTATCCTCTTCAAGATTCATTCATGTGGTGTGTTTTTCTTCGTCCAATTTTAATCTAGCTTGTTTTCCCAGCTTCCTTTCTTGGTCCAATTTTCACTACAAGCATCTACACTCTCCGTACCAAATTATTTACACTTTAGCAATAATTATTTGTTTTAAATTAATTGACATTTTAGAATTTCAATATTAAAATTATTATTTTTTTCTAAATATACTCTTAATAATTAAAAGAATTCTCAATAAAAATTTAATAGTCAAACATTAAATAGGGGTAATATAATAAAATAAGTATTTTATTTAATAATTTTTTAAAGAAGCGTGAAAAAGCTGAATGTGACAACTAATTTTGGACAGATGGAGTAATTGTTAGTCGGCAGAGAACTTTCTCAGATCTCAATTAACTTCATCGAAAAGTGCTAATGCTATCCAATACTATAACTTAACCCGTACCTTTTATGGAGAGATCCGTTTGAAACACATGTTTCATTACTTAAGTTTTCTTGAGAGAATAGCAAGGCAACTATGAAACTTTAGCTTATTCGTGTCTTGATTCTATCTTCAAATCTACCTTCTCCATCTTTTACCAGAAAGAAAGTTACCACATTAGCAAAATTAAGAAAACAAATTTCAAAGGGAATTAATATTTTATGTGCGAGAGAACACTACTCAATATTGTGTTTTCACGAAAGGGTTATCCTTAATGCGGGTAACTTAGACATCTTAAACGAAACTTAGATGAAATGACTTTGAAGAACAGTACTATGAAATTACTTAGGTGAATTGAAGTAGCACGCAAGAACATAACAACAAATCCTGCAAACTAGACGGTGAGAAATTATTATATTGTGTGTGTTAAGAATGAATTAATGTTATATATACTGACATAATAAATAATTTGTTTATGAATTTTGTTAACTAGTCGTGACATGTCAATGACTATCTCTTTTAAAATTCTAATCAACACACTCATATATCATGATCATATATAATTATATCCCCCTATCATATATACAATTTTACAAACATTAATTTCAAAAACAAGAGTTCCCAACAGAGTTATTACATTAAATTGCCCAATGTTTTGTCCTAGCTGATTATCCACTGCCATCCCTGTCTTGCCCATGGTAATAATTTTATCCTCTAATAAAAAATTCACTACAAAACATGGGGACCTCTTCATTTCTTTCGAGTAAAAAGAAAACAAAAAATTTGCAAAAAGGTATCTTTACGTAGGAAAAAATTACCGTTGTAGCCAATAATACGTGTCTTTCAACTGCAAAATCCTGTCTTTTTCTATCCTTTGGATTCTCTTCTTCATTCACACCTCTTCTCTATCAGTTTCCTATTTTCTTGCTTTGTCACTATTTCTAAGGCCAAAATATAGCCTAAAATTCTTGTGACTTATTCTACTTTTGGTCTTAAATATCTCTTCTTTTTACAATTTGATCTTCATTCTCAAATTGGGTGTGCTTAAATCTAGCCTTAAAGTCAAAAAAATTCAGCAATTGTTACTATTTCTAATTTCTTGCATTGTCACTATTAGGCCAAAAAAATAGTGTAAAACTGTTCTTTTGGTCCTAAAGATTTCAGCTTTATACATATTGATCTTCATTCTCAAATGGAGTTTGCTTAAATCTAGCCATAAAGTCAATAATTTTCAGCAATTGTCACTATTTCTAGTTTCTTGCATTGTCAATATTTAGGCCAAAAAATTGTTTAAAATTGATCTTTTGGCCTTAAAAATCTCAGCTTTATACATATTGATCTTCATGCTCAAATGGGGTTTGTTTAAATCTAGCCATAAAGTCAAGTCTTGCAGAAATTTTCACTATTTGTCACTATTTCTAGTTTCTTGCATTGTCACTATTTAATCTTTTTCTCTTAAAAATCTCATCTTTACACAATTTAATCTTTATTCTCAAATGGGGTTTTCTAAATTCTGGTCGAGGGTCTACGAGTAAAGTCTCCGTACACCTCAACCTCTCTAGACCCCACTTGTGGGATTTCACTGGGTATGTTGTTGTTGTTCTTGTTTAGGTTTTTAAACAATGAAGTCAATTCTTGTAAAATTCATCATATTATTATTCTGTTTTTGTAGTACTAAGTCAACATTTGCAAATATTGAGTTTGATTTTGGAACATTAACACTAAGTAGTTTGAAACTTCTAGGTGATGCACACTTAGGTAACAACACAGTTCAGTTAACAAATGATCTTGCAGTTCCAAATTCGGGTGCTGGAAAAGTATTGTATTCAAAACCAGTTAGATTCAAGCAACCAGGCTTGGATATACCAGCTAGTTTTACCACATTTTTCTCATTTTCAGTTACTAATTTGAATCCATCATCTATTGGTGGTGGTCTTGCATTTGTACTAACTGCTGATGATGAGTTAGTAGGTGATTCTGGTGGTTATATGGGAATTATGGATGCAAAAGGTGGCCAAAATGGTAATGTTGCAATTGAATTTGATACCCTTATGGATGTTGAGTTCAAAGATATTAATGGAAATCATGTTGGATTGGATTTGAACTCAATGGTTTCAAGTCAAGTAGGTGATTTGGATTCTATTGGTGTTGATCTCAAGAGTGGTGATTTAGTAAATTCTTGGATTGAATATTCTGGTTCTACTGGCATGTTGAATGTATTTGTTTCGTATTCGAATTTAAAGCCGAAAGAACCATTTTTATCTGTTAGTTTAAATATTGCCGAGTATATTAGTGATTTCATGTTTGTTGGATTTTCTGGATCAACTCAAGGGAGTACTGAGATTCATAGTATTGAATGGTGGAGTTTCAGTTCATCATTTGATGTTAGTCCAAAGTCGACCGGGCCGGCTGTGCCACCCCCGCCGACGGCTAGTTTGATGAATCCAACGGCGAATTCTGTTACATCGCCGCCACCTTCTATGGCTCCGTCAGAATCTAATAGTAGTACAAGTATAATGCAAGATAAGAGCAGTGGGAAATGTCATAACAGTTTTTGTAAACAAGGTCCTGGAGCTGTTGTTGGTGTGGTGACTGCTGGTGCATTTTTTCTTGCATTTGCTACATTGGTACTTATTTGGCTATACTCCAAAAAGTTCAAGAAAGTGAAAAATTCTGAAATTGTGGCATCTGATGTTATCAAAATGCCTAAGGAGTTTAGCTATAAGGAGCTTAAATTGGCTACAAAAGGCTTTGATTCGACGAGAATTATTGGTCACGGTGCATTTGGGACTGTTTACAAGGGCATTTTAGCGGATACCGGTGGTGTTGTTGCAGTCAAGAGATGTAGCCATAGTGGACAAGGGAAAGCAGAGTTCTTGTCTGAATTATCTATTATTGGAACACTTAGGCACAGAAATCTTGTTAGGCTTCAAGGCTGGTGTCATGAGAAAGGTGAAATTTTGTTGGTCTATGATCTTATGCCTAATGGAAGTCTTGATAAGGCATTATTTGAATCAAGAATGGTTCTTTCATGGTCACATAGGAAGAAAATTTTGTTAGGTGTTGCTTCAGCATTGGCATATTTGCATCAGGAATGTGAAAATCAAGTGATTCATAGGGATATTAAGTCAAGTAACATTATGTTAGATGAAGGGTTCAATGCAAGGTTAGGTGATTTTGGATTAGCAAGACAAGTTGAACATGATAAGTCCCCTGATGCGACAGTAGCAGCTGGGACAATGGGCTACTTGGCTCCTGAGTACTTGTTAACGGGACGAGCAACCGAAAAAACTGATGTTTTTAGCTATGGAGCTGTGGTTCTTGAAGTGGCTAGTGGAAGGAGGCCAATTGAGAAGGAAACAACCGAGGCTAGAAAATTTGGGGTGAATGGTAATTTGGTTGAATGGGTTTGGGGATTGCATAGAGAAGGAAATTTGCTAACGGCAGCTGATTCAAGACTTGGTGGTGAGTTTGATGAAGCTGAAATGAGAAGGGTTCTATTGGTTGGATTAGCTTGTTCACATCCTGATCCTATGGTTAGACCAACAATGAGAGGTGTGGTTCAAATGCTTGTGGGTGAAGCTGAAGTCCCTATTGTCCCAAGAACTAGGCCTTCCATGAGTTTTAGCACATCACATCTTCTAATGACTTTGCAAGATAGTGTTTCTGATTTGAATGGTATGATCACACTTTCCACTTCATCATCTGAAAACAGCTTCACTGGTCGTGGGATGGACTTGGTCTAACTCAAATCAAGAAAAGAGCAAGACCTTTTAGTTATCTTTTTTGTTTTGTTCATATATTCATTAATTTATTCTTATGTATATGTAACAAAATAAGCTTAGGAGATAATGTACCCTTTTTTCCTTTTACTTCTCTTCATTTTTCTTTCATATACTATAGTCCATCGTGTGCAAGCGATAGGATAGTGAAAAAATAATATGAGGTCCCTTTCTTGGTGTGAGTTGGGTGGATTGTCTTTGTAGAGTGGTGGGTAGTTGCTTTCCTAAGTTATCTTTAAGTCAAAAGCCTACATGAGAGCTTGAGTAGAAGTTTGGTAAAGTATGAGTATGGTTTGGTGTGACAATGAAAAAAAAGAAAGGCATATTCATTGGTGGACGTTGTTGTACTTCTTTGATACTGGAGACATGGATGATAGAATAGTGTAACAAAGGAGCTTAATGGATAATAAAATAGTGAAAGAAAGGACCTTGATATCTTCTTCTTTTTCCTTTCCTCTAAGGTCCTCAATGGATAAAATTTCCCTATTAATTCTATGAATGAATTGAGATTTCCCTCAAGTGTACGCATATTCCCTTAAACAAAAGAATTTTGCATGACAATGGATTTTTTTCCGCCAGTAATTACTACTCCTATCTACAAGAAAACTTCAATCACTTTGGCATGCACCGTATATCTTGGTAAAAAAGGACTATTTTCAGTTTCTATTGAGGAGTTTCATACATTTGAGCTTGTTAACAACTTTTTCGGTTTAATAATCTAGTTTCGTGTCGGGTGGTCACACTGAAGAGTGAGGACTAAGAGAATAAAATGCTCTCCACTAATAGCCTCTCAATTTTCAAGGTTTGTACCTTTACATTTAGTATTTGAACTATCAATTTTTAGTAGTATGCATTGTCGAGTGGTCACACTGAGGACTAAGAGGATAAAATGTTCTCTACCGAAAGCCTCTCAATTTTCAAAATTTGAACCTCTGACCTTTCATTGATGGGGGTATTTCAACCATCTTAACTTAGAGGTACCTCAATGGTGCTTTTGAAGAATTAAATTTGATGGTCTACAGTCATAAAAAGCATGGTCCATGACCATCATCATTAGTATGAGTTACACTTGGTAAATATTTTGTTTCTTTCTTCCATTTTCATTAAATGTTCATAACGGACAAAATTCCAGCCATCCCTTTCGTGGACATTTCTCATCCTATAATGTCTTTTGTTTTCATCAATTGCTTCGTATGGACTGCATTGAGATGGGCACCCCTCGTACTCTTAAGAGAGAGATATCATCCATTTTCTTGCAATGTCTTCATTGCTCGACTTCTGAAAACTACAATTAAGTGATGCATGGTTACAATCAGTTTGTGTCATGGCCATGTTTTGTCAGTTCTTGCAACTATCTAACAGAAACCAAAATTGTAAAGAAGAATTGCAAAAATCAGGACAACTATTATAACCAATCAAACTATTGGAGACCAGAGGACAGGTACAACAACAGCAAAGTAAAATATTTAAGCCTTGGAAATGGACAACACCATTGTCACCAATGACAAGCCTCGATACAACAACGAGAAATTAAATAAAGTAAATTTCAGTAATCAGTTTTGTAATGAACTTCATGATTCATCGTATCCCAAATCTTTGTACTCATTACTGCAAAAATTCCTCTTTTACTGACTAACACCGTCCAAATCAGGTGATAAAACACATGCACACAAGTTCCACTGAGAATCTTGTTGGTGAAAATATAACTTTTTTTAAAGAGATGATTAAACACTGTATCATTCACCAGATTTGAACATGAATCTGTGAATGGAGGCACATGCAATATGTCATTTTTGGACAGGTATGGGGAGGGGTTTTTTCTAATTAACTTCATTTCCACCACATTTTACAGGACAAAGACAGAGTGTAACACGGATTTGACCAAAACAATTATAGAAAATACAGTTAAACCTGGCTATATTGGCAGCGTTTGTCTGGAACTTTCATGGCCGCTATAGTGAGGTGTTGTTATATATGTATACTGGCGTTTGATATTTACATCTCATTTAGATGTTATAACCGAAAAGTAGGCAAAAAATACATGTTAATTTTAAAATCTCAATAGATTATCATATTTCATTAATTAAAAAATATAACGGTTAATACATTATTAATAAATCTATAACTAGTTGAACCATACCAACAAACTATACATACTTGATACAATTTAGTTATAATTATTTTTATGGTATGAATGTGGAAAAGGAAGTATATTTATGGTAAAAATGATTATCATAAATATTTTGTATTTTATTCTATACATAATATATCTCTTACAAAATATAATTACATAATATTTGAGTACGACTGTTATAGAGAGGTAATTTTACAAAGAGCATTCCGCGATAGTGCATACATTATCATTATAGGTCAAATGCTGTTATAGAGAGGTAAAAAAGGCCTCACCCTCTTGATTTTTTATGTCAAGAAGACTACTCCTCTCAATCATTCATCCATAGTCAAGAAGACTACTCCTCTCAATCATTCATCCATAAAATACATCTTAAATTCCTTGTAAATGCTTGAATGTCTCCCTCTAAGATTCAAATATTGTATAAAAAATTGGAGACTAGCGTCAAGAATGTCTCGCTGAAAAGCATGGCGTGGATCGCTAATATAACATGAAAAATCGGTTCTAGATAAAATTAGGCTGTTATACTGAAATGTTGTTATAACAAGGGGCTGTTAAACGATTTTTTACTGTAAAAGATAAAAAATCGACAATGATTTAAGACTCGTCTGCTAAGCTTTTAAATTTTATTTTAGACACACTGTCAAAGAGGATTTTTCAGAGAAATACTTTGGAAGAGTAGCAGTTCATGTTTTACAAATTCATTCAAAAATTACTTCTATCGGTATTGGAGAAACTATTTCCCTTTAATTAATCTTCCCATAAAACGTATTTTAAGTGTCAACTTGGGAAGAAATGACACTAGTGACTTAATTATCAATAATAGGGCAACTTGGGCTGTAGTCAACAAATAAATTATTAGATTTTCAGTTGGAATCATAGTTAAGCAACCTCTATTAGTTGGAATCGAACGTATATTTCCACTAACCCACCAGGATTTCATCTTACCCTCATGAGTCCTCATCTCCTTCCAAAAACAACACCTTTTGTAATACCAAAAATCTTTTATTATCTCAAATGCGATTTTTTGGGCTATATGAAAAAAAGAAAATAATCGGTCAATGACTTATATCATAATGTTGGGAAGTTTTTGAACTTTTATGGGTGGTATCAAGTTTAGCCCATAAGTTTAACATGTCTAGCCATCAAGGGTTATGGTGGGATGGATATGATCCTTCCACCTTTAATTAGAGGTTTCGGGTTCGAGCACTAAAATGAAAAAAATCCTGATAAAGAGCGTTTCCTCCAGAAATGGGCCTTACACGGTGCGAATAGTCGAGACTCTAATGAGAATATGAGATACTAGATGAGAAACCAAAATGAAAACGGAAAATTTACACCATATGACAATCCTAATAGCTTAATTACATAATATACCAATACTTTTAAATATTTAACCTATATAACAATACTTTCTACATTTTTACAAAACATACCATTTTCATTTCCTTCATCTCTCTCTACCCCAAAACCCTAATTTCTCTATCTCTTTCTCTCCCCTCCTCCACCCACCCACCCACCCTCCCTCCCGTCGTCCTCCTCTATCTCCGGCGATCTATGCCTTCGGCGAACCACCATGGAGTGATGTTGTCGCTGCTTCTTTCCGCCGTTCGTTGCCACTGCTCCGCCAGTGGAGTAGCGGCTCTGTTGCCGCTTCGGATCTATTCTGATCTGCTTCTCCTTCTTTTTTTTTCTTTTTTTTTATGTTTTCTTTTGTTTTGTATATGTATTTATGTGTATATTTATGTATAAGTTTTATATTGATGTGTATGTATATGTTTTGGTATATAAATACAATTAAATTTTTGAATGTCTACGTAAATTTATTGTATATTTGTGTATGTGTATTTCAACCTACATATCTTGTATGTCAATTTATATATATATATATATATATATATATATATATATATATATATATATATATATATATATATATATATATATATATACATACAAAGGTTTAATGGTCACACTTTTAACACACACATACACACAAATACAAGTTTATACAAATATATATATATATATATATATATATATATATATATATATATATATATATATATATATATATATATATATATATATATATATATATTTGTATAAACTTGTATTTGTGTGTATGTGTGTGTTAAAAGTGTGACCATTAAACCTTTGTATGTATATAAATCCCTTTTGTATGTATTTGTATTTGTGATGTTGATGCATATATATTTCTAGTGTTTTAATGTATGTTTATGTATTTTTATAGATCAAATCTATTTTTTTAATATGAAAGTATTTTTATGTATGTTTATGTATTTGTATAGATCAAACCAAATGTATTTTTAAGTATGAAAGTGTATTTTTGTATGTTTATACACCTACAATTTTTTTTTCAGATTTTAAAACAAAAAAAAAAATCCGGTCACTGGCGACCGGCTGCAGGTGATTGCGGCGCCGAATCAGTGTAGCAGTGGGGAAGGGAGAGGGTAAAATCCTAATTTGTATGGTTTAAATGGGTTTTGTATATACTAATATATGTAAAAAAAGTATTGATATTTTTTGTAAATGGATATAGTATTGTTATTTTTTGTAATTTTAGTGTTAGGGTGGTATATATTTGTAATTCTCCCAAAGAAAAAAGAAAAAGGGAGATTTACACAAATATACAACCCTAACACTATATTTACAAAAAATAGCAATACTTTACCACTTTACAAAATATAGCAATAATATTTTTACATTGCATATACAACTTCTATTAAAACCATTGAAATGAAGCTTTTTACTCCCTCCCATCCCACTGCTTTAGCCACAGTAGCGGCACCGGTGGCCGGCAGCCGGTCAGCCGCCGGCCGGCGGCGGCAGATCGCTAGATCTATTTTTTTTTGTTTTTTTTTTTGGATCTACAAAATGAAACATACAAAAATTACACATATACACATTGCAAACTTTGTAGGAATTGTTGTTTGGAAGCTACATATGGTCAAACATACATAAAATATACACAAACATACAAGGATATACAAAAAAACGCATCCAAATAATTTTTCTAGTTTATACATACACATACACAAGTATACAATAATATACACATATCATATTATTATAAAAGTGGGAATCCCATTAGTTAAAAGTGAATGACCATTTTATCCTTTAATTAAGAACTATTCTAAAAATAATTTAAATTTTATTATTTTATATAAATCTGTGTATTTATGCTATTTTAAACATAAACTTTTCATTTACAAAGAACATGATAAATGACTTTCCAATAAGCGGATACATTGAACAGGTGCTTGGGCTTCCCTGCCTTTTTAATTGGCTTATTATAAATTATTATATTAAATTGCTTTTGTCTTCTACATCTTATTGAAAATGCATCAACCTTGGGCTTTCCTGCCTTTTTAATTGGCTTATTATAAATTATTATATTAAATTGCTTTTGTATTCTACATCTTATTGAAAATGCATCAACCTTTGAAACGTCTTTCTTTTGGTTTCCAACAATTATTGCACTTTGGTTTATGTATATAAACAACACCTCAACTGAATTTATGCTTGGATTTGTCTTCCTTTATATTGTTTCTGAAATATATATATGCATCGGGTATTTTATTTATGTATGTATATTGTTTCTCACCATATTCGGCAGTACGAAGAGGAACCAACCATGATATCTCACATCCATATTGGTACGTACTTCGCTTTATTCTTTTAATTTAACAGTCAGATTAAAATTAATTTTTAATTCTTAGTCATATACTTCCACCCAGTAGTTCTAGCTAGATCTTTTAGTAAACTTGATTTTTTTTAGAAATTAAAGTCGCAAGTCTCTAAGATGACATTGGAACTTTTCAGCTTCAAAAAATATGAGATCAGATAAGATATACTATACGTTTGTTTGTATTTCTCTCTATATCGTGATTAATATGCAGTTGATTTGGACATGTTTCACCAGAATTATACTAATGAATCTCTCTAGAATACAAGTCTCAGGCCATGGTTGTACTTGAACAATGCTTCATTTACGCGACGTGTTTAAATATTTTCGGCTCCTGAAGTTTAACTAAAACATGTTGCAATCTTATTAGCTCACTTAATTTGCTATTACAGTCATTCTAACATGTTGGAAATTGAATTCGATTCACCCATGTGGGTCAAACCGGATTCCATGTCGTAATAGGTTAATATATATAATTTGTTATATATATTATATTATATCTATTATAAAAGTAAAGGACATGACTATTGGGGGTTCCCTGAAAGGTTGTATCCTTTTAGGACTATAAGTAAGTTTCTGTTGGAAGAAACTCACAAGGTTTTTGATCTCACCTCCCTCCTAAAAACAACGTCTCTCTGTTCTACAAAATAAGAACAGAAAAATTCTCCAAAACTCTCTTCTTTATTTATGAAGAACAACTTCAATGAAAGATCCCGAGAAGAATGAAAAGGATCGTCTTCCACGAATTCTGTAACCAGGTACGACTTAGACTGTGGTCTAATCTTTACAGTTCGTGTTCTATACATGTGATTGTATTGTAGACTAGTGAAACAAATACGGTTAGACCCTGGGCGAACTTTGTGTTCTTGAATTGTGTATAATCCTTCATTGGTATCAGAGCCCGAGTTATTTGTTTCCTAGTTATTCATTGTTAGAATGAAATTAAGTAACAGTCATCTCTGAATTGTTGTATGGCGTCTTTGGAAAAGTATCGTTTACGGCGTTATGAAAGTTTTTTATGTTCAGCCGTTAAAATAGAGTTCTAAAAAGTAGTAATAAGAGTCTCAACTCTGTGTTTATGTTTGGCGACAAAAAAATTCCATACTGACTCTGAAAGAATAGTCAATTTCTTTATGCTTAAGTAATCGAAATTCGTCGTCTATGGAATATATATGTTATTTGAATTCCTGGAAGATTCATTTAAGGTAATAAGGAATTCATGTATAGTGTCTCTTCTGACACATCCAAAACCGTTTGGGTTTTGTCCCAAAAGAAGAATCGGCTAATTAGTGGAATATTCATATAACAATGCATCATGCTTGATTGTGTCCAAAAGAGTACCTGATGCAGCCCGAACACGTGCTGATCAAGTGATCGATCCACCGAGGAGACCGATGACAAGAAGCCAAGCCAAGCTGCTGCACGATGTGCATGTTCACTTAGCCTGGCCGAAGGAAAACAATTGCTCCGAAGCTGAGTGGCCGAGCTCAAGAATCGAAGGCATTATCTTCAGATTTGAGCCCGAAGGCAAAGTGACCGAGGACAATGAGCTCGAAGACAATTGAGCATCCGAAGGAAACAAGTGTGTTCGAGCAGACAATCAAGAACCGAAGCCAAGGCTTACCGAAGTCAAAGTCTGCCGAACACAATTTAATTCAGCCCTGCGTGGCTTATTTCTATTGGTCGCCTGTGACCCTTTTACTAGTTTACCCTTAGTATTTCCTATATAAACCTTGTTTCCTTTCATTGTAGTTAGCTAGTTTTTGAATATTGATGAATTGAATGAAAGTGCCGAACACATTTCTTCTTGTCTCCGTCGTGAGCAAAACCCCGGTGAGGGCTTTTATGGACTTGTGGCTTTCGGTTAATCCGATTGAACATTCCTCTTTGATCATTCAGTTTGCAAGAGGCATGTTCTCTTGAGGATTGTTGCATAGTTTAGGTGATTCTTGTATCCCTTTCGATCGAGCTTTGAGACAGGTTCCTCACTGTTCTTTCGAAAGAAGCAAGTTTTGTCTTGCTTCTATCTTTTATCTTTCTTGTTTTCTTCCGCGTTTGTGCTTAGCAATTCCTTCGGGTTTGCATTACACCATCTTGGTATCAGAGCACGGTTTGGGCTTGTTTCTACAACCCCAAATCCTGTTCAAGTTATCTTTATTTTCGTGCGTTTGTGTCTTTGTTTTCCGTTTCGTGTTCTTGATTTGGTTTTGTTACTGTTGGTGTTGTTATTTTTACAAAAAAAAAAAAAAAGTGTTAAAAAGAAAAATTCAAAAATTGTGTTTGATTGTTGGTTGTTTGGGAAAGACAACCATTGATTCTTGTTCACCATCGAATTCTGAATCCAACGAGTACCCGACGTACTAATTTTGTGACTAGGGTTTCTTGGTGAAATTTGGACTGATTTTGAGTTTCAATGGTGACTGAACTCGAACCCCATTGTGTTCAGTTGAAACCGATGAAGATTGGTGGTTCTTGAGTGATTTGGGTTTGTTTGTTGCTTAAAAACCGAAGTTCTGAGTTTAAATCGTAGTCCGTACGCTGGAAACTTGTTACAAAATCGTAACAGTGTACGACTCGAACGAGCTGGTTCTTAGCTCGAAGAACTTGGACTGAATTCCAATGCTGTTGAAACCGGAGTCGATAAAGCAACCCAGATCTGTTGAATTTCGTGGTCAGTGAACCGAAGTTGTTGTGTCCGTACGCCGGAGCAAAGGTCACTGTTCCATTGAAGAAGAAAGGGGTTAAATTTTAACATCAAAACCCCAGGTGAAAATTGTCGGCTGAGAAAAGGAAAGTGGATAAGGTAAAACCCTATCCGTACCAAGGAGGGACTACTCTTGTACGGACAGGAGTGGGTGTGATCGAAAAAGATTCCAAAAGGGAATCAAAGGGTAGATTCTCCTAGGTTCTCACTTTCTTTCGTGTCAAATTCTAGTTGGTGGATCTTTTGAGTAACTGTCCTACTCAAGGTCGTACTAACTCTTTTAAGCTGATAGGAATTCGTGCGAAGGGGTAACCGAAGTCCCAACTTTCGTAGAAATTCTTTTGACTCCCCGAGCTCAGTTAAAAAGCGTCCGTTCCATCGAGTCGAACATCACTTCACTCTTCCCGAAGAGGCAGTGACTATTGTCGAACTTGAAGGATCTTAGAGGACCGATCAATTGGACGAGCCACTGTTAACAAGTCCTTGAGTGATCAAAAACCGAACCCATAAATTGAGTGGACCCGAGTGCCACCCATCAAAGGTGAGGGAGTGTGTGAGGTGATTTCTAACCCTAACATTTGTTTGATCTTTGACTTGTGCAGGTACCATGGCTGGAAACGATGGCAAAAGCATTGAGAAGCCCGAGTTGTCGCTAGCCGATCTCATGGCTGCGATACAAGGCATCAGTGCCGATGTGAGAGGAGTGAGTGCTCGAGTAGCTAACCTCGAGCAGGGAAGTGCGTCCGTGGCCAAAAATGGGTCCGGCGCTGGAACGAGCGAATCCACTCCGATGAAACCTGAGCTGTATGCTGAGCTTCTTCGACAACATCAGTTGACGAGTAAAGCAATTCGAAGAGAACTTAACTTGGGCAATTCCCAAGCTGCTTACCAAAACTTGGGCAATCCCCAAGCTGCTTATCAAAACTTGGGCATTCCCCGAGGAGAAAGAATACCACCTCCAGTGGCCCGAAGAGATCTTGGAGCCGTTGCCGAGGAGGTTGATGAAGAGGAATTTCCCGAGGACGAATATGAGCGTGAGTTGCCATTCGCTCAACGAAGGCAAGCTCACCGAGGTCGAGGAAATTTCCGAGGTCGAGGCCGAGGCGCAAATGTTGGAAGAAATATTGAGCGTGAGGCTAATGATCGAGAAGATGAGTTTCCCGAACAGGCTAGAGCTGTTCGAGACTCAAATTTGAACAGTGTCAAAATCACTATTCCACCCTTTAAAGGAACTAGTGATCCCGATGAGTATCTTGAATGGAAGCTTAGAATGGAGCGCATCTTTGAAACCAATGAGATGACCGATGAGAGAAAAGCTGCCCATGCCATTGCTTCGTTCGAAGCTTATGCATCAACATGGTGGGAATCTGACAAGAGGCATAGAAGAAGAAATGACTATCCAGTAGTCAATACGTGGCCACAGTTGATGAGAGCGATGGATGGTAAGTATTTGAGTGCCAAGTACAGGCAAACTCAAATGCAAAAATTGTATGAGCTGAAACAAGGGTCCAAGTCAGTTCAAGAGTACCACGATGAATTTGAAAAGGTTCGATTGAATCTTGATCTGGTCGAAGACGAAGAACAAGCCATTATCAGATTCAAAAATGGCTTGGCTAGGGATGTGTCATCTCACTTGAGACTCCACGTGTATCACACGTTGGAAGATCTGTTCGATGCTGCCACCGAAGCTGAAAAATTGGTGAAGGACGATAAGGCAAACCGGTATCGAGGAGTCACTACTTCTACTCCTTTGAACCGAGGTAAAGAATGGAAGAGTCCAAACCAAGCAAGTGCTAACACTGTTCGAGATTCGAAGAGACCCTTCGAAAGAGGTGTGACCGTTAACCAGTCGAGAGAAGTGGGAGGTAAAGTTCAACTCAACTCTCCTAGTGCTTCAAATATTCAGTGTCACAAATGCAAAGGTTATGGTCACATGGCAAAAGAGTGTCCAACTCGCAAAGTTATGCTTCTGCTCGAAGATGGGACCGTCCATGAGCAAGCGAGTGACACCGAGGAGGAAATTATCGAGGAGACTGATCGAGCTGAAGTTGATGATGATCATGAGGCTGCCGAAGCTGATCATCCGGAAATGTTTCTTGTGGTTCGAAGGAATTTGAGCTGCATGACTCTTGAAGAAGAGGACAACCAAAGAGAAAACCTCTTTCATGCCCGATGTCGAGTGAGGGGAAAGGTGTGTTCGATGATCATTGATTCTGGTAGTTGTGCCAATGTAGTGAGCCAAACTTTGGTTTCACAAATGGGATTACCTACGATGAAGCATCCCCACCCTTACAAGTTACAATGGCTGAATGAGTGTGGAGAATTGAGAGTTGTCAAACAAGTGTGGATCAAGTTCAAAATCGGAGAGTATCAAGATGAAATGATATTCGATGTGGTTCCGATGCAAGCTTGTCATTTGCTATTGGGTCGACCATGGCAGTATGACCGAACAGCTGTTCACAATGGCAGATCCAACACTTACACTGTGAAGCTCGATGGGAAGAGTTTCATACTCAAACCCTTGTCTCCAAAACAAGTCACCGAGGACTATAAACGAATGAAAGAATTGAAAGAAGCGGCCAAAGCTAAGCTTCCGATAGGAGCAAAATTGGGGCCCGAAGAGACAAACTCACCGACCGAAGTGAAAGGAATTTGTGCAATCATGCAACCCGGTGAGATCTTACGAGGCAACGACCACGGTCAGATGATGATTTGCCTCGTGCACAAGGGTATCTTTCTAAACTCTAATGATGATTTTTCTAATGATAACCCTTTGCCTTTGTTTGTTCGTAAAGTTTTGCAGGACTTCGAGGACGTGTTTCCCGAGGAAATGCCAGGTGGATTACCTCCGTTGAGAGGAATCGAGCACCAAATTGACTTCGTACCAGGGTCTCAAATCCCTAACAAACCTGCATACCGGTGTAATCCCGAAGACACCAAAGAGCTCCAACGGCAGGTTGATGAATTGCTGAACAAGGGCCTCGTTCGTGAGAGCTTGAGTCCTTGCGCCGTTCCTGTTATCCTTGTCCCGAAGAAGGATGGAACATGGCGAATGTGTGTTGACTGTCGAGTAGTCAACAAAATAACGGTAAAGTATTGTCATCCTATCCCTCGATTAGATGACATGCTAGATGAGTTAAGTGGTTCTTCATGCTTTTCGAAGATAGACCTCAGGTCCGGTTACCACCAGATCCGAATGAAAACCGGAGACGAGTGGAAAACCGCATTCAAGACCAAGTTCGGTCTCTATGAATGGTTGGTGATTCCTTTTGGCTTATCCAATGCACCGAGCACATTCATGCGACTGATGAACCATGTGCTCAAACCGTTCATAAATAAGTTTGTTGTCGTTTATTTCGATGACATACTTGTTTATAGCAGAACCGTGGATGAACATGTCGAACACCTAAGGCAAGTGCTCGAAAAGCTTCGAGAAGAGAAGTTGTATGCCAACTTCAAGAAATGCGCCTTCGGTGTCGATCGTGTAGTCTTTCTTGGATTTGTTGTCAGTGCTAATGGTGTCGAAGTCGACGAATCAAAAGTCGAAGCCATCAAATATTGGCCAACTCCAACCTCGGTAACACAAGTTCGTAGCTTCCATGGCTTAGCTAACTTTTACCGAAGGTTTGTTCGTGACTTTAGCACCGTGGCAGCTCCTTTAACCGAGCTGGTGAAGAAAGACAATCCATTTGTGTGGGGAGAGTCCCAAGAGAGGGCTTTCCAAGAGTTGAAACGGAGGCTTTGTTCTGCCCCGTTGTTGCAACTCCCTGACTTCGGCAAAGCATTCGAAGTCGAGTGTGATGCGTCTGGAGTTGGGATTGGAGGAGTGCTAATGCAAGAATCGAAGCCAATCGCTTACTTCAGCGAAAAGCTTAAGGGTGCAGCCTTGAATTACTCAACGTATGACAAGGAATTGTATGCCCTCGTTCGAGCACTCGCCCATTGGCAGCATTATTTGTGGCCTCGAGAGTTTGTGATCAAAAGCGATCATGAGTCTTTGAAGCATCCCCGAGGTCAGGAGAAATTGAATCGAAGACATGCCAAGTGGGTTGAATTTATTGAAAGCTTTCCCTATGTAATTCATTACAAAAAGGGAAAAGATAATGTTGTGGCCGATGCGCTATCAAGGAAATTTACCTTAGCGACCACTCTCTCCTCTAGGCTCATGGGATTCGAAAGCATCAAGTCGATGTACGAGGACGATCCCAAGCTGAAATGTGTTCGAGACGCAATCTTGAGTGGCCGAAAGGTTGAGAAATATCAGTGGCATGATGGCTACCTCTTCAAAAATGGGAGGGTTTGTGTGCCAGTGTCATCGTGGAGAGAGCTCTTGGTTCGAGAAGCTCACTCAGGTGGACTGATGGGGCACTTCGGTGTCGATAAAACTCTTGGTATCTTGACCGAGCAGTTCCATTGGCCCAAAATGCGACGAGATGTGGAAAAGCTTTGCAACGCTTGTCTCGTTTGCAAGAAAGCAAAATCGAAGTCCAACCCTCATGGATTATATACCCCGTTGCCTGTGCCTGATCGACCTTGGGTTGATATATCCATGGACTTTGTCTTGGGGTTACCGAGGTCGGGGGGAGGACATGATAGCATCTTCGTTGTGGTTGACCGGTTTTCAAAAATGGCTCACATTATTCCTTGCAAAAAGTGTGATGATGCACAGCATGTAGCTACATTTTTTGTTTCTAATGTGTTAAAATTGCATGGTGTACCTCGTACTATTGTGAGTGATCGAGACTCGAAGTTCTTGAGTCATTTTTGGAAGTGTTTGTGGGGTGCCCTCGGCACCAAGCTACTATTCTCGACGTCTCACCATCCTCAGACTGATGGACAGACCGAGGTAGTTAACCGAACCTTGGGATCTTTGCTTCGGGCAATGACCAAAGGGAAGGTTGGAAACTGGGCTGATCGTTTGCCCATGATGGAGTTCGCATACAATCGAACGGTGCATAGAATGATCAACATGACCCCGTTTGAATGTGTGTATGGCTTTAATCCTTTGATCCCACTTGATTTAACCTCATTGCCTCGAGATTCTGTTCTTGATTTTGAAGGTACTCGACGAGCAGCTGCCTTGATCGAATTGCATGCAAAGGTGAAGAAGAACCTCGAGGAGGCCTATGCAAAGGTTGCCTTAAAGAAAAACAAGGGGCGTAAAAAGTTGGAATTAAGGAAGGGAGATTGGGTTTGGGTTCACTTCCGAAAGGAACGCTTCCCGAACCAAAGGAAAGGAAAGTTGGCTCCTCGAGGGGATGGTCCATTTCAAGTGTTGACCAAGATCAACAACAATGCCTACGTGATCGACCTCCCTGGTGAGTATAACGTGTCCAACACCTTTAATGTTGCTGACTTAGTTCCTTGTGTTGTAGGTCCAACTTCGGAGGACGAGGAGGGCTTGATTTCGAGGACGAAATCTTCTCAAGAAGGGGAGGATGATGCAGCCCGAACACGTGCTGATCAAGTGATCGATCCACCGAGGAGACCGATGACAAGAAGCCAAGCCAAGCTGCTGCACGATGTGCATGTTCACTTAGCCTGGCCGAAGGAAAACAATTGCTCCGAAGCTGAGTGGCCGAGCTCAAGAATCGAAGGCATTATCTTCAGATTTGAGCCCGAAGGCAAAGTGACCGAGGACAATGAGCTCGAAGACAATTGAGCGTCCGAAGGAAACAAGTGTGTTCGAGCAGACAATCAAGAACCGAAGCCAAGGCTTACCGAAGTCAAAGTCTGCCGAACACAATTTAATTCAGCCCTGCGTGGCTTATTTCTATTGGTCGCCTGTGACCCTTTTACTAGTTTACCCTTAGTATTTCCTATATAAACCTTCTTTCCTTTCATTGTAGTTAGCTAGTTTTTGAATATTGATGAATTGAATGAAAGTGCCGAGCACATTTCTTCTTGTCTCCGTCGTGAGCAAAACCCCGGTGAGGGCTTTTATGGACTTGTGGCTTTCGGTTAATCCGATTGAACATTCCTCTTTGATCATTCAGTTTGCAAGAGGCATGTTCTCTTGAGGATTGTTGCATAGTTTAGGTGATTCTTGTATCCCTTTCGATCGAGCTTTGAGACAGGTTCCTCACTGTTCTTTCGAAAGAAGCAAGTTTTGTCTTGCTTCTATCTTTTATCTTTCTTGTTTTCTTCCGCGTTTGTGCTTAGCAATTCCTTCGGGTTTGCATTGCACCAGTACCTGTCTGTTGCACTCGTTTTTCCAAGTGTCGTGATCTTGAATCGAACAGTGGTGCAATTGAGATGTTCTTTGTATATGTTACCAGAGAACTGTATTAACAAGATTAAAACCAAATACGGAAAAGAGTACAATCTTGTTGGCAGACATTTCTCAGTTTGGTAACATGAGTAGTGTTCAACCAAATACCTAAGATCTCATCACAACTTTATGCCATAATTATTTTATACATATAGATGTATATCTTTTGTGGATATTATCTTGTATATGTTGCAAGAAAATTAAAATATTAAATTACCATAAAAAATTTCTTGGTAAATATTTATCTTGTCACTTATTTTCATATATACATGTGTGTATATATATACTAATAAGGATAAATAAGTGGGCATATAAATGCAAATCTGTGATGAGTTATGATTTTCTGTATTACAGAAAGATCTTCCTATATCTAATCTTGTAATTGAAAAGGAGGTGTATTAATATGTGTATTTGTGCATATTATGTATAAGCATATATACACAGCGATTTGTTGGCAAAACTTAACTTAATATTTGTCAGAGTGAATGCCATTTGGACAGATCACAGAAGGTGGTTTGTCTTGTTTTCTTTTATTGTGAAGAGAACCAAGTAAAAGGCATTATTTAACCAATATATGGGGCATTAAGAAAAACTTTTTCTGTGCAACTCCTGTGATGAAATTTTGCTTACGCACATACAACCTAAATTGGTGTTGATGCCCCACGAGCTACGTTGACTTTGTACCATTGTGTCTATTCATTAGAGTTGTATCAACACTTGGCAATTTTTTCATGGTTGGCTTATGCGTTTGTTGTGTGCTTCAAAGTAGAAAGGGAATCTGAAGTGATTAAATTCCTTCAGAATTTCTACATACATAATAACTCTTAAAGAATTATATGTGTAGTACTTTGTAGAGTTATAAAGCTTGCACATAATTGAAAGTGTAGTCCCTGAAGCATCAGTTGTAGAGTTATAAAACTTTATTGTCATCAAAGTGTGTATATATACATATGTGCTTATATGATATTACTCCCTACTGATACATATACGTATGTATATTCATGGTGAATCCAAATTCAGATTCTGTGTGATCTGGATAAGTTGGCAGTAGAGGGAATAGCCATAGTGCAGTTCAAGATGGTCATAGTTTTGTGGTGATGCTTGAATTTTCTGTATGTAATTAAATGACACTTGATTTTTCCGTATGTGTTAAAGAAATATCAATGGTGCATTTCAATACATAAATATGTCACATTATATTGATTATGTGTATTTGAATGAATTTTAAATTTAATACTTATTCTATTATTCATTTTAAGTATTTCTATATTTGTTATAGAATTTACATTGTTAGTCTTGAATTTAAGTGATTTGAGACGGTGTTCCTTTAATAATTAATTATGTTGGATTTATCGAATATTAGGATTTGGATGATGATTGGGAACATAGTGAACTTTCGATTCCGGATCTAATATGAAATAAATATTGACATAGTTAGAATATTTTAAGGATTAATATGTATATGAATTTTAGGTTCTAAGAAAGTACATAGTTGTCTCAATAAGTTTATACTAGTTTATATCAATATGTCATCTGCTACAAGAATATTGTCCCGAACTTTTGACAAAGGTGTAAAGTTAAAAGTGACAATAAAATTCAGTATATCCTAAAAGAGCAAAAGGCTCTTAAGACTCTAGATATATTTATGATGTCTCTTGAAAGTGGCATTACATTCCATTGTGGCTGGTATATTATGACATCTGTGATCTAAATTATGAAATTATTCTAATTCAGTTACTTATATTCCATATAAATTATGGATAGAGGAAAACCCAATTCTTTTTTCTTGCTACTGGGTTTGTGCTGTTTTTGTACATAAAGTTATTTTCCATATGGAAAACTAGTTCCAAGGGGAAGAACTTGTATCTTTCTGTGATACTATTTCAGTTCAAGGTTTATGAGTTCTTAGTAGAACTAGATAGTGGCACTATAACTGAATTTGGATTACATGATGTTACATATTTATTAGCTAATAAGTAGGGTGAGATAGGCCAAGACTTGTCTCTTCATGAAACTGAGGACCAAATTGCTTCCGCTATTGTCAGTTAAATGGATTTGAGTAAAAGTTATTTTGGTGATAATGGATCTGTTCTAATTAACACCAAAATGACTAAAAAGAATTTATTTAATATTGCTGGTCCCAGTGGGAGTAACTATCAATTGATAAATCAATTTTATCAATCTCAACCTCGACGAATGAGTCGTCTACATATTCCCTACCGTCGATTTGAGATCGAAGGGGAAACATATATAGTTACTCCACAAGATGAATAAGAGCAACGATAAGATAAAATGAGGCTCTTAAATACCCTGCTAAGGATAAGTATCTAGAACAATAGAACATGAAATGGAGTTAGTGAAACCAAACCAAGAGTTGGAATTGGTTGATCTACTAATGGGTCATAGCGTCGTTGAGAACAAAGGGGTTCTCAAACTACGTGAAAGATTTAATGTATTATCGAAAAAATATGGGTGAATCTTTAAAGTTCAGATTTCAAGAGATCGTTCAAAGAGATTGTTGTCTTTTTCAGAAAAATCTTATATTAAGAAATTTTCTTGAACGATTTAATATGCAATAGTGTAAACCCATTAATACTCCTATTTCTAGAGGTGAAGTTTCTAGTGGGAGGATGTGTCCTCGTGAATCCACAAGAATATGATATGAAAAGGAATACTGAAAAGCAGTTAAAGGAAACTGAGGTATCTTAAAAGCACTTGTGATTATCCTTGTTAAGTAAAGGAGGGGATCTAAAACTCATAGGCTATACTTACGATGATTGAGAAGGAGATTTAGACGAGAGAAAATCTAAATCTGAGTATGTCCTTCTTTGCTAAACAATAGCGATGTGTATATTGTTTGTGTAGCAAGAAACAATCATCAGCCTTATTTATAATCGAAGCTGAATTTGTAGCACTTTCAGCAACTGTGCTATAAACTGTTGGGCTTAAACGTCTTATGGATATATTTTTGGTGTGTTTGATAGTACTATTGAATTACTGACAATCAAGTGTGATAGTCAAGTCTCAATAGCTTGCACAAAAGTCCCAAGTATCATTGGAAGACAAAACATATTGATATAAAGTATAATTTCATTAGAGACATAGTTGTGCTTTTTAAATATGAAAGTGGACATAAAATACATCTCTACGCATTATATGATAGTAGATCCGATAGTGAAACCCATAGCATTTGGTGCTTATGAATGATATGTGAGGTCATTGGGTTTGTGTAAATGTCGATGTATTTATATCTTAAACTTTTCCCAAGAATGTTCACTTAAAACTGCATTGTTGGAGTTAATGTAGTTGAAGCCTAAATTGCTTGTTGTTGGTTCATATACATAGAATGATTTTATGTTTAGTACATAAACGTGAAGTATGTCGGACAGACAAAAAGATTGGTCTATTCGCACAGGCAATCACCTCTATTGTCTAGGAGACTAATAGGGATGAGACAATTATAAACTTATTATTATCTGAGGTGATAATAGTAGAGAGCTTGAAATTAAAGTTTATAATAAGAATGTCGCTTGGTTTTTTTTTGGTTAATCATATTTGATTAAATGTGAGTCTGTCTTAATGCCGGATGTGAGTTCTGAAGGATAAATGTATGAGTAGATGTGAGAACTCAAAGTTAGACATATGTTGTCTGAACTATCATCTGCACAGTATTTTATTTGTGAAAGACATACGCTCCATGGGAAAGGAGTCAATACTGTGATACGTGATTCATTCCACGTATGCATAAAGTGACCTATGGGCGATACTAGTTTAATCTCTACTTGCTTATCGTGTGAAGCCCTGAAAATTATAAGTAATTTTCTTTCTTTTGTACCCTCATGACTTTGATCAGTTTTTCGAGATTCAATTTGGTGTTTGCTATCTTAGGGTGTTGCCAAGAGATCATGGATGATTCGGTCTGGCGGGACATTTCTAGAAAAGCAAGTCAGATTGAGATTAAGAGATCCCTGAGATGAGGAAGATCATTGAGTATTATCACATTAATTGTGTTCATTGGCGCGCCCATTATGTTTGTCTTTGAGACGAGAACATAATAACATAATGATGAACTCAAATTAATAAAAAGAGATAGTGAAAAATGTGAATGTGATAAATGATCTAGGGTACTGCATACTACAATCTACTCCAAGGTTCTGTTATTCGAGATGTTATATATTCCTAACAGATGTATAACAACTAAGCTCTCGAAGTATGCACTGGTCACACGGTCTAGTCGTTATGTATGAAAGTTACAGAATGAGAATAAGAGTTGACCCACTATGTGTGAGTGGGAGATGTTGGAAATTGAATTCGATTCACCCATGTGGGTCAAACCGGATTCCATGTCGTAATAGGTTAATATATATAATTTGTTATATATATATTATATTATATCTATTATAAAAGTAAAGGACATGACTATTGGGGGTTCCCTGAAAGGTTGTATCCTTTTAGGACTATAAGTAAGTTTCTGTTGGAAGAAACTCACAAGGTTTTTGATCTCACCTCCCTCCTAAAAACAACGTCTCTCTGTTCTACAAAATAAGAACAGAAAAATTCTCCAAAACTCTCTTCTTTATGTATGAAGAACAACTTCAATGAAAGATCCCGAGAAGAATGAAAAGGATCGTCTTCCACGAATTCTGTAACCAGGTACGACTTAGACTGTGGTCTAATCTTTACAGTTCGTGTTCTATACATGTGATTGTATTGTAGACTAGTGAAACAAATACGGTTAGACCCTGGGCGAACTTTGTGTTCTTGAATTGTGTATAATCCTTCATAACATGTAACAAATTGGCAAGCCGCATCAGAAAATTGGTGACAATTATACGCTTTTGTAGTTACTTTTTTAAAATATTAGTAATTAATATAGTCATACATATTGCTAGCTGAAGTTACTCACTAGCTTTGTCAATCAAACAATGAAAATTGTTCCATATAGTCATAGATATTACATAACATTATTCTTGAATTACAACTATATAAGATATGACGTTCTGTTAGACTTTTGAAAGGTCTAGACTAAACAGTAGAAAATCGTTTTTACATTACTACTACATATTATGATTGGATCTACTTTCTTGATAATACAAGGTAAATCACAGTGGCAAGAGATCTCAGAAGAGTTGGAAAAACAATACATATTACTAAGTTGAAGAAATTTAAAACAAAATAATTTATTAAAGTTTTAGCAAAGAAGGGGTTTCACTGTGATCCAGTAAATAATGATCTAATACCTTCCGCTCTCCTTCGCGAAGGACTCACGTGCAACGCACGTGTCCATCACTAGTATATAATAAAATACACATGCAAAAGTGGAGATTAGACATCTATATACAAAAAATACAAAGACATACGTATTTATATATAAAAAGTGCAAGAACATTGTAGTCACCTAATTTTGGCATGAAATACAAAAATTACGTAAAATAGTCGTGTTAATTATCGTGTGATTTTTGCTAATTTTTTACTCTTTATTTAGCCGTTTAATTAATTAGATAGAAGATGTCAAAATTTATCAAAATAGGATTGTGAATTTTAGAGCTAGTATTTTAAGGATTTTGGTTCAAAAGGTGGTTTGATTTTAAATTTTAAATTTTTGTATAAAAAAGTGTGTCAAAGAAAGTCAAACTAAAAGTACAAAGTGTGCATAAAAGGTTGAAAATTTTCACATGGGTTTGTTCCCCTTTTTGAAAAAGTAAATTTGATCACATGTGACCCTTGTACTTTTTACCCACCTACCCATCTTTTACTTTGTCTATTTAAAGGGAGTCTTTTCTTTCATTACACACCAACAATATCTTAAACAAAAAATTTTACTAGTCTCAACTTGAGAACTAGATTTGAAACAAGAAAAGAGTGAAAAAATGGAGCTAAAATTTTGAGAAAAATACTACGAGTTAGTAGAAAAAAATATAGTGAGAGGAGAAAAAGAAACAAAAATAAAAAATAAAAGGAGTTAAGTTTTGGGTTTAACGTTGCAAGGGTTGCTAGATTGGTTATTTGTTGCTGGCTGATCTTGGACAAGTCGTTGGAGTTTTACTGTTGCTGCTAAGAGTCTAAACTCGTAGGTACTTGCTCTTAAATCTTTTAATGTATATGGTGTATGAATTTCAGCATATTTTAAGGTTTAAATTTGAAATGGAGGCATGTTCAATGCCTTAGAAATGCAAATCAGGCCCAAAAGGCACGTTACTCTCTTGTCTTCATTTTCAGTTTCTTCTAAATGTATGATGTTTGCTATGTATAAACTGAAATGATAAATGTCTTTAACTATTGCACATTTTGGTGGACTTGTTAATAAAGTAGGTCAGATCTGAAATAAGTAAAGTAAAGGAGACTTGTCTTGCAAAATAAGATAAAAGGGAAACGGGCAGAAGGCTCCGTAGGCCATATTTGCATAGATAATCCAGTTTAAGCTTTTGTCCTGTCAGTTTTAAATTAATTTGACAAAAGACAAAAAAAATAGGACATTTAGTGAAATCTAACAGAAAAGGGGGCTGTTGTGCAAAAACGTGGATGCCGGGGTAGAAACTAAGTGGTGGACTGTTGATAGATGCTTTACAAAGTGAACCAGTTTTTTTTCTTAAGTTTTTGGCCTTTTTTCAGTCGAGGCCACAAGTGTTTTACAAAAGAATGCCACTATTAAAGGTTCTAGTTAAATGGTAGCTATTTAGTCTAATTGACAAGAAATGGAACGAAGAGAGCACATTTAATAGCAACAGACACGTTTAACGATAGTAAATCTTTAAATGATGTCTATGTTATATTCTATTTAAAATAAGTGAAGTAATAATCTTCAAGGCAAAGAAAAATAAATCGAGAAGATTGATTTGTTCTAAAGATAAGTATGATTTGTGATCTACTTATTAGGCAAAAAATAAAATTTAATTAAATATTAATTTATTTTAAAGTATACCCTGTGGGTTACTTGGCACATTTTTGTTCGAAACAATCAAAGCATAAATAATAAAGGCAATAAACGACAAACAATAATCCACAAACCCGAAGAGCGTCAATAAAGCAACTGTGCTTGCACAGGACTCGAGGGTGCCTAACACCTTCCCGAGAGTCAACCGAGATCCTTACCCGGAACTCTGACGCAGACCACTAAACGAGTCATAGGTGTTCTAAGGTACCTCTTTGGTGACTTGGCACACCTTTGAACTATGTCAAGTGGCGACTCCGATAATCTCAATAATTGATGTACCTTTAACCACCTAAGTCACCTACCTTTTTATTTTTTAGTAAATTTTAGGGCGTGACAGCTTGGCGACTCCGCTGGGGATGAAAGTGAAAACTGAGAGTCTCAGGCTTTAATAATTTGTCGCACTTCAGCTTGTGAATATTGTTTGTTGTTTGTTGCCATATCTTGAATGTTACTGCTTTGATATTACTGAACTGTATATAAAACTGCCTTCTTTCGCACACCTCTGAGTCTCTGGAACACTTGCACACATGCACTTACCAGATTGCTTGTGGCATCTGGGACTTCTTACTAAATTGCCATGATTTAGGAGGAAGGCGTGACGGGGTTTTAGGCCGGACACACTGTCTCCGGATGGCCCTGATGTGCTTTCCGCCCGGTTTGTCCACCGGATTTTTCAGCCAGTCTAGACACCGAGTCAATTTTATCACCTAGAGTTGAACCTTTAGGCCCGATTTATCTGCATCTCATTTGATGACTTAGTGAGGTGCGGTACACCGGTACTGCACTTGTCTAGGCTGACCTCCTTCGTGTCAGGACGGGACCCACGTCCTAGAAAGACACATTTATGGCATTTTCTGTGCTGCATATGTTCGAGAGGTTGTTATGCTGACCAATCACCGGGGGGCGAGTGTCAAAAAAAAAAAAAAAGGAAAATGATAGAAAAATTGGGTTTAGTCCCGTGTTTCGAAATATTTTTTGTTGTTTAGTGTCATTTTACGCTGTTATAATGGCGAATTTTTTCAAGAACTCTTAGAGTCTAATTTTGTGTCCGGGTTTGGTCTCAAGTATTAGATAATAATTTGTCATAATTTTGCGCCGGTATAATGGCGAAATTTTGGGACCCTTTTGTGTTTGTATCCAAAGTCAAGACCAAGTTTTGAAAGTAATTTATCGGGCTTTTACGCCGTTATAATGGCCAGATTTTGTAAATACTCTAAAATTAATTTTCAAGTTAGATCGAGGAGTTTATTTCAAAAAATCAATTTTTCGTGTCTGTCTTCGCATTGCCGTAATGTCCGATTTTGGAGTCACCTTTCGGATAAAAAAAATAGTTTGTTTCATAATCCGTTCTTAAGTTCCATTTCGAATCTTCGGTTGAGTCTTAATTTTTCATTAAAAAAAAAATGTTGTTTTAGGGTCCCGCTTTATTTTGTTTTGTTTAAGGTCAAGTCAGGTTGCAGACGATAAATTGCAATTAGCTAAGTTGTATTTTGCGTCGATCCTCGTGGAATAATCTGACTCTGCTAAAATGTCGAGTCTCATTATTTTCACCGTCCGGGTGTACCCACCCAATGTGTCAGTTCGTACATATCTTTTGGCTAGTGTATCACTTTAAGCAGTTTATTTTGAGTCTGTCTCGTGTCGTTTGTCTAAATTATGTTTTGTGTTAGAAAAAGAGGTAAAAAAAAAAAATAAAAAAAAAAGGTCATCCAAGTTTGTCCTTGTTCTAATTACGTGCCAGTTACTATTTTGTTCTGATTTTTCTCAAGGCACGTAAGCAATCATTGGGGAATACGGTCGGTACACTTGGCCGTTAACCGTTTCGGGATGACGCATGACAACCTTAGGCTGCAATCTGTGCTTCTTTTGTACTAACCTGTTTGGTTAATAGCTTGAGCAACTGCCGTGCTGGTCCCACATTCCTACTCCACCAGAATCAAAGGACCACTGCCTGTACCAGAAATGGTTGAAGCTCCTCTTCAGGAAAGCACTCAAACAACGATGGCTGAGGAAATTGAGAACACTGAGCTGGTTCGCTTAGCTGAGCAACAGGCCAAGATGGCCGAAGACTTCACGGCTATGAGAGAAATGATGACGCAGCTAGTTCGTAACATGGCAGCAGTTCAGGCACCTCCTGTTCCACCAGGTGCTGCTGGTTTCATGGTAAATACCCAGCCACCAGGGCAAGGGCAATCCACAGTGGTGGGAGACCCCCGTTACCCTCCGGGATTTGGTCCATATCCGGCAACTGACAATGCAGCCGGACCTTCTACTGTACAACATGGGGCACAATTCCCACAGTATGGACAACATGGCCAACCCCAAGTTCCTGCCGCAACATTCACCGTTCCTGCAGGACAGACTTTGCAAAGATCGAACAGTGACTCACAGTTAAGAGCCTGTGATCGACAATTTGACCAAGCTCAGGGTAATGTGTGCCGCCAAACCGAGTCGTATCATCAGGGACACCACCCAGAATCACATGCTGATATCGAGAGGTTGGGAAAAACAGAAGAGAATGACTTTGCTCGGAAATTGAAAAGTTTGGAGCAAACTGTGAAAAACATACAAGGGCAAGGGGGTAAAACCAATATTTCATACAAAGACATGTGTTTGTTCCCTCATGTGCCATTGCCTGAAGGTTTTGTCGTGCCCAAATTCGATCCATACACTGCACAAAGTGATCCAAGGATCCACATGAAGATCTACCTTAACAAAATGAGGGGGATTGAGAAGGACGAATTATTGATGGCATACTTTGCTGACAGTTTGGGAGGACCGGCAACAGAATGGTTTGTACAACAAGATGTTTCGAAGTGGGTCACCTTTGATGACATAGCCAGCGCTTTTCTAAACCATTATGCTTACAAAATGGAGGCTGCTCCTGATCGTTCTTCCTTGAAGACGATCACAAAGAAACCAAGTGAGAGTTTCAGAGAGTATGCCTACAGGTGGCGCGAACAAGCAGCGCGGGTGAGCCCTTTGATCCCAGATGATAAGATGGTTGAAGAGTTCGTCGAAGTGCTCGATGAAACATACTACCAAGCGATGGCCTCTGCCATTGGGAAGCACTTCAGTGAAGCAGTAAGAATTGGTGAAATGATTGATAGAGGAATCAAGACTGGAAAGATTGTCAGCCAAACAAATTTGCGAGCTCAGGCAGGAGCCTTGGGGAAGAAGAATCAAGATGATGTAGCCATGGTGGGTTCGGGTTCACAAAAGTGAAGCGAGAAAAGATACAATCAAACCCACTCATACCAAGCTCCACAAATATGTCCTCCACAACACTACTACACCTCACAAAATCCGCAGTATTCCGTCCCTCCACCCCAATACTCAATCCATACAGTGCAGCCATATGCTCCAATATCGTCTTATCCGCAATGGCGAGCTTCAGCCCCACATCCTATATATCCCATTTACCAAACTCCACATAACCAATTCCAGCCTCCATCGAACCTTCCCCACCGACCAAGAAGTCCTCCAGGGTTTCACCCAAAAGTTGAGTATAAAAAGGTGCATCAAGTGAAAAAGAATGAGTTCACGCCAATTGGAGAATCTTATGCCGAACTTTTTCAGAAGTTGCAAGCTTTGGACATACTAAAACCGATCAATGGAGGAATGCATTCTAGGGATAGGGTTGACGACTCTCGTCAATGTGCTTACCATTCAGGTGCACCGGGGCATGACACTGAGGATTGCCATTTTCTCAAGAAGGATATCCAAGCTCGGATAGATAATGGTCTGATCCAAGTCGAGGGGTCAAATGCGCCAGATATCAACCAGAACTCATTGCCCATCCATGATGATGTGTATATGGTGGGAATGGTATGTGGAGAAGATTTGAGAGCTGAATCTGCAATGGCAATAGTAACTGTTGGTGATGTATCAATTTGGGCTAACCAAATGCTTGTGACAGTGAACTGTGTTCCTGAAATCGAGCTTGGGGTAGCAGACAGAGTAAGGGGTGGTGAAATGAAGAAGACGAACATGTCTCTTGAGAAGCCAATTCCAAATCTTACTCGATCATTCATCAGTCCCAAAGAAGTGAAGTCCACCATGATGGGACTTGGAGAAAATGAGGAAAATGAGAAGATATTGCCAGATTCAGGGAATTTTTTTGGTGTCAGCATGGTGCATCCTTGTGAAGGGCTCAATAATGCATGAAAAGCATGAAACTGGCCCCGACTTGCAATTGAGTGACTGTGAAATATTGTAGCTTGTTTTGCTAATCTTTCTGTGTACTTGGTTATTCAAGGGTTGTAACCCAAGTGCATTATTTTGCTTGTTTTGTTTGTTCAAACCCTTATATCTCTAATTCAATGAAAGAGAGATCCATTTCGTCCTAACATTCAGTCTTTTATGTTTCCTGTCCTTAGTTTTATGTTTTATGTTTTGTCGGCCTTAATAACATGACATGTGTGCTGAACTTACGTCTTGATCTAAAAAATACGCTCTGGCATTGTGAGCTATTTGAGTAGTAAAGAGGGATAAAAGAGGGAGCGAAATAAGTTGGGAATTAATCTGTAGTCATCCGATAAGGGATATCGGTGAGAAGGTCAAAATCGTGCACGGTCACTTCGACCGAATTTGAAATACCAGTTTTGAGAACCATCAGTAAAGCAGAAGTCGATGACACGCGTGGATCAATGTAGGTCAATTCTTTGAATCATTATTTGTGCGAGGCATTCTCGGGTCGGGATGACGAACGGCTTTCGTTTCTTCTACCCAAACACTATATCCTTTGTCAGCCCTTTTGTTGTTTTCTTTAGCCTACCCTCCTTTGGAATCAATTTGATGTGATTAAAGAAAAGAAGAAAAAAAAAGAAAAAAATCATAAAAAGAAAACAAAACAAAATCTACCTCAGTGGTAGAGCTACGTCTGACCTGATTCCTCTCAAAAGGATACGTAGGCAACCATTCGGGTGCGGTCATAACAGGGGAATGTTCATTTTTTTCCCCTATTCATATTGACGCAAAACTTGCCTCCAAGTTTGCGGCCAAGGTCAAAAGAAATTTGGTTCCCCATTCCATGCTAAACTGGGGCAGAAGTTTGTTTTATTTTATTTTATAAATAAAATAAAATAAAAACAAACTTCTATTTTTTGTTGTACCATCTACTCACATATTTTAAGTATGTTTGGCATATCAGTCTCGAAGTCGAGGAAACAACTCCAAGTGCCCCAGTTTATCCTAAACTGGGGCAGAAGTTTACTTTTAAAAAAAAAAAAAGAGGAGAAAGTCAACATCCTTTTTCTTTCATTGTGTTCATCTCGGGGGGATAATCTCAATATTCCCTATGTTTTCATATTAGAAAATTCAAAAAATAATTCCTCGGTTTCACTAAACCGAGGTTACAGTTTGTTGTTATTTTTAAAAGAAATGATTCCAAGGGTTGTATCATTCACCAAGTCATTTCATGAGATGCTTTCATACCGCTTTTCAAACTAAGAGAAAATTCAAAAAAAAAAAAGAAAAAAAAAAAAAAAGAAGAGAAATGGTCCCCAATTTGCCTAAACTGGGGAAATAAGTTTGTTTTATTTTCAAAAAGCGGTGATTTCATAGTTTGTGATATTCATCTGATCGTCTCATGAGATGTTTTTGAGCTTTTATGTTGAACCTCTTTCTTCATAAACTAACCAAATTCAATGTTACAGTCCAAATAAAGACCCTTCTGACCGATCATTGAGAATGTCAAGCCGAGTAGGGTATCAATGGATAAGTTCCACGCTGTAAAGCCGCATTCTTATAAGCCGACAATCGCATTTAGGAGCTGGGAGCACCAAGGTCATTAAAGGAGAAATTATCCGGGGAATCAAGATAAAGGCCGAAATTGAAGAAAGAAAGGAAAGACGGGGTTGAGCAGCAAGGAAGGATGGGAGGTCGATTGGGAAAGAGCGAAAAATGAAAAGAATGAAAAAAAAAAAAGAAAAAAAAAGAAAAAGAAAAAAAATGAAGTCTTGTCGGTGAAAACCTGAAAAGGCGCTGCAAGGCAATAGTGAGGTAAAAGAACAAAGAGAGAGGCTAGTCAGTGAAAACTCCGAGGGGCACTACTAGTCGACTGAGGGTTGCGGAAGTCATCATCAAGTTCGGGTTGAGCAAGGTTGTCAATCTGGAAGTAAGGTCAGGGTTAGACTGTGTGAACTAATCAAGAGTTGATTCTAATTGCATGTCATGTTTTACTAAGGTTGTCGTTTCACCTCCAAATAAGTTTCTTCTATCTACCACAGACATCTTTCGTTCGATGTCTCCTTTTGAGTTTTTTTTCACTTTCCTTTTCATTTATTTTCTCATTATTTTCGGGCATTCAGAAAGGTTTGCAAAACTTGTCTATAAGTTTCAGTTGTACCAAAAAAGTCGAGAATGGGAGTCTAATACCGAGATTGTACCATGAAGATCACCAGGGAGTGGTTTGTTATTTCTACAAAGGTGTGACCGAAGACCGAGGGGGAGAAATTGGTTTAGGAAGTGTGAGAACAAAACTACATCAAGTCAGTTGCTCGTTGGGGACAAACTTGAAGAGCAGGAAAAGAAATAAAGGAAGAAATCAGGGACCATCTGAGCAGGGGGCCGTGGTTTTCAACTTTCAAGACAAGAACCATTGGGATAATGGGATTCAATTTTCAAAACAAGACCCATCAGAGTGATGGTTTACAATTTCAGTTTTCTGTCAAGACCCATTGGGATAATGGATTACAATTTTTCAATTTTCAGAAAAAGCAAGACCAATCAGAGTGATAGCTTTTAATTTCCAGCATAAGCAAGACCCATCAGAGTGATGGTTTTCAATTCAACACGAACAAGACCCACCAGAGTGGTGGTTCCAGTTTTTATCTCTCAAGTCAAAGCCCATCAAAGCGGGCCAATTTCAGCATTCAAGTCAAAGCCACATGTGAAAAATGTGTGGACTCTACAGCTTCCGGATATGAGCTAATCATGAGTGGGTGAACAGAGAGGACATAACTCACCAGGAAGATGAAAACCACAATAACATACTCCCCTAAGATAATGCAGAAGTTTCCCTTTCAAGTCAGTTTTTGCTCAGAGATAGCGTCAGTTTCCTTTTCGAGTCAGTTCCGCTCAAAGATAGCGTCAGTTTCCTTTTCAAGTCAGTCTTTGCTCATAAGATAGCGTCAGTTTCCTTTTCGAGTCAGTTCCGCTCAAAGATAGTGTCAGTTTCCTTTTCGAGTCAGTTTCGCTAAAAGATAGCGTCAGTCATTTCCTTTTCAAGTCAGTTTTGGCTAAAAGAAAGCCCATTTCCTTTTCGAGTCAGTTTCGCTCAAAGATAGCGTCATTTCCTTTCCATGTCAAGATCTGCTAAAAGATAGTGATCGTTTCCTTTCCGAGTCAATTTCTGCTCAAAGATAGCGTCAGTTTCTATTCTAGTCAGTTCCGCTCAAAGATAGCGTCAGTTTCCTTTTCAACTCAGTCTTTGCTCAAAGATAGCGTCAGTTTCCTTTTCGAGTCAGTTCCGCTCAAAGATAGTGTCAGTTTCCTTTTCGAGTCAGTTTCGCTAAAAGATAGCGTCAGTCATTTCCTTTTCAAGTCAGTTTTGGCTAAAAGAAAGCCCATTTCCTTTTCGAGTCAGTTTCGCTCAAAGATAGCGTCATTTCCTTTCCATGTCAAGATCTGCTAAAAGATAGCGATCGTTTCCTTTCCGAGTCAATTTCTGCTAAAAGACAGCACCCATTTCCTTTTCGAGTCAGTTCGCTCAAAGATAGCGTCATTTTTTTTCCACATCAAGATCTGCTAAAAGATAGCAATCATTTCCTTTTCGAGTCAGTTCGCTCAAAAATAGCGTCATTTCTTTTCCACGTCAAGATCTGCTAAAAGATAGCGATCATTTCCTTTTCTAGTCAGTTTCGCTCAAAGATAACATCATTTATTTTCCATGTCAAGATCTGCTAAAAGATAGCGGTCGTTTCCTTTCCGAGTCAATTTCTGCTAAAAGATAGCAACCGTTTCCCTTTTGAGTTAGTTTCCGCTAAAAGATAGCGATCATTTCCTTTTCGAGTCAGTTTCACTCAACGATAGCGTCATTTCCTTTCCATGTCAAGATCTGTTAAAAGATAGCGGTCGTTTCCTTTCCGAGTCAATTTCTGCTAAAAGATAGCAACCATTTCCCTTTTGAGTCATTCCCGCTAAAAGATAGCGCCCATTTCCTTTTTGAGTCAGTTTCGCTAAAAGATAGCACCTGTTTCCTTTTCGAGTCAGTTTCGCTAAAAGATAGCACTCATTTCCTTTTCGAGTCAGTCCCGCTAAAAGATAGCGCCCATTTCCTTTTCGAGTCAGTTCCGCTAGAAGATAGCAACCACTTCCTTTTCAAGTTAGACCCGCTCAAAGATAGCAACCATCCCCAGCTTCAAGTCAAAACCCATCAAAGCGGCTATTTCAACTTTCAAGTTAAAGCCCGCCCGAGCGGCAAGTTTCAGCAATTTTAACATTCAAGGCAAAGCCCGTCAAAGCGGCATTTCAACATTCAAGTCAAGTCCGTCAAAGCGGCAATTTCAACATCCCAGTTAAAGCCCACTCGAGCGGCAATTTCAAGTTTCAAGTTAAAGCCCGCCCGAGCGGCAACTTCAAGATTTCAAAATCCACTTGATTAGTGGGAGCTTCAGACCAGTTCATCAGCTTGGGAAGCATGAAGAGTAGTCTAGGAATTGTAAATTTTACATTTCAATGTTGTAACTTCATTTTTCTTTGTAAAGCAATGACCACCAGCCGGCTAGCCAGCAACTAGCAACAAGGAACCAGCAGCAACAACTCTAGTGTGTCAAAAGTGTCTTGTGTCAGTCCAGGTAAGTCTAGGAGCGTCGAGTCAGTCCCAGTTAGTTCTGAAAGTGTCTAGAGTTAGTCTGTGTATGTGTAGAGAGTGCTTAGTGTTAGTCTAGAAGAGTCCAATGTCTGTTTAAACGCGGTAGTCCCAGCTATCGCACGTGAGGAACTACACTGACCTGATTCCTTAGTCCAAGGATATGTAGGTAACCTTGTTCTCGGTTAGAACCGAAATTCAAGGTACGGTCACCATTTTGCAAAGCATGCTCTTGGCTAGAACCAAAAAGCCAAAATTAGTTGTGATTATATCTTTGTCCGAAAACTCTTCGTGTTCTCGAACAAAGAGGGGCAGCTGTAGTCACCTAATTTTGGCATGAAATACAAAAATTACGTAAAATAGTCGTGTTAATTATCGTGTGATTTTTGCTAATTTTTTACTCTTTATTTAGCCGTTTAATTAATTAGATAGAAGATGTCAAAATTTATCAAAATAGGATTGTGAATTTTAGAGCTAGTATTTTAAGGATTTTGGTTCAAAAGGTGGTTTGATTTTAAATTTTAAATTTTTGTATAAAAAAGTGTGTCAAAGAAAGTCAAACTAAAAGTACAAAGTGTGCATAAAAGGTTGAAAATTTTCACATGGGTTTGTTCCCCTTTTTGAAAAAGTAAATTTGATCACATGTGACCCTTGTACTTTTTACCCACCTACCCATCTTTTACTTTGTCTATTTAAAGGGAGTCTTTTCTTTCATTACACACCAACAATATCTTAAACAAAAAATTTTACTAGTCTCAACTTGAGAACTAGATTTGAAACAAGAAAAGAGTGAAAAAATGGAGCTAAAATTTTGAGAAAAATACCACGAGTTAGTAGAAAAAAATATAGTGAGAGGAGAAAAAGAAAAAAAAAAATAAAAGGAGTTAAGTTTTGGGTTTAACGTTGCAAGGGTTGCTAGATTGGTTATTTGTTGCTGGCTGATCTTGGACAAGTCGTTGGAGTTTTACTGTTGCTGCTAAGAGTCTAAACTCGTAGGTACTTGCTCTTAAATCTTTTAATGTATATGGTGTATGAATTTCAGCATATTTTAAGGTTTAAATTTGAAATGGAGGCATGTTCAATGCCTTAGAAATGCAAATCAGGCCCAAAAGGCACGTTACTCTCTTGTCTTCATTTTCAGTTTCTTCTAAATGTATGATGTTTGCTATGTATAAACTGAAATGATAAATGTCTTTAACTATTGCACATTTTGGTGGACTTGTTAATAAAGTAGGTCAGATCTGAAATAAGTAAAGTAAAGGAGACTTGTCTTGCAAAATAAGATAAAAGGGAAACGGGCAGAAGGCTCCGTAGGCCATATTTGCATAGATAATCCAGTTTAAGCTTTTGTCCTGTCAGTTTTAAATTAATTTGACAAAAGACAAAAAAATAGGACATTTAGTGAAATCTAACAGAAAAGGGGGCTGTTGTGCAAAAACGTGGATGCCGGGGTAGAAACTAAGTGGTGGACTGTTGATAGATGCTTTACAAAGTGAACCAGTTTTTTTTCTTAAGTTTTTGGCCTTTTTTCAGTCGAGGCCACAAGTGTTTAACAAAAGAATGCCACTATTAAAGGTTCTAGTTAAATGGTGGCTATTTAGTCTAATTGACAAGAAATGGAACGAAGAGAGCACATTTAATAGCAACAGACACGTTTAACGATAGTAAATCTTTAAATGATGTCTATGTTATATTCTATTTAAAATAAGTGAACTAATAATCTTCAAGGCAAAGAAAAATAAATCGAGAAGATTGATTTGTTCTAAAGATAAGTATGATTTGTGATCTACTTATTAGGCAAAAAATAAAATTTAATTAAATATTAATTTATTTTAAAGTATACCCTGTGGGTTACTTGGCACATTTTTTGTTCGAAACAATCAAAGCATAAATAATAAAGGCAATAAACGACAAACAATAATCCACAAACCCGAAGAGCGTCAATAAAGCAACTGTGCTTGCACAGGACTCGAGGGTGCCTAACACCTTCCCGAGAGTCAACCGAGATCCTTACCCGGAACTCTGACGCAGACCACTAAACGAGTCATAGGTGTTCTAAGGTACCTCTTTGGTGACTTGGCACACCTTTAAACTATGTCAAGTGGCGACTCCGATAATCTCAATAATTGATGTACCTTTAACCACCTAAGTCACCTACCTTTTTATTTTTTAGTAAATTTTAGGGCGTGACAAACATACATATTTATATACAATAAATACAAACATATACATACCACATACATATATACATACAAAAAGGAAAAAAAAAACAGAAGCAGATCGGACCCAACGGAAAACCCCATCGGAATCGCAGATCGGGGCTACCACCGCTGTAATGCAGCAGTGCCGCCGCGAGGAGCAGCGCAGTGCAGCGGCTGCAGCGCCGATAACGGCGAGGTTGTGGGGTCACAGCGGTGGAAGTGGGGAGGAGAGGGTAACGGCGCCGATGGGGGCTGGTCGCTAGTGAGACGGTGGCGGGTGGGGTGGGTGGATGGGTGAAGGAGAGGAGAGAAGGAGAGAAGAAGAAATTAGGGTTTACATTTGGAGGAAATAGGAAACTATTGTTATGTTATTGTTATGTAGTGTAAATGTTTAAAAATATCAATATTTTTTGTAATTTAGCTATTAGGGTAGTCATTTTATGTAAATTAGTCATAGTACCCGCGCGATGCACGGAAAACATTAATAATGTTAATTGTACTTAGCTTTGATAGGTTAAGCCATTAAATTATATTTCTTAACAATATTGCAACTTCTATTTAATTATCTTATAGCCAATATATGAATAACATTATCTCTTTAAATTTAAAATAAATAAATTATTCATTAATGAAATAACATTTCTATTATTATGTTGCCAATATTTATTTTTTGTTAGCTTGTCACATGACTTAGAGCCTGTTTGGGTGGGCTTATAAGTCAAAAAATAATTATAAAGCCACTTATGGCGAGTAATTTTGATCAGTAGCCATTTTTGGACGTGCTCATTGGGGACAATCCACCGTTTCAAAATTCACTAAAGAATAGCCAAAAATTCGCGCGCACACTTAAGCTCCATTAGCATTGTAAAAACACCCCCAGACTAGTCCCATAACAAAATACTGGGGCTTTAAACAAGTTTGTTCAAAGCTCCAGTATTTTGTTATGGGACTGAAGAAGTCCCATAATAAAATATGGGATTTATTCTCATAACAAAGGTCTCATCAAAGGGATAAATCCCATTATTTTATTATGGGACTTTATATGTAAAGCTTCAGTCCCATAACAAAATATTGGGGCTTTGAACAAGTTTTGTTCACAACCCCAGCATTTTGTTATGGGACTGAAGCTTTATACCAAGTCCCATAACAAAATAATGGGGCTTTGAACAATACTTGTTCAAAGCCCCAGTATTTTATACTGGGGTTAGTTTACTGAAGCTTCCCAGATATAAGTATTTGTTCAAAGCCCCAGTATTTATACTGTGATTTGTCCGGAAGTGGCTAGTCTTCAAACAGTTTTGCATCGAGTCCAAAATTTTTAAGTTACCAAACATATATTAATGGGCTTATAAATTTATAAGCCACTTTAAAGCTCACCCAAATAAGCTCTAAGTCAAAAAGTGGCTTTTAAGCCACTTATGACTTATAAGCCCAAAAAAATTTTAGTTAGCAAACAGTAAAAATTTCGTGTAGGGGCCTGTTTGGCGCGCGCTAATTGATTTGTAGCCGTCAAAAACAAATTCGCTAAGAGATAGCCACCTCCGGACAGATCCCAGTATTTATACTGGGAAGCTTCAGTAAACTAACCCCGGCATAAAATACTGGGGCTTTGAACAAGTTTTGTTCAAGGCCCCCAGCATTTTGTTATGGGACTTTGTATAAAGCTTCAGTCCCATAACAAAATAATGGGATTTATCCCTTTGATGGGACCTTTATTATGGGCATAAATCTCATTATTTTGTTATGGGATAAAGTCAAATAAGGTCCCATTATTTTGTTATGAGATTATTTTGTTATGGGACTAGTCTGGTGTATTTTTCCAACGTTAATGGAGCTTAAGTGTGCGCGCGAATTTTTGGCTATTCTTCAATGAATTTTGAAACGCTGCATAGTCTCCAATGAGCGCGTCCAAAAATGGCTACTAATCAAAATTTCCCTAACAAACATATATTAATGGGCTTATAAACTTATAAATCACTTTTAAGCTCACTCAAACGGACTATTATTATCCTAATCCACTATTCTCCGGTACGTATATCAAATCTAATTTTATTTTTTCAAAACTTTTACCCCATTGTTAACAATTCTTCAATAGTCTAAATATATCAATAACATTTTTATTAGTGTTGCTTGATTTATTTTAGTTTAACACTACTTAAACTTATTAATATTCATTATCTCTATTCCCTTCTTTGTACACGTTATTCTATTGTGATTTTTCTTTTCATTCTACATATTTAGTTCTAATTGAAATAATACATATTTAATACTAAAATTTGACTTTGAATTCGTGACCAACTCAGAAGTATAAAGAATCACCCACAAATGCAAGAAATTGGGATAGAAAGAAGTTTTATGAAGTTTTCTCAACATCATTGTTAATAAGACGTGTAGTATCTAACTACAAATGGCAGGATACTTCGAATTTTCCTTATGTAATCCTCACTTATGGTGACATAGTCTTCCTATTTTTTTTATGGACAAAGTATACTAATATGCTTATACAATCTTTAAACATGCTTGGCTGGTGAAGTTGAAGTGAAAAAAGTATTTCTGCCCAACTCTAACCTCTAAGCCCAGTAGGATCTACGATCTTACTTCTGCAGCTCATGCCAAACAAATCACACAGAAACAGAAATGCATTGCAGTTGATGAGACAGAGAAAGACAGGGAATGGGGAGGGTTCAACAAAGCCAACAAAGCTGAGGAAGAAGAGCTGGATGCTTACAAGTAGTGTTTAGAGTCTATATGTTACTGCTACATGTACATTGTCGCTTTATCAACAAAAACATATCCAGTATAATCCCAAGAGTGGATTTATGGGAAGGGTGAGGTATAAGCTGACCTTACCCCTATCTCGAGTCCGGTAAAGAGGCTACTTCCTATGGACCCTCGGCTCAAGAAAAGTAGAAACTAAATAAGACAACAATTTATCTATAGAATATAAGCAATAGAAAAGCAAAATTCTGGGCCCTTTTGTTATTTCAATATGCAATATATCTCCCTACTCATATGTAGGAGGAGCTACTGCCTTCCTTCCAATCGGTTTGAAGAGAAAAGCAGATCGTGCCTTTCTTGCAGCTTTGGCTACTGAACGATTTGAAAATAGCACGCTCATCTCGCTTTTTTCGAATTTAGCAACCTCAACAAAAATACCAAAATTGGTACATTCGAATTAAGAAGAACAAAATCACTTAAAGAATAGTAAGAGATTATGCACAAAAATCACAATTTTTAGAAGTATATCAGATAGGCAATATGAATGTTCAAAAAAACAAACCTGAGTATTTTTTTCACACTTTCCGGCGACACACACACGGCACTGGCTGTATAGCACTTTCAGGCAACAATTCTTCTTGTTTATTTGATTTATCGGCAAGATATGGGTACCAATTTTAGGTGAGTTTTAGTCGTAGTTGTATTAGGGATTTGGAAGAGGGGTTGTATTTGGGGAAAAACTGTTGTGTAATGGGGTTAAGAACTTTAAAAATAATGACGTGTCTGAGAATAACGACACTAGCTAGTGACGTTACTCCCAGTAACGTCACTTTCCTCCGTTAGTTCCATCTCCCGTTAGTTATTTGCAGTAGCAATTTTTGAATAAAATAATCTTAGTGTCGTTACTCAGAAGTGCGTTTATATTAGTTATGTAAATTTTTTAAAGAATGTATTATTTGGTTAATTAGTGTAAAAAGTGGCTTAGTTAGGTCAAATGCAAGAAATTGGGATAGAAAGAAGTTTTATGAAGTTTTCTCAACATCATTGTTAATAAGACGTGTAGTATCTAACTACAAATGGCAGGATGCTTCGAATTTTCCTTATGTAATCCTCACTTATGGTGACATGATTTGCTCTTGTACAGTGGTACTCATGCTTTGGATTAAAAATGCTCAATTATCTATATGAAATATTGCTAGACAATGCTGGGTCGACTTCAATCAAGAGATGAAATTTGTATAACATAAAAGTACTTTCTAAAAGAAAAATACTTTCGCTTAATTGTGTCTAATTACTTTTCCCTATCAGAATGTGAACCACATATTCACATCATTACAAAGAGTGACCATCAAAATAATGATAATATATTGTGATCTAATGGTAACTAAGCCATGACTATTGTGCAATCCAAATTGTTTTGACATAGGTGAAGCAACAACATAAAATAAGTCCTATTGTAATTCTTATCATATCAACACCAAAGCTAGCTAATATATGCATAAAAATCAATTTAGAAAAATTAGTTTTTCACCTACATATAACCGTTTTTTGCTAGCTTTTCTTCATCTTCTTCATTGTTTTCTGTATATCCTCATTTTGCTTGACAAACTCTTCCATATTCATGTGTAAGTTCACATCTTGGCTTTCGTTAGCTCCTTGATTTTGTCGCGACCTTGGCCAAAACATATGGTTGAATGTAAGAAAAGCCGATAAAAGAGCATGAAAGAATTAGACAAAATAATACTACATTTCTTGAAGCATATAAGATATAAAATCCACTTATCACATGCATAAAATTTGTCACTTGACTTATACACACACCATGAACTGATAAATGTTTATAATAACAATGGTGAATCATTCACAGAAAATGTTCGCGATTTGGTGATAGGCACTATATATAATTCCACTCTTCCATCCCTTATTATTCATTTCCTTTTTGTTTACATAATAATTAATTATGTTACTTTGTTCAATTGTTGTTGTCAAAATAACTTAGTTGATGTATCGAATCAGATCCAATAGATGCTGAAGATTGTCCTTTATCTATAAATATAACTTACTCTTTTAAGATCTTAAATGATTGATAAAGTTGAAGCTATTAAAAATGGAATTGAAGAATATAATAACTCTGAAAGTAAATTCTCAACTTGCAAATTTCATAATATTAAGTATGAAGGAAAATCTGGATCCATACATGCTAAAGCGCAACTTTAGTAGGAGTAATAGTTTTTGCATTGAGAGCTAATATTGATTACAGTAATATTCAAATCAATACGACCATATGATAGATTTATGTGCCAGCAGGTATATAGAGGAAATGCGCAGATGTGAAAGGAAATGCATGAAAGATAATGAGCAGAATTGGATCTTAATGAAGATAATTGAAATACCTTTCCTAGCTCTTTCATTGTTGGTATCAACCACAATATTAGTACATAAAAGTAACTTGCTATGCTAAGATATGAATCCACTTATCACATGGATAAAGATTATATAACATAAAATCTCCTGATAAATCATTGTGAAGATGGAAGTCCCTGGTTAATTTTTTTTTTTTAATTTTCATTATGAAATAAATTTTCGAAGAGCACAACAAAACATAAAAGCCTGCATATTTAAAGAAAACTAACCTCAATCAATATTACACAGTTCTGCACTCATAAACCAAAGCTCTTCCCAGCTATTGTTTCGTCTTCTTCGATCTTCTGGCTATAGAAACAACACCCAGTAGATTACTAATAAAGTTAAATTAATTAGTCATCATTCTCCATATACAAACACGGTTTTAAGAGAGCAAAAAAGATAAAAATTTAAAGCAATGGATGATGAAATTAAGAGACTTCTTCCGGCAAATCAAACATGATAAAAGTACGACATTTAACCACTGAAATTTCGAAGCAACAACAATATATGTACATAATGGAGACAACAAAGTAAATAAATGTTAGTCCAAATTGTACACCCATATGAACAGATGTATCTTTAGAATATAAAAAAAGAGGCCTAACACTAAATAAAGAAGAAAGAAGATAATAAGAACTCAAATAACTTTGAGGAAAAATGAGAATTACAGATTTAAATGTCAATTGATGGGATTAAATAGTGAATGAAGGGGAGAGAGATTAAACAATTTATCTTTATATTTTTAATATAGGTTTGAATTGTGTAAAAGATAAGAATATTACTTATAAATTTGAAAATGGAAGCGGTTATGGCTGCGTGTTTATCTCCTATTCAAATGGTGAAGCCGAAATGACAATCATCATAAGTGCAATTGTCTCAATTTATACTTTAGTTGTCCAGCAAAAGGTACCATCCACCAAATTTTTCCTTATCCCCTTATATTAGAGATAATCCTTCAACTAAATTATAAATCCACTATAACCGGCCATTGCAAATATCCAAATGATTCTTTAATCCGTGAAAGTCACTCCACAGATCACTTAAAATTCATTTTAATTTAAATTCAAAGATGTTACCAGTTTGTTAGGATTGGATTCAGAGGCGGATTCAGGATTTGAACCTTATGAGTTCTAATATTAGAATAGTGATCTTTAGTGTTAGTTACAGGGTTCTCGACTTGATTTTTGCATATATTTAGTGATTTTTTAACACAAAAATACTGTCTGCGCCAAATCTACTGGGTTCCACCGAACCCGCCCCTTACCCTCTGCATCCGCCCTTGATTGGATTAGTATTCATTTTGAAAGGACGATGCATACTTGAAAGTTTGGGTTCAATTAGGATAAGCTTCGTTTTCAAATGTATTAAAGTTGCATATCAGTTTACGCTAGGGTTTCAAATAAAAAAAATATCTTCCTCATTTTATTTTATTTAGAGATAAGCCCCAGAATAACAAATTTAGGGATAAGATATTGCAATTTAAGTTTGAAAGTTTGACATAAAGCTAGTAAAGAATTCTTTGTGAACTGTTTGTTCACAGCTGATCCAATTTGTTCCCTATACCTCCGCGGTATCTTGTTCAAATTTGATTCTTTTTTACTTTGAACAATTATCTTTTAAAATTTTTACTTATAAACCAATTAGTTAAGATAAGGTAGCACATTTTATTTTTCAAAAATCTATATTAATTCTATTCAAATAAAATTAAAATAAGATTTATCTTTCAATTTGAATGTCATTACAAATATTGTCCTAACTACTTTCCTAACAACTTTTCTAACTAATATAACTACTACTTTCCTTTTATATATACTAGTATCAGTACCCGCGCGATGCGCGGTCAATATTATAGAATAACAATTCGATTCTTTATTAATTAAGTAAAACTTGATATAAAATGGTTAATCTCGTTGTAGCTTTTCTATAAATGTCAATAAAAATACTTTTGTCAATAAAAATACTTATTATTCTTTACTATCCCCGTCTCATTATAAGTGTTCATTTTATTCTTTTTACGTTCAATAAAAAAATATTAAATACTATATTTATTTTATCTGATTTCCCTTATTTACTAATGTCAATAACCAAACTTAAGTACAATAATCATCTCATACCTCTTTAATTGCAAGGGTAAGATTAAAAAAATATAATTAATTTTGTATTTTAAAAAAATACTCATTTTGGGACAGATAAAAAAAAATAGACACTTATTAAAAGACGAAGACAATATACCAATTTTTTTGTTTTATAGTTTTTTTCAGTTAAAGACCTAAAATCCACTTAAAACTTCACCTTAATCAAATTAAGCGTCTTTTGTTTCCAAAAGTTTTTCTATAAGGAAGGTTTTGCTAGATGTTGCAATTACCGAAACCTTAGGTATTATCAATGTCTATTTATGAATTTTTTCGCTTAAGCAAATAAATTGAAGTGCATAAAACCTTATAACTCAACAAAAACTAACAGTATTTTGGTGTTGAATTTCTTCTTGTTGAAGTTGTGTCAACTTTTGCACGCAAGTTCAATTTAGAGAAAACTTGAAATCGGTTCTTGTATAAATTCTAAGTGCTTATATATTAGTTATCAATACAAAAGAATATAGTAATTCTTCACTTTGCAGGTAATTAAAGAATGTCATGATCTTATAGTAGTATTAAAGTATTAACTATGTTGGACATAATAAAATTTTATTTTATCAGACTACTTCAATATATCTTTGCATGGCATTGCATTCCATACAAAAAAGACAAAGCTATTTTTTCACAATTCAATGACCCCAACACGCAAAATCTTATGATCAAATCAAAATGATTATTACACAAAGACAGAACAGTGAACGTACATAAAAGAAACTAAACTACATATTAAAAAGCTAAAATTAAAAGAAGAAAGAGCTAAAAAAATCACCTCCAGCAGGCGTGATATAAAATCAAACTTAAAAACAAAAAATCAAACTTATCACGAAAATTTGTTTAGAAATCAAAATTTGCTAGCTAATCAATTCTATTAAGATATAAAAATTTACTTCCATATTCTCTTTTCCCATTTAAAGATCGTAGAATCTTTTTTAAAGACTCTAAAATCGTAAATTTCTTCAAAGTACCTTAATTTTTGTAACTCTAAATAGTTAAACGAAAGTTAGTTGGGTCACAGAAATATAATCGGATAATGGAAGATTATTAGTCATCTTTAAAACTATCTCATTTATCAGTGGCGATAGAAAATTGGTTTGCCGTATGTTCCTAAACAAATATGTTTTTTTTTTTGGCAACTGGAAGATTATATTAGATATTAGAACATAGGTACATTTGCAGAACTGCTAGTAGCAGTTTCCATAGCATGCCCTAAAGGCGCAGACATATTAGCTTTGACACGAGTATTATGCAAAAAACCTTGAGAGAGCACTGGCAAGTTTCCTGCTTGAGCTAGAATATTACAAGCATTAGTAGTTATATCCCTACTATAGGTAATAGACTGATCCATATCAAGAAGGACTTCCTTGTTGATCTGACTTGGTGGGAGTGATAGTATTTGCAGTTGATTTACTGTCATATGCTGAAGTCCATGTCTTGACAAAAAGTGTGCAACTTTGTTAACTTCTCTAAAGCTATGGCGCACGACTGCATTCCCCAGCCTCCTGATGAATGATCTGCATTCAGAAATGATGTTAGAATACATTGGATTATTATTTTCTAAAAGATTGACAACTTCTAATGAATCGGTGTCTATTTCAAGGGAGTGGAACTGATGTTGTAAGGCAATTTTAAGGCCCACATGAAGAGCCATTAGTTCCATATAGGTGTGAGAAGGCCCTTTAATTTTCATAGTAAAGCCAAGCACCCAGTTTCCTTGAGAGTCTCTGAAGGCTCCTCCCAGACCTCCAGTTTGAGTACTTGAAGAGTATGAGCCATCAATATTGAGCTTTATATTAGGTCTGTCAGGGGGTTTCCATCTAAAAGTAACCTTCTTTTTACTGTCCTGATGAATATGAGTAGCAGTAAGGAAACTATATTCTTGTGCCCTCATAATAACTAAATTACTACTTAAAAGATTGCAAGTGTTGTGAAACACATTGTGATTACGATTCAACCATAGACACCACATAACAAAAGGAAAGAGATCAATCCAGGAAATGCCTAGACTTTGAACATGGTGTTGTCTTGAGATTAGATGATCTTTAAGGTGAGTTAGACAGTTAACATCATAATTGATGGAGGGCAAGGAGCCAAGAAGGCAGTTCCATAAGTTAATGGCAATAGGACATTCCAGGAATACATGGTAAACAGTTTCCTGATTTTGACAAATGTGACATAAGGGGTTAGGTTGAATAACCACTTTATGAAGATAACTCTTAGTTGGTAATCTATTATGTTGAGTTTTTCATAGGAAGAATTTGATCTTAGGAAGGGTATTGAGAATCCATATCCAAGTAAAGTCCCTATCCACTTGTATAGGTGGTTGTAAAAAGTTACAAATTGATTTTGTGGTAAAAAACCCATTTGAGTTAAGGGACCAATAGGGAGTGTCAGGTAAATGAGGGTGTGAGGGGGGTTCCAAAGAATGAATGGCATCTTGGATTTGAGGTGGTAGGGTAAATGAAAGATTATCCAATAACCAAGTGTTATTGATAATTAGCTTATCAAGTGTAAGATTTAACTCAAATTGAGTGAGAGGACCTTGGATGATATTTCTAAGTGGAGGCAGTGTAGGGATCCATTTATGTGTCCAAACATTAATATTCACTCCACTACCTATTGACCAACCAATACCTTGTTGGCATACTTCCCATCCCTTCTGAAGATGAATCCATATAAGGGAGGGGGAGGGTCTTCTAGGTAATTTATATTTATGAAACAAAAGGTTTGCCCATGGGAACTCAGGTTGTGTAAACAATCTCCAGGATAAACTGGCTAGAAGAGCCAAATTCTTATGATGAGCTTGTTTAATATCAATACCTCCTAAATGCTTAGGTTTAGTCAAAGTGTCCCAAGAGACATAATGGATCTTCCTATGAGAAGTGGTAGAACCCCATATAAAGTCTCTCTGAGTTTTGTCAATAATATTAATGTCACGACCCAATTTCTAAGGGCTCGTGATGGCACCTAAACAACATTTGCCTAGGCGAACCAATGAAACAAGATGCGGAAAAGAACAATAATGTGAAAAGATCATAAATGGATATATAAATATAAAAGGGTGAAATCCAAAAGAATATATCCACAAAAGAATTGGAGCATTCTAAGAGTGACTCAATAAAGTATGAATATACATCAAAGAAATCTGAGTCCTATCTCTAAGTGACTCCGGCGGTATGCCACCACGGTCTGTGTGGTCGGCTCACCTCAATCAAAAGTCTCAGAAGCCTCGGGAACCGCTAACGTCCGGGCTGCTGACTGGATGAAGGACCTGCGCACATAGCAGAGTAAGTTATGAGCCGAAGCCCAGTAAGATCACCGACAGGCCCGCTAAGGTACCCTTGCGGGACAAGTCGCTACATGCATCATAAGCAACAACATACTATAGTAATCATACAATAAAGTAGTGAAATCACAAATAGATGTAACACATTCCATACACACAAGTAGTAACCAGAAGTCTCAAGGATTATGCCCATCCAACATAGGCATAGGTCAACTCAGCGGCGGTTTGAAGGTCCAATCTCTACTCCCGTGCCGACTAACCTAGACCTACGATGGACTAGCAACACCACTACTAAGTATCAACCATATACCGTGACCCGAAGTCACTATCACAATCATGAATAAGTAGACCAACGACCCGTAGTCGTTGGCTCATCTCAAATCTGTCTACGATCGCACCACACCCCCTGTCAAGTGCGTCGTATCTCAATAAATCAAGTGACCACACCACACCCCCTGTCAAGTGTGTCACATCTCAAAGATCAAGTGTCCACACCACACCTCTGTCAAGTGTGACACATCTCATAGTATAGGCGACACCACACCCCCTGTCAAGTGTCCCTCTAACAGTATTAATATCCACGACATTAATAACAATAACAGAAATAATAACAGAAATATTAATAACGATAATATTTCACAGTCACCGTAACCCAGGTTGGTTATGCTAGCTGAACGTAAGGCGAAGGTTAACCCGACCACAGTTTGGGGGTACAATCCCTACTCCCATGTCGTCAAACCCAAGGTTACGTATAGACAGCACTACCCAACCCGGCACGTGAACAAATCAAGTACCAATATCATACAAAAGCCGACAAAATCCTCGGCAAGACATTTATCATGACATGCCGGCAACATCCTCGGCCATGTCCCAAGTTCTTGCTATCTAAGCATGGCGTAGCAAGCGTTACTACGATATAAATTTAAGCTACCTCGACGTAGCGTTTAGACCGGCACGTACCTCGGTCGAGTCACAATCTCGCTATTTATAACAAACAATAATAGCAAGTAATTCACATCATTAATCCTAACCATTGTTAGGTATATATATGCGTACATGAAGCATACTAGCATGAAGGAAGAGTCCACAAGCACAATAGAGGTCAAGTCTCACTTACCTCGAAATTCGGGCTCAAATGCCGGGAAGAATCTCCTTTCCCGCTCGCCTTGTCCGCGAAGGACTCTCCACTAGGTCTATTAAGACAAGATATAGCACATATGAGTGCTCAATTATAGCTATTTAAGCCTATAGGCATCCTAGGGTAAAAATTACCAAAATGCCCCCGGGTAGGGCCGAGCCCTAAATTTACAAAATGTACTTTTCCGGACTCCCCACGCTCCTGTGAGTCCAAAAGTATACTTAGATTCCACATGCGAGCCTTGCTCGATGTCTTTCCCCAATTCTTAAGAATCTAGGGTTCTAACCCATTTCCAAGAATCAACCCTTTGATTCTTGTGTTAATCAACATAAAGATGGATTGAAAGGGCTTACCTTAAGTGTAAGTATGATTGGGTCTTCAAGAAATACCCAAAAATCGCCTCAAGAGCTCACCAAATGATTTTTATAAGTTATGAACCGAAATGGCCTTTTTATAGCAGTTTTTTTGCCTCTGTGACAGCTTCTTTAAAAAAATCATAACTTTTGATAGGAATGTCCAAATAACCTGAAAACAGTGCCATTAGAACCACAACTCAAAGGGCTACAACTTTCATGTTTTGAATTTTTCCTAATTCCTTACGGATTGGCCGGACAATCAGCTTTTATCCGGCTGTTTGCGCCAAAACAGAACAGAAAAGTCGCACCAGATTTTCTACTGTTTTAGGGGCAAAACGGGACCCTACGAAGCTCGGAATGATCCCAAATTTTGCACACAAGCCATAAAATACTTGGGTGACATGCTCGTCAAGACGGAACTCAATTCGGACCTCCAGAACTCAATAAGTGGGTCCCACGGCAAATGTTCAATTTTCGACTTTCGCCAAAATAGCGAAATTTAACCAAACGACCTCGGAATCCAATTCCGAAAGTTGCTACAAGTCACAAATGACTATACGAACCTAACGGAACTTTCGGATCTCTCATCGGAGCTCATTTGCTCAAATCGAGCTCGGAAATCTCTTTTAACTCTTTTAAACTTCCGAAACGGGGACTTTATCAAAAGTCCTATCAAACGAGGTCCGTTTTCAATTTTGAAGGTTGCTACATATCATAAATGACGAGACGGACCTAACGGTGCGCTCGGATTTTCCATCGGGGTTCGTTTACTCAAAACGACCTATCGAAACCCCAAATTCCTTTCCGGAATTTCATAAACGGATCCTTTTCTCGAAAACCTATCAAACGGACTCCGTTTCGACTCAAATTTCAAAGACGGATCATAAATGACCTAACGGAGCTTTTGGGACTGTCGACATGCAAATCAAGGTCCCGAATCCCGTAACGACTATTTGAGGGTCGTTACAATTAAGAATTTTTTTAGGAAGATAATGGTATGTCATTATATGATTAGGGATTGCATTTAAGGTTGCTTTAGCTAGGGTTACACGACCTGCTAGTGTTAGGAAGTTTGTTTTCCAGCCTGCAAGCCTAGTAAGCATTTTATCAATGATTTGCTGAAAATCAGAAGCTTTTGGTCTAGTATTGAGAATTGGAAATCCTAGGTATTTGCCAAAAGTAGTAGAGACATTGTAATTAAGGATGGCAGTAATAGAGTCTCTTTGATTGGAGGGGCAGTGTTTTGAAAATATCAGTCTGGTCTTTGCAATGTTTATTTTTTGCCCTGATAGATTACAGAAAAGATGTAGGCATTGTTTTATAGAGTTAACTGATTTGGTGTTGGCCTGAGCCATAATGGTGAGATCATCAGCATAAAAGAGGTAGGTAAAAGTGGGACCATTTGGGCAAATGTGTATAGGGTCCCATAGTGTATAATCTACATAGTGATTTATGAGATTAGATAGCATTTCCATGGATAAGAAAAAAGATAAGGAGACAAAGGGTCTCCCTGCCTAATGCCTCTAGAAGGGGAGAAATAATTTGTTAAGATTCCATTAACTAGGACAGCAATGTTGCTGGTAGTGAGGCAGGACATAATAAGTTTAGTGATATTAGGGGGAAATTTAAAATACCTTAGAGTACGATATATGAAGGACCATTCTAGTCTATCAAAAACATTTCAAGATCAATTTTTAGAATCATTTTCCCCTTTGAACTTTTGGATTTTTGAAAGTGGTTTATCTCTTGGATGATAATAGCATTATCAGAAGTTCTTCTACCTTTGATGAAACTAGTCTGATAAGGGCTAATAAGAGTTGGTAGGAAAGGTTTGATCCTATGGACAATAATTTTTGTTATGACTTTATAAATGGTATTACACAGACCAATTGGTCTGAAATTTTTTAAATTATTAGCATTTTGAAATTTGGGGAGAAGGCATAGATAAGTAGTATTGATGAAATGAAGGATGTGAAATTGAGAGAAGACTTGCAAATTTTAGATACAGTAGGGCCCACACTGGCAAAATTTTCAATCGCATCTAGTTCTGCTCCTTCCTTCCTTACTATATTAGACTGCATCTATGTATCAAAATAAATAATATCAATTAAAAAACAAAGGATCTCTACATAAGCAAATGATCAACAACAAAGGAGAAGAAAGAAAACCTAACAATGATTTATGTGTCACTCAAGAGTTTATAAATAAGAGGCTAGTAACGTTGGTAGTTCATGCAAACTTAAATTTTATTTAAATTTGAAAAGAAAACCAAAAATTTGGAAAGATAGAATTCCAATGTTATTTTTCCTAATCATAATCTATTTATTTGTTAAAAAGAAATATTTGAAATCAATAAAAAAAAGTCAAGATTTTACGAAATTAATATATTTTTATCTTCCAATTTCAAAATAAATGGATGAGTTTTAATTCTAGTTATTGAAATAGACTATGCCTATAATTATTTATTTATTTTGCTTTATCCATATAAATTTTATTTTTGTGGTGTTATGCACACTATGATTTTAATAATTCAAAAAATTTCCTTATCCCAATTTCAAATATGTTTTATCCTATAATCTCTTAAATGGCACCTACCTTTCATAAATCATAATCTTTCTGAAAATACTTGTTACCTTTCAACTATTTCATTTTAAAACTTACTAAAATATTGAGTAAATGTTTCCATACACGTAGGAATCTTCTTTTTTTCAGCTCGTTGGCAACAGGAGTATCCGCTCAAATTGAAGATAGTAAAATATCTTTTTAAAAATGGTTATGTTGAATTTCAAATTCAAGACAAGATTTTTATCTTTTATTTCAAATTCAAAACTATTTACTATCTTTTCTTTGAAAAAAAATAGAAAGAAAAAAAATACTTACAGAGTAAAAGTATGCACGTAAAGTTTACCTTAGGAGCGGAATGAAATAAGAAGATTTTTCATTCTTGCTCTAATGTGATGTTTTTTCTTGTTTACCTCAATTAGCTAAATCCTGCAACTAAATCATAGGAAACTTCACCAATTATTAAATGGGTGCATAGTTACAATTGCTTTCCCTACTTACATAAAGCCATCTCAATTGTGATATGCCAAAAAAATTTAACAAAACAAACAAACCAAAGCGAAAAACAAAAAGAATGCCACCTTTGGAGCAGAATGAGGTCCATTCATATAAACGGCACAATTCAAAAGTAAAAGTTTTATTGACTACAACTTACTGAAATTGATATACACATGTTTTTCATGTACTAATAAAAAAAAATATCGGATATCTTGCCCAAAAAAAAAAAAGAAACTATCATTAATAGGCTACTAAAATTAGAAAGACATGAAGAAATTAAATATAGAAAATATAATCATTAAACGTACCTCATTAATGTATAAATTGTGGATATAAAGAGCAAATTATTAACAACAAAGAGATGAGAAGGAAATCTAACTTTGATTTATGTGTCACTAAGAAGTATATATGAGAGGCTCTTGGAATAAAGTCCTAAATCAAATTGAGTTTCAATTAAATATTCAAATTTGAAAATCATATCGAATTGTTAGAGATAAATTTTCTGTATTAACAGAATGTATATTTCTCCAAAGATAAGATTCCAATAGCATCCTTATCATTATTCTTATCAATATATTTTTAACATTAATATTATCTTGTTACTCCTATAAACAATTTCTATTCTTATTCAGATTTCCAACTTTGCCGCCGAGTTAGCAATTGGATAAGTATCATTTTTTTTTAGACATTTTCATCTCAATTTAAATCTTTCTAGACATTTTCATCTCAAATCCAATTATACTTATCCATCTAAGTGTTAGGAAAATCGTCCCTTTTCATCAAAGATTCAATGCTTTATCTCCAAAAGCTAGGTCAATGTCTTCTTTTAAAAAAATACAGAATATAAATAAGTATTTATTATTTTCTCATTCAAATTAAATAAAAAATCTTATTAGTTAAGATAAGGCATTAGGTTTTATCTTTCAAAAATATTTATTATGGCTCCATTATTTGCTTAAAGAAAAAATACTTATCTTTCAATTTAAATTTGAATTAAATATCATTACAAATATTGTCCTAATTTTTGTCCTAACTACTATCCTAACTAATATAACTACTACTCTCCTTTTATATATATATACTAGTTTCTATATACGCGCTTTGCACGTGTATCCATTCAATGAGTACACAATTATAAAACAAATCACATAAATATAATTAAATAATGTACTTGATTTATAAAAAATTGGAAAAAAAAATCTGATTGTAAAAGTTGAATGTTGAACGAATGAAATTCTATCCCACGTAAGTCCTTAGATGCCTTATTGAGATTTTTGAGATTTCTGCTGACTCGCAGGAGAATATCTTATAAAATTATTACTATTAGTTTGGTGACCTAGCACCGAAAAACAAACAAATAACATATAAATACTTTTATCTATTCAATTTAGTGAAGTAAAGAAAATTGAAAAAAATAATCTTTTGGCAATGTAGCCATATAGCTCCAAGAAAATTTGATAATGCAAAGTCTAGAATTGGGTAATGCTGAATTAATATTTTACAACAAATAACTTCATACGTAAATATAAAGAAGGAAGATGTCATTTTTCGAACTAAATGCTAAAAGAAAGAAAAATAACATTAGAAATTAGCATTAAAGGGCCAAATTGTTAGTCAAATTGAAACAATGTCTGCGTGAGTCCAAACACAAATAAATTAAACAACCTACAAATGACACAGCTCCAAGCACAATATATTGACAAGTAGTTGCCTAATTGCATCCAACATTGCAGTCTTTTAATAAAATTAACCATTGTGGATTGTTCACATAGAGAGAACTCATGTAATGAAGTATTTAATTAATTAAATTAATTGTTACCTCTCTCAAGATAAACATCCCCCTCCGTGGTAATGGTAGATAAAGCCAATAATTAAAGAACAGGGCAATTAGACCCTTCATCCTTAAGAGGTAAGAGATGGTTCAAAGTCTTAAAATAGTTCGTGAGAAATTGGTATGCTTTTAGAACTTTTAGAATAAGTTGGAAACAAAGTACTAACTAAAATGTTGGCATTGTTCAAGTAAAATTTGTATGGCATTAGAATACTGATTTTTTAATGGCTGTCCACAGTCCAAATTGAAGTTTTTATAGGATTAGAACTCTGCATTTTAACCCGAACTTGTATTTGCATATTATAACTTTGCTGACTTTTTAATGGTTGTCCGCAGTCCAAATTAAAGTTTTTATAGGATTGGAATTGCATTTTAAGTCGAACTTGTATTTGAGTATAATAACTTTGCCTTCCGCTAGTTAAAAATTATAAGAACTTTATTTAAGGAAAAAATTAAAAATAATAAACAAAATATAGTAAAATGGTAAATGACAATTTTGTCTATTATAAATTTTTTTAGCGAAGGGCAAAAAGTTCTATCAACATTTACTAAGGACCTTCGTGCTCTATGATGTCTAGCTTATCAAAGTTACTAGTTGGACCAGAAAAACTATAACATAACATTACCCACAGGTTGATGCGATAATTAAATAATTTATAATAGAACATTATCTACAAGCTGATGCGATAAATAACCAACAACAACAACAAATTAACATCTCATGTTTCATTCAAGCAAATTTTAGATGGATTGTGCAAATTCTATGTATTCATTGAACTTGTTCAAACTGTCTGTGTATAACTTAGTTCGTCCATTTTACATCTTAGATTTTATTGAAACATGCATCAACAATACATAAAGTTCTTTTGTCCTAATCCTTCAAAATTATGCAAAAATGTTCTAATTGTAGTTCGAATAATTTGGAGCTACCCTTGAGCCAATAACACTTAGAAAGTTATAGTACAGTAACTAGTAAGTGATCACTGTGCGGGAAAAGAAAAATCAAAAGAGTGTGCAAGTCTAGCAAAATAAACTTTTGGGGCTAATTAAAGAACAAACAGGAAAAGTGATGACTTTTTTAGCAAACAAAAAGAATTCTGTTATATTACGGACTTGAACTCTCTAGAAATCTGTAAAGATCGATTTCGTGGAAGGCATGGATTACGAAGGAGACTTCGGAGATAACAATCCTCCTCCGTCTTTTTATCGCATGGTACGCTGTTCAACTTTTCACGTTATTTCTTCTAATTCTTTTTTTTTTCTCCCCATTTTTGGCAATGCTCCTGTTTCTTCGATTAAGCTAAATTCATATTATCATGCAATTACTATATATCACACACTTATATTTTTCGTCTATTGTATCATATCTTTAGCTCAGTATGCATTAATTCAAATGAATTGTAGGTCATTCTAGATATTATTCCATGTGATTTTAGGTCTACCTCGTCCCGTCTAACACCTTCACTCACCATAGTTTCACACTTACGATGTGACCAAACCATGTTAAGCAACATTTTATCGCACCTTCTGTCAGATGACACACAAAAGAAACCAACGTTTTTTGTTCTTGCATCATCCGGTTGTGGTTGATAATTGCTTCAAGAATCAAGCTTTTGGAATTTAATCATGAAAATTATGATAAGAAAAAATATTTCCTGTTATTATTGACTTGTCCTCTGTACCCAAACTAAGATATATTTACTGGTGGGAGGATACAAGTCGGAACACCACCATTTTCCCTTACTACTATCTTTTTCCCAAGTATGAGAGTATTGTACTTGCTTAGGAAAGAAATGATGGCCTTCCCTTTCTACATGTGTGGATATATGGAAAAAAGGAGAACATCTATGTTGTTGCACTTCACTCCTGTCCTCAGGTCACTGCGAGGTCTTGTTTAGTTTGATCCTGAATCTTAAGCACTTGCTCGCCCACCATGAAACTTTAAAATCCTAATTTTCTGTTGATTCACCTGCAAAGCAAGTCTTAACCTGTCGCACTGCATTCTTGTTCTTCCTTTTACATGCAAAACTGAAGTGCTTGCCTTTCCTTTTGTCATCAGCAGTTCATGATGAGTTCACTCATTTCTTTTCATTGTTTTCCCTGGACATTGTTTTACACCGTGTTGGTCTTTGTAGAAGCTTTTTCCCTTTTTATGTTTTCTTCTCTTTGCACTGTATGTAGTAGGAGTTCAACACAAATTATTACTTGCTCTGTTCTAAACAATATTAGGCTTAGTAGAACCTTTTTTCCCTTCAGAGTACTCTTCATTTTTGCACCGAATTATGCAGCGTGTGTCATAACACATATTTACACTTGTTATATGTTCATTATGCAGAAAAATATGGCCAAAGATGTTGAAGTTAAAGGGTTCAACCCAGGATTGATTATCTTACTTGTCGCCTGGCTCTTACTGGCGTTCCTTTTTGGGAACTATCTACTTTACATGTATGCACAGAAAACTCTTCCTCCAAAGAAAAAGAAGCCAGTCTCCAAGAAGAAACTGAAGAGGGAAAGACTGAAGCAAGGTGTTTCAGCACCAGGTGAATCTATCCTGGTCACACCGTGGTATACTGAATATGTCTGGATTAATAGTCAAGAGATGGTTGAACCTTATGATGTACCAATTTCCCATCATCATAGGTAGAACTCAACCAAAAGGTTATGCTATTTTTGTAGTGACTCTGAAGTTGTTTTCCTGTAAGCTGTATTTCTTAATATCCAAATTTCTGGCCAGGCTAATGATTTGTGTTGCTTTCATGGTTGTATGATGGTATTCTTTTAGCCCTTAAAAGACAACACTTGCGGTGAAATAAGTGCTGCAAACACCTGAATGGAAATGCACATAACAAAGGCTTAGTTTGCTCCCCTCAGGGAACGGGGGGAAAAGAAAAAAAGAGGGAACGAAAAGTTAGCAACCGATAAAAGCATTCAATACGAGCATTCTATACCCATTTCATTTCCTTTTTCAAATGGCGGTGGTGTTCAAGTCAACTTATAAAGTGTACCTCAACTAAGGCGGATACTCTCATTCCTAAACTTCTTCACAATACAAAATCAGAACAGAAATTTCCTGCATGATTAATCCTGTGATTTCATACAAGTTTCACATCCATCTCTTTTATATGTGTACATTATATATATCACCTACAGAGTTACGTTTTACATGTCAACTTTCCATCAATTAAGTAAAAAAAGTTCAAGTACAATATCAGAGAACAGTGTAACAAATAAGAGCAAGTAGGAAATGGTAGGTGTCAATGGCACTGTAGTTGCTATCAACGACCCATGGCCTGCTCCCCAGGGGGAACCATAACGAGGACTGGTTGAGCATTAAACCCAGGATGAGGGAGCCTCCGACGAAGTTCACGAGCTTCCTGGCAAAGAGCACAAGGGTGGCAGAAGATATGAGTTGCAAAGTCACAAGTTGACTCACATTGCTCACGTCGCTCTTCATCCTCAACAAATCCCCCATAACAGCCACATGATTTGGTGATTGCCTCACAGTTACCCTGCAAAAGAAATAAATCTCAGAACGTGTCTCCAGCTTTCGTTGTACAATATAAACCAAGGACGATACCCAGCTGCCACTACTGCCACCACTATAAGGTAATTGAAAGAAGAGTAAAAATGAAATGATGCAGAAACAGCAAGAACTAACAAAAGCTAAATAGCCAAAATGTAGGCCAGTAACCTAATAATCCTAATGTCAAATTGGTTCACGACAAAGCATTCAACAGGTAGCTGTTTGATAAAGATGAAATATGCATTGCCTAGTAATGTAGCGTTTGGACATCTAACCCAGAAGCAAAGCAGCAATAGTAAATAAGAATAAAAGGAGCATTAGTAGAATAGTTCTTTGAACATCTATCCAGCTGAAGATTGTAGAAAGGTAAGTTTAGTATACCAAGCATCATAACGGACACAAACATCCATATAGCATCTTCGAAATATGAACAGAAGCAACTGGCATTGCTTATATCACATTTCCAAACACTTGACATGAATGACATAGAAAAATACGGGGAAAGGTTTTGAACCACTTAAAGTTCAACCACGAAAGTAGCATTCATTAACAATCTTCGTTACACAGAGGGTGAAAAACCACATCAGAACACCCTGAACTACCATTATTTGCATGTATTTAGCAGGAATAAAAATCTTCACTATACAACTTATTTAGCACCAATAGATATGACATGTGGCTTGAATAAGAACTACAGAGCAAATCTGATGAGCTTGGACTAGATTTTAACTAATCACAGTAGTTTATTGACAAATACCAAAATGATCTGGAACAAGAAAGCGCTTGATAGAAATTAAAAAATATAAAAGATAGCCAACCTCCAGATTAAACTTCTGTCGAATAGCTGTACGGCTGGGATATGAAAACCAGGGGGCCAGGCAGTTCCAGCCGAAAAAGGAATGTCCAATCAAGTATAGACCAGTGTAAGGCAAGCAGTGATTGGCAAAACTCCCAGGAGCAGACCCAATTCTCTCAGCATTGCTCCCATAGAGTACACATGGTGCCAGAGTTCCTAACAGACCTGCGCAATGTCATGGCTGCCATTGTCAGTATGATGAAGAGATGACAAGAAACTCAAAACATTTTTAATGCTTCCTGGAAGGGGGAGAAAGTATATCCCGAAGTTTCAACAAGGAAAATCGTGCTGCAAATATGACACACCGAGGCAAAAATTTGAATAAAAGTGTGCACATGTAAACAACCTGCCAATGCAGAATCCATTGGAGGTAAATGTGAACTAATTACTACATGAGATGGAGCAATATTTTAAGAATAATTTTGGAATATCTACTATCTGTGAATGATTAAACTCAAAATCTTTCAATATCCAAATCAAAATACAACTTCCCTCTCACAATCATCACTACTACTGATTACATTTCTCTAGCTTCTGGGATACTTGGAAGAGCATCCTTTCAAATTTACTTGACAAGATCATCTGGTAAAGTCCTTCTTGTTCAACATTAAGTTAATATCAGACAAACTCTGGATCTTATATTGGTTGCAACTTAAAAACAGTGAATAGGTGATGCATAATAAAATCTTCTCAGCCAGTTCTTTAGCAACAACAAACATGATGTCCTTTTCACATGAGTTTATCAAATCTTAAAACATATAATGATATTAGTTAGGAAATTCAAATTATCACTGAGTTTCAAACTGTGCGCCACTTGCCCTCAACAATTTCTCGATTATAAATATTAGGAAATTCATTGACCACCAAAGAATTTACCTTTAGGGCTCGATTGGTTCACATACTAATTACGTAGGAATAGAATGTACACATTCTTATATGGTAGGAGTAGTTTGTAATGTATGAATTGTTACGTGGTGAATAATAAAACAAGGATTTTTTTATAATGAATGATAACACATGAAATGGTGTGCACGAATACTTAATATTAAGGCCATTTTTGCCCTTGGGACATACATTGCTATAATAAATACATACTCCCTCCGTTCCAAAATGATTGTCACAGTTCGGATTTCGAGAGTCAAACGAGTTTAGCTTTGACCGTAATATTTTTATATGTCTTTTAAATATTTTGAATTATTAATTATTGTGACTTATAGTACTTTTTATGTAGTTTCTAAATATATAAACATCGTTACAAAAAACTTAAAGATTATATGCTTAAATTCATGGTCAAAATGACCTCGTTTGACTCTCGAAATCCGAACTGTGACAATCATTTTGGAACAGAGGGAGTATATTCTTGTCTCACATTCTATCTTGCATAAAATAACGGCCTCATTTTATGTTAATAATACCAACCAAATTTTGTATTAGTTAAACGAATGTTATTCTTTCGACACTGCATTAATGTATGAAGATTTTATATTGTCTTATGCAACCAACAAAACATTACATTACTTATGCAGAAACATCTAAATCAACAAACATTCACAAATTTAGCAAGGAGAAAACTCACAAACTTCAAGATCGCTGCTCAAAAAATCATCATGCTTTCCCAAACAAGAGCAAAGTCCAGAATCCCATTGGGCTCTACGCATGATAGGTTCCCCCACCACCTGGCCATGGCCCATAGGTAATCCAACAGCTGGCTTAACCGGCTCATCCGTAGCTGAGGTTGTAGAAGAAGAATTTGGCTTGGTGGGCTTCATCATTTCATTGTTTTTCTCACATTGTTGTTTCTTGGCAGGTAGAAATGGGCTTGATTCTTCCATATTTGCCATAATAGAAAAGTTTTCAGAATATGAATATTGATATTTCAAGAAATGGAAAGGGAGCTAAAGAATGAAGGAAGTTAGAGGGATCTAAGAGATGTGTCAAGAAGAAACAAAGAGAAAAAGATGTCAACCTCAAAGATCTCTCGTTTGTATGTGTGTGTGTGTGTGTGTGTTTTACAGAATAGGAAACCGTGTGGATTACGTAAATAAGGACGTTACTTTTGCCTTTTTCTCTCTATTACTCCATTATATTTTTTTCTTTTTTGAGTTGAGGATGACCGTAAATGGTGGACGTAAGTAAAATGGAAGAGTGAAGGGTCGTTACTCCCTTTGTTCCAAGAATGGCAATATTGTCTTATTAATTGTTTCAACAATAATGGTACAATTTTGAATTTGAAAATATTTAAATTTTAAACATACCACGGCAGATCTATTAGTAAACAGGAGCCGCTATCGCTCACCCGGCTGGATGTCAATCTGACGGATGGATAGGCGTAGCAGAAAAATGCTTAATGAGATGTTTTATAGTCGCACATTTATTAAAAGTCTATTTTAGACCACAAGTCCAAAATTCATCATCTATTTCTTAAGCGCCGATCCAAGTCAACATATGTCATCCTTTGTGGAACGAATGGAGTACTATTTTATACTCATCTATTTTAATTTATGTGAATCTATTTGACTTAATACAGATTTAATAAAAATAAAAATATTTGAAATTTGTAGTCTAAAATATCATCATTGGTGTAATTGTGTGACTATAATCATCTCATTAAGGGAATAGTAATAAATTTGGAGTTAAAGTTAGTAAATAAAAAGTCATTGCGTTAACTATTTTCGAGATTACTAAATTTTTGAAATTATTTGGTTTAGGATTTACTATCTATATTCAATCTTAGAAACGATGTTGGCAAGGAGTAATTTTTGACATGGTTACTCATCTCGATGCCCAATTTCCTTTTAAGGTGTCGATTAAAGATTTTAGCAACAAGATTGAATAGTCAGATCGGATAAGAGTTTATGTGTTTGGCTTGAACGAATATGAGGCTTGTAAAGTAATTTGCTTTGTTATACCCCTTTGAATTAGATTTCATTTGTTGGAACTTTGAACTTGGAACATACATCCATTTGGGCGTTGTACGTGGTTATATAAAAGTTTTTCCACCTCTGATGTTTATATTAAACTATGTCAATTTATTATGATTAAGTAATTTGATAAATTGATATTATGTACTTATGAACCATGATTAAGTGAGAAGAGTATATATCCTAACACATTTTATATATGCATTGATTTGGGAGATGTTAGAGTTGACTTTTAGAAATATACGTCTTTGTGAAAAGAAATTATGACGATTGTTCTTGAGGTAAACGTGAATTAGCAACTTCTTGGATACCAAGTTAACGTGGACTTCTGGAGTGAGCTTTCATCACTAAAATTAAGTTTATGGAATAGGGGAGTCCAAACTCCATTAGGAGTAGTGCTGGATCACAACAGTTTTATTGAATATGGAGTATAATAGTTAATGAATGTATGCACAAATTGAAGTCCCACTAGCCTCGTTTATACAAATTTTGGTAGATATGCTATAAGGTAAAAAATTAAAAATTAAAAATTAAATGCTAATGCGTTCGATATTTTGATTACATTCCTCTCTGGGATTCTCTTTAGATCTCATGAGAGAAAAGAAATACTTTTAACTTATCCGTTGTTTGGCTTCATCCAAATTCTTGATTGCTCATCCAAATTTCAGAAGATCACCCCAAACACAAATTCATCCTTGAATTTTCTTCCCCTACAAAAAGCCAAGTACAAAATCAGAATTTAAGAAAGAAAAAGAAAACAAGGCGTACTCAATCTCTATAAATTTGGCATATCTTTGTATCAAATTTGAACTTATTGCTACCAAAAAAGGTATTGGCATATAGTTAAATATCCTTTTAAAATTATGGATCCGGCTCTACATGAAGATTTAGTCTAGGTGTGCAAAGAAAGTTTCTTACACTTCCACCAGGCTTACTAGCTCTCGAGCCTTTGAATTTGCGATGTGTTAACATGCTTTGATGATGAAAGCTATGCCTTCCCTTTGATCCATTTGGTGAAGGAATGTAAGTATGGGTTTCTGGACCTCTATAATCAATATCATAAACTCCTGAATCCATGTTTAACAAATCAAGTTTTCCTGTCAAGAAAATACATTTAATTCAAATCCCTTAGTCATAAATTCCGCAGTAAAGGAAAAGAAAAACAACTAGTATTTCAAAAACAAGAGATTGAAAATAGCATTGAAGCTAAGACAAACCTAAAGAAGAACGAGGTGTAGCGAGGAGAAGGAAGAGGATTAAAATAGCATTGAAGATAGCCTTCTTCATCTCCATGGCAAAATAGGATATCAAGAACGAACAAGCTTGAGTTTCTTCAAAAACTTGAAGGGTCTTTGTGGTGATAAGAGAACTTAATTATTTGAAGAAATTATCTAGCTAGAGTCATGGGAAGGAAATATATAGATCAAGGAAGAAGCATTATGAGGGAAGAGAGTACATATAGTTGAGGAACTTCACAATTTGAAACTTGTCGCCATCCACACAGCAATTAGTTACAAGGTCCTGATGTCGATGTGTTGGGTTGGAACATTTATGTACTGAAAAGAAAACCACCATACTCATGTATTTTTCTTTCATTTATATTCATATTTATATGAAGTCCTTTCGCCCGACTAATCTAAATTTCTTCACGTAAAACAAGCTAGTTAAGATGTATATAAAATGCTTTGATCACCAATATATCATTCATTCCACCACATCTAGTTAAGGAAATTTAAAAGATTCGAACTTTTCCACCACACTAGCTACTTTTGGTCTTGTACTTACTTCAAACGGCGCCCTTTCTATGTCAAATTGTTACTAGTAGTACTTATGAATACAATTTATATATATAAGCAGAGTAAAAATACTTTTATACTATCGGGTTCGATTAGTTACAAAGTTTATCTATTCTTCTCTTTTGTTCTAACCTACACTCAATGTAAACAGTTACCTGTAATAGTTTTTAAGTAGCATAATTAAGTAAAAACTATTTACTCCATATACTCGTAAAAGAAACCGATTAATTTTTTTTTTCTACGAAAGTTCTGGGAAATGGAGAAGCAGTGGACAGTCCCATGTGTGTATTATTGTTGATGTCATATGGAAGGACATCCAATTTAGCAGACCCCTTGGCTGGACCTTCAAAATTAAAAACCTCACCTTTCAAGTTTTATCATCCCTGCCTCTTATGTGTTTTTTTCTGTTTTACCTCTTGGATTTGATAAATTCTGCAATAGGATAACACTACACATTATGGGGACTCTGTGTTCAACGTTTTTATGACAGGTTTGTTCTTTCAATTTGATGTATTTGGAATTTAGTTGAAAATATGGGCAGCTTGTCTACTTTCATTTTTTATGAAGAGATTGGCACCCTTCACTATGTAAGCAATGTGGAGTTTATAAGTTATACTTTCTTAATTTACATTTAACATGTGCAAGTTGGACTTCATCGTGCGATTTTTTTGATGAAATTACCTAGTTATACTTATTTGGATCACTAGTTGGCATTGATGTAGAAAGATTTTAATGGATATGAACATAATGTTATGTTCTGTGCCATTTTTGCTACACAACAAACATGAACACATATAGGAGGGAATTTAGCGAAAAACTATTAGCATAAATATATTTCTTTTTGTAAAATTTCAAATATTTATACACATGGATATTCAAGCATACGTTAGTGAGTGTGGTCACACCTATTTTCGAGAAAGTACCATCAGATGTTGTGTTTCCTCAATTTAAATTGGCAAAATACATGTACAGCCCCTTAAAGTTGGCGCCAGTTGTCAGTTTGACACTCCAACTTCCCAAGTGACTTGTCAGACACCTCATGTATACCTTAAGTTAAACTTTTAAACACCCCCGTCCAGCAGTTTTATCGAGTGAATGCCACTCGCTCCAACGTGGCAAAAATATATTCCACGTGTGTATTAAGAAAATGATAAAACAGAAAATATATTACACGTCGGTTTGGGTAAAATAAAGTCCGGTAAAAACACAATTAACCTACATTTCTATCTCAAAAACCCTACCCGCACCCGCTTCTCTCTCTCCTTCATCTCCTTTCACCTTCATCTTCCTCTTCGATTCTGAAGCAATTGTTCGTGTTAATCTGCGTTTCAGGTAAGGATTCGTTACTTTATTATCTCTGTAATTAGTTAATTGTTCTAGAAATTAGGGTTTTTAATTAATTAGGGCGATAATTAGGGCTTTTTATTTAGGGTGATAATTAGGGCATTTTTGGAATGTTTTAAAAAGGAAGGGAATATTGACTGTGTAGTATTGGTTTTTGTCAGAGAAGGGTCACATGGATGAGTATATCTATGTGACTTTTCACCATGGTGGAAAATTTTGTCAAGACGAATATGTCGGTGAGGCCGAGATAAAAGGGCACATAATTGACAAGGACCACTTTTCACTGCCTGAGCTGGAGTGCTATACCAAGGAGATGGGGTACCCCGCTAGTGATGCTTTTTATGTTAAAAACCCTAAAAATAATAAATTTATTTTATTAAAAAATGATTTTCAGTTAGTTAATATTATTAGCACCCTGAAACATGGGGACCACATTCACATTTATGTCTCCCATGTGATAAACCTGCCTATAATAGAAGAAGGGACCTATGTTGCCCTTCTTCCTGCTACACATCTGTTTGTGACCAAAATAATCAAGGGGTAAGAGCTGACAGTACTGAAATAGTGGCATAAATGAAGGGGCAGAGGTTGGTGGTATAATGAAGGTGCAGGGTGTAGTGGTGTAAATGAAGAGGTAGGTCTGAATGAAGGGGCTGCTAATGCTGATGAAACTGTTGAGAATGGTGTAGATGAAGGGGCTGCTGATTTAAATGGTGATGAAACTGTTGAGAAGGGTATAGATGAAGGGGCTGTTGATTTAAATGGTGATAAAACTGTTGAGAAGGGTGTAGATGAAGGGGCTGCTGATTTAAATGGTAATGAAACTGTTAAGAATGGTGTAGATGAAGGTAATGAAACTGATTGTAGTGATGACATAGATTTTGGGGAAGATAATTTGGATGAAGTTCCTGATGAGGATGATAGTGAGATAGATGAAGAACTGAGAGCTTTTAAAGAGGCTACAAAAGAAAAGAAAAGTGAGAAAAAGGCTAATGCAAGGGCTAAGAGAAGCCAGAAAATTTCTGAAGTTGAGCTTGGAGAAGCAGGGATTGATAAGGTATTTGAGGATTTAGAGAGGAACAAGGCTAGTAGATATATTGGAAGGTAATTTATTTGTTCTTTACTCTTTAAATAAGCTTAGATCTTCTGTTTGACTTCATTTTGATTTCAAATTTTACTGATTTCTTAACTGATTCTTATTGGAAGGTTGGGGGTGATGAGGACTTCATTGATTCATCTGATGTTGTTAGTCAAGATAGTGATGAAGAACTTGATCCACTAGCACAACCTGGTGATGATTTACCTTCCATAAGAAGATCCAAGAAGATCAGGTTTGATTTTGGTGCTAAGTTAGCAATATTTGAACTTGGCATGATCTTTGAAAATGCTATTTCCTTTAGAAAAGCAATTGCTGATTATGTTGTGCAAAACAAGGTTCAAATTAAGCTTAGACCAAATGAAAGACATAGGGTTAGGGTGAAATGGGAAAAACTGTCAATGGACAATTTATGCTAGTATTGACAAAGGATCTGGTGATTTTGTAGTAAAAAAGTATCATCATGTTCATAAGTATACAACAAAGAACAAAAACAAAATGTGTTCATCTAGTTACATTGTTGGGAAGCTTGGAGATAGAATACTTGAACACCCTGAGATTAGGATCTATAAATTGCAACAAATGGTAAGAAAAGAGTGGGGGCTGCAAGTTGGGAGGTCAGTCTGCTATAGGGCAAAGATGACTGCTATTAGCAAGTTTATGGGTGACTGAAAACTTGAGTTTTCAAGACTGTTAGACTATGCTGATATGATGAAAACCACAAACCCTAGGAGTTCATGTTGGGTCAGGACTGATACTGAAACAGTCCCAGGAAAACACTTGTTCAAGTACTTCTATGTTTGTTTTGAGGCATTAAAGAAAGGTTTGTTAGAAGGGTGTAGGAAGATCATAGGGCAAGATGGGTGTTTTTTGAAAGGTGTTTGCAAGGGTGAATTGCTTGTAGCTGTTGGCAGAAATGAGAATCAACAGATGTTTCCCATGCTCGGGCAGTAGTTGATCAAGAAACAAAGCACTCTTGGAAGTGGTTCTTGGAGTATCTCATTGCTGATTTGGAGTTGGTTGAAGGGCATGGCATTACAATAATGTCAGATATGCAAAAGATCAGTCCAGTAGTTTACTTTTCCTTTTCTGGTATTTTCCTTAATTATATGCTTTGTTTACTGTTTTCTTTATGACTTAGGGACTTGTTGAAGCTGTTAAGGAGCCGCTGCCACATTCAGAGAAGAGAATGTGTGCAAGACACATATGGGTTAACTGGAAAAAAAACTGGAGAGGGGAAGAAAGAAGAAAATAATTTTGGAAATGCAGCAAGGCAAGTTATAAGGTAAGTCTGAAGGAGGAACTTGATGCAATGGACAAATTATGCCATAAGATCTGTGAATCCCTGCTTTGCTATAATAAAGAAACCTGGTGTAGGGCTTATTTTAATGATCAGTTAGGTGTGATGTGGTGGAGAATAATATGTCTGAAACATTTAATGCATGGATTGTGGGGCCTAGGCATAAGGCAGTCATTAGCATGTTAGAAGAAATTAGGCATAAAGTAATAAAAAGACATGTTGACATGATCAAGTTTGGTCAAGGATGGGATCATGACATTTCACCCATGGCTAGACTTGTCTTAGAGGAAAATAAGAAACTTGGGAGAACTTTAGAAGTAACATGGAATGGGGATACTGGATGTGAAGTAGATGAAGAGGACTATAGGCACACCATAAATCTTGAAAGGAGGACTTGTAGCTGCAGATTATGGCAGTTGAGGGAATACCTTGTGCACATGTTGTGTGTGCATTGTATGACATTGGCCATGAACCAGAAGATTATGTTGAACAATGGTACAGAAAAGACACTTTCCTAAGCTGTTACAAGTATTTCATTCAGCCTATGCGTAATATGAAGATGTGGGAGGAATCAAACAACCCTCCAATTGAGCCACCTGAAGTGAAGCCAATGCCTGGAAAACCCAAAAGGTGTAGAAGGAAAGACAAGGATGAACCAAAGAAGAAATGGGGGAAACTGTCAAAAAAATGATGCAAAATGAGTTGTTCAGTGTGTGGTTTAACTGGTCACAAATAATCTGGATGCAAATCAAGAGTATGACCCTCTCTCTACTATATTTCATTTCATTATTTATTTTTGAAGAAAGGTTGCTAAAAATTAACTTCTTTTTTCTATCTCTAATGCATGTAAAGAATGCACCAAGGGCTGCAGGTGAAACCAGTCAACCAAACACCACTCAGGCTACAAACAACACCAATCATGCACCCAGTACTCAGGCTACAAACAACACACACACTCAGGCTAGCCAAGCTACTGCCAACACTGATCCATCTTCTCTTTGTCAGGAGACTTCAAGGGTGCAAAGATGTAACAATACTGCTGGTAGAAGAGGTAGAACCCTCGGAGTTGGTAGGGGAAGGGGAAGGGCTGGTGGAAGAGGAAGAGGTGATGGTTCTGGACATGCTACTGCTTCTAATGCTACTGGTTATGCATCTGTTGCATCTGCTACTGCTTCTATGTCAGCTGTTGTAGGAAAAAAAAAGATCAAGACATGCTGGATTTGGTTTGTTTGTTGACACAAATACTGGAAGAGAAGTTCTAAATGTAAGTAATGTTGGCTACTAATAGTTTGCCTAAGTACTGTTGGCTACTAATAGTTTGCCTAATAATTAATCTGTTATTGCATCTGTTTGGATAGTAATAACTGTTACTGTTCTGTTTTATTGTCCTTAGCCTGGCCAGTCAAGTCAACAAGTATTATCAAGGGGTAAACAAAAGAAAGATGCATCTTAGACCAATATTGAACTTGGATACAAGCCACATAGTTTGAAATAGGGAGGTAAAGATGCTATCACTGGAAACCAACTTCAGCAACAAAGGTTGAAGAAAATGCAGAAAACAAGTGCAGCAAGTGGAACTTCTCAAAGCCAGCAAACAGTCCCTTCAGGAATGTCCAATAATTAGGAGTTTCACTTCATGTTTTTGTGCTAGGACAATTAGGATTTCACCTTAACTGGTTGCTTAAGAAAATTTGATGTTGCTTCAGTTTGTATGTTGTCTAATTTAATGGTCATATGCCCATATATGTGAATTATTTGTATTATGGCAGCCTTGTATGAACTATTACTTTTGTCTAATTTAATGGTCATCAACTTTATCTATCTTATGTGTCTTTCTATTGATACACCAATAGTATATATTTGGCAATTTGGCAAGGCAATAACATACAACATACAAAACAAGTTCATAAATTAACATCATGACTCCACATTACATATCCGGACTCCACCTTACCTAAATTAACATAGATTCATAAATTAGTTAGCTAGAGATAAAGCTCTCTTAAAATCCATGCTACAATCACAAGAATGAGCAAATTCCTACACTTGGTTCTACTATTCTTAAACTTCTCCAATTCTTGGTCATGGACCTTTGTCTTCTTCAGTAATCCCCAAATCACTCTACTAGAATGATCGGGCATTTCATCATCCACCCACATAAAAAAATTGCACCCCCAACATGTTGAATTGTGAATTAAAAGGAAAATTAGATACAGTTTAGGCAGCCTAATAATCTTACAAAAATTAATTTTTTACGTTTAGGGATCTTTTTAATACGTACCATACCAGCTTGACAGCTGAGAAATCTTCGTCCAAGATTACTTTGTGTCCAAGATGTACGAACTCTAGTTGTTATCCCACAGTAACAAACAATGCGACTCTCCATTTTTTTATGTTTTCCAATGTCCATTGTAACTATGGGAGAAGGATAAAGATGAGAGAGACAAAAAAATTTGAATTTTCAAGTTTTTTGAGCTGTGAATGTGTTTTAATGGAGGTATAAGGAAATGGCAGGGAAATGGTCTTCTATTAGAGGAAGAAGAAGGCTGTAAGGGTATAAAGGTAATTTCCCCTATTTTTTACCGTTATAAACTCAGTGATTTTGGCTTCAACGTGCTACATAGGGAGTGTATCTCACGCTTTGTACCATGCTGGATGGGGGTGTTTAAAAGTTTAACTTAAGGTATACATGAGGTGTCTGAAAAGTCACTTGGGAAGTTGGAGTGTCAAACTGACAACTGGCGCCAACTTTAAGGGGTTGTACATGTATTTTGCCATTTAAATTTGGCGTTTGGGCCTACGACTCTATCGTCAAACTACCAAATTGTTTTCATCATTAGAGAAATAGCCTAGATATCCTAATTATGTATTTGAGACTAACATGAACATATAGTTGACCAAAGATCTCAGGAACAAATAACACATTTCGTTTCTACTCATAAGGTTGGATAATGTTTTCTTATTGCTTTTGCAAATATACTCCCTCACAAAATACTTATTACCCAGCTTAGCCAATTCAAATAGTGTGGTAACAATAGCTTCGGCTATGTTTATCTTATGACTTCGATTGTTAATTATGATAAAGAGGAAAAATAATATGTGATGCAGAATTTTTCTTGTTTAGCAAATAACCTGCTCTTATTATTATCTTTTTTTGTTTTGCAATACGCCATACCACATGCTCATTACCTCATATGAAGACCTCACCGACCAACATCTAATGGATCCTGTGAGACGGGCATGGACCTTTATTGGGCAAAGTGCACGAATAGCTACTTTTGCCAGTGGTCCTTGGTTTGAGACCACTTTTTTAATTGGTTTTGCATGAGAGGCTACTTTTTGAAACTTTAATCCTTGTGGTTTGAACTTCACACAAGTTCAGCCCACAAGAGTTGAAGTTTAATTTCAGCCCACCACAAGGGTTGAAGTTCGCCCACACGGGTTGAAGTTTACGCATCTATGCCTAAAAGTTCAGCCCTTACGGATTGAAATTGAACTTCATAACTTTGGCATGAAGTTCAAACCTTCAATCCACAGAGATTGAGGTTCTAAAAAGTAGTTTCTCATGTAAAACCAATAAAAAAAGTGGCTTCAAACCAAATACCAGTGGCAAAAATGGCATGTCGGCGAAATTTTTACACCTCCATTGGCGAACAAAACGGGCTGAATTGCAAAAATATGACACGGGAAGCAATGATTTGCCAAAATGCCCTCAATAACAGTGGTTTAGCAAAACTGCCCTTCATTAGTTTAATAAAATTTATTCCGGACGAAAATACCCCTCACAACGAATAAAAAGACTCACACTATCCTTCCCTTCTCCATTCAAACACTCTCTAAACCCTAAAAAACCTGCAACTTTTACAGATTCCTCCACTGTAACGAAGATTCAAGGTTAGATTCCTTCAAATTCCTACTCTCTTACATTCATTTGGATAACCTTGTAAAAAATCTATGAAAATGGGTATCTTACACAAACTTCTTGGCAATGGGCACCTTGCACAGACTTGTTGGTAATTGCGAAAACTTTAAGCTATGTTGCAATAGGCAACTTGTCTCTGCAAGTCTTGGTTATGCAAAGAGTTTAAGTTCTGGTGCAATTGCACCTTACACAGACTTCCCTGACAATTGTCAAGGCTTCAAGCTTTATTATAGTGGCCAACTTACAAAAGAAAGTCCCTGCAAATCTTGGCTATTTCAAAGAGTTTAAGCTCTGGTACAATGAGCAACTTACAAAGACTTCCTGCCAATTGCCAATACTTCAAACCCTGTTGTAGTGGCCAATTTGTAGAGAAAGTCTCTCCAAATCTTGGCTATCGCCAAGAGTTCAAGCTCTGGTGCAATGGGCACCATGCACAAACTTTTAGGCAATTGCCAAGACTTCAAGCCCTGTTGCAGTGGATAATTTGCAGAGAAAGTCTCTTCAAGTCTTGGCTATTGCCAAGAGTTCAAGATCTGGTGTAATGGGCACCTTGCATAGACTTCTTGGAAATTACCGAGACTTCAAGCCTTGTTGCATTGCTAATTTGCGAGAAAGTCTCCGCAAGTCTTGGTTATTGCTAAGAGTTCAAGCTCTGGTGCAATGGGCACCTTAACTAGGAAATCAAAGTGGAATCTAACACAAGAAAAATAAAAATAAGATTGAATGAAAGTTACGAACATCGTCATTAAGGGTCAACTTATCATTGGATAAATCAAGAAAACAAACTTCTTTTATCAATGGTAACACCACCCAAGTGATGTTACCAAATTCTGTGCAACTTTTGGCAATAGTCAACACTTTAAGGTCGGGTGGAATGAGGTAACTTGTAGGAGAAGTCTCTGAAAGTATTGGCACTTGTCAATACTTTACGATCTGGTGCAATAGGCAACTTGCAGACAAAGTCTCCGCAAGTATTGGCTATAGCCAAGACTTTAAGTTCTATGCAATAGGCAACTTGCAGAGAAAGTCTCTTCAACTCTTGGCAATAGCTAAGACTTTAATCTCTGTGCAATAGATGCTACTTGCAGAGAAAGTCTCTGCATTAATAGCAATAGCCAAGACTTTAAGCTCTGTGCAATGAGCAACAATAATATCTAATTGATATTGTCAATAAGAACCTTAAAATCAACTTAATCAAGCATAAGAAGTAAAAAAAAAAAATCACAAGAACATCAAATTTAATTCAACGATCATCAATCAAAATAGAAAAACATACAGATAAGTGTATAGATAATAATTACCAACAAGAAATATAGAAAAAAATAAATACAAATAAAGAATTAGGAAAAATAAAAATTATATTATAACACAAATTAAAGAAAAATAATAAAATATATAAAACTTTTACAGATTCCTAAATCTCTCTAGGACACAAAGAAGAAAGAAGGAAATGAAGGAGGAATGAGAGAAGGAAAGGAAGGAGGAAAGAGAGAAGGAGACTGTTCCATGTGAATTGAGTTTAGGCAGGGGTAAAATAGTCATTCGCATAGTGAGGGATGATGTGGAGGGCATTTACTTACAAAAATTGAAAGTGGGGACAAATTGATAAGACTAGTGCTTATGGAGGGCATTGCGTGAAATTTTTTGAACAGAACGCCCATGCATGTTTGCCACACTAATTTGGATTTTTTTACCCCTGGTAAACATTTCATGAAAGTATTTGCACTATGTAACCCCCTTTATTTGTGATTAACTTTATATGGCCAATTTTATATTTATATATAATTTTAATTTATTTTCGTATATAATTTTAAATGAATATCTGTTTTAAATATCAGGGAAGTTAAGAAGTTTTAACTTTAAATTTATCCCATTTATTTAGGATGTTGAACGTTATCTGATTTAATGGTCCATCAATATAGGGAATATCATTAGGTGTGTAACTGATGTTCCGAATTCCAAGGGGACGTGTGCTAATACTGATTAATTCGTTTCGCCTTTTCATATACAAAATTCACACGAAACTGCTCAGTTATCCTATCTTTACATCTTCTCTGAAGCAACATTTCTTATTCCTCTTTCTTGATAAAAGCTGATTGAGTTACAGTTCCATTCATATTCATCTTATCTCTGCCTCGTAAATACTAATTTTTCTTTATAGTACATTAGAAATGATTTCAAGGAAAGGTCGTCGTTCAGGAGACAAATTGTCTATGCATGATCATACTGAAGATGGTGATTTTACTGAGTTAATCCTGTTGCATGCATCTTCTATGCCTTCGAGAATTACTCGATCGAAGGCTGCATGCAATCAAAAATTAAAGGTTTCTGATAAGAGTACTCGTGCTGTGAAATTTGATATTGATGTTGTTGAGGCTGATGTTCCAGATGTTATTTCTAAGAAGAAGGTTAGACGAAATGCTAATGCTAAGTCGGACGTTGATCTTGGCTTTAAGGATGGTCATGAGTATAAGGTAAATTTTTTTTTTTCAGTTTGTGCTTTTTTTAGTTGAATATCTGTTTGCATGTGTTTATAATGATTATTTTAATTTAATTTTCTAGTTGGTAATTTTGTTGATTGTTAATATGTTTTTTGGTTTTGTTTTCATTTGTCACTTAGTAAAATCACTTTTATGGTAGATTGATTTTTTTTACTTATTACTATTTGTTCTGTTTTCATATAGTAGTTGTTTAATAGGGTTGCTAATTTTGTTTGGTTATTTATTTCTTAGTTATTGTTTTATAGGTACGGTTGTATATTTAGTTATCGAGTTTATTGTTTGTTTTGATGTGTGTTTTATTGTAGTTCTGTGTATTTCCAATTTTTCTGGATTTTATTTGAATATGTTAGTGAATATGTGTTTCTTTGTCAGATATGAGAATATTACACTCCGAAGAAAAACTTTGGTAACAGGCCAATTAATGTTCACTGCAACAAGGAAATAAGCTCTGAGTTAAAACAAAGGTTATGTGGTGGATTATATGATAGGTTTAAAGCAACCTGTTTTGGTCATTTCCTTGATTTACCTGCGTTTCATGTTCAAAATCAGGTTCTTGTTGCGTTGTTGTTTATGGAAGTAGTACGACCATGTGATGATGCTTTGTTTTTTATTGTGAATAACCAAAAGATTAAATTTGGTTTGAAAGAATTTGCTATGGTAACTGGTCTTAAATGTGTTGGTGATTTTATGAAAGACTATAGTTTCAAAGAAGGAAATCGTCTTGTGTTGAAGTATTTTGGTGGGGTAGAGAAGGTTAGCAAATCTGCCTTGGATGAATGTTTTAAAAATAAATTGTGGGACAATGATGATGATTCTATTAAAATATCTGCTTTGTATCTGATCAATACTTTTCTCTATTCCACTAAGAATAGTGAAACGACTCCTCAGTATATTGATTCTGATCACTTTGATATTGTTGAATCGGGTGAATGGGAATCTTATCCTCGGGGTTATAAGATTTTTCATGCAACGATTGATTCTTTGCATAACAAGGTCTGTGTTTGGAAGTCGTCTTACAGATTTGCAGGGATGCCATATGCCTTGCTTGTATGGTTTTTTGAGTGTTCCCCTATAGTTAATGGAAAGCTTGCTAATCGGGTTGGAAATAAGGTTCCAAGAATTTTGAATTGGGAGGTGACAAGGCATCTTTCGTTCAATGAGGTTCAGAAGTGTTTTTTTTCTTTATCTGGTGACAAGGTAACTGACTCGGATTATTTATTTTGTTATGATATTCTTTAGTGTCACATTAGTATGTATTGATATTAATGGTATTTATTTGTTTCAAATATTATATGCAGATGGTGGTGCAAAATATTACACCCACTGATTGTGAAGTTGAGTCTTTGAAATTGTCTGAAGTTGAAGATATAAGTGTTGGTGATGATATTTCAATTCATAGTGATGATGATATCCCTTTAGTGAAAATAGGTGGACCGTCAGAGGGTGTTAATGATTTGTTTGTGACGAAAGTTGAGTTTATTAAAGAAATGGCTTTAGTGAAACAAAATCAGGTTGATATGAAGCAGGATATTCAGAAAAGTAACCTTGCGGTTGATGGGTTAAAAGAGTTTATGGTGGCTACAGCTGATCGTTTTTTCAATGAGTTGGATATAATATCAAAGAAGATCGATACAAAGTTTCCGGAGCAGGTATGATATTTCTTTTATAATCTGTATATGTGTTTGATATTGTTTAATATTAGTGATGTCATATTTATATGATATTTATCTTTATTTAGGCTGCAGGTGCTGATGGTGTTTTCAGCTTTGGTGGATTTGGATCTGATCATGAAGTTGTTCTTGATGAAGTTAATAATGTTGTCATTGATGGTACGCCTACACGTACTCCATGTGGGACATCTGTTATAGGTCAGTTAGTATTAGGTTTATTGATATTATATATTTTATTAGTTGATGGTGTGTAGTTTTCTTTGTATCGAGTTCTACATTACAACAAGTATAGTGTTTGTTAATTATTACTGTCTATATTTGCAGATACTTTAGTTGCTGATTGTGGTACATCTTTGGATAAGTCAACCATGGAGGAAGATGTTGATGCTGTGTCTCATGGTGGTAGTGGTGATGTAAATGCGATTGGTAAGTTTGTTTATTAATGAGCTTGTACAGTAATGATTGCTGCAATATTAATGTATATTTGTTTTAGTAGATGTCTTCAATCTCTGGAAGATATGGTGGATTATTTTATTGTGTTTATTTTTATCAGTACCTAGAAGGCTTGAGTATGATGATGTTGGAAATCAAGAGGTAGATGGTGTAGGTATTGTTTCAATGTCTACACAAGAACTAAATATTATTGATGAGAGTGTTAAGAGAAAACTGGAGGAATCTGCAAAACGTAAAGGTTCTAGTGGTAAGTTTAATGTCTGTTTTGTTACTATTAGTATTAACTTTCTTATGTGAGTTATTTGTACTATCTTTAGTTTAGATTTTTAACCATATTATGTTTTATTTTCTATCTATTTATTATTGAGTTTAGGTGTTGGCAGTATGTCTTGCAAAAGGGATCCTCTACAGAAATCATGTATGGTGGCTGATGAAGCTACATTAGTTGTCTGTGACAGAACTGTTATGGGTAAATCCCAATATTTGTTATTTGCATTGTGTAACATGTTTTATATGATTTCATAATTATGTATGATTGTAATTATACAAGATAATTTTTTGATAATGAAAACCATATTATAGAAAGTGCATGTGTGGAATCTTTGTCCATTCAGGACCTTAACATTATTGATGATATTGTTGAGAAAAGACTTCAAGAGTCTGCAAAACGTAAAGGTGATTTGAAAGTATCTATACATTCATTATATTTCAGCAATATTAGGACTACTTTAGATGTATTGTTGCGGTTTGTATTAATTAGTTGAGTGTTGTTGCAGGCTTATTGGTTTCAACCAATGATAGAATATTGAGTGTTGAAGCTGCGGTGGATACCTTGGTAGGGGAAAGTTTCATTGGAGCGAGTGGTGCTAATAATGATATTGGTTAGATACTCTTTTTGTTAATAACTTACTTTACGACATTCTTTGTTTTTTGATGTGTAGCTTTTGTTATTGTACATATGTTATATATGATTTTACATTTTTTTTATGTAGTTCCAAATGATGAAGGACAGGGTCTTGATTCTATAAGCACTGAGGAGTTTAATATTATTGATGGTATTGTTGAGAATAGGGTGAAAGATGCTGCAGTTGGTAAAACTGTAGAAAACTGTTAGTATTTTATTGTTAATATTTAATTAATTTTTTGATTGGTCTGTGAATTATTTATATATGGGTTGCTGAATACAATTTTTGTGTATTTATTTAAGCAACTGTTGATGTGGTTATGGAGCAGCATTCTCCTGGAGGATTTCTCAATTTTAGGCTTTTTGATACTCAAGAAAAAGAAGAAATATATGGTAAAAATGATGCACCATCTGGGGAAGGGAGCAACTCTTTCATTGCTGAGGATGTGCATGTTGGTGATAAATTTGGTTAGTGTTGTTTTTTTCTGTCATATATGTATTATATCTTTAAAATACATATGTAATTTCATATATGGTATGTATTGTTTTATAAGTATGGTTGATGTAATTTAATGTTTTTTGAACTTGCAGCTTTGGTTCTTTATAAAGAAGTTGGATCTGAAGCAGGAGGGGACAATAATGGTGAAGCTGTAGGGGCTAAATGTGTTGATACCTTTATTTCTGAAGGTGTTTCAGCAGGTATTTTATTGTTCAAATAATTTTAATATTTAGTAGTTGTTGATATTTTACTACTCATCTTTATCTGTTTATATGTTATTTTCCCTTCAAAATTATTTTTTTGCTATATATTTTTTGGTCATATTCAATATTACTGTAATTTTATTTTCTAATTTTTGTAAGTTTTACTGCGTGCAGTTCCTAATATTGGACAAGTGAATATTAGTGATGATGTTGAACTAAACAGATTGCTTTGTGATATTGATGAGTTTACTGATAAGGATTATGAGACTTTGCCAGAGTTTGTTTCAGAGGATGATAAATTCAAGAAAAGGATGTGTGCTAATCATACAGCAGTGTGTGTTAAAAAGGCTGTTTGCCATCATAGGTCACGTTTAGTTTTTACATCTGGATGCTCTGTTAATAGCAAGAATTTTGCTTTGAATTCTAAATTTGCAACGAAGCATCCATTTGTTAGCAAACCTTGGCGTCGTGTTGATCCAAAGCTGTCTGCTAGCTATTCTACCTGGATTAAAAATAGGTCGATGAAGAACAGGTAATATCACTATAAGTTTTGTTTCTGATATTTAACAATTTTATTGATACCACCTCATGTAATTAAAATATATTTTAACTTATTTACAGGGAGCCTCCATACCATTTTACTGCTAATATCCTGAGGCCTAGATTTGACTTTGGGGTTTGTCTTGTTTCTTCAAAAGATTGGTTCTATACTCTCTATTCTGTGGACGATCCTCTTCAAGAAACGATAGTTATTTTAACCTATGTTATAATATTTTATAATTTATTGTATATTCTGAATATTAACATATTTTCTTTTTTTGATTTTTAGCACATTGATGTTATTCTGTATTACATGCGCAAAATGGCCAAGTATGATCCAGCAGTCCAGGGTCGTTTTACTACGATTGATTGTTTGTTTGATTCAACAATAAGGGATATTTATAAGCGTTTTCAGAAAAATAACAATGTTTTATCTGTTGCTGCTGAGAATCATTTGATACTTGACTATATGAAGGGTATGTCTATTAGATGCAATTTGCCATGGTCTTTGGTGGATGATGTGTTGCTTCCTATAAAAGTTTTTGAAGATTGGCATTGGATATTGGGTAGGCTCTCATTTAAGCATAGGGTGTTATATGTATGATCAAAAGTTAGACAACTATTTTTATGATGATGAACTCATTAGAGCTGTGGAGCCGTATGCCATCTTGATTCCATTATTTTTGTCTGCCATTGGATTCTATGATATCCGTGATGATCTGAATCCTGCTGATTACATCTTTGGTGAGAAACCAGTATCTGAAAAGTGGGAGGTTTTACATATATATGACATGACTGGTGTGCCTAAATCGTAAGTGTTGCCTACAGTATCTTATTATGTATTTTTTGTTAATATTTGATGTTGCTAATATTATGAACTATTTTGTTTTGTCAGTGATTATGGTGTGTTCGCTCTTACTTTTGCTGAGCATTTCTTGCATGGACGTACCATACCTTCTCCTGGATGCAATATCAATCGTGTTAGGAAGCGTTTTGGGACGCTGTTGTGGGATTATGGACTGAAGAAGCAGGAGGCAAATCAGCAAAGTGATGTTGAAGATTAAAGCTGATATGTAGTTTGTTTTTGTTGATATGAACTTGTCCAGTTGTAATATGCGTTGAACGTTTTTTTTAATTGTTTTCTTTTGTACTGAACAGTTTGGATATTGGTCTGTAATGGCATTTTTAATGTTCTGTGTTTTTCACAGGTTTATTTAAGAAGTAAAGTGAATGTTTAAGCTTATTAATTTGTTTTAATTATGTTTTTAAATACCTTGTGTATGTGTATGTTAATTTTTTATATGTAAACAATCTTTTTTATACTGGTTAGGTGTATTCTTATATCAGGATTGGTAGTGACTGATTGAATGTATAAATAGCTTATCATTTAATATTTATTACCTGGTTAGATCTTTAATATTATGCTACAGTTTAATATCTTAGATGCATATTGAGGCTTGTTCATTAGTAATATTGGAACTGTATTAGTTGTTATTTAATAATTTTTACTTTGTTACCTTATATTTTGTTCTGTTTGGAATTTCCTTATTCATATTTAATCTTATTTGCAATGTTAAACTGTCAAAATTTAGGACATAAGGTATTGTAGACGAATGTGGCAGATTGGAACTTCAAATATGTTTGATGTTATGTAAGTAGTACTTATTTCTCAAGTACATTGAAAGCTTTTGCAGCTAGCATAATATCTTATGATTTTATCATTTATCATGGTTGTAGGTGTTGAAGATTACAAGAAATCCAGGTTTTATCTTTTATGCCATTTTTATGTTGCTGAAATTTGACAACTATTTTGTAGTTGAACATCTGCAAATATAATATTTTCTATTTATGAATATGTGTAATGATTTGATTACTTTATCTTTTTAATATTCTACACTGATAACAAATGTATAATTGTTTAATTTTAAACATTGCAGCCTAGGCAGATATCACATAAAAGGCATTCTAATATTAAACAAACTGAAGCAAACTGTATGCATTAAGCAGACAGATATTGTTCTTGTTACATTTAAAACTAAAATCTAAGAAACCATTGGAGGATTTCGACATGTTTTTCTATTGTGCCCCTCTTTGCCACATCGACTACAAGCTAGTTTGCATTTTATTTCCCATGGTGCTTTTATTCTTCTCTTTTTTGGTCTGCCAACCTTTGTTCGCCCTTTTGGTGGTAGGACTTCTTGGAATAGTATTTCTTCAGGTACAATCCAAGCACTTTGGTCTTGCATAGGGAAAACAGGTTGTAGGTATGTTTTCACAAGATTGTCTTTTGTGCATATTGTTGAGCAGTAGCCATAAGCGTCCATGTTGTTGAATCTCAGAACTGCTTGTGTGTGTGGGCATGGCATCTCCTCCAATTGGAACCTCCTACATGTACAGGTTTTATTCATGAACTTCATACATGTATTCATTTGAAGGAATGACCTATGTATGTTCAAATTTACCGTATCATCAGTTGTATAATATACTGTTAAAACACATATGTAAATAAATGTATGATGATTTGTGCATACCGACATCCTTCTTGAAGCTTCCATGTTAGCTTTGAATATAGCTTGATTTTTGTTTGTTAGGACCTTGAAAGTTCCTATAGCTTTCTTCTTATTTTCCCAATTCCACTTTCTTACCATGTCCCTCATTGCATCTAGCAATTCCACGATGGGCAGCGACCGTGCTTGTTTATTTCGTCCATTAATAGACTATGCAATGTTGCTTGTCATCATATCTGCTCTATTTGCCTCTGCGTATGCACGTGACCATTTATGGTAACCAATTTCAGCTAGGTATCTTTTCACTCTTTTGTCTATTTTCTCTAGTTCCTTCATGTAGTGAGCAAACTCTTCAATTGTATAGGCCTTTGCCAAGGTGAAAAATATTTCTGCTGTTTCTTTCCTGCTTATCTTAAAGTTTGATGTGATATTATTCCACAGATGATAAACACATATGTAGTGTGGCAGCTCTGGATATACTGTTGAACAAGCACGTGAAATGCTTGCACATCTATCTGATACAATACACATTCCATCTCGGACTCCATGTCTCCCTGAATGTTTTAAAAAACCATTCCCATGATCTGTCATTTTCTGAATCGACAACTGCGTATGCTAATGGTACGATGCTTCCTATAATATGTTCAAGAATTAGTTATTATTATGTTCTATAATTGCAATTGTAAAGTATGACTGTAAATATTTTTTGATAGCAAGTGTAGATATTTTGTAACAAAATTACCTTCTCCATCCTGTGTTGATGCCGCAATCAGTGTGCCTCCATGAATATCTGAGATAAAACAGCCATCTACTACTACAACTGATTTGCAGTACTTCCAGCTCTGAATTGATGCACTTAATGAAATGTAAACGTATTTGAACCTATTATCATTGGTTCTTTGCAGTCTTGTCACATTTCCTGGATTTGTTGTTTCTAGCATATACAGGTAACTTGGCAAGACACTGTATGATTTTGAAAGATTTCCTCTTAATAGCTCTAGTGCGCTTTCCTTTGATCTCCAAGCTTTCATATAATTAAGTTCCATACCATAATCATGCTTAATATCCTGTATTATATTATTAGGTCCTCTTAGGATCTTTGAATTTCTCCTTTATTATTTCACCTATTGTTGCATAACTTGCATTATGCTCAGAAAGTAGTCTTTCTTCTTCTGGACAAGTACGGTTTTCGTTAAATTCCCGTATTTTAAATACGCCAGAACCACCTATACTTGATGAGCGCATTCTCCAATCACACATGTTGCTACTGCATATCAATGCGTACCTATATTTACATTTCATCATCAAGTAGTTCATAATTGGTATTTTTCTGATAGTTTTATTCAATAATATAATACTAATATATAGATGATTTTTGCTAATATTAGTATGAATTGATACTATAATTTATAAACTTATTACCTGGAAGCTGATGATCTGTCCACTTTGTATTTGAAATTCTGCTGCAGTGCTAGATTTTTCATTACACTGACAAGTGTTTGCTTGTTTTGATACAGTTGTCCTGTATAAATTTCACTGTTCATTGTGTCGCTTACGATCTGAATGCTTTCTAAAGACATGTGTTCATAGTCATTGCCCTCAGTATTCATATTGTCATTAGCTTCCTGTTCCATATATGATGTGGATACTTGTAATTCCTTTTGTCTGCTTTGTTTTGATATCACATCACTTGCTGTTGCACAGATTATTGCACCAGGTTGTTCTTCCATTGTCACACACAAAGGAAATTGTGTTACGTCACTTGTTGTTTGTCTGAGATCTATGAAGAACCTAAAGCTCATATCATTGTAGATAAGCATTGGCTTTAATCCTTCTTTCAGTTTGTATTTGATACTGAATGTACCAACAACACCAACTCCTTCAAGCATTTTCTTAATTGAACATAGTAATGAACCGTATGAACAGTTTTGATCAACAACAATACCATCCATTTTGTAATTCTCGTAGTTGTCATTGTTGTTCCATATCCCCTGGTACTGTATGAGTAGATGTATGTCCTCCATCATATGAAGGTATAGTTTGATGAAGATATGGCTTTGGGAACTGTTTTCGTAGGTTATTTGATGAATATTTTTGTCTGGAATTGAAATCGTGTTGCATTGTAATAGGGATATGTGTTTGAGTTTTCAGTTTATAGGACTGTTATTTTTTGTGAACGTGGTTCTTCCACTTCCTATTTTGTCGCATAATATTCTGTTTTTTGTGTTTAATTCTTTTTCTGGGTAATTTGTATTTAATATTCAATACTAATATTATAAATACAAATATTTATTTTTTATGTAATTTATAATGGCTATAAATAGTTATGGCTAGTTGATAGTAAATATTTAATGTTGTGTGGCTGTTTATGTAATCAACCCCACTAATTTTACGGGTAATTTTGATGAATAGCCAGTTTTTGCATATAATTTTGATGCGTAGCCATTTTTAGACGCGCTAAGTAGGGATGTGCAAAACCGAACCGGTACCGATAGTCGAACCGTTACCGCTACCGATAAATATAACGGTATCGATATAATGGTTATTGGTTCGGTTATGGTATTAATTTCCAACCGATAAGATATCGGTACGGTAACGGTTTCTATATCTCTTTACTGTTAGCGCACTGATAACCGATAAGATATTTTTTTATAATTTTTATATATTTTATTTTATTTATTACAAGTATATTAAGTCATTTAAACTCTTAATTTACAACTTTACCTTATAGGTTAAACTTCAATTATTATTATTTTTGGTGTTTATATTTTAACACTCATATACTTTAATTGTTAGGCATGACCCATTTTATAATTAATTTTGCTTTCTCGAGTCATTGATTAGACTTTCTTATCTTTTCCTTTTCTTTTTCTATTTTATTTCTTTGTGTCATGTTAGCATATCCTTAAGACTTATTGATTGCACTTGTTTTCTTAGTTTGTTTAGATGATTTGTCTATTACTTTAGTGGTTGTTCATAGTAATGAAAAAATCTTACCTATTGACAACCATCCACCGAGAATTCGCGCATTACTTTGGTCTACCGGTTACCGAACCGTTAGCTACCTAACCGTTAAGAACCGATAACCGATAGATTATTGGTACGGTATTGGTTTTACATAATTACATACTGTTAACCGATATACCGTTACCGATAAGCTCACAACCCGAACCGCACCGCCCGATGAACACCCTAGCGCTAAGTGAGAATTATCCACCGTTTAAAAATTAATTGAGGAATAGCCAAAGATCCGCTCGCGCACACTTATACTCGATTAGCATTGACAAACACCCAGACTGGTCTCAATATTTTATAATCGGACTTTGAACTAACATGTTCAAAGTCCCATTATTTTATAATAGGATTCATATTTGTAGTACCCTTGAGCTTTATATATAAAATCAAGTCTCAATATTTTATACTAGGACTTTGAACTAACATGTTCAAAGTTCCATTATTTTATAATGGGATTCATATTTATAGTACTCTGGAGCTTTATATATAAAGTCCCAGTATTTTATACAAGGACTTTGCACTAACATGTTCAAAGTCCTAGTATTTTATGTTAGTTCAAAGTCCTAGTATAAAATATTTTATACTGGGACTTGTCCAGAGGTGGCTGGTCTTCAAAAAGTTTTGTACAGCTGGCTAGTATTCATTTAGCGGGGCGCAAACAGGCTACGGGACTAAATTTTTACAGTTTTGGCACCACTTAAAGAGAATCAGCCAACAATTATAATTTTTAAGAAAAATAGCCAGATTTTAGAAACACGCATTTTTTTAAGACAAGCCACAGTACAAAAATTTGAGAATTTGAACAAAACTCCATTATAATTTTCTAGATTTTAGTTAAAAATTCCAGAAAATTATCCCCAAGCTTCATATTTGTAGCCCAAGTAAAAATAAATTTTTGAACTGAAATGTTTAAAGCCCCAGTACATTATATTAGAACATCATATTAGCAAGTAACATCATAAAATATTAGGATTTTGAAAGTTTTAATACAAAAATCCCTGCATAAAATACTGGGTTTTCCCGTATTTCTTAAATCTGACATGTATTCTAAAAATTTTGAAATGCTGGCTAGTTTTTATTTACGACGGTGCAAATAGGCTTCTGGGTCAAATATTTACCTAATTTTACTTCAAACCCTACTTTTAATTCACAATATTATAACTCATTTTTCAAAAAAAAAAAATTACACAAAGTGACTACCCTAATAGCTAAATTACAAAAATACCGATGCTTTTAAACATTTACACTACATAACAATAACATAACACTACTTTCCCATTTTCCCCCAAATATTAAACCCTAATTTCTTCCTCTCTCCTTCTCTCTCCTCCCTCCTCCATTCACCTGCCCATCCTCCGCTTACTTCCTCATCTCCGGCGATGGCGACCAGATCAACCACCTTCTTCCTCATCTCCGGCGACAGATCTACCACGTTCTCCCTGCTTCGATCGTGGCTGCTGCTTCTGCAGCGCAGCGGCGCTGCTCCACCGCAGCTGAGCTGCTCCGATCTGCTACCTCTTCCTGCTTTTCCGATCTACTCAGGTCTGGTTCTTCTTTTATTTTATTTTTCTTTTTTTTTTTTTTGCTTTTGTATGTGTATGTGTATGTGTATGTTATGTATAAAATTGTATTTAGTTTTGTATGTAACTGTATATTTTGTATATAAATGTCGATCTACAGTTTTTGCATGTGAATATGTAGTGTATATAAATGTATGTTGTTGTATGCTTGTGTATGTGTATGTAGAAGATTCTTTTGTATAACTTTGTATGTTTTTGTATATATATTTTGTATGTTTCTGTATTCTTGATTATATATTATTTCAAAACATTAATTTTTAGAATTTTCATATGTATATATGTGTATTTGTTGAATGTTCCATTTTGAATATCTAAAAAAAAAAAAAATTAAAAAATTCTGGTGGGGTTGCCTGGCGGCTGACGGTGGCTGGCCGGCAGCGGAAAGTGGTGGCAGCAACTCCATGGAAGTGATGAGTGGAGAAGGTATGGTGAGGGAGATGAAACACTAAATTGTAGGTGTTTTGTTGGAACTTGTATATGGAATGTAAAAAAACTATTGCTACGTTTTGTAAAGTGATAAAGTATCGGTATTTTTTGTAAATTTGACGTTAGGGTTGTACATATTTATAATTATCCCATTTTCAAATTGCTAGTATGGTATTATGAATGATGAAAATGAAAAAAACTATCTAAACGTCGTACTACCCAAAAACAAATACACTATGATACAGATATAATTCAATAAAATGTTGGACTTCAGTTCAATCCCGAAATGGATCAGCTTAGGCCCAGAAAGAGTGAGCGTTGTTGGATGATTTACACAAATTACACATTTATATATGGTCTTGAGAGACTAAACATATTAAAACTATCTTTAACAAAATGAGCACTTTTATATTTAATAAAATTATAATTTTAAAAATACCATCGATCTCTACCCACAGCAAAAATGAACAATCCCGCCGTACTTATTTACATAGTGCCGAAATAGACTATTTCCATTTTGTAAATAAAAGAGGCTAGGTCGGTCTCAATTCACTTATCCAAAAAAATTCAAAGGGAAACATAATATCAGGACAATATGGCCTTAAGCCAAAAAAAAAACTATATCAATTTTTCAAATAAATGAGACATTCGTCCTTACTTTGCTCATCCATAAAAATTTAAAGAAAAATATAACATCAAGACGATCTAGCCTCACTTATTCATTAAGAAATCTGACTCGTCCGCTCATCAAATATTATTCGGTTCATTAAATAGGAAAAAATATTGACCAAATGGAGTTCTTTTGAATACTTTATACTATAGTGGCCAAATACAAAGTAAACTTGCCCTAAAAATTGTTATTTTGACACCTCAACTAAAGTTTATTCTTATTAGATACTCCATCCAAACTAAATGTGTGTTTGTTAAACTTAAAGTGAATATCTGAAGTTTGACGATGGACGCTTAAAAAAAAATAAGAATTTACATATGTTGACAAAAAATATGAAAGTGGTATGCAAGTGTCTTCAATTGATTTTGGTTTGATCTATATATTTGACAAAACCAGCATGAATAATTTAATTTTAATTTAAATAAAAATTAAATAAAATCAAGTCGTGTACACATCTAATTTGGGTTTTATATTGCTTATAACTTTATTTTGTTTGTATCAATTTGGGTAAAAGAAATAATTAGAAGATTAAAAACCTGAGAAATAAATAGGCGAAAGATCCCTCCAAGTCTTTAAATAAAGATAAAGGACAACTATTTCTTTTTTCTTTTCTTTTATTCTCGAAATGGTTAAGTTTTGTCATTAGTGGGGTTAAGTAGTGGGTTTGGGGGTGGTTTCAACAGTTTAAAGAGTTATATGACGAAATTGAAGCGGCCAAAATAAATCATCAGATCTTTCAAATCCCTCATAATTCAATCTCCCTCTCTCTTATACATACCTACACACTTCTCTTTTCTTTTCTTCGTTATTTCAAAGGCAAATTAGAAATCAAACCAAACTCGTCTTTTCAAAATCTCCGATTCTCTTCTATATTATTTCATTTGGTTTAATTTTAGCAAAATTTTTATCATCGTCGAGTGGTTAACGTTGTTCCATCAAAATCAAGGTAAAATTTCGACCTTTTTGATGAAATTTCACTGTTGGTCGATTTAAAGCCTAGTTTAGTTGTTCTGCTATTTTTGGTGCTTCATTGTGCTTTGTATCACAAAATTTTTCTGGGTTTTTTATGGTTTAACTTCACATATAAACCCAGTAAAGTGGTTGTTGTAAATAATCATCGTTATTGTGTAAACATCGATGTTGACATGTACACATATGGCCTGATATGTACACATAAGGTTAGATGTGTGAAACATCTTAATTTATGTTGAAAATGGTTGGAGATGGCGTGTTTAGAATATTTTACATATTATAATATGTGTACACATTTTTATATAGGTGTACACATCTTCATTTATGTGTGCACATCTTATTATGAGAACAATATCATTGTAGTATCTACAGTTATAATGTGCGTACACATTATAATATATGTGCGCACATCTAATCGTCTTTGCATCATCATTTGTAGTGTATGCGCATATGATGATATGTGCACACATCTTTTATATATATATATATATATAATTTTATTTTGTTGATAAAATGGTAAGTACTCGTACTGGTGGGGATAACAAGACACATTCATAGAGGTCTATCCAGCCACGGAGGACTAAGAGGAAGAGGGATGAAAGGAAAGCGAGACGTCTCAAGCGGCTAGCAAAAGAGCTGCTAGAAAGGATTTTTCATCACGAAGTAATGAGGAGCAAGTGGATAAGCAACCCAGCATTAATATGAATCCTCGAGAATAGCTGAAGGAACGTGAGCCGACCTTAGCTGATGAACGAGAGCGGGCCTTAGCTGATGAAGAAGTAGATAGCGAAGCTACTATATCTGTTTGTGCATGATGGTGAAGAAGCACAAAAAGATGATGAAGGTGGAGAAAATGAATCCGATGGTGATAGTGTAGGTATGAGTAGAGAAGAAGAAAGAGAAGTTGAAACTGGAGAAGTTAAAACTGGAGAAATTGAAGTAGGTGATGCTGCTGGTGAAGCTAGAAGTAGAAAAGAAGAAACAGAAGTTGTTGAAACTGGAGAAATCGAAGCATGTGATTCTGGTGAAGCTAGGAGTAGAGAAGCAGGTGAAACTGGAGTAAATGAAGCAGGTGATGGTGGTAAAGGTATGAGTAGAGAAGAAAGAGTAGTTATTGAAACTGAGGAAATAAAACTAGAGAAAAGGAAGCAAGTGATACTGGTGAAGGTATGAGTAGAGAAGGAGGTGATGTTGATCAAAGTAGGAGTAGAGAAGAAATAGTACTTGTTGAAGCTGGTGATAATGAAACTGCAGAAAAAAAAGTTGGTGATGCCAGTCAAAGAAGTAGGATTGGAGAAGCAGAAGAGAGCAACCATGGTTGTGGATGAGAAGATTTCGATCCAAATACTGCTATAGGTGATGTTGTAATACAAATAGATGAGTATACAGATGATTCAGCAGAGAAAAGACAACAAGATGATGTTGAAATGGCGACAGGTGAAGCCGTCCTTGGTCAGGTAGGAGCACTCGTTTAACTAGTTAATTTGGTATATCTTTACACATCTCATTATATGTGCACACCTATATAAGATGTGTGCATATATATTTGATGTGTAAGCATCTTAAAGGATATGTACACACCAGTCGGTTTGATGATGTGGTTCATGAAGTTAATATATATGCACATATTTTCTGAATGTGCAGGTTCATGGTGAGGTTGCTTTGACTTTCACTCCTCAAAACAACTTGAGGGTGCGTATGGACGAGCATGGCGAGTCCAAAGTTCCGAAGTTTGCTGTAAGATCCTCTCTCACATGTATGCTTAATAAGTTCCAAAAAGTCTTGGAAAAATTCAAAATTGAGAATAGTTTCAAAAAGACCATTTCTGGCATCTTCTGGATTTGAATCTCGATGCCTCTTCACTCCAAGATTAGTCCATGGCCTCCGTGAACAAACAATCATTTGTAAAAAGAAGGAGTTGTGGGTCAACATTAACGGATTGCCTGCTCGTTTTGGCTTTCGTGAATTTGCATTGCTGATTGGTCTACCATTTCACTCTTTGCCTCTGATGAATTTATAAATGGGGAGGTTGTTGAGAAGGGTATAGGGTTATGGCTCTTGATTGCAAATTATGGCAAGCAGAAGTCTATTAATGGAAAGCAACTACTAGACTTAATAAGTAAAAGTAAAACAATTGATAATCAGGTAATGTTTCGTCTTTGCTTGGTTAGTTTGCACACACAATTCTGTGTTTCAAAGATATGCGAACAAGCATTCCCAAAAAGTTTGTCCACCTAGCATCCAGGCCCAACACATACTTCGGAAAATATCCTTGGGGGCCAAGAGAGCTTTGACCTAACAATTAAGTATCTTTGCAATCCTATGGAAAAAGATCAGGAATCCTTTAACTTGTATGGCTTTCCCTGGGCATTCCTGACCTGGGCATATGAAGCCATTCCATCGCTTTTGTACGAGATTTTTTCTGAATTATCCACAGAGCCAAGGATGTTACAGTGGATTACTGACAAGCAAGAGTGTGAATGCGATCGATTGTTTCACGATGCTGATAACCCGGCAAGTCTTTAATTTTATGTTTACAGTCGTTTTATGTGTAAAAATATTTTATATGTGTGCACATCGTCCCTTATGTATGCACATATTTACCCACGATATTTGTTCTTTATCTTTTTATGATATGTGCCACACTATAGTTATGTGTGCACACATTATAGAAAGCTATGACTTGTATCTATTCATCTCATCTGTGATCTCTTTTTTCTTGTTTTTCTTTTTTTATTTTTGGGTTGGTGGGGGTTGCAGGTGGTGACCCCTTGCCTTGTGGCTAATCCAAGCGAGATGGAGAAGGTCATGAAAAATTTGGTTTTGTATATTGATGTGGAGGACGAATTGATTGATAGGTTGACTGAAAGGTTAGATGGTGCGACAAGACTGACATTGAGAGTTCAAATTCTACTAGATGAGTAGGAAGTTCATGTTTCCAGAGCTAATTGTGGAGATTTTATAGATGGTGGAGATCGTGGAGATGCTGGAGAATTTAAAGATGGTGGTTCACATGGAGATCATGTACAAGATGTTGGTGAAGAGCATGATGTTGGAAGACGTGTAAGCTTCAGTGCATTTTGTGGAGGTGCTCATAGACCTTTTGAAAGGTATACTGCTTCTGTAGGTAATGGGAAGAGGGTACCTCTTGTTGCAAATGTAGATTGTGCAATGGACTGCAAGGAAGAAAGAGAAGAAGAAAAAAATGTTAAAAGATATGAAAGAGGCCGTTGATTTCCTTCTAAACTGGACAAAGCAGCAGCCTAGGAGGACTGCGTACCCTGCAAGGACACATATATCTCCTTATGTTTCTATAAAAAATAGGGCAAGCCTGGTGAAGAGCAAAAAGACCAATCCTGTTGCAGACAAGGTTTAGAAGAAATTGCAGAAAAAAGTTTATAAAGATGTTCAGAAAGAGATTCTTGAAGATGTTCAGGAAGAGGTTCGGGAAGAACAATAGAAGCGACTTCTTGTTGATATTTGTAGGCCCGTTGATCCGCAAAAGAAAAAAGCTTTTGATGCATAGGCGTTCAAGAAAAAAATAGAAGAAGTTATTGTTGGGCCATGAATATGGCCAGGCTAAATTCCGTGCAATAACAACCATGACGACATGGATGGAGAGTCAGGTACATATCCCTCACCTCTTATCCGTTGTATACACATATTTATTGAATGAATATAAGCACTTATCATAAATATGTGTACACATATTCACGAGTGCAAATAATATGTGTGCACATACCTTATTATGTGTGCACATTTAAGAATATGTATACATATCCTAAATGTATTGCACATTGACACATTTTTAAAAGACTGTTTTATATAAAAGTACAAGTTTTAGAAGTTATTTACAAAACATAAAACATAGCAAAAAGATAGCATAACATAGAAAACTCTTATATTCTTCATCTTATTTCCCCCAACTCATCTCATTTCCTCCAATTTCACTTTTACTCCTCCCACTTTCTCCCAATTTCACTTTTCCTCCTCCATCCTCAACCACCTCGTATCTCGCTATATCTCATTGTATCTCAATGTTTCTCAACTACCAATCACCTCGGATCTCGTTGTATCTCGCTGCATCTGGTTGCATCTCGTTGTATCTCAACTACCAAACACCTCGTATCTCGCTGTATCTCAACTACCAACCATCTCGAATCCCATTGTATCTCAACTACCAACCACATCGTACTCGATGTTTCTCAAGAAAAAACCACCTCGTTTCTCGTTATATCTCAACTACCAACCACCTTGTATCTCATCGTATCTCGTTGTATCTCAACTACCAACCACCTCGTATCTCGTTGTATATCAACTACCAGGCACCTCGTATCTCATTGTATCTTGCTGTATCTGCACTATTTTGCATTGTATCTAACTATTTCTAGATTGTATCTAGTTATTTCTAGACTGTTTCAGCATTATTTCATCATGTTTGTGCGTTGTTTCTCACTGTTTCTAAACTATATCACCTTTTTTTTTGCGTTGTTTCGCATTATTTTTTATATTTTATTTTAGACTTTTTTCACTAGCTGTTTCAGAATGTTTCACCGTTGTATCTAGTTGTATCTCATTGTATCTGCGCCGTTTCAGACTTTTTCAGCGCCGTTTCAGAATGTTTCAGCGCCATTTCAAATTGTTTCTCCTTTTTTCTAAAGTATTTCACCTTTTTTGTGTTGTTTCACATTATTTTTTATATCATGTTTTAGACTTTTTCACTAGCTGTTTCAAGTATTTCAGCGTTGTATCTCGCTGCATCTACACTATTTTTGCTCCATATCTCACTGTATCTGGTTGTATCTATGTTGTTTTAGATTGTTTCAGCGATGTTTCAACATCGTTTCAAGATTGTTTCAGCACTGTTCAAGCTATTTCAGCACTGTTTAAGCTGTTTCAACATTGTTTAAGCTGTTTCAGCAATATTTCGGTAGTGTTTGAATGAAGCGGAGGCAGAGTAGCATTAAAATAAATGGTAACTGGGCACATAGCAGATTCAAACATTCTTCTTTTCATTTTTTTAAACAAAATGGAAACAACAGAGCTTAAGTATGATTAGAATATACACACCCACATACCCATCAGAAACGGGCAGTACATACACCATCTTTACCCATTTCTCTCATTCTCTATTACACACCACAAAGACAACTACACCTATAAATATATACGCATACGATATACAGTGGCAAAGCTTCACACCAATACAGAAACTGCTAGCAGCAATATAAAATAAGAGAGAGAGAGAGAGGGAGAGAGAGAGAGAGAGAGAGAGAGAGAGGGGATTGGGGATAGGGGTGTAACATAGAACCGGTGGTGGTAGGGAGACCCTTTTGTCACTGGTTTTAGGTGGTGATGAGTGTAGGCAACACAGAACTGCTGCGATTCATACGATTCCGCCATTGTTTTGGTCTGATTTACGCCAAAGGAAGCTTTTTCAAGGGTAATAGAGTTCAGATCTAGGATCTAGGGGTTAAGACGAGTTCGAGAAGGTATGCTATGGTATTTTCGGCAGCCAAACGACGGGGGCCGATGGAGGACCTGCAATGGCGATTGGTGGTTCTTTCCGGTGAGCCATGGAATTTTACAAGGGTTTGGCAAGCTTTGATGAGCTAATAGGGGTGGAGTGAGCAAATGTGAAAATAAACTTTATATAGCTAGGATTTTGAGAAATGTGTGAAGAAAAATAATGCCAAGTCTTGTAATTTTGAGAAATGTTGCTATTTTTTTTTTTTTTTGTAATATAGAGGTGTAGGTTTGTATATATGTGTAAAAGATCCTTTTTAAAACTGTGTATATAAGTTTTTTTTTGGCAGCACGTTGATGTGATCTTGGGCCTAATCAGGCTAAGACACAAGGAATTCACACGTCACTATGATAAGAGGGATCTCATCCTGGATATGAACTTATGTACCCACTTAGTTGCATCGTACAAGGACCTTGAAATAAAGGCAGATAAGTTGAGAGTTTCTTTGGATGATTATATGAAGATGAAGCCTTATGAGCAAGGACTTCTGGATTATGCAATTGGTAAAGATCCTTAAGCAAGTGGTCGCCGTTGGAACGGGGTCAAGAGGATATTTACAGTCATGAACATTATAAATAAGCATTATGTGACTGTGGTTTTCATGGTTGAGGAAGCAAGGATTGATGTTTATGACTATAATATAGGATTGTACGATAAAGATACATTTACGCCATTTATGTTTTCCATTATGATAATGTTCCAAGAGTCTTGCGAGATTGTAGCAAATTCAATCACTTGGCAGATGACATCTTGAAGAAAGAAATGTGGCCTTATGAGAGGTTAAAGGGTTTGCCAAGGAATGAGACCGGGACAGGATGTGGTGGGTATTCAGTAATGTTCATCCAGCACCTCCTCACCACTACCCCAATGGCGGAACTCAGCGATAATTCCATGGAGGATTGCAGATACAAATGGGCAATGGACGTACTTCATGAAAAAAATGTCTCCTTAAGTTGTTATGATTTGAATGATATGTTTAGATAATTTAAGCCGTGTTTGACTTTTTGTTGGTCTGTAGGGATGATATTTCTTTGTTTTTGACTTCCTTTTCTGTATGGTTGATACTTTTGTTAATTTAACATATATGATATGTATGTAGTGATGTTTGTCTGTCATATGCATTACTTTGTCTGTTTAGAAAGAAAATTTTCACATTATATGTGAAACACAAAGTTATTTTTGTGTACACATAAGTATTATGTGCATCAAATTAGTTTGTCATGGAAGAATGAAAATTTGACACTCTATGTGATGTTTACACAAAGAACAATATGTGTACACAACAAACAAAATGTGTACACACTGTTAAATATGCGTACACATAAAAAAGATGTGCAGGCGGATATGTCTTCGCCTAAGTTTTGAAACTTCTCAAAGTGTACACAATAAATAATATGTGTACACACCGTTAAATATGCGTACACATAAAAAAGATGTCCAGGCTTGTGAGTATGTCTTCACCGCTAAGTTTTAAAACATCTCAAATATGTGTACACACCTTATTTTATGTGTACACATAAAAAAGATATGAAAGGAGTAAACGACTCCAGTGAGAATTTAATACATGGATAGCTATTATTAATATGTGAGTAGTTTTGTTATGTGGGTAGTTATTATACAACCCTTTTAAAAGCCAACGAAACCGTTCAAGTAAAAACGGTTCAAATAAAAACTATTCAAGTAAAAATCATTTCGTCTATGCTTCACCTTTATAAATAGACCCAAATACTTCTTCTTCATCACATAAGAAAAATCATATACATAATCATCGCACGACGACCAACTATCAACCTTCAAGACTTGAAGGACGATCTTGACGAAGTGAAGGACCGTCTAGAAGAATCAAGGACACGCAAATTGATGGATATTTGGAGGATTGTAAGTAGGGGTGTCAACGGTAAGGTTCGGTCGGTTACTTTTAAAAAATTACCGTACCAATTTTTTCAGTTACTCAACGACATATAACTAAAATTAGACATTTTGAAACCATCCAAATCATATCAGTTTTTTCGGTATCGGTACGATTCAATTAATTTTCGGTATTTTATTTTAAAGTGTCATCTGCTTGATTCATTATATAAGAAATAATAACACTAAATATAAAACACAAGTAAAGTCATTGACACGACCCGAAATCCGGTTAGATCGTGCGGGCACCCGACATCCTCCCCTAGACCCGTCGGGCGGACCCTTACCAATTAAATTAGGAAAATAAATATAACAATTCATAAATAAGGACAAGACTTTAAAAAAATTTACAGACATACTGATACCTCTAAGCTGTACAACAGAAATTACAGCTGACTACCCAACATGCTAGGTTTAGGGCTATCCAGACCAGACATCTAAGAGTACAAAAGAAGACAAATACCTCCTGAAGGGAGCAAACTGCAACTGAAATGATAACCAATAAACTGGTGGCCATCCGAAATAAAAGCTGGCTCACCCTGACAGCTGAAGTCGTCTACGCTCCTTCACAACGTGGCGAACTCAATCCTGGAGCGAACCTGCCGAAACAGTATAAATATATGGATCGGGTTGCACGTCGTAGCGGTATGAATATATGGATCGGGTTGCACGCCGCAACAGGATGAATATATGGATCGGGTTGCACGCCGCAACAGGATGTATTTCTGATTGTTGATGTGTTCGGGATACCTATATCTTCTGGCTGTATTACGTTCCTGGTTATTGAATAGTTTGCGATTCCATACGTGTTTCTAATTATTATCTGGCTCTGCCTTTTCATAATTTAAATAAGAGAAATCTGGTTTATTTGTTTCTTTTCTCCCTGGCTAGCTATCCTATTCTTTGAGGTGGCTAGTCTGCCCCACTTATTGAGTCCTTTTGACTCACCCTTGTTTGTTGTTTGTTTCTTGTCTATCTATTTCGTTTCGGCAGGTTCGCTCCAGGATTGAGTTCGCCACGTTGTGAAGGAGCGTAGACGACTTCAGCTGTCAGGGTGAGCCAGCTTTTATTTCGGATGGCCACCAGTTTATTGGTTATCATTTCAGTTGCAGTTTGCTCCCTTCAGGAGGTATTTGTCTTCTTTTGTACTCTTAGATGTCTGGTCTGGATAGCCCTAAACCTAGCATGTTGGGTAGTCAGCTGTAATTTCTGTTGTACAGCTTAGAGGTATCAGTATGTCTGTAAATTTTTTTAAAGTCTTGTCCTTATTTATGAATTGTTATATTTATTTTCCTAATTTAATTGGTAAGGGTCCGCCCGACGGGTCTAGGGGAGGATGTCGGGTGCCCGCACGACCTAACCGGATTTCGGGTCGTGTCAGTCATAATAACTCATTTGCTCTTAGTGTATAAGCCTTGACAATAACAAGTATGATAATGAACAAAGAGAAGCCACTGCAACTTCTATAAGCTTGTAGTCTTTGTCATATGTCTCATGAATTGTGAAGCCTTATACCACCAGTAGGACAAGGCAAAAAACAAGATATGAAAACAGGGCAAAAGTAGCATGAAGCAGCAAATGCTTTCTTTGAACAAGTAGCTCTCGGTGTCTATCTGCTTGGTCATTTACATTGAAACCTCCTTCAATATTTTATTTCAAGTCCATCAACTGCAAGTTTTCATTGGGTTCAAGAATAGATCAATAAGCTAGAACAAAAGCAAAAGCAGAAAAGAAGGTAAATGAGGAACACTCACATTTTGACAAATGACAAAAAATCCAGCTATTAGATTTGTCACTCCAGTAGTTACGATATTCACTACAGTATAGTGACAAGACAAATTCAATGGCATCATGACTTAAATCCAAGTGAAAGCTGTTTACCTAGAGTTAAATCCACGTTAAAGCTACCTTAAAGTTTATATACATATATTACTTTGTACTTTATAATCCGAAGAAGAAAGAGTATTACTCTATGCTTGTTACTTTAATAAAAAAGAAAATTATTTTCTTCAGAATTCCTCCACTTTCTTTCTAGTTTGCTACGTACTTAGAGATGAGACCGATAATCAAGCAGTCATGAGTTTTTCAAAATTGTCATTATATCATGAAAAAGACTACATTAATAAAACTAAATAATGTGATTGTCTTACCAGTATGAGTTTTGCACCTAAATTATTTGTCAAGATCAACAATGATTGGTAGCGCCAAAATTAGACAATCTACAAAGAATAGGATTAAAGAAATGACTTAATAAACATTGTATTACTTCATATGAATAACAAAAATAATGTAGTTACTGGAGTATCATATTTACCTTCTTCAATCTCCTCAAGATTTTCAATATTTTCCAATGATTCACGTAAATCAATTGGAGTAGATCGCAGCCAATTTTATGCACAAAGAAGAGCTTCCGTTGTCTTAGGAGTTAGAGAACTCCTAAATGAATCAATTATACGACCAATGGTACTAAAAGCTTTTTCACTAGATACATTGGATACTGGAATAACAAGAACATCTTTGGCAACCTTTGATAGAATAGGGAATTTAGTTATATTTCCTTTCCACCAAGCCAAGAGATCAAAATCATTTTTCTTTCTATCAAACCTTCATTCAAATATTTGGCTATCTCTGATGCATTCTCTGTCTTCTTCAATGATTCCATATGCTTTGCAAATTGTGAATCAAGAAAGTCTAAACTTTTATCACATTCATCAATAACCATATCATGAGAAGCTTCATTGGATCTTAAATCTTCAACTTTTTCTTGTTCACACAGATATAATCTCTTATACTCATGATACAACTCATCCAAACACTGTCACACTATCATATCTTGATTTTGTTAAGATGTTATTACTGCCATATATTTCACCAAAGCAAAACTCAACATAATCCAACTTGAAGCGTGGATCTAAAATAATAGCAACAAACAACAAGTAATTGGTCTTACTATTAAAAGACCAATATTTATCAAATTTAGCCGTCATTGTTTGTACCATGTTCCTCATGTCGTCATCCTCATGAACAAAAATAGATCCAATTACAGAACGAATATCAACCAATTCACGAAAAAAAAAGTGTTAGAAGTAGTATACAATGAGCTAGAAAACTTTAATGTTACACTGTAAAAAATAACTTCAAAAACTTTGCAAAACACTTTGCAGCTTGAAAGTCTTCATGTTTAGGAGGGCCGATAATTTTTTTATCTCTTTTCTTCTTATTCACAGACTTCTTCCTTCCATCTTTGGCTTCTTCACAAATATTACCAATACCATTGATCTTAGAAAATCCAAAAACTTTTTGATCATTTTCTTTGTTATATTTTACCTCTTTCCTTTCATCCCCTACTCATGAGTAACCTCTATTAAAGTACTTCGTATCTAATTAAATTGTGAATTCTAAGTATGGTCTTATCTTGCTCAGCTAAACCTTCTTTTAAAATTAAGTTAACAATATGAGCAACATATCTAACATACATGTATTTACTGTCTAGAATTGGGTTTTTCCATTTTATACACTTCATCAAGTAATCTAGACAAGTATCATTAGAACTTGTATTGTCTACTATCACTGTAAAGACACTTTCAATTCCCCAATTAATCAAACTTTCCTCAATGGTACTCCCAAATCCCAATAACCCTTCATGTATGTCTCCCAATTTGCTGAAAGTTCAAAACTCTCTTTTGGTACAACCAGTCATCGTCTCTCCAGTGTGTCGTGAGACATATATAATTGAAATTTTGGACAGCCGTCCAAGTGTCAGTAGTAAGACACAAACGATGTTTCTTAATTATTTTTTTCAATTTGGATCTCTCTTTAACATAAAGTTGCAAACAATCTCTTACAACTGTATTTCTCAAAGGGATTATGAATCTAGGTTCAAGTGCTCTACTATATCTCTTAAAACCTTCCCCTTCTACAATCTTAAAGGGTAGTTCATCAACAATTATCATGGCAGCCAATGCATTCCTAACTTCTTCTACATTAAGTGGCCTTAATCTGTCAGTTTTTTTTCCATCTCCTTTTTCACCATTAACGGTAAAAGCAGTTATAGATTTTTTTTCTTCTCTCTTTTGTAAAGATTCTTTTTTCAGCAATTCATATGGCTCCACATGCCTGAGTGCCATTTCTTCCCGAAGAGGCAAGTTCTCTTTTACAATAATTACATATAGCTTTAGGTGGTACACTTCCTTCTACTCTAGTGAAATGATGCCAAACTTCAGACCCTTTATCAATATTTTTGTTTTGAGTGACTTTTGGATTTGTTCTTTTATGTTTTTTAGGTGGTCGAGAAGGTATACCTGCTTTTGAATTTGTTATAATTGTAATATCACCAGTTTTTCTATGATCAAGTACATTATCGTGAGAACTTTGACTCTTATCCATAGCATTAGATTGCTCCATTGATACAACCTGTTAAAACAAATAAAATTTAAATGTTATAGTAACTTAAAGAAATAAGTAAATTCTCAAAGTAAAATTACCTAATTGAAAACACAATTGCATAATGCGCATTAACTAATAGAGATTCAAATAATTAAAGTAACATTTAGTTATGTTTAACTTTTTTCTATTAACTATATATGATGTTCATATTTTATTGCTATTGGATTAATTGCAGCACCCTATATTGATAATTGTTCTCCAGTCATAATCTTTTCTATAATCCTTATACTGATTGAGGAATAAAAATCAAAAAATATTATTCAAAAGGAAAAAAGTAACCAAAATAGAATAAGAAAAGATCAACAATTCAACATAGAGTATAAACATCACATAAAATAATTTTATTGTGCGGATGAAATTTAGATGAAGAAGTCATTGAATTCAACGTAATTATATCTAACTCTTAAGTGTATATAACTCTTAAGTGTATAATGAAATAAAATAAGAAAAGGAAAAAGTAAGAAAGCCTTACCTTCTTTGCTGCAGATACTGTTTTGCTTAGATAAGGTAGAGACTTTGACTAATTCAAGTAATTATAGTATAATACTTTGTTTTAATTATGGAAAAGTATGTTTACATATTATGTTTAAGGTCCACCACAATGTTTAAGGCCCAATTTCAAGTTCAAAATGTTATATCTTTATCTTTAAATATATATATATATATATATATATATATATATTCCACCATAATTTTTCGGTGCGGTAGTAAATTTATATAAAAAACTACAATCTTATCTAGAAAAAATTCAACTAATCGGTTCGGTTCAGTTGGGTCGGTTTTGTAAACTTTTTGGACACTCCTAATTGCAAGGATATTTTGTGTTCTCTTAGAAGCCCAAGGCAAGGACTTGAACGACATATACTTCACTCTGAACAACTCTCCTTCTCACGTCGGTAATGGCGATTAGATCTTAGTTATGTACTTTGTAGTATGTTAATTCTCCATTGTTGTTTAGGTACTTGTAGTTTGGATAATATGTTCTTGTGATATATTTCTTTGTTCCATTTAAACTCATTCAAGTATTTTTCAATATTTTGTTTGATACTCATCCAAGACTATAGTTAATAGTGAATGAGAAATCAAACAAATTGGTTCAATTGATCAACCTATAGTACATTTCTATGTGAAACAATCAAATTATGTTCAAATAACACTTGTTTTTTGTCGTGTGTTCTATTATCATCAATATTCTAAACGTTAAGTATAATACATTGTTTGAATTCAACCATCAAGTTACAGTTTACTTGACAGTATTTGTGAAAATGATCAAATCAACCTTGATTGATACAATAAAAGTTAACTATCCTCTAAAATCACAGTTAATTCACTATAATTCAGTGCAAATAATAGTGGAATCATTCAATTTTTCTTAGATTTGGAAACACCACACGAGATGTATATATTATGTGTACACATATTGTTATATGTGCAAATATACATAGTTCCTTATGGACGGTTTGTCTACACATATTAAAATATGTGCACCCATCTCCAAATATGCGTGCACATATTTTATTATGTGCAAATATGGCAATTAGATCTTAGTTACTGTTACACTTTATGCACCTCCTTGAGACACTAGAAGGGGGAGGGGGGTTGAATAGTGTCCTCCGATTTTCGTTCACGAACTCTGTTCTTCTGGAGAAGAACCTAGTTCTCAGATTTTCTCTCCTGCTATCTGGAACACTGAACCACACAAAACATACGCACAAGAACACAAGGATTTTTACGTGGAAAAACTCCTTGCTCAAGGGAGAAAAAACCACGACCCACACTCTGGGATTTTAGTACTGAATCCACTAACAGAAGAGCAATGTTTCTGATTACAAACTCTGTAACCAAGGGCCTACACTCTAGACCCTACTTACTACTCAAAGCTAGACTCTAGCTTCTCAGTCAATACACAACAATTCACCTAATACATGTGCTTCTGAATAAGCTAATAGGTAAAACTATGAAATATCTAATTTAAGCCAACTTGCAAATTGACGAACCTAGACAGAAAAATCTAGTCTCGGTACTCTGCTTGCACACAAGTTGTCTTCTGCTGATCGTTCACGTAGAAAGATGCTAGATCGCCTTTGTATGCTCCCGTCTCTCTATTTGTGAAAAATCACCCTTGGCTGCTGCTGCTACTTTCATATATATGGGTCTTCTTAACCCTAGTAGAGTTCTACAAGGAATCCTGTTAATTAAGGCAAGTCAGGATTTCCCCGTAACTCCTTTCCTTGTTGAAGTCCAACTCCTTTTCACACTTCACAGACACAGCCTGGATACAACTTCTTTTAGTCTGACTAGGATGTATGTTCAATCACGCGCCACTACTCCTAGTTCGGCAGGGATTTGCAACCCGTACTCTTTTCGATCACCTGTGCCCTTCATTCTAAGGACCTGGTCCTTAGTGAGAACCTAGAAGTCCTTCTTGTTTGTCATGCTTCAAAACCAGCTCTCAACAAATTCCCCCTTTTTGATGATGACAAACAAATGTTGCCCAAGAACCTGAGTAGACAAACATAGACAAAAAATACCAGCAAACAAACAAAAACAGTATAAAAAAACAGAGTATGATGAATTAGGTCACAAACACTCCAACATTTCCATCTTCCCCCTTTTGGCATCATCGAAAAGATTCGAATCCCTGCATGAACCTGCCAGTGAAACTTAGTCTAAACCACAAGGCAACAAGTCAGTAATAATAGCACATATAAACAAGAATAAGGGCCCAATCAGAACCAAGGACTAAAGCAGAAATCATGCATAAACATAAGGAAATTTAAAATCATCATCCAGGTTGTGTCAGCAGCACAACCCCAATGTTTAGTACACAACAGCACAAATTGTCTTAAACATCCAACAACATGACATCAAGGAGATCATAAGAGAGGGTAGACAACAGGTGAAGAGAAGGAATTAGAGCAGAATGGGATGGGACAGGAGGATTTAAAGCTGAACATTGAAGTGTTTGAGAAGTGCTTCAAGTTGCTTCGTATTTTTGCCCTTTCCATCAATAACTCGGCCTCATACTTGTGGCAAGCTATCTTCAAACGATCAATCTCTTGATCCTTCAACTTCAGCTGTCTGTGGAGCTCTATGTTTTCTTCATTCACCTCCAGGACATGCGTCTCCAGCTCCTTCACAGCATCAATGGCCTCCTCGGGTCCATAATCCTCACTTTCCTCCTCCTACTCTTGCTTGGCCTGCATGGGTCTCTTTGAAGCGCTGCTTTCTCTGAAGAAGTCACAGTTTTTCAGCACATTAATCCCAAACATCTGGTGAATGGTTGGCTTCTTCCCAGCTTCTAAAGGGACCCCAAAGTGCTCTAGAACCTGCTGAATGATATAGGAATGAACAAGGGAGTGTGGCTTCTGCTCAGTATCAGCAATTCTTTTGATGTGTCTAATTATCAGCCCAAGCAAATTAATCTTCACTCCCCTGTCCAGCAGATCCATGTACGTTAGGTCCAAAGCACTGGCCTCGCAGTTCCTCTCTCCTCTTGGTAGAAGAAACCTGTGCACAAATTCAAACAACAGTTGATATGCAGGTTCCATTTCTTTCTTGTCTACCTTCCTCTCCTTTCTCAACTTGGGTTTCCCTGAGAATTTCTTGACAACAGCTAAAGGAGTGACTCCATCAGTCCTCTTTGGCCACTTGAGCTTAATGTACCTGCAATAACCTTCTGCTGGTATGTCAAGAATTATCCCAAGCTCAGGTCTCCCATATTCAATCTCCACACCTTTCACAGTGGTAAACACCCTCCTAGCATGTACTCTGCAGTTCGTATAGAACTCTCTGACCTCTTCAACATACAGCTTCCTGTCTTTGTTGCTAAACAACCCCAACCAGTCTTGGTGTCCAATCATTCTGAGTAGTGGCTTCAAATGAAACTCTTTCTCATCATGCAGGATGCTGCCATGCAACACCTGATGTTTAGAGAAGAAAGCCACTCTGTCAGGTTCATCCTCACTGCCTCTTCTTCTTCTTCTTGTCTCAGCTTCACTGTCAGTATCTGAGTCACTAGGCTTAGCATAACTACCTGCATCATCATCACTTTCCTCCTGGTTTTCCTCAGCTCTTTTTTCTTCCTCCTTCTTCCTGGCTTCTCTCTCTCTGACATTAGTAACTGTTCTCTCCAGCTTTCCAACCTTTTCCAATTGTTGTTTTAAGACAGACCTGGTGCCAACCCTTCTAGCCACAGGTTCAACCTTGTCAACACTGCTACTCTCATCACAATCTTCATCAACTAACCTTGTCTTCAACACTGGTTTTCCCCTTTTACTAACCTTCTTCTCTTTTCAGGCTCCACTATATTTTCTTTCAGGAATACAACTTCCTCCTCCTCTTCCTCCCCTGCCAATCTTTTATCTTCTTCTCCAAACTTCCTTTTTCTTTTTGGTTCTTCACCCACTTTGGGAGTTTCTCTTTGTTCAGTCTTCTCCAACATTGCCTCTTTCTTTCCTTCTTCCTCAGAATCTGTCCAATCTATGTCTGCATCATCAACCTCAGTTGAATTTGGGCAAGCAACAGGCTCTTGCACCAAATTCTCTGGGGCTTCAACAGATTCAAGTCCTCTAACGGCTGGACTTTCTGGCACAGATTTTTCCTTAGCTCTCTCAGCCCTATCATCCTCCTTGAACTTCTCTACTACTGTTTCTGCAACATTTAAACTTACACCAGACTCAACTACCACAGACACATGCACTCCTTCTCTAAGTTCATCTCCTACAGGATCACGCTCTGCCTCACATGAGTTCCCCCTATCTATTTGTTCAACATGCTCAACACCTATTATTTTATCTAATCCAGACACTAGGGTTTCAGTTTCTGCCATTCCAGGGCTTTTCATATCTACTGAAGTAACAGGTGTAGATAAAATAGGAACGGGAATTACCTCATGTAATGGTTGTGATGAACTTTGTGCGATGGGTGTGGTGGAAGTCGTCCTTAACCTCAACTTCTTTATCAGCTTTTTGTCCCCTTTTTGAAGAATTTTTGCTCGGGCCTTTGCAATCCTTTGGGCAAGTGTAGATGGTGGTGGTTTCTCAGACATCTTGATACGGTGTTTATGTATAGTCACAGAGATAGACAGGATTTTCTGGTGTTAGGGTTTTGAGAGAATTTTGATTTTGGAAAGAAGAATTTTAGAGGTTGGGAGGTAAGGTTAAGAGGGGAGGGGTTTCGGTGACTTGACAGTGCCTTGGGAAGGCAAGGTTATAATGATAAAAAGAAAAGCAGCTTTTTGAAAATTTTTGAAAACCGGGAAGAATTAAGAGTTTTGACGGTTATGGACTTAATTGAGTAGTGGGGTTCGAAAAATCAATTAAAATTCTACCCAGAAAAGGAATGTGTTCCTATAATTTTGGACAGTTATAAGAACATGGATGATCTCCTTTGACACACGTGTGATTGACAATTTTAATTCCGTTATGACTTTTAACATGTAGGGTAGTGTGAGTATACCTGGACATGACTCCTCATGCTTTGACTGATTTCTTCTTAGTACATGGTAGGTTCTTCATGGGATCACATTATTCTTATCTGGTGCTAAAAAACTGAACAGGTGTACTAACAAAAGTACCATGTTAGACTAAATATCAATTGACAACATTCAATATAGAGAATCGAAGACTCTACTAACCAATCATGAGGATTTTCTTGCTGGATCATCCGTGTATTTTGGTCATCCCTAATTCCAACCTGTTCCTCTCAAACTGCACTTTGTTCAAGCTTTAGTAAAAATGTCAGCAATTTGATCCTCAGTCCTGCAAGAATTCATAGTGATTAGACCCTTTTCTACATTATCTCTCAAGAAATAGTGTCTAATATCAATATGCTTGGTTCTTTTATGTTGGACTGGGTTCTTGGCAATGTTCACTGCACTAGTATTGTCACAGAAAATTGGCACAGCTCCACACTTGATGCCGAAGTCCTCCAGTGGTTGTTTGATCCACAGCAGTTGTGAACAGCATAATGCAGTTGCTACATACTCGGCTTCAGCAGTTGATAAAGCAACAGAGTTTTGCTTCTTTGTATCCCAGGAGATCAAACAAGGACCAAGAAAGTGTGCCATTCCTGAAGTGCTTTTCCTGTCCACCAGGTGACCTGCATAGTCTGCATCAGCAAAACCAATTAGTTCAAAAGTACCTCCTCTTGGGTACCAGAGACAGAGATCCTGAGTTCCTTTCAAGTATCTCAGGATCCTCTTCACAGCTGTCAAATGTGATTCCTTGGGTTTGGACTGAAATCTAGCACACAGTCCTACACTGTATACAATATCAGGGCGGCTGGCTGTGAGGTAAAGAAGTGATCCTATGATTCCTCTATATTTGGTCTCGTCTGTTGAAGGACCGAGTTCATCCATATTCAGATTTGTCCCAGGTGCAATGGGAGTAGTCATTTCCTTTGCTCCTTCCATGTCAAACTTCTTCAGTAGTTCCTTGACATACTTCTGCTGGTGAATCATAGTTCCTTCAGGCATTTGCTTTATTTGCAATCCAAGGAAGAAATTCAGTTCTCCCATCATGCTCATTTCAAATTCACTTCCATCAGATCAGCAAAGCCTTTGCATAGCCCCTCATCAGTGGCTCCAAAAATAATATCATCAACATACACTTGAACCACCAACAGGTCCTTTCCTTTCTTTTTGAGGAACAGTGTGTTGTCAATCTTTCCTCTTAAGAACCCATTATTCAATAGGAAACCTGATAGCCTTTCGTACCAAGCTCTAGGGGCTTGCTTCAGTCCATAGAGAGCCTTGTCCAGTTTGTAAACATGATCAGGGAATTCATTATTCACAAAGCCTGGTGGCTGAATAACATAGACTTCTTCATTCAGGTATCCATTTAAGAAGGCACTCTTCACATCCATCTGATATAGTGTGAACTCCATATATGTAGCAAAAGCAATTAGCATTCTGATAGCCTCCATCCTTGCCACAGGTGCAAAGGTTTCATCGTAATCAATTCCTTCTTCTTGACTATAGCCTTGCACTACTAATCTTGCTTTGTTTCTCGTCACTATGCCATGCTCATCTAGTTTGTTCCTGAATACCCATTTGGTTCCAATTATTGATCTGTCCTTCGGCTTAGGAACCAGATGCCATACTTTGCTTCTTTCAAATTGATGTAGTTCCTCCTGCATAGCCAAAATCCACTCTGGATCTTCTAGAGCCTCCTTCACGTTTTTTGGTTCCAGAGTTGAAAGAAAAGCAAAGAAAGCACAAAAATTCTTCAAGGCTGACCTGGTCATGATTCCTGTATCTAGTTCTGACAGGACATTCTCCAACGGATGGGATCTTTGGTATTTCCATGGTCTCAGTTTAACATGACTGGAAGAACTCACGTTATCATCCTGGTGAGCTTCTTCTTGACTTGTTGGATCATCAGCTTCATCAGCAGTTCCCCCTGTCAGATTTACCCCTTGATCCAATACACTTGGATCTTCTCCTGATGTCTCCTTGTCTTCAGAATCTTCTAGTTCATGCACACCTTCTTCCCTATTAAGCCCAATTTCTTGATCATCTGTCTCACGTTCCTCCAGTGCCCTGTCTGATTCATCAAAGACCACATGCATACTTTCTTCCACTGTCTGTGTCCTCTTATTGAACACTTTATATGCCTTGCTCTGAGTCGAATAACCAAGAAATATTGCTTCATCACTCCTAGTATCAAACTTTCCCAGGGGTTCTTTTCCATTGTTGTGCACAAAGCATCTGCACCCAAAAGGTCTTAGGTGAGCAATGTTTGGCTTCCTACCTCGGAGTAACTCATATGGAGTCTTGTCAAGAATTGCTCTGATTGAACATCAGTTCAGCAGGTAACATGCAGTATTTATAGCCTCAGCCCAAAAATTTCTTGCAAGACCACTTGACAACAGTAAAGTCCTGGCCATATCTTCCAGAGATCTGTTCTTCCTCTCTACCACTCTATTTTGTTGGGGAGTTCTTGGAGCTGAGAAGTTATGATCTATGCTATTTCTTGCACAATATTCAGAAAATTTTGAGTTTTCAAACTCAGTTCCATGATCAGATCTGATGCTGATAAGATCCAGACTTAACCTCTTCTGAACTACACCAGCCCAGTCTTTAAAGCTGTCAAAGGCTTCATCTTTAGTTGCCAAGAACAGAGTCCACGTGTAGCGAGAGCAGTCATCAACAATTACAAACACGAATCTCTTTCCTCCTCTACTTCTGACTCTCATAGGTCCACACAGATCCATATGCAGCAGTTCCAGTGGTTTTGATGTGCTTACCGCCTTCTTGGACTTGAAGGACGATTTCACCTGCTTTCCCTTCACACACGCATCACACATCTTAATGTTTTCAAATCTCTTAATTGGCAGTCCGCGAACCAGCTCCTTTGATACAAGCTTGTTCAGTTGTGAGAGACTTGCATGTCCCATTCTTTTGTGCCACAGCTGAGAATCACTCTCCTGCACATTTAGGCATGTAAGGTTGTTTTCAGGTAATGACTTCAGTGATGCCTTGTAAACATTGTTCACCCTTTTTCCTTCCATTACAATTTCTCCACTCTGTAGGTTCTTCACAATGCATCCTACAGATGTGAACTTTACTTCATTTCCTCTGTCACATAGTTGGGAGATACTCAACAGATTGTGTCTAAGACCATCAACACAATAAACATTCTCAATGGCGTGATCTAGAGTTCTCCCAATCTTTCTAATTCCAACTATTTCACCACTTTTTCCTCCTCCGAAGGCCACACTGCCTCTTTGAAATGCTGCAAGTGAGAGAAAGTTTCTTCTATCTCCTGTCATGTGCCTCGAACAACCACTGTCAAGAATCCAGCTTGGGTTGTTCTCCCTCACTCCAGCCTCTGCAGAGTGAGCTTCTTCAGTTCCATCTGTTGCCATAAGAGCTGAGTCCTTCTTTTGAACATCATCTGAGTACACCTCTTTCAGTCTTTCCCAGACTTCCTTGGCTGACTTGCACTCAGAAATTTTAGCCAGCACGTCATAGGTAAGTCCTCTTTTCAAGTACCATTCAGCTTTTGCATTTGCCTGAAGCCAGTCAAGGTCTTGGAGATCCAGTTCTTCCACCTTCTTTGGAACTAAGACACCATTTGCAGCCCTCTTCACTGGGACGTGAGGTCCTCTTTTCACAATCAGCCAAAGACTATAGTCTGCAGCTTGCAAGAAGATCTTCATCTGTTTCTTCTAGTTCCTGTAGTAGGTTCCATTAAACACAGGGGGTCTTGACGGATCTCTTCCTCCTATCATCTCTCGAAGATCTTCTTCATCAGAACTATTTTCTGACATACCCATCAGTGCCAGTGGTGAGTCATCTCCAGAATCCTTTTCATGATCGGATTCACTGTCAGTAGGTCCCCATGTGGCATAGAATGCCTCCTTTCTCTTCCTTCTTTCTGCTCTGAAGTTTGGAGGTCGTCTTGACTTCCTTTTATCTTTATCAGCTTCCTTTGGTGTCTCCTTCTCCTTTTCCTTGGATGCTTTATTTTTCATCCATTCTATTTCCCACATAGGACAATCTACTACAGCATAATCCTTTTTGGAGCATTTGAAGCACCCTGAGTAGTCAGGACTGTCAACTATGTTATTCTTGCTAGACCCCTCTTTTCCACCTCTCTTGAATCCCTTGAACCTTCCCAGATTCAGCTTCTGTCTTAAGGCACTCACCATTGCCGCTTCAACTGATTTAAGGTCAATATACTCATCAGTTTCTTCAGTTGCTTCAAGAGCAAGAGTCTTGTCCTTTTTTACAAAAGGCTTAGCCTTTGAGTCTTTCATCATCTCATGAGTCTTCAAACTTCCAACTAATTCCTCAAGTTTGATCGATTTCAGTGGTTTGGATTCAATGATAGCAGTCATTTTGGGTTCCCATGCTTCAAGCAGCACATTCAGGACTTTATCGACCATCTCTACTTCAGGCAATTCCATGTCCAGGGATCTCATTTCATTAGTGATGATCGTCAACCTTGTCATCATGTCTTGAATTGATTCTTTCTCACCCATGGTGAAAAGTTCAAATTGCCTTTTCAGCATTCTTCGCTTGGAATCTTTCACTTCAGTAGTTCCTTCATGTGCAACCTGCAGCGCATCCCATATTTCCATTAGCAGTCTTATAAGATGATACACGATTGAACTCTTCAGGGCCAAGACCACAAATGACCAGCCTTTTGGCTTTGTGATTTTTTTTCAATCATCTTATAATCCGTTTTATTGAACTCTTCTTTTGGTTTAGGTTCCTGCTTAGCAGCATCTCCTTCACCTACTACTTTGGTGGGGATCAGATTTCCTTCAGAGACTATCAGCCAGAGTTGATAGTCTTCAGCACATATGTAGTTCTCCATCCTGCTCTTCCACCAAGCATAGTATTGCCCGTTGAACTGTGGAGGTCTCTGAACTGACTGACCTTCAGTGATGGTAGGTGGTGCACTCATTTTGATCCTTCTTAAGGTGTTAACCTCTCACAAGAAGACCCGCTCTGATACCACTTGTTACACTTTATGCACCTCCTTGAGACACTAGAGGGGGGGGGGGGTTGAATAGTGTCCTCCGATTTTCGTTCACGAACTCTGTTCTTCTGGAGAAGAACCTAGTTCTCAGATTTTCTCTCCTGCTATCTGGAACACTGAACCACACAAAACATACGCACAAGAACACAAGGATTTTTACGTGGAAAAACTCCTTGCTCAAGGGAGAAAAAACCACGACCCACACTCTGGGATTTTAGCACTGAATCCACTAACACAAGAGCAATGTTTCTGATTACAAACTCTGTAACCAAGGGCCTACACTCTAGACCCTACTTACTACTCAAAGCTAGACTCTAGCTTCTCAGTCAATACACAACAATTCACCTAATACATGTGCTTCTGAATAAGCTAATAGGTAAAACTATGAAATATCTAATTTAAGCCAACTTGCAAATTGACGAACCTAGACAGAAAAATCTAGTCTCGTTACTCTGCTTGCACACAAGTTGTCTTCTGCTGATCGTTCACGTAGAAATATGCTAGATCGCCTTTCTATACTCCCGTCTCTCTATTTTGTGAAAAATCACCCTTGGCTGCTGCTGCTACTTTCATATATATGGGTCTTCTTAACCCTAGTAGAGTTCTACAAGGAATCCTGTTAATTAAGGCAAGTCAGGATTTCCCCGTAACTCCTTTCCTTGTTGAAGTCCAACTCCTTTTCACACTTCACAGACACAGCCTGGATACAACTTCTTTTAGTCTGACTAGGATGTATGTTCAATCACGCGCCACTACTCCTAGTTCGGCAGGGATTTGCAACCCGTACTCTTTTCGATCACCTGTGCCCTTCATTGTAAGGACCTGGTCCTTAGTGAGAACCTAGAAGTCCTTCTTGTTTGTCATGCTTCAAAACCAGCTCTCAACAGTTACGTACTTTGGCTACACATATTCAAGATGTGTACACGTATAAAATATGTGCACACATAATTAATATGTGCAAACATAATTACTCTATGTCTAAGACTTTGTTCGCATTCGAAACATAAATTTATGTGTGCTTTCACTTGTGCAAACATAATTAATAGTTGAACGGTTAATTGTCAAATTACAAAGATGAAATACAAGCAACAATATGGAAAAATATTCAACATACAAGTTGCACAAAGGACAAATGTTCTACGATCCAACACTATGTCAAATTCTTATTTTACTCTTCGATGGGGCATGTCGTTCGTTTGTGGCCAAATCTTTTGCATATTTCACATCTATTCCTCTCGATTTTAAATGCTTCCCTGAATGATGGCATTCTCTTGGTCCTCCTTCTTTCCCATGGGACCTTCACATAAGATGGACGCGCCTTTCTCTTATAAAGCTCCGGTGGAGCATTCCACAATTCCTCTGGTAATATTGGATAGATTATGTCTGCATACGCGAGAATATACGTATTAGTGTAATAATACGGAGAAGTAAAATTGTACAATACACTCCCATACTCTGCTCCATACTGACATTTTATGGCTGCTCAAGCATGTACATAAGGAATCTTATCAACCTGAAACTTTCAATACGAACATGTCCTCCCGTGTAGATTGATCTTGACAACATCATCTCCAGTACCAAATTGAATATATATCTGTGCCATTGTTACAAACCAACAAACATGTCGCCTTCATCAACATTTTTCCTTAATATGTCTTCAATTGAAGGGACACACGACTTTGTATGGTTTATGTACACCGTACTCTCTGATGAATTTTTTTAGAAAAGTTTCTTATTATAGCATTGAACAAAGCTGTTATGGGCATTTCTTTTTCATCCTTTAGTATTGAGTTCATGGACTCAGCAATGTTAGTTGTCATCGCACCAAATCTACAATTATATGTAACCAGACCTTTAAGCAATATTAACTTTGAAATAAAGTACACATCTGTAATATGTGTACACATCTTCAACAATAGGGAGGTCTTAATAGTTTACACATTAAGTAAATATGTGCACACGTTCAGGCACACATATTTAAGGATATGTTCACATATTTACTTATGTGTACATGTCAAATGAGATGTGTAATCAGTACATGTTTCCAAGAAAATAAGCTCTGCTCCAGCGCTAAAATCCACCCGGCTCGAGATATGTGGCAACCCTATCACTCTTTGTCCGGATTTCCCCGAAATGCCTCCCAAATTCCTCCACCTTATATTATTCTCATATTGCATTAAAATTGCTAATGAAATTGCCACAAAGAAACTTTGTCCAGATCCTTTGAGACAAGTGTCACTTGCAAACTCCATAATTAGCTTTAGGAAAGATCTTTGATACTGCCTTTACGATACTTGGATGCCTATAGAAATTATGGATAACTCGTTGTCACTGCGGACTATACCGACCAACTGTTCAAAAAAGAATTCATACGATACATCACACTCAATGTTAACAACATAAAATGCCAATGTAAAAATATGTGACTCTAAGTCTTGTGCCACAACAGACAACAAAACTCCCCCGTACTTGTCAAACAATGTGTTCCATCTACATCGATGACTTTCCTCATATAGGCAAATCTAAAAGATACAAAAAATACAAGAAGTTCCCATCGCGATTAACCTCCAAAGTTGTCTTAGTACCTTCATTTGTAGCCCTAAACATATAACGGTACGCATTTAAAACCTCGTACCTGTGCTCTAAAGTCCCTCTTATCGACGCCTTGGCAATAATACCACCATCCAACATTTCCAATAGCTAATGTTAGAACCCAAATCCTATACTGCTTGCCTAATTTCCTTTTAATTGGACCTTTTCCCTCTTCATACGAGGACTTCATGAATTCACCAACAACTTCCGCTGAGGCAAGTGGATGATGACTTGAGAGATGCTCTAACCCGCATATATGTTTCTTTATATAAACTTCAATCATAAAGGTATCACTATTTATAAACTTGGTGGCTTTTGCAATTAATATTTATACAATTGACAGAATACACAATTTTGGTATTCTTCACTGACTTGAAACAAAAATTCTTCTTCAGTGCAACAATCTTCAAAGCCACAACTAAGGCACACTTGTTTTTGAAAGTTAAACCCGTATAAAACCTGGCGCCATCATCATCACCATCGTAGCTGTTTGGTGTAGCTTCTACAACATTTACATTATTGCCCCCAACAATAGGATTAGGAGTTAACTCTACCTTGTCTTCTTTGTCTTCTTCTTCTCGTTCATGTTCTTCTTCGCCTCCTTTATTCTCTAAAATTTCCATATTCAATGGATCTTCATTACCAATGTCATCCCATCCGTTGCTAGAATAATCATCAGAGCGTCCATGATTTGGCATCAGATGTTTGTTTAAAACTTCCACTAACCTATCATCTAAATATACCCTTAAAGTCGGTCTATTACCACCTCCATCGATATCGGCTAGGTAAATAAGGAGATCGTCATCGTTCTTTATTCTACAAGGATGACTCTTTTGCTTTGAACAAATGATGAGCATGTACGTAATGCAAAGATTATTTGGATCGTGACTTACCGAACATCTGGTAATAATCTTTTCAGCTAATTTAGAATACGTAACCTCATTATTCACAATAATTGGCACCGTCTCTCTAGAATTTGAAATCCAAGTGAAACAATCACGGCTCTCCACCCGTTCCTCAAGAAAATCAATTGCTGATAGTAGCATTGTTGGAAAAATACCTGTAGGCACCATTATAGAGATTCTTCATCAGTCCATGAAAATACCAGTAGTATGTGTATACATAATTATTTATATGTATACACATGAAAGAATATGTAAGAAGAAAATCTGGTAATATGGTGTTATATGTGTGCACATCGTGTTATATGCATACACATCTTTACATATATGTACACATATAATATGATGTGCATACATATAACATGATGCTACAACATATTGCCAGGCATCGTCGTTTCTTCTAAACAACAAAATGAAACCCAATTTTTAGGAACAGAAACTACATGCATTGTACAATATAAAGCCCTTACACTTACCAGAGATGATGAACGAGTTCTTTTGAAGCGAGAATCAACAGAATTCTTATTTCAAGACCCGATTCAGAATTAATAATGGGAAAACTTGGGAAATCGATTTTACGATCGGAAACAAATAGAAATGAGTACTATTGATGAGGAAAACTTAATATCAATCAATGAGGGCAAAATCTAGAACTGATTGAAGCAAAAAAAAGGGCGGGAATGAGATTTTTGCAGGGGTCGGCGCGGGAAAAGAGAGGAGAGAGGGGGAGAGAGAATGAGAAGGGTTTCTTGTCATTTTTGCCTAATAAAAGGGTTTATATATGGAGGGTCCTTTTGTATTTTTCAAAAACTTAAGGTGTTCTTTGATAATGATTTTAAATCATTAACCCACTAATTAATCACTTGTCCCTCTCAAGTAGTTTTTGAGACTTGAGTCTTTTTTTCTATTTAAAGATTTGATTGTCCTTGTTACCCAAAACCCCTAAAAACCTCTAGAGGAAAGAAAAAAAAAGAAAAGGAAAAAAACACACTATCGAAAGCGCACGCGAATACAGACAACTATACCTAGTCATCGTCAAATTGAGCGCAAGAAGAGTTAAAAAGCAAAGTGAGACCCTTTAACAGAAAACCAGGACATTTTGCTTTTTGGTACTTTAGAGCGCGCCAAATAGTAATTATAGAACCCTATTTTTCATTTAATTCAAATTGCCCCCAAATAATCCCTAAAAATTTATCATCTTCTATTCTTGAATTCGAAAAAGCAGCTTAATTGGGTAATAAAAAACAATGGCAGATGATGGTTTGGTTTCTCATAAAAGAGACCCTATTAAATCCTCAGGTTTGTCCTTTTTTTTTTTGCTCAGTTTATTCTGCTTAATCTTTCATACATTATTTCTTGAAAAAAAAACTATCTTTTTAAAAGGAGAATATTAGTTCAGGTCACCTTTTTCTTGAGCTGAGGGCTATCAGAAACAACCTCTCTATCTCACTCGAGGTAGGGTTAAGGTTTGGGTGCACCTCACCCTCCTCGGACCCCACTTGCGGGAACATACTGGCTTTGTTGTTGTATCAGTTCAGGTCACCCGGGAGACATTTACATATAAGAATCCGTAGAAAGTGCATGATTTGTAATCTTGTAAATAAAGCTGGTTACCTGCTACAACGGGTAGTGTAAAATTCTTTAACGTGTCAGTATGTATTGTTGGAATGTGTTGTGTGTTGGAAGAGCCCTATATCGGTGGTAGAGATGGGCAAAGTGCCCCATATAAGCTTTGGACAATCCTCCACCCTTTGAACTAGCTTTTGGGGTGTCAGTTAGGTCCAAGCTTATGTGGGTGCCCGTGTGATGGGCGCCCGGTGTGTTGGTCCCCGGGTGTGTGGGTGCCCGGATGATGAAATTTATCATATATAACTTAAACTTTTTAAAGTTTTAGATTTTGTAAACTTAAAATGTAAAGATCAAACTTTTTATCTGTGCATAAATGTCCAAGCTTGGTTGTGTTATTGGTATTTTCTTGTTTATTAGTTCAAGAAAAGCTAAAACTTAGTTGAATAGTGAAAAACATTGTTTTTTCCTGTGTTTTCTGTCCATTTCTCTTGATTGTTATTGTTTTAATAATTGATGTGTTGTGCCTATGAACAAAAATTGTATTGTGAATGTATTAACAGTGAGACAAAATTTACAGCAAGATTGAACTTGCTTATGTTTATGTGTTTTTCTGCTTGATTAACTGTCCGTATTGGTTTTCAGTTGGCAATGCTGCAGCACAACGAAGACGGCAACATGCTGTTACAGTTGGGAAGGAAAGAAGAGAAGCGCTCATGCGGACAAAGCGGCTATGCAGAGAGGGAGTTAGTGGTGATTCGGATGTCTCTCTTGATGATGGTGATATGATGATTGAAGAAGAGCAATCAGTTTTGGAGGCTCGGACTTCGTCAGCTGTGGATGAATTAAAGCTTGCTGTTGCCTACCGGTATGAAGAATAACTTTTATATATTTGGCAGTTCACCTTGCCATATGTTTTCCCTTTCTATTACTGATTGCATCAAGACTTACTATTGCTAGGGGTAAAGGGGAAACACAAAAAAGGGTGAATGCTCTTCGTGAGCTGAGACGCCTTCTTTCTAGGTCGGAATTCCCTCCTGTTGAAGCTGCCCTGCAGGCTGGAGCTATACCCCTTCTTATTCAGTGTCTTTCATTTGGCTCGCCAGATGAGCAGGTAAATGAATTTATTAAAATCATCAAATAAGGAGCTTTGAGTTCTTCTTCTTGAGCTTGACCTTTGATATGAGGAACTTGTACTAGAGTAAACTGTATTTTTGGCTAATGTACGCTTGATGGAAGATTCTCACTTTAATTTGATTACACTCTTGTGATACTTAATTTGCTTGATTGCACACAATACCATAGCTTCTTGTAACTAGTTATTCAAATATTACTGAATCATAGTAGAAAAAATGCATATGGAAAATTCTCTATCTCATGCTTGGCGAGGCTTTCTTTCTCTTTTTTAAAGTAAATGGAAAATGTTTGAATGAATTGAGACCTATATTCTGAGAATTTCTTTCCCGGATCATTGTCTTGCTGTAGTTGCTTGAGGCTGCTTGGTGCCTCACTAATATTGCTGCTGGAAAGCCTGATGAAACCAAAGCTTTATTGCCTGCGTTACCATTGCTTGTTGCTCATCTTGGAGGTAGGTTTAAGCCCCTCTCTCTCTCTCTCTCTTCAGTTATATTTTCAAGTACTCTTTTAGTTTGTTTGTAGAATTACCATATCCAGCCTGGAGTTTCCTGTGAAAGATACACATAATGAAGTATTAATAGTGTCACCTGTGAGTTGTTTTGTTGTTCGAGGGGAAGGAGGAGTGATGTTCTTCTTCTTTTTTCTAAAACTTTTGCAACTACCATCTCGACGTTGTTTGTGTTCTTAAAGTCTGCTCCTTGCTTCTTTGAATAAGGACACGAGCGTGTGCCAGCTCTTAAGTTCTAGAATCTTTTATTTCTTCGATCTGTGCAGTCTGTATGAGCAAGTGTAGGTTTCTATTTTGTTGCTCTTTTGATGTCAAGTGGGCAATACTATTATTACTGTTGAATATGTAGTTTTTTTATGAGGAAATGTTGGATATATAGTCACCAACATTATTTTGAATAAGTTAGTTAACAAAATTTCCGTCCTTTAGTTATATTTTTCTTTTGGACTTATTTTTACTCTTCTTAGTGGCACTACCTTGAAGGTATTATGTTTCAAATATTGTCTGAGAATTAACCATTTAAAAGAAAATATTAAAATCTTGTCTTACAATTAATTTGTTCTTGTTAAAAAAGAAGAGGACGAGAGTAGGGAATGACTTTTTGGGGTTAAAAAAGTGTTTACTTTATATACTGTCTAAATTAGGAAAGTACATATAATAAAATCTTATCAATAGAGAAGATTATCAACCTAGTTTGAGCTATCTGAATATTTTCGCCAATCCTTTCCACAATTACAAAGATTGGTATAATTTTTACAATCAACTTTTTAGATACAATCAATTCTAATACCGTAAAATTTTGTAAGGGTATTTATTAGCTGGGCATTTGAACTCATAGCATTGTGTCTTCAACTCAATCTGTTGCCTACTATCTATTTCTATTTCTTTAGGAAAACATGGGATTTGAAGCAATATTTAGTGCGCCTTATGTTTATCAGTTTCCCTTTAAATATTATTTCTTGAAAAAACAACTTGTATCATTTTCGCTCACATGTGGTTAAGGCTATGTCGCGATCGTACATCCTCGCTTGGTCTGTTAGTCACATCTTTGGTTTTCACTTTTCCAAGAGACTTGATGACCTTCAATTAAGGTACAGTACTCTGAGGCGAGTTGTCTATCCTAGGGAGAGTTTGCCTAGCCTGTAGTTGAATCACCAATTAATCATGTTCTCTGTTTTCGTAAAGCTTTCCTTGTCACAGAGATTCATCAATGTACCTTAGAATGCCGATTAAAGCACTCCCATGACTCTTACAAGAAGTCAGCTGAAGCTGGCTAACGAAGCTAACAACGAATAAGATGCAGGTTGTGTGATTTTGAGGTAGTAGATGTTGTGAACAAGTTTCGGATATAGACCTATGTCATTTAAAGGCTCTCCTTGTGAAGTAACAAATTGAAGATTTGGATCTACATGTTGGCGAAAATGATGTGGATTTGAACAATTAGAATAAGGAAGGCATTAAAAGATAGACGTGAGACCTCAAATTGAGTTCAAGTACGCAATAAACAAGGGCAGAGGCAATTTACCTCCTAATTAAAATCAATTTGAAGCCAACACTGTAGGTCACCTTTAGTGGATTTAGAATCCACAAGCAAGCTACCTTGAAGTTGTTTGCAACAGCAGTGCCTAAAAGTGAAAAGCACAGGAAAGGGGACAAGGGTCCTAAGGCCTTAAGCGAGAAACAAAATGCACGTTAAATGTTTAAACTCGGAAAAAATAACATCACACATCCATAAATAAAATTATTGTTAATGCAAATACAATATAAACAAGCATTATTTCAAAATATTAAGCAAAATAACGGATAACCCTTAGGTAAAAGAACTATAATCAAGGCAAACTTATCAAGTTTCCAGTTTGATAAGTCCTAAAACAATAAGAAACTAACTGTTGGAGCATCATCATATTCCTCTTCATAATGGCTAAAATCATTTTATTAATGACCGTCTAACAGATGTTGAAGAGCTTGTGAGATGGACAAAAAGGTTAGAGATAATTAGGACTATTGGACCAAGTGGACATTATACATGTTGGTTAGTTTTTAAAAGATATCGATAATATTAAGGGTGAAAAAATGGGCTATGCCTACATTTTAACTTGTTGGCTCACGTTTCTAGGCTTATAAATGACCTTGTCTTGAAAAAATGATGAAGGAGAGAGCATTGGGGTGTCAAAGGTGGCGGTAGTATTCTGACTTTTAAAATTATGTTCAAGCATGACATAATATATGTGACCTTACCATTACTATTGTAGTTATGACTTGAACATGATGATACCAATTTTAATTTTGTAATAATGACCAGAATGGAACATGAGAACCAAATGATTATGCAAATATTGGAAGTAGATCGATGATGGCACTGATTTATAGAATAATTATGCATTCACGAGCTTATTGAGTTTAGAGAATTAGATGTATATGGCTATATGAAGCCACTGTTCAGCTTCTTAAATTTTTACAACCGAGACTTTAATATTTATACATGTTACTAGTTTTGGACACGCGCTTCGCACGTGAACCATATAAATAAATATACAAATTTCAGAAGATAATGTAAATTTCATCAAACAGTGTGGTTGAGTTATAAGAATTTAAAAGAATGCATGTATCTGAACTAATATAAAGGTCATGTTTATGTAGCGCAAATATAGGATGATCTTTCAAGAATCTTAAAACTTTTCATTTATTCATTATAATTGCAAACTAATAGAAAACATGTATAAACTTTTTTTTTTTACTGGAAACGTAGTCATTAGTCAAGACAAACTGTGAAATATTTGTATCATATCCAGGTTGAGAAATGAAGGAAGTATGATTATCTCCACGTACAGTAAAGAGAAAAATACTTGAACTATTCCGGTTATATAATTAAATAGCTTAAAATTTGACAAGGGGTTTGATACTATATTAAATGTGTAGCATGGGATAATCTTTCAAAGCATCATACGACCGAGAAAACAACTTGGTGACTTAATTGTTTATTCCAACTTTGGTAATCCAACTTCAAGAGTTGCTAGCACGCATGGTTTGGAGATATAAAAGAAAGTTAAATTAAATCTATATGCATAAACGAATAAACAAACAACTATATGGAAAAAAATTCAATTAGTGAGACGAAAAATTCTCTTTTTTATAATTGGAAAGGTAGAAACTTAACATCAAGTATGGTTAATAACTTAGGAATAGTGTAAAATAACGCTAAATACAAAACGCCTATGCTTAATAAAGATAACTATTGTATGTCCAAACTTAAAGAAATGTTCTGAAAGGAAAAATGCAGAAGAAACTAAAATAGGATATGAAAGTAAGGGAAAATCTTTCTGGTACCTTGTCATTTTGTCACACTCAGGCAGATGAAGAGCAAAAGAGCAATGTATTCTTTGATGGGAAGAAGGGTTTAACTAATGGATAAAGCCTTAACTCAAATAAAACAAAGAGCAATGTATTCTTCTACAATTCGTTGTTCATTTTATAGGACACATAATGTGAATGGACTCTAGTCTCAACGTATTCCTTAATGGTGGAAACTAAACAGATAACAAATAAATCTTAATGATATCTTATCCCAATAATATTTATCATGCATCCTGTGCAATGTATGTGGCAAGCAGATTACAACAATGACAAGCGATTATTATAACACTACTCAAATGAATTAATTTTATCTAACCAATACTTGGTATTTATTTGATTGTATAATTACAATTTTATGAAAAAATATCTAAAAGAAAATGTTTGCTAGAAGGACAAAATGTTCTTTCACTTTTAACTTAGGGGATTCCCACTTTTATAATAATAATAATATGATGGTTATTTTGGGACAAGAAGTGTGGTTAGTTTAGCCTATGCTGACGAACGTCCCCACTAAATCAACTGTGGAACCCTCTAATGCTAGTATGTGTATGAGGAAAACTGAGTAAATGGCACAAAGAGAAAAGGAAGTAGGGGGTGAACAATGCCCAGTAAGGATCATCAACTGTCTCTTAAAAAGAGGGTGAGTCGAGTCTATAGAACAAAACATAATACAAGTATAGTAAGTGTCGTAGTAACTCAACGTAATAACTACAATAGTAGGGCTATAGGGTAAAGGTCATATATATTACCTGATGCTTGAACTAAATTTCAAGAACTTAATTGCTATAACATCGCTTCCGACTTTGACACTCCAAAGCTCTCTGCTAAATCATTTTTCTATCCTAAAGACTAAGACAAAGTGAGTATAAGCCTAAACCGTGAGCCAGCAAGTTAAAATGTGGGCCTATCCCACTTCTTCTTGCTTAATATATTGTAAAAATCTCTTATAACCCAACCAACATGTGTAATGTCCATTTGGTCCAATAGTCCCCTAATTATTTCTGTAACCCTTTTGTCCATCTCACAATTTATATGAATATTTTTCATAATTAACCATCAGAATAAATTAACTGTAGCAAGGAATTACTTAAAAATTTACTTATAAAATGTCGTGTTGTCACATTCGGCCCACATCGGATATACAAGGACATCCATAGGGATTTATAAAGGTCTTAGGCCACTCCAACATTGCTTAAAGTTTTGGGCTAGATGCTCACATTTTTTTCACTGCTTGATTCTATATAGCCAGCCTTTTGTTTGCCATCCAGTAGTTTTTTAGAATTGTAACTTCTTAGTTGAGATATTATGTTGTTAAGATACATTTGATTGATTATTTACTGTTTACTTAATTCGTAGAAAAGAGTTCCTTGCATGTAGCAGAGCAATGTGCATGGGCATTGGGAAATGTTGCTGGTGAAGGTGAGGAGCTGAGAAATGTTCTCCTATTACAAGGAGCCTTACCAGCTCTTGCAAGGATGATGCTGCCTAACAAGAGGTCAACTGTGAGAACAGCTGCTTGGGCATTATCAAACTTAATCAAGGTTCTAGATTGAAATCTCTCTTATTATTGGCCATAAATATTATCTGATTAACAAAAAACCATATGATGGCTGTCTGTCCCATCAGCACAATTCATCTTTAGGTGACAACTAAACTTGCTTTTATGCCAATAAATCTATCTGGCAATCTGCAAAGGAACTGGTTTTCTGTTACTTTTCTTTTTCACTTTTGATTGTATGTTTGTTATGAATTCCTTATCAAATATAAGATCATTTTTCCTGCATAGGGACCAGATCCTAGACCTGCAACAGAGTTGATAAAAATTGACGGGGTACTTGATGGAGTTATTCGACATTTAAAGAAAGGGTAAGTTGTTTCTATGTCATCACACTGTTTCTCCGTCTTTTATGACAATTTATTATGGATGTCATGCTACATCTGGCAGTTACTGTAGTTGAAGGCAATGTTTGTGAGCACCTACTTTAGTGCCACCTAACTAGTTTTTGGAATATATAAAAGTCGTGTTGTTATAAAAAGTGCTAGCTGGTCTTATAAGTGTTAGCTGGTTTTGGAATATATGATGCCTCATAAGTAACATATTTCACATTTGTTGGAATACTAGAGCTTTGAACGCCTGTCTGATTTTAAATAAGAGGTGGAGACATCAGAAAGTGAGAAGAGAAAATCAAATTTTAAGTTCTCATGAGATGATGTGTGATTGCCTTTTCATACACACATCATTTACAATGTGAGTTAATATCATCTAGATAAGCATAAGTATTAATAGCATTGTGTGGGTAAACTTGCTTGATGCGTTATTGTTGGATCTTTACAGTGCATATTTGTGATAATCTCTTGTTCACGTATTTTGTAATCAATCTCCGGAAGTAGAAAACATTCGTCTTGTGTGAGTGGTTGTATTTGTACTTTAACGAGTGCAATCTCATCAAAGGGTAAGAAACTTCTCTTAAAGGAATGAGCTTTTGTTTCATTTGAAACTCCCCCCTTTTTCTCCAAATGGTATATGGGATTGTCTGCCTTGGCAAAAGGATTCATCTCTAAGTGGTATATTTAGGCAAACTAGTTAATGGATACGTGCGTCACATGTCTATCCCGTCTTAACCATATACTAATATTTATCCTAAGACAATAGAATTTTTAATGCATAATATATAATTATTGTCCTTTACATATATACACTAGTTCAAGTTATAAGACAAAAAATGAAGTCACAAAAATTTACTACTTCTTTGAAGTTGGAATATGTAATCAACAGTTATGATATTTCATTGGCGCTGAACTTGCAAATATGAGAAATTAGATTAAGTTAGTAAAATGTGTAATATATATCTACGTTTCCTTTTGTTTTACGAAGTATAAACATATTATCTGATTGTTTGACTCAACAAATACCTACGATGCCCTTCTTTCTGCATTATTTTTTTTTCTAATGTATTTGTTGGGGACATCCAGAGATGATGAGTTGGCCACTGAAGTAGCATGGGTTGTTGTGTATCTCACTGCCCTTTCAAATGTTGCAACTACAATACTGGCAAAGAGTGATCTCGTACAAGTACTGGTAGAAAGATTGGCCGTGTCAAGTAGTCTGCAACTGCTTATCCCGGTAACATGCATACATGTATATCGTGTTTTGTTGATTTGTGTAATCAGAAAGTTTCATATTATCTGAGCTTTGAGAACGATCACTAATGGCACTTATCATAGTATTTATAAATAATCCCATCAATGTTGAGTCTTTCACAACTATGGTTTAATCAGGTGCTGCGGAGCTTGGGAAATCTTGTGGCTGGTGATACTCATATAACTAATGTTGTTCTTGTTGCGGGACATGAGATAACAGGCTAGTTTGGAACTTCTCTCCTTTTGTTGTCATATAAAGTAGGAGTATATGGTTATAAGCAATTGTTCAGCAAAATCTCTGACATCTTAACTATTTTCAGGCAATACCATCCAAGCACTTGTAAAATGCTTAAAAGGTGAACACCGTATCCTGAAGAAGGTATGCCACTGGTACTTTCTCATTTTTATGTTTAGAGATTAGTATACTGTTTATTAGAAGTTTCTGAAATTTTCCAGGAAGCTGCTTGGGTGCTATCTAACATAGCTGCTGGTTCAGTTGAGCATAAGCGGTTGATATATTCAAGTGAAGCTATGCCACTTCTTTTAAATCTTCTTTCAACAGCTGCGTTCGACATAAAAAAGGAGGTAGCATATGTCCTGGGTAACATCTGTGTCGCCCCTGCTGTAGAAGGTTCTGGAAGGCCAAATGTGATTCTAGACCACTTGGTGAATCTTGTTCGTGGAGGATGCCTAACTGGTTTTCTGGATTTGGTAAGATCTGCTGATGTCGAGGCAGCAAGATTGGGACTGCAATTCATTGAGCTGGTAAGCAGAATGATGATGGTTGTCCAACAATCTTATCTTCTTTTCTTTTATATTTTTCTCCTGAATGTAGTATGCAGGTTATGTTTTACGTGCCCGAAAAAGAAAATCCGACAAAAGTAGTAAAAAGAACCCCCCCCCCCCCCCCCCTCCTTTCACATTTATGTTTACTTGGATAGATAACTATTGCTGATAATTGCTCATTTCACACTTCAAAGATTGTTACTTTCAGTTGCTGTGTCATACAATAGATTATAATGATGTGGCAGGGAGCAGGAAAAAGAATTCATTCATTTCAAGCATCCAAAAATGCTGTCAAGTTAATGTCTACTCCCCCTTCCCAAAAATATGGAGTAACCTCTTTAGCTAAAAGCACGTCCATTAAGATAATATTTAGTATAATCTTTAACTTACTAAAATACCCCTATTTTTTCAAAACTAGATTACTCTTTCCCTGAAATACTCATTTAATGCCAAGGGCAGGGGCGGATTTATTAAAGCCGGAGGGGGTGCCACGGCACCCGCTAACGTAGGTTGAAACTGTAGATATGCATGTATATACATGAAAGAAAATGGATATATATGTTGAGTGGCACCCATAGGAACAAACTGTGCCATGGTGCCAGTGGCACTGGGTCAAAGCGTCCTCCTGCGCGGCGGGGGATCGAGTCCCACTTATTCCAATTTAGTAGTTTTTAAGCTTGTGCTGCCTACAACATTACTAAATAGAAATCTGTGGGACCTAGAACTTATAAATAACTTGTTCTCTTTCCCTTCCTTCCCAAGTTCCCATCCGTCAACTCTTCCTCTCTCCCTCTTACTTTTCTTTCCATTTTTTCAAAGTAACCATATTACACTTCATAGTGTTATAAGAATTTCATGTTTTAGATGTGTAAATTATTTTAGGTAACTAATAATTATTGTTTTGATTCTATAGCTTTTCTAAAATACTTTTAATTATTCTCTTTTTTCCCTTATTTTCATCAAAGTAATGACCATTTAATCCTAGGAGATTATTTTATTGATATTTTATATTTTTATATCTTAAAAAAAAACCTTTAAACTTATGATTTTAAGGAAAAAACTCAATTTTAGAGCACCACCCTTCAGGGAAAAAAAGAGAGGCAACAAATGAAGCAGATAAAATTTAACGGTGGAATAGTATTGGTGATCAGTATTTAAATGATTGTTTAGTATTCATATATAACATGAAGTATTTATAAATGGAAGCAATGATGTCAGCTGTCGACATTTTTTAGAACATGAAACTTGTCGACTTATGCTACCCCACGCCAAGCAGCGGTCGGGGCGCCCATCGACAGACATAGCGGGGAAGCCTAGCATAACGGCGATCCCACACTTATTAAGGTCCATTCCATTGAGGAGGATAATTATAAATGAAATATATTCATGATATTGGTTATATTGTTAGAATGTAACATTTATGCTAAGCAGTCATAGAGCCTGTTTGGGTGGGCTTAAAAGCAGCTTATTTTAAGTGACTTATAAGTCTAAAGATGACTTAAAAGCCATTTTTTGAGAAGTTAGGATTATTTTCTAACTTCTCAAAAAGTGGCTTTTAAGCAACTTATGACTTATAAGTCCAAAAATTTTGAGATTACCAAACATAAATTAATTGACTTATCAGCTTATAAGTCACTTTTAAGCTCACCCAAATGAGCTCATAGTTATCACTTTCTTTAATGTGATCGATAAAGTTGATCAAACCGACCAAATATTTATCTTTTCGGATCGTTTATGTATTAATGCGTTTATGTTCAAGTGGCACCCGGTACACTCGAATTCTGGATCCGCCTCTGGCTAAGGGTGTTAGTTGAAAAAAAAGTAAAGTAATTTTACCGTGGTTTCCTGAAGTGACCATTATTTTGGGACACTGTCTTTTAGCTAAAGCAACTATTGTTTTGGGATGGAGGGAATAACTTTCTGGGTTGTTGCTTGACTTGAGCACAACTTGCAGCTGCTGACTTTCCATCTTGTGTTCTTCCACCATACACTTGATATACTTGATGAATTAATGTCCTAACTGTATATCAAAGGCCATTGTTTCTTGGAGTAACTTCAGGACCTTTTCCTTGACAGGTCTTGAGAGCAATGCCGAATGGAGAGGGTCCAAAGCTCGTTGAAAAGGAAGATGGTATCGAGGCCATGGAAAGATACCAATTTCATGAAAATGAAGAGCTTAGGAGCATGGCGAACGAGTTGGTTGATAAATACTTTGGAGAAGAATATGGTCTTGATGAGTAGGGGCATGCTCATGTGCTAACTTATGTGGTTCTCTAACTACTGTGAAGCTTGTGGCTCACCAAGGTGTGCATATATTAGATAAGCAATTGGAAGGCCTTCTCAATATGTTGTGCAATTTGAAGTTAGATTTTCAGTTTTTCCAAATGTAGTTGTACACTTGTACTGGTTCGAGAGGGGGGTGTGGGGGTGGATGGACAAGTGCCCTCTGTTGTATGTTGCTAACATATTAGAAAATAGGATGCCAGTAGATGTGTTAAAGACTGAATGTGTTTTTCTCCTCTTTGCTCTCTGCGTTTTTTGCCCCTTTTTTTTTCTTGCTTTGTTTTCAACAGAATGCCAATTTTAATGGTAAAGAACAAAATCTCTTTAACTGAACAAAATATACTGAGTGTGAATGAGCTTTGGAACTCAATTAGTTATTTGGTGCAAAAAGCAACTTGGTGCTTGAATATGATTATCTTTTGTAATCTTTCTTTCTTTTACTTCAAGGCATGAATGTCTCGAGCAAAAGCTTTCTAATGAAAGAAAGCCTCTCTTATTTATTTACCATCATTCCATCCCAGGGAAAGACAATTCTTTTGGAGTTTGCATCATGGAACCTTAAGAAAGGCCAAAGAGAAAAAGTTCATACATGTTAAATTTCACGTATGGTCACAAGACCTTTTCATAACATAGTAAAGTAAAAAAATCGCTTTAAAATACTTGAATTTTATCCAATATAACAGTAAAATTACTAAATTATAGAAAAGTGAACATTATTTTTGGACATGTTAAAGTAACTAAACTTAATCTAAGGAAGGCCAAGGTGTCTCATGAAATATTCAATACATATTCAAACAGTTGAGGAAGATGGTGAAGTTATGGAAATGTGTGTTTTTGTGCTATTGATATGAAACCGACAGATTTCTATTCATAATAAGCATTATTATTGAGTTTGGACAGCCAGGTATTACTATAGGCCGCCAATAGCAACAACTAATAATACTCGCAATGAATTTTGAATCACAACTAGTTCTACCAAAACCTTTTAAGAAAAACAGCAAGAAAAGAAATTAACAACTAACTAAATTGTCGATTCTTTCCGTTTAATTACAAATGTTTTACAACCAATATGGGCAGGCTATATGAAATAGAAGTCCAAATGAGACGTTCAACAACTCATTAGCATACTATATAAGTTGGAGTTATTAAATCAGGGTTCCAATCGCCATCAACTATTTGCAGATACTATATACTATAAAAGATAAAATGGTAGTTGGCTTAAGTTCTTGAGTTTTGTGTTTTGGTTAGGGAGCACGTAACTATAGATGATGAACATAGACCCCAATATTTACAAAATTTCAACACTTATTTTATGAGAAATGGAGATACTAAGAACAATTGGAAGATTTGGTTAAATGCATCAGCATCTGTTGCAATAATAAATAAAAGGTCAAACACGGAGGGAAAAAAAAAAAAAGCAATCAAGAAGAGAAGTCTTCCAATTCTACGAACTTTCCTTAAGATCTCCTTTGGAAAAAAAAACATTTCTGCACAATATGAAATTACCTCAATCGCCGTAGTGTAAAGAATGTAGTACACTATTTCTATAGTATATATATGCAGTTATGCACATGTGCACTAAGATCCATATACAGGATATCAAATAGTTCAGGTTAAATTTTAGTCATATTAGTACATTATTTCAGGTCCAACACTCGCTAAAAGTGTTATAGTCTTGTTAGAAATTTATGTGTGGATTTAAAATATAGAAAACTTCTAGAAATAGAGAGCATATATACTTGGTTTTCAAAAATTGAGTATGGGATGACATGAATGATGAGACTATCCCTTATCATAAATTTCTCAATTAATCATGATAACAATATTTTCCTTATTTATTCATCCTAAAGTCTAAACACCCAATGGACGACCACACATACTTCCAAAAACCCACCCACCCTGACTTGCATCATGAGAAATCAAATGATAGGGATGGAGGCTTACTGTTTACTTAGTAGTATCGATTCAATATTCACTGTCCTCATCCTTTTCTAATCCCACAATGTAATTGTATTGGATAAAAGCTGACTAGACTTGAAAAGGTGACACGTGTCTTCCACGTGGTACGGACAGACTTTCCAACGGACAGACATCCAACGGGCAGACATTCGTCACGAATAGACCTAAAGAAGTCATGAGGCATTTCAACGGTCAACACGGTTTAAATGAGCAGTTATTAACACAATCATCCACGATCAACCTATTAAAGATCATTAAGGCAATCATTACAACCCAGCGGTTATGACTCCAACGGATAGGTGATCGGCAGTTACTTATCCAAACGGATCCACGCCCAGCGGTTACAGAATCCCAACGGGTGCCTTTCAGGCTTATAAATAGCATTCGCCTTAATCGATTGAAGACAATCTGAACTTCATATCTGGAATATCAATAAGAATACTCTCTCTCTCGATCTTGCTCAATCATTCTTTCTGCTCTTATTTAGTTCTCTGCTTTACTCTTCTGAAGAGCGATTGATATCGAAGAACTCTCCCCGAGGACGAGTGACACGATACGGTTACCTCTCCTTATTTACGTTTTACGCATTGCTTTTATTTACTTATATATGCATATCGCTATCATATCGGCTTATCGTATAAACTCTTAATCTCAACTATTGATCGTGACCCCGCAAATACAAATTTAATTGTTAATTGGCCTAAAATCGGATCTAGGTTAAACAATTTGGCGACCACAGTGGGAGCCGGTCAATAGCCTTCGTAGGTTAATAGATTATCTTTGTTGTTATCTTCGTTTTTGTCTATCTTTTTGCTCTATAACTAACATGGCAGAAAGCAACTCTCAACGAACTATCGTAGGCGGAGAACAGGTAAATACTCCTTTGCTCCATCTTGATTATTCCCCTTATTATTCTCCCGATTACTCGTCCGACGGGCAGCAGCAGTCTTCCCAAGGACCGGTCAGGCCGCGATACAGGCGTATGCGCTCTCAGAACACTACTCCACCTAGGAGACGGCGCCATAGGAGTCTCTCCCCTGGCCGAGGGAACCTCCAATAAACACTTTTTGCTTTTATGCAGGAACAGGTAGAAGTAAACCGAGGAATAAATGAGGCACTCACCTCTCTCCGTCGAAGCAACCCTTCGGCTGCAAGGGTCGAGGCTGCGACACCTGGTCGTGACGCGCCATCCTCGCATACCTCAAGACAAGGCGGAGAGCGGAACAACGGTGGTACCATAGACCCTATGACCCAAGTCAATCAAAATCGGAATGGGGGATCCATGGCACCTACAGATGTGAGCCTTGTTGTGGAAGCCCTCACCAAGCAAATTCAAGGAAAGCCAGGAAGCACTTCAGAAGTCTCTCCACGAGAGAATCGATCAGATACCAGGCGCCCCACCCACACTGAAGAAAGTTGATGTCCAGCGTTATTCACAGCGACCCTGGAAGAAGGAGGCAGCCCCAAAAGCGATACCTAAAACGTTTAAAATGCCAAACATCCCTAGGTATCGCGGAACGTCTGATCCCAACGACCATCTCATGATGTTCAGTAACTTTATCAAAGCCAGCGACCTCACCGACGAGGAGATCGAGTCTGTTCAATTGAAGAAGTTTGTGGAAACCCTAGCAGACGGAGCTCTGCGATGGTATTCAATGTTGCCACCCAACTCCGTTGGATCTTTTGCAGAGATGGCCGAGTTGTTCGTGAAGGCGCATACAGGTGCTCAGAAAATGGATACCCGTGTTGAGGACATCTTTGAGATCAAGCAAAGACCCGACGAATCTCTCCGCAAGTATGTGGATCGTTTCCAGAGGGAACGTATGTTGCTCCCCAAAGTACCAGACAGATGGGCAGCAATCGCATTTACCAACAGCCTAGACATCAGGAGTTCGGAGGCCACGCGCAGACTTTATGGGTCTCTTTGCGAGTTCCCAGCAGCCAGTTGGTCAGACGTCTACAATCGTTACAACTCTAAGGTACGTATCGATGAAGATAAATTAATTGGAACAGGTACTTGAGGAAGATCTCAGACACGTAGCGGTGGACCTGGCGAAAAGGCCGAGTCAGAGAAAGCAGACGTACGCTATGAACCGTACCCTGATCAGTCACGCAGCCATTCCAAAGGACGCAACCGCAACAACAAAGGATTATCCCGGCGAGATAGTTCGGAATCAAGCCTCCGCGGGGCACCAAGCTTGCCAAGCTTCAACATGGAAACGTCTGAGGTAGTAGCGGCACTCAAAGACATGGGAGAAAAGGTCAGATGGCCAAAAGACATGAAATCCGACCCAAGCAAGCAAAACCAGGATATGTGGTGCGAGTTCCATTGTGATCACGGCCACACCACCGAAGACTGCAAAGCCCTCAGGTATGAAATTGCTCATTTGTTGAAACATGGATTCTTGAAAGAGTTCCTGACCGAGAAGGGAAAGCAGACTCATGCAAAGGCACAGCAAAAGAAACCTAGCCCTCCGCGAGCAGCCTCTCCGAGGAGGACAGTTAACATTATTTCAGGTGGGATCGAGGTGGATTCTGTTACTGTCACAGCGAAGAAGTATGCAAAGGTTTCCATCACAAACAACAAGCGCCCACGATCAGAAGAAGTAATCACGTTTGAGGACTCTGATGCAAATGGTTCGCAATTCCCACATGCTGATGCGTTAGTCATAACATTACGCGTGGCGGAATTCGATGTCAAGAGAGTACTCATTGACGCGGGCAGCTCTGCAAATATTATCCAATCACGGCTTGTCAGAGAGATGCAGGTATCAGACAAGACCGTGCCAATATCTCGAGTTTTATCTGGTTTCAATAATTCCAGTGAAAAGACTCTCAGTGAGATTACCCTCACGACTCTTGCCGAATGAGTAGCAAAGGAAACAACTTTCCATGTTGTCGATGCGGATCTAGCCTACAATATCATATTGGGCAGACCTTGGATCCACGACATGCAAGCTGTTCCTTCTACTTATCATCAGGTGTTGAAATTCCCATCCGAATGGGGAGTACGTGAGGTTCGAGGGGAGCAGCGCTCTGCCCGAGATTGCTACTCTGTGGCCCTCAAACTTCCCGAAGAGAACAAATAGCAATTACAGCGACCGGGACCAGGCATACCACCCGAAACGGCTGAGTACGAAGTCCCGGAATTCATCGCGAAGATGGACGAGAAAGAAAACCATATGCCAACCGTTGAAGCTTTGGATCCCGAAGAGATGTTCACCGACAAGCCAGAGCGGAAGGTGTATCTAGGGACCGAGCTAAACGAGCGCCTACGAGGAGATATCCTCCAGTTTCTCAAGGAGCGGCATACAACATTTGCCTGGTCTCACGCAGATATGACAGGTATTTCTCCTGACATCATCACTCACAGGTTGAACGTCCGTATCACCGCCCGGTGAAACAAAAGACGCGCCAGCAAGGAGCCTTCCGGAACCAAGTCATCAACGACGAGGTTGATCGGCTTCTGAAGATTGGTTCAGTACGTGAAGTCAAGTATCCAGACTGGCTAGCCAATGTAGTTGTCGTACCTAAAAAGAACGGCAAATGGCGAGTCCGCATCGACTTCACAGATCTTAACAAAGCCTGCCCGAAGGATTCGTATCCTCTCCCCAGGATAGATCAACTGATCGATGTAACGGCCGGACACGAAGTGCTAACCTTCCTCGACGCATACTCCGGGTACAACCAGATATTAATGGATCCCGAAGACCAGGAAAAAACAGCATTCATCACCTGTCGAGGTACGTACTGTTACAAAGTTATGCCTTTTGGACTAAAAAATGCAGGTGCAACCTATCAGCGTCTAGTCAATAGATAGTTTCACGACCATATCGGGAAGACTATGGAAGTGTACATCGATGACATGCTGATAAAATCTAAGCGAGCAGAAGACCATTTGGCACATCTGAAGGAAGCTTTCCGAATCCTGGATCAGTATAACATGAAGCTGAATCCAGAGAAATGCGCTTTCGGAGTTGGATCGGGGAAGTTTCTGGGATTCATTGTTTCTCAGCATGGCATTGAAGTCAACCCCGCTCAGATTAAAGCCATTGAATCTATCCCAGATGTACTTCACAGCAGGAAAGATGTCATGAAACTAACAGGGAGCGTAGCAGCTCTGCGCAGGTTCATCTCCCGGTCATCTGATCGTTGCAAAAGTTTCTTCGATGTCTTAAAGCAAAACAAGGAGTTCGAATGGACTCCCGAATGCCAACAAGCATTGAGAGATTTGAAAAAGTATCTATCCAATCCTCCGCTGCTCTCCACACCTCAGAAAGGTGAACAACTGCTGATCTATTTGGCAGTCTCAGAATCATCGGTAAGTGTTGTTTTAGTTCGGGAAGACAAAGGTAAGCAGCTTCCTATCTATTACATTAGCAAAGCTTTAATTGATGCAGAAACACGCTATCAACCTTTAGAAAAATTAGCATTGGCATTAGTAACTGCTGCTCGTAAGTTACGCTCTTATTTTCAAAGTCATTCGATAGCTGTGGGTACAACTTTTCCCTTGCGAAATGTTCTGCACAAACCTGAATTCTCAGGAAGACTGGTAAAATGGGCTATAGAATTATCTGAATTTGATATCACCTATCAGCCTAGAGTAGCAATAAAATCGCAAGTCCTAGCAGACTTCGTAGCAGACTTCAGCACTAACATATACCCTGAAGCAGAAAGGGAATCTATTCTTTATGCAGGGCAGGCTCCTGGCACGTGGACCCTTTACACAGATGGCTCCTCGAGCGTCAAAGGGTCCGGCCTTGGACTGGTTCTTGTTGCTCCGTCCGGTGAAACGGTAAGGCAGGCTATCAAGTGCCCATTTATTACTAACAATGAGGCCGAATATGAGGCCGTTATTGCAGGATTGGAACTATCCTGAAGTTATGGGGCAACCTTCGTCAAGCTAAAAAACAACTCTCAGCTCGTGGTCAATCAAATCAATGGAGGTTTCGTTGCACGAAAATCCAGGATGCAAGTGTACCTCGCCCGAGTGAAAGAGCTCCTAGCACAGTTTGGCGAATGGGAAGCAGTCCAGATTCCACGGGAAGAGAATCATGAAGCCGATGCTCTTGCAAACATGGGATCAGTGGCAGAGATAGGGGCGGCCAGTTCTTCAGCTGTCGTCCAACTTCTCTACACGACCATGGATAGAGAAAAGTTCGAAGTCAATACCATCAACGCTACTTGGGACTGGCGGAATGAGATAACCAATTATCTTATCCATGGGACTCTACCTGCAGATGCAAAAGCTGCACGCAAGCTCCGAGTGAAAGCTGCCCGAACTACAATTCTCAACGGCGAGCTTTACTGGAGGATGTTCGCAGGACCTCTTGCAAAATGCCTTGGACCTAATTAGATCAATTACGTAATGAGAGAAGTCCACGAAGGCTGTTGCGGAAATCATTCCGGAGGTAAGGCATTAACTCGAAAGCTGATTCGTGCAGGCTATTATTGGGACAAGATGGAAAAAGATACGAACGAATTTGTCAAGAAGTGTGACAAGTGCCAAAGGTTCACTCGATCATCTTCTCCACCAACCAGCAGAGCCACTCCATTAAATAATCTCCCCGTGGCCCTTCATGAAATGGGGGATGGACATCGTTGGTCCTCTCCCCACGGCACCAAGGGGGATGCGCTTCTTGTTGATCATCACTGACACTTCACAAAATGGGTCGAGGCGGTAGCATATTCAAGGATACGACAAACGGAAGTCGTCGACTTCCTTTGGCGTTTTGTCGTATGTCGTTTTGGAGCACCTAAGCAGATAGTCATGGACAACGGCCCGCAGTTCGTCGGCCAGAAAGTGACTAGGTTCCTCGATGACCTGCACATCAAGAGGATCACCTCCTCCCCATATCATCCTGTTGCGAATGGGCAGGCCGAATCTACCAACAAGATCATCGTTGAGTCCCTTAAAAAGCGCCTCGAGCAGGCAAAGGGATGCTGGGTAGAGGAATTACCTGGAGTATTGTGGGCTTATCGCACAACTGTAAAAATGAGTACCGGAGAAACTCCTTACTCATTAGTATATGGTGCCGATGCTCTAATCCCAGTCGAAATCGGAGAACCCAGCTTGCGATATGCATATGCCACTGAAGAATCAAACTCAGTCAACCTATCCGAAGAGCTGGATCTCCTCGAAGAGCGCAGAGAGCTGGCCCTTGTGCGAGTAATCGCTCAAAAGGAACGAATCGAACAATACTACAATCGGGGACTGCGCGTACGAAGTTTTCAAGTCGGGGACTTTGTACTCAGAAAAGTCTCCCAAAGCACACAGGAAACGAATTCAAGCAAACTTGGTCTTAACTGGGAAGGCCTTTACAAAGTAATTGCTTCGGTCGGCAAAGGATCTTATCGTTTGGCATGACCAGACGGCTCTACTGTCCCGAATAGTTGGAATGTGGTTCACCTCAAAAGGTATCACTTTTAAGTGATAAGACGGTTAGTCATCTAACACTTACCTTTTATCTTTATGAAAAGTTCTTACTTTTAATTATATATTTTCTCTAAATGGTACTAACGACCTGAACAAGGTCAGATCCATTTAGCTAACTAGCAGAGCTCGAAGTTCTTCAACTTCGCGGCTGTGGGTTCGAATCCCACAACGGACACACTCCTCGTTTGGTTATATGTGTTCTATATGCGACTCACCGACAACTCTTTTCATGTTATCACTTTACGTGCTCCAACATAAAAACAAGGAGGGTGGTGAGAGGCCCCTGTAGGCCAGATAAGACCTTCATAAAGGCAAAAGACCTTACCAAGAGGCAAATTTTTGAAGTTTTTCAAATCAAAAACTTTTACGTGATACGACTTCCACGGCAAATAAGAGTAGTCATTCACAAATCAAAAACTTTTACGTGATACGACTTCCACGGCAAATAAGAGGAGTCATTCACAAATAAAAAACTATCACGTGATAAAACTCCCACCGCAAATAAGAGGATTTATTCACAAAACAAAAACCTTTGCGTGACAAGGCTTCCACGAAAATAAGAGAAGTCGTTCACCAGGCCAACGACTCGGCCAGAGCCAATCTACAAAGCCATGCAACAACTTTCAACTATCGAAACGATAAGCAAAGTTACACGCACAGAGCAATGATTCGGCCAATACTTTAAACGACCACAATTCAGTCAGACCATTTACAACTTATGACCTCTTCCTAACGAAAGGCTAAGTTAAAATCATTCGGGCAGACTCTTGAAGATACGAACTTAATAAAGTTCTTACTTCAGAAAACTCCCAATCACAAGGCTCGAAAGCCACAACACATGCAAACAAAAGATCAAAAAGTTCAAACTAAATATAGTCACTGGATAGATCTAAGCAGCATATATACATTATCTTTGTGAATTGATAAAATGCCGAATACGGCTGACAGAAATTCGCAGAGTGTTCAAAGGCCAAACAAACCGGCCATACAAAGGACCAGAGAGTCTCTACCAGACTTCTGTCCACAAACAGACAAGTCCGGCTCTCGCCAGACAATATAAAAAATACATCAATCGTAGATTGAGAAAAAGGGCACTAGCATGAAGGGCCATGACCAGGACTCAACGCACCAGCTCCGTCAGTCCTACCGTCATTCCCTGAGTCCTCGCCGTCATCTTCATCTTCATCATCGTCATCACCTTCAGACTCTTCAGGGGAGAGACCCAATGTTTGGTGTATTCTTCGAACAGCGTTCTTTGTTGTCTGCAGCATCTCCTCGACATTAACTTGTCCAGCCTGAATCTGCACGAGCAATGCACGCTTGGCCTCAAGGGCCGCAAGCTTGGTCTTAATTTCAGACTGATCACGCAGGTTCGCCAAGTCCTTGGTTAATGCGGTCTGAGCACTCATTAACTGAGCAACCTGATCCTTGGCAGCCTGGAGATCAGACCTGGCTTTAATCGACTCCTCGTTAGCTCTCTGCAGATCCATCTCAAGAGATGCACGATCTTCATTAGCACCGTTCAAAGAGTTTCGGCATTCTTCAAGCAGTCTCTCCAAACCCTGGACAGAGCGCGCGAACCCTTCTTTCTCCTCGAGAAGAAAGTCCTTCTCCCTGGTGAGAACGTTGATTTTCTCAAGACGCCCATTATTGACGTCAGTTAATCGATTAACTTCACCACCAAGGAGACCACACTGCTCAATCAGAGTCTTGTTGTCCTTCAGAGCTTCCAGCAATTCTCTTTTCACTTCAACCACTTGATTAGCGTTGTTGAGCCTGGAGCGAAACATGATCTCGGCAGCCAGCATACTCGACTGAAAAAAGTAAAGTAAGTCAGGGTTAAAAGTCCGAGGCTAAGAGTCATTCCCAAAACAAAGTGGGAAAGAACTTACCCGGGCAGAATCAGAGGCAATCTGGAAAACCAACTCCTCATCGGTTAGCCCCCTCAAAGCCCATTCTTCACGGGGACTGATGAGCGAGGAAACTGCCTTAGCCAAGCTGCGTGGCCTGGTTACGAAGTTGACATCAGGAGCGAGTTTCAAAGTGTGCTTCCTCTCGCAGAACTTAGGTTCCCAAGCCTGTTCGGAGGGATAATTTGGCCTGAACTTGTAACGCACTCCCCTGATGTCACTCAGCTCTGTCCGGCCACTGATAGCTGACCGCCAAACAAACCTTGAGGAGGAAAGGTTATAATCACCTTCCGCTCCAGGGTCTATGGTCTCACATTCACGAAGAACAACGGGAGCCGCCCCCTCAGTAGCCACATTCTCCAGATCCTTGAAACGATAAACACGAGGACCCTGGCTACCCTCTTGGGGAGTTTCTTCTTTTGCTTCTTCTCTCACCTCTTCTTTCTCTTCTTCACCAACCTTTTTCTTCCCCTTGTCAACACGAGAAGGACCAGCTTCCGCCCCGTCATTGACTCGGGGACTCCCCCGCGGAGTACGGATAGCTTTCTCCTCAGCCCCCTCCTGTCACTACGGAGATGAGGCCTTCGCCCAAGAGGAGCATCAGCCTCGACCTCCGTGTCCGAAAGAGTAATAACCTTCCTAATTACGTCCCTTCCCCGTCCGGACTCGAGGACTCCGGCAGTAGCACCAGCACCCTCTTCCATGGGCTCCGGTACACTGGCCCTAGAAGAAGGATCACGGCCAGCCGACGAGGTTTGCCCGGCAGCCACGGAAGTCTTACGAGCAGACTTCTTCCTAGCTTCGCACTCGCCTTGGCTCCTTTTCTTCCTTTTAAGGGACCCTCCATCGGACAGGAGTTCCTCGCCGCCCTCCCTGCTGCGCAGAGCACCCACTAAAGCTAGTATAGCCTCAGCTTCAGCTTCTGGGTCAGCCACAGGCTCGGGAGGCCCGTCTTGAGGAGGAGCAGGGAAGAAATCCCCTGAAGTGCCCAAACCTATGAAAAAGGCAAAACGGTCAGGTATGGAAAATACCCAAAGAAGAAGAATGATCATAAAATATAAAAAAATGCTCTCACCATGATTGAGTACAACCAAACTCTTCTGAGTGGCAAAATACATCCACTCTCTCTTCTCTGGAGTAAATTCCTTCAAGATTGGTTCAACCCACGCCCTCAAATCTTCAATAGAGATGAGTTTGTCGTAGGGTTGCTTGGCCGCTACAAAGTTGAACGGAGTTAGAAAACAAGAAGAAGAAGAGGCGTGAAGAACGTCAGAAAAAGTACTCGGGGACTTACGCTTCTTATTCCAGACTTCTGGAAGGTAGGCCTTGTTGTCAAAAGTCAGGGCCGAGGAGCGCACAAATAGAAACCGATGTGCCCAGCCTCGGTCACCGGTATCCTCAGAACTGCGCACCAAGCCCTTGCTTCCGCGCATTATGGCATTTACATAGCCGTACTTGAAAATTTGTATACTATACAAAGAAATAAAATGCTCATAACCAAAAGATTGATCGTTTCTTGCCGCTAACCAATCCAAAAGAGTAACTATTCTATACATACTGGGGCTCAGCTGCCCCGGGCAGAGGAGGTACTCCCGACAGAGCCTCTCCAACACAGGGTGCAGGGGTAAGCTACTCCCCACGGTGAAAGGATAGGTACACATGGCTGTCCACCCAGCCCTATGAGAAGTAATATTCTCCTCCTCAGAGACCGGTAAGAGGGGGACCTCATCGCCCCAGTGGCAGTCCACCCCTTACTCGTGGGATCACCTCTTTCGTGATCCCAGACTTATATCTGTACGCCGACCAGTTCCGTGTATCTCCTTCCCTATTATGGAAGGACTTAATATTACAGTCCGCTTCAAGTTCACCCCACTTCTTGGGGATTATCTCTGCAGCCGTAGCTTGTGTAGCCCGGGGCCTGGAAGTGGCCGCCGAGGAACTACCAGCAACATCAGTACCTTGGTTTCTCCTGGATCGTGAAGACATGGTTGCAAGGAAAATATGAAATTATCGGGAAGAATTCAAAGCTAGTCCAAAGTATTTTCAGAGAACAGCCAAGAAGAAATAAAGGCGAGTAAAAGGTTTCTCATCAGGCAAACCCCTATTTATAGGAGTAAAAATTCAGCCTCATCAACTTCCTTCAAGACACGTGGAGGCCATCAGAGAAACCTCGATCAGATCTGGCCGTTAAATATGGTTCACCAAAACTTTGTAGTATCATCATTACCCTGGAAAAGAACAGTCACCTCGCGATCAACAGGCAACGTGTGCACGTGACTGAAGCGGTTAAAATTATTACTTTTACCCTTGGGGCATGCAATAGTCATTTCGGAATAACCTGCAATCTCGCAGACGTGCCAGCTGTAATTACTTTTTGTTACGGCGCATTAAATGTGCACGTCATGAAGGCTTGTCACTTAGCTGGTAAGGATCGTACGTCATCAAAATACATCACACGAAGACAAAAATTCTCAAGAGATTCCCGCCAAAAATTGTATCCACTCCTCGAACAGATACTCTGCTCGAGAAGTGCGGGGACTATCTGTATTGGATAAAAGCTGACTAGACTTGAAAAGGTGACACATGTCTTCCACGTGGCACGGACAGACTTTCCAACGGACAGACATTCGTCACGAATAGACCTAAAGAAGTCATGAGGCATTTCAACGGTCAACACGGTTTAAATGAGCAGTTATTAACACAATCATCCACGATCAACCTTTTAAAGATCATTAAGGCAATCATTACAACCCAGCGGTTATGACTCCAACGGATAGGTGATCGGCAGTTACTTATCCAAACGGATCCACGCCCAGCGGTTACAGAATCCCAACGGGTGCCTTTCAGGCTTATAAATAGCATTCGCCTTAATCGATTGAAGACAATCTGAACTTCATATCTGGAATATCAATAAGAATACTCTCTCTCTCTCTCTCGATCTTGCTCAATCATTCTTTCTGCTCTTATTTAGTTCTCTGCTTTACTCTTCTGAAGAGCGATTGATATCGAAGAACTCTCCCAGAGGACGAGTGACACGATACGGTTACCTCTCCTTATTTACGTTTTACGCATTGCTTTTATTTACTTATATATGCATATCGCTATCATATCGGCTTATCGTATAAACTCTTAATCTCAACTATTGATCGTGACCCCGTAAATACAAATTTAATTATTAATTGGCCTAAAATCGGATCTAGGTTAAACAGTAATAGATGTTTTTTCTTTTTTAAATAAATAAAGCAGGAGGAATAAACTGTGCGCAAAAAAAACTAGTGTAATTGTGAGACAATGTGGGAGTAATAAATGGATAACGGATAATAAAGAGCAACAAAGTCTTGAACATTTGTAACATCCAATACCAAATTGTCATTTATGAATTTAAAGCCATAATAAGTACTTTTTTATTCTTTGCTCCTTGGAATGTGAAAACTTTGTCTTCTCTGAGACTATCAATGCTTAACGGTACACTGAAATTTTTGTCAGCTTAATGAGTTGTTACGGCAATAAAATTAAAAATTAAAGCATCCAATCATTGTTCATCTGATACAATAAATAGCAAGTTGTGGTAGGGGAGAAGAAGAGGCGGTGGTAAGCTGATAATTTTCGTGAACTAATTTTAGATGTCGTAAAATGGTTAACATCTTTTCATTCTTAATAATAAGCGGGTTCAACATCAACAACAATAACAATACTATATCAGTATGGTTTACAAGTAGAATCTGAGGATGGTGGGATAGTTTTCGATAGACCCTTGAAAGTGGATTCAACATGGAGCAGTATAAATGAAAATTTCTTGATAAAGATTATTTTACCTCATAATAGGTCTATTTGACGTGTCGGCCGCTTCAAGTACTACCGAATAGTTAAGCAAAAAAGGAAAATACTTCATTTATTTTAATTTATGTGACACGGTTCAAAATATTAAAAGACGAATGAAAAAAATCATGACTACGCCTCATAAATTGGGACAAATACAGTAATTTGATGTGGGGTCAACTGTTGCAGCTCCCCCAAGTGGGGTGTCTCCAAAACCAGCTGTTATACTTGCATATATTCATAGTTGGAATTGTTGTTAAGCAAGATCTAGTTTCTCTCTCTCATTACAAATGCAATAGAGGGGTCCAACTCTTTTCTTATCTTTTTGTTGCTGTTACAGAGTAGAGGTGCCACATTGTCAGAAAACAAAAACACAGAGTCTTTGAACAAAATTAGAAGCTTTCTAACATCTGTGAAGTTCCAATTTTGTAGGGTATTATTCTGATTTTTCTCTTTATTTACAAAATATGTGTTCTTGCTACTTGTTAGATATTGTTTATTTGTTTTTCTTTTTTGAAGTTCTTGTTTTAGTTATATTGTTGATACCTTTCCAAACCGGTTTTCAAAACTGTTTTCTTGAGAGGATCTTTCGGAAACAGTCTCTCTACCTCACCCGAAGTAGGGTTAAAGTCTGTGTACACCTCACTCTCTCCGGACCCTACTTGTGGGAATATATTGTCTATGTTGTTGTTGTATGTTTCTTTGAAATGTCATAATTCAAGTGTTTTCCATTTTCAAGAATTTTTGTGGGTCTGTTGCTATTTAGTTGCATTGTCTTTAGACGAAGATTGTATTTTTATTTTCAACAAAGTATTAAATGGGAGAGCCAATTATGCTTTGAGGAGATTCTCTTGAAAGTCTAGTTTCAGAATCTTGATTTGTTTGTATTCCTGGTTGAGAAATTAGAGTTCGATAATCTAGATTCAGCTAAGTTTGTAATTTGGTTAGATATGAAAGTATTATTCATAGATCTTTCTGTTATTTCATTTTTGTTACTTGTATCTTTGAGGTGATCTTAGCTTCTATACATAAATATATAAGTAAAATATATATACATTAGTTTAAAATTTGATCTTCCACATGATACCTTATACCAAGTCCTTTAGGGTATTAGGCAGACAAAAGCTTGGTATTTAAGTAGAGACGTGTAAAGGGGCAGGTCTATTGTCCACCCAAGTTTCGAACTGTCTGCCATTGATCCACAGGGAAAAGAAAAAGAGTTCTTTTGGGAATTAGGTTGTAGATTTCTCTTTGTGTAATGTCACTAAATTTACCTGAAACTCTAATCTGAAAGCTTGAATAATCTATGTAATGTGGTGTATTTTGTATTCTAAATAGGTCTATTTCGAGGAAGTAAAAGATGGGGAAGAAAGGAAGCTGGTTTTCTTCAGTAAAGAGGCCCTAAGTCCAGAACCTAAGGAAAAGGCTGACAAGGTAATGATGAAATAAGATTATAGTAATTATCTAGCATGATGTAAGGAATTTTTGTCACATAAAACTGGTGCCTGACATTTCTTGAGCTTAATTTCAGAAAGCAAGTAAATCAAAAAAGAAATGGTTTGGAAAAGAAAAGCATCCCGTCCCCGACTCTTCAACCTTGGTGATTACTACAGTGTCTCCTCCTCATCCTGTTCCTCCAGTGGAAGAGGTCAAACTTGCTGAAGTGGAAAAAGAGCAGACTAAACATGCTTATTCTGTTGCAGTTGCCACAGCTGCAGCAGCTGAAGCTGCTGTTGCAGCTGCCCATGCTGCTGCAGAGATTGTTCGGTTAACTACAGTCGCTCAGTTTGCAGGCAAATCCAAGGAGGAAATAGCCGTAATCAGGATACAGACTGCATTTCGAGGATATATGGTATGCATCTGTAGGCTCTCATATTTTTCAGTTTCAAGTGATTTTTCCTCATCTCGGAAGATATATTTCAGCTGGTTAATGACAAACATGATTCTCTCAGTAATAAGCAATAGAAAGCTACTTTGCTGTTTCAATTTGCTGTACTTATAGTCGGAACATTCGAGAAATGATTTGGTACTAAGATAGAACTTAATGTTTGGGTTTCTCAAATGCAGGCCAGGAGGGCGTTGAGGGCTTTAAGAGGACTTGTTAGACTCAAATCACTAGTTGATGGACCTACTGTCAAACGGCAAACTGCTAATACTCTGAAATGCATGCAGTCTCTATCCCGTGCGCAGTCTCAGATTAGTGCTAGAAGGAGCAGGTTGTTGGAGGAGAACCAAACACTCCAGAGGCAGCTCATGCAGAAACATGCAAAAGAACTTGAGAGTTTGAGGGTCAGTATTCTTGTTCTTCTGAAATTGATTTAGTGCTGCAATGGTGGAATTTCATTCTCCATTGGACATAACCAATATGGATCTATTCTCAAAACAACTATTAAGCCATATAATTAGTGATCAGTATTTTAGTGAAGTTCACTGGTAAATGCTAAGTATATACCCAATTTAGTGTTGATGTCAAAACATGCTGCAAGATTGAATTCGGCATATACAATTGACCATCTTATTGTTGCACACTAAGATGTTTCTATTTGGAAGTTTCACCGGAAGCAACTCATCTTGTTGCCCCAAATCTGTCAACAAATTCTTTTGGGTGTAATTTGTAAATGCCTTTTTGCTTTTTTGACAATATGCTATGCCTGTGTATTTAACAGCTCGAAATTTTGTAACATTATTTTGTGCTAGTAGTCAATTTGATCCTCTTCCTTTTTATATTTTCCCTTTGGGGATTTTTTTTTTTTGGGGGGAGGGTGGGCTGGTTTCTCATCTCAGGATGAATATTGTGCTTAGAGGCAATGTAAAGTTTTTAAATGCTTCTTATCTAATATAAGACTTATTGTTTGTTTTGATTAGAGAGGGGAGGACTGGGATGATAGTCTACAATCCAAGGAGCAAATTGAAGCAAGTGTGCTCAGCAAATATGAAGCTGCAATGAGACGAGAAAGAGCCTTAGCCTATTCATATTCCCACCAGGTACTCCACTAGTCTTTTATATACAACAGTTAACATTTCGAAAGAGGCAGGCTAACTCTCACCGGCTACATTGCTTGGTATGGGAGTTGTTAGATGTATGTAGCCTTCTGCCTTTGATGATGTTTCAGGAAGTCATATTTTGTCCTAACATTTATAGATTCGTGATGGTATCATAACTGACACCTTTATTTCATCTCTTATCGTTTTTCCATATTAACCAATATACATAGTCCATTTCTTTAAATGAGTCTCTTTTCATGCGTAAACATTTATGACATTCTCATGAGCTATTAATGACATTACTAGTCATTGATTATGTGAAAACTGTTGACTGGACAGCAAACCTGGAAGAAGTCGTCAAAATCTACCAATTTACTTTTTATGGATCCAACGAATCCTCAATGGGGTTGGAGCTGGTTAGAGCGGTGGAGGGGTGCTAGGCCTTCGGAAACTCAAAGCATCTCAGAGAAAGAACTTAAAAATGATCAAATGTCCGTTCGAAGTGCCAGTATGAGCATTGCTGGAGAAATTACCAAAGCATTTGCCAAGCATCAGCTGAATTCTGAACTCCCGTCTTCACCATCCAGCCAAAAGCCGAACCATCCTTCAAGAAACCAGTCCCCTAATACCCCTTCAAAGCTAGCCGGTTCACTCACAGCTAGAAAACAGAAACCAGCTAGGGCAAGAGTCAGTGCAATAAACCAAGATGATGACACAAGAAGCGTGTTCAGTGTTCAATCAGAACGGAACAGGAGGCATAGCATTGCAGGGTCATCCGTAAGAGATGATGAGAGTTTGTCAAGCTCCTCCTCAGTGCCAAGTTACATGACACCCACTAAGTCAGCAAAAGCAAGAACACGGCTGCAAAGCCCATTGGGCATGGAAAATGGTACAACACCAGAAAAAGGCTCAGCAGGTTCTGTGAAGAAGCGACTCTCTTACCCACATTCAACAGCCATTACAAGGCGGCATTCAGGCCCACCAAAGATTGAGAGTACGTCCACAAGCACCTCTATTGCTGAGAACTATGTGACTACGGTCGTCAACTAAATGTTCTTGTCACAAGTAATAAGCAGTCCTGCTGCCCTGCATACCGGTTAAATACAGAGAAGATATAAATATTTGAACAGAGGCATCACTGATCGATTTATGCAACTTCAACTTCTCCACAACTAAATTTTTACGGCTCAGACATGCCTGCATGGTACTTGCTTTCTTGAATATTTTTTTCTCCCACAAGTGTTGATGATATCAGATTGTGGTTATATGTATTCCATCTTTATTATGTATATCAAATAGTGTAAAAAGAGCTTTACTTTGTTTATTCAATGAACATTGTTTTTGTTTTGTCTTTAGATCACTTGGTACTTTTGCCTTCAAGAATATTTCTGGAGATGGTTGACAAAAGGTGACCCTAAATCTGGATACTTATCATAACAAGTTCTCTATGATGTGCAGTAGAACTTCAATTTGAACCTTATCAAAACGAATATCTATCTGCAATTAGTAAGGGAAGTGTGCAATTTGTTGAAAGAGACTAAATAAATAAATTGTGCTTTGTCTAACTGCTTAAGCTTTTAGATGTGATGGTCACACAATTCAAGATGGCATCTGAGCATACAAAAAGTATTTTCGTGCTTGGCCTATGAAAAATAAAATGAATTAAGCTCGTATGTGAGGGAACGTATTGAAAAGACTAACTAAGCTCCCATTTGGACATAGTTTTTGGAAGGATTTTTTGGGAGTTTTTGGGCTAAAAAGTGTTTGTTTATGCTTTTTGAGCAAAACTTGTCCCAAAAACTCAAAAACTGGTCTTGAGCTGTTTTTGGACAAAAAACTAACATTTACTCATCAAATTTCATTTTCATAAGAGCTCAAAGACTCTTTTGAGACTAAAATTTGTTCTCAAAAAGTATGTCCAAAACACTTTTTCATTTTCATATCAAACTTCACCCAAAAAGTGTTTCCCAAAAAATATTTGAGAATCTATGTCCAAACGCTAGCTAAATAAAGTGTGTTTTATCTACCAACATAGTAACATTTTAGATGAGATAGTCACACAATTCAACAAATTCTCTATAGTAAATGTTGAAAACTAATTAAACCAAAATGGGCATTATGATGCTAGGAAGAGATATAGGGAGGAGAGTTGGGGACAAGTGGCTGATACAATTTTTAGTAAAGGTAGTCTCAATTTTAAATGTATACGTATATCCCATATAACAGCACACGTACCCAAAACAATACTAGCATTTTAAGTGTTCATCTTTTAAAATTGATATAAAAGATTTAGAGAAATCAGAAAATGTGTAGTTTGGAATATCTCATTTCTACTGGGGAATATTTAAATAAAAACTCAGAATTTTTAATGGGATATAAATTGGCGAACATATACTAAGTTTGTGCTAGGGGTAGTGAGCACTTTTGGTTAAGTATGTTTCTTTCCAAGCTCATTTAAGGTATTGGCTTATCGCCAAGGACAAACAAATCAATCTGCGTTCGAGCTTCCTTAGGATATTAACTAGTCAGACCATTCGATTCATTATGAGATGTAGTGGCGCAATTTCCGGACTTAGAAGCAGACTAACGACCCATGCCTGCATTTAGATAATACTAGACTTTTCTTGTTTGAGTTTTCAGACGCATATCCAAAATCTTACTCGTGTGTAGGTTCTTTGTGGGATCATGGAGAGTGTCTCAACTGATTTTCTTAGGAACTTGAAAATAGTGATCTAACATAAAATATTACTTCATTGGATGGTTATACTAAACAAACCATTCAACATATGAGTTAAAATAGTAAAAATTTCACCCAGCAGCCACTTTTAACACTGATATTTAGTTTGAGGCCACTATTTTTATTGATCTTACATTAGAGGCCACTTTTGGGCCTTTACTAAATAAATATTGACTTAAGTTCTGATAATTGACTGAACTTCAGTCCATACGGCCCCTGGACTGAAGTTCAATCTCTAAGAACTGAACTTCAGTCCATATGGCCATGGACTGAACTTGTGTCCATAGTATGGCCATGGACTGAAGTTCCATCTTAAGGACTGGACTGAACTTCAGTCCATATGGCTCTGGATTGAAGTTCTATCTCTTTAAGCAAAAATGGCCACAAACTAAATATTTTGGTATTAGTGGCCTGTACCCAAAGACCAGTGACAAAAGTGGCCTTTCGTGCACTTTCCCCGTTAAAATATTAAGGCAAAAGCACATCTTGATCCTCTTTGCTTGTAGAAATTCATGAATCAGAAAAAGATTTGATCTTCAAACCGATCAATTATTCCATCTATTTATTTTATGTGTCTTACGACACATAAATTTAAACAAATATAATACATTTATATGTTATACTAATATTTAAGTTTCACTAAGGACTTTTATATGTTACATACACTTTTATAATAAAAGTAGTAAAGACACATAAATATTTATTATAAAAGAAAAGTAAGATTCATAAATTTAAACAAATGAAATAGTACATGATTTAAGGGTTTTGTTTGGTACGATGGATATCTTTTAAAAAAAATAAGTGACTTTCTACATATTTTCTACTGTTTGGTACAAAATAAGAAAAATAAATATTCCTTTTATCATTCCATATCCTTACCCCATTACACCTTTCACCCCACCCTCTATGTCAACTCCCAACCCACCCCATCCCACCCCTAAATCTCATCCACCCCCAAACCACCCTTCCCTACCAGCCACCTTACACGATGTTGCTTCAGTCACGTCTGACGCTGCTCGACGGTAGGTCAAGGTAAAAAGAATTAGGGTTTTGGTCGGCTTGAAATAGGCGTCGGTGGAGAATAGGACCGGCACCAGACCGAATCGGCTCAAATCAGATCATTGACACTTGGCCCAAACGACCCATTGGCCGGCCCGTCACACCAAAAATCGACCGACCAAACCGAAATTTTAAGACCTAACCGGAACCGGACAGAACAATTTTTTTTTTTTAAAAAAAAAAATTATTTTGCATATAGCTGTTGGCAACGACTTTTTAACAACAGCCATTGGCCAATGGTAAAAATGGCTAGTTTTGATTCCCTACTCCCCCTAGCACCCCCAACCCCCCAACCTATTTTTTCTATAAATACCATAATATTTCACCAATTTATTCACAAATTTTCTAATATTCTCTCTAAATCTCTCAATCTCTCTTATATTCTAGAAAGGTTATTTGTTAAATTATTTTAAATTGCTCTTGAAAAAAGGGTTTAAGTTCTAAATTACTTTACAAAAATTATTTGGAGTGGAGTAAAAAATTGTTTGGTGCGGTTCCGATCAAGTTTCAACTTTCACTTCTAAGTTCTAACGCGACATCAAGTAAACTCGTTCTTACTTCTTCTTATCTATTTTAATTTTTTTGCAATATTATTTTTAGCAAATAGCCATATTTTAGTAATTTAGTAATTTCCTTTACTTATAATGTCTAGAGTGTGGAGAGCACTTACTGGGCGTACGGGTAGCGATCGTAGATCACGTGCTAACTGGGGGTGGGGATGGTGATAGACGTGGTTGTGCCCTGGGTAAAAGACCAGTTGGTAGTTCTAGCGCTCCTGCTAATCTAGATGATTTTACTCAGGAAGACTCGCAATTTTATCATGATTTAGATTTTAATCAACCACTAGATAATGATATGTTAAAGGCACAATATCAAGCTTTTGATAATGCTGAAGGGGTTAATTTAGATGATGAAACACCTACTAGTCAATTTCATGGTATACCTAAAGAAACTGAATCTGAATTACCACATATGCCTCCTAGTGGAGAACCAGTCAAACGAGTAGATAGATCTGATGTGTGGCAATTTATAACGAAAAATGTTGAGGCTCAGATCGCTAAATGTAATCTTTGTAGAAAAATTTGGGATTTTAAAACCGGCAAGCATCATGGCGGGACAGAGAAGTTGAGAACACACTTAGAAAATCACCATAAGGAAGAATGGGCTATGAGGCCGGGTAGCATTCATGTAGGGAACATAATGGCTCGATCTCAAGGTAGCGGAGTTCAATAGAAAATTAACCCAGTGACGGGGGAGGCTTATTCGGTATGATAAGAAGAAAGATAGGGAACAAATGACAAAAATGATTGCGGTAGAGTGTTTACCTTTTACATTTGCTTCTTGTACTGGTTTTGTTCGTTATATTCAAACCATATATAATCCATCTTTTCAAGGTTTTCCAAAAACTACAGTTAGAAGTGATATTATAAAATTTAAAAATGAATATAGACAATATTTACGATATATATTTTATCACTTTGATTGTAGAGTTTGTATTACTACTGATATGAGTCATGGTGTTGATGAGTATGATTATTTAACACTTACTAGTCATTGGACAGATCCTAACTGGGTAATGCAAAAAAGAATTTTAGCATGTAGTGTTGTTGATGAACCACATACGGGAACATTTATTTAGAGAAAAGTAAATAATATATGTAAGGCGTATAATGCTATTGGTCAGTTAAAACCAAAGTTGAAACCCCCTTTTAAAGAATTGTTTCATGTTAGATGTGCATGTCATATATATAATTTAGTTGTACAAGATAGCCTGAAGTTATTTGCTCCTATTATTAAGAAGGTCAAACGCGCAATTAGTTATATTTTTAAATCTAAAAAACTGGATAGATGGAGGGACTTTAAGGAAGAGTGTATAAAAGAAGGTTTGGATTCTATAAGAGCTCCTAAGGAAGTTTCAACTAGGTGGAACACTGTATATGAGCCTTTGTCTGTTGCTTACAATTTACGAAAGACAATAACTAGCATGTTTAATAGTCATGTGGTTGTAGAGTATTACCTTGATGAAAATGATTGGAGCCTTGTTCTCCGTCTTCTTACATTTTTAGAATTTTTTTTTTTGCTACTAAAGAATTTTTCGGTCAATATTATCCTACAGTTCCTACCATATTGTATTTTATAGCTGGAATAGCAGAATTACTTAACGAATATAAAGTAGTGCCTGGTTATGAAAAAGTCATTGCTTCTATAATTGAAAGATTTAAAAAATATTTTTTTCTTATTCCACCACTTTATTACGTTGCTTCTGTATTACATCCCTGTTTTAAACAGTTTAATACCGAAAGGCTTATTAGAAAAATTTATCGGAGTTCGGAAATTACTGTTGACGAAACACCAAGTGTAGAACAAGCTTGTGCGCAAGTATTTCCAGATTGCCAGCGGATTTATGAAAGATATAGGAGTGCAGCTGATAATGTTGTTCCAAGTGTTCCAAGTGGAGCTGATTCAAGTTTAACGTAGGCGAGTAAAAGAGTTGCAGCCGGATTGGGAAGTTTTTCCAGCCTTAATCAAAGACTTTCTAGCAGGCAATCGAGTAGCGGAGGGTTCAACGAGCTTGATATTTATTTGGTTCATGGTGCAAAGGAAATTGAGGATTTTGGAAGTGATCAACCACTGCAATTTTGAAAGGATCAACAAGCACAATTTCCAGTTTTATCAAAAATGGCGCAGGATATTCTAACAATTCAAGCATCATCAGTTGCTTCAGAAAGTGCGTTTAGCCAAGAAAGATTACAAATTGGAGGTCATAGACATTCATTGAAGGAAGAAGCAATGGAGACAACCGTATTATTCATAGATTGGATTAGATCGATTAGATTTCCTGAAGAAAATGAACAAGTATATACAACATATTCAACCGAAATCTTATCAGGTGGTGGAAGTGTGGATAATGAAAATTATTATGAAGGAGATCAATCTTTGCCATCGGTTCTTCCTGGGTTTCCAGAAGAAATTATTCAGAAAATGAGAAGTTTTTTTTTTTATTAATATGTAGTTTGGCAATTTAATATCCATGTACTTTACAAAAAATTCAAAAATTTGTGTTACGCATTGCTATTAAATTATCATTATTTATTATATTCTCTGATTTTTTTAACCTTTAGTTAAATTATCCTTTGTTATAATTTTTTTTGCAACTAAATAGTAAATATTTAAATACTAACTTACTATTTAGTATTTACTTTGAAAAAAAAAATAAGTGCTATGCCTTGCTACTAAGTTATAATTTTTTGTTATATTTTCTTATTAATATATAGTTTTGCAATTTAATTTAGCTATGTTACTAAATACTAAATAGTAAATATTTAGATAGTACTAACTTATTTTTTAGTATTTACAATGGAAAAAATAACAAGTACCATGCCTTGCTATTAAGTTATAATTGTTTGTTATATTTTCTTATTCATATATAGTTTTGCAATTTAATTTGACTATGTTACTAAATAGTAAATACTAAATACTAGTAAATACTAAATAGTAAATATTTAAATACTAAATATTAATTTACTATGTACTTTGAAAAAAATAAGTTATATGCCTTGTTATTAACTTATAGTTGTTTTTTATTTTTTCTGTATTTACTTACTTAATTTAAAATTCTAAACTACTTAAAAGCAAAAAAAAAGAAAAAAAAAGTAAATCGGAATAAACAAATAAAAATCCGAATTTTGAAAAATAGCCTTTGGCAATGACCATAAACGGCTATTTAACCCTCCCCCACCCCCTATAAGCGCCCCCAACAGCCCCCCCTTCCCCAACCTATTTTTTCCTATAAATACTCACTTATGCTCATCAATTTTATCACAATTCAATATTTTCTATACTAACTTCTCTTAACGTGCGTTGCACGTGCATGCCATGACCTTGTATATAGTATCAATATTATTATTAAAAAAGGTTTGAATAAATAAGCATACATGAAAAAAAATTGATTATATATTTGTGTGGATAATCATGTGAACCGTCCTTTTAATATCACAATGATCTACTTTATAAATTTCTGATTTTACTTGTTCAAAATCAAATTTAAATTCAATTGCTCGGGGAGCTAGTTGTGTAAGGACCAAATGCTTTTTAACCGTAAATTGCAAGAAAAAAAATCAAATCGCAAGAAAACAATCAAACCGCTTCATTTTGGTTCACTAATTATTTATGAAACAGATTCAAACAGTATACCATGAAAGAAACACTATCCTCACTATGAGTAGAGCACTGAGGTAGTTTAAATAGGCCAGATGATATGGAGAGGCTGTTATTTGAACTTAAAGAAGTACTCTTTAAACTTCAAAAGTAGTTTTTGTTGCATTGTTACTAATTAATTATATTAGATATAAACAGATGCATTAAATTGTTCAATGTTCTTGATCCATATGTTCAGAAAATAAGCAGGTTACAAATGCATCCAATCACCAATGTTACTTTTTCAATTATTAACGTCATAGCTTTTGATACGCAGCGAAACTACCTATGAGATGTAATCAACACATATATGCATATGATGGAAAGGATTGCTACAGAACCAAAATATTGGCATTTTCAAATGAGCATTAGTTAAATAATAAAACAACCAACCGATAAGTTGGTGATTCCCTTGAGCAAAACAATGGAAAGCAAATTAACTAATGATGAGAAAGAGGTTGAGAATTACCTCAGTGCAGTGGCCAATCGAGAATAATTGGTTTCATAAGTAAGATGAGAGACACAAAATGTGTGTGGCCAACGTTCATATATGAGGACTGTTGCTAAGCGCAACATCCATTCACTTGGGTTGCCTCTAAGCGGTGGTTTGTTTTATTAATACGTAGGGTTTTTAAAATACTATCATAAGATATTAGCCTTAAGAAGGATATTTATGTATAGGGACTTTTTGGTAATCTAACTTTTCTTGTTTATGAATACATGCTTTTATAGTAGTATGATGATGATGATATTTCTCTCTATAATTTCTATCAAAGGCTATTTTCTAAATTTCTATCAAAATATCTGGAAATCAACCTACTCAAGCTCAAGGTGAAGCCCCCGCCAGACCAAGACATACATCCGAAGTTTGGGAATTTATCGCAAAAAATCGTGACACTAACACGGCTAAGTGTTCACTTTGTCAGAAAGTTTGGAATCATCACACTGGAATACCTAATGGAGGGACTATGAAGTTTAGGAATCACTTGAAAATACTACATAGCAGAGAATGGTCTGCTCGAGCTGGGCGAAAATATCAGTCTTGAATTGAGTCGTTGACGAAACACTTGAAGAAATATCTATGATTTATGTATTTTCCTAGTTTCTAGTTTCTACTTTCTAGTTTGTCACATTAATTATGTATTTTGCAACTCAATGTATTTTCGTATTGTTTAATAAAGTGCTTTTGTGTTGTTATTTTTATCTACAATTTTCATATACAATTTAATCTTTTTTTAAAAACAAAAATAGGTTAAACCGAACCGGTACCGGACCGAGTCACACTTCCCGGTATCAGTTCCGACATGGCAGCCTTCAACACCATCGGTGGATCGGACCGGCGAACCGGCAAAAGATTTTTGTTGCTCCCAAACGCACACGCAAGTATACGTGGTCGACAAGTAATAAAGTGATAAATCAAGTATCGTTCCCACGAGGACTATTCAGACTGAATTCTGGCAAACAATTTCTATAAACTATTCAGGGATCTTTTGCCAATAGTTGAGATTTTACTAACTAAAACAATAATTAAAATGGTAGAAGTGAATTCAAACAATAGAGCAAAACTTGGTTGTTATCAGTAATAAGGAGACGGTCCAGGGTCAGAGTTTACGAACAATCCAGCTGAGTTTTCCAATTGATTCCACTTCTTAAATCCTGGATTACTAACTAACAGAGTAAATGTACCCGTGAAAACCTTTCGATTCTTCACGGTCTATGCAGGCTACTTCAATCCCTATATGTCTATGGGTTGATTCATTTGCACGCATTAATGAATTCTGTAATTAGTTAAACTAGGTGAGCAAGTATATGTCTATCCTACTCACAAATTGGTTCCCCGATGCCCGGGTTCACAAACAAGTCCTACGCTTTCTTATTACGTAATTAAATTTCCTCTTTCGAGTTCAATCTAAAAACCATAGATAATGCGTAATAATCGGGCCCTGACAATTACACAAGTGAAATCAAGAAAGAATAAGAAATCCGTTATGGGATTCAATTAATGGAAATCAATTTTCAAATATCAACTTTCATGAAATACTCTAATCCTAGAATGATATATTTAGCTACGCATACTCATAATAACAACACAAAGATTTGATGAAATAATGAAATAATGATGTAATAGATTAATGGAAGGAAGAAAAACCCTTGTTCAAGATGTTATGAGCTCTCCAATTTTCTCCAAAGTCTGAACTCCTATAAAAAACTAAGTAAAAGAGTATTTATAGAGTTTACAAAGGCCTGGTAATAAGTTAGACCTAAGCCTAGACGAAATAGGAAGTCCAAAACGCTCCAGGGGCGCTATAACGGGCGGCCGCCGCCCACGACCGCGCTGGGACAACCAGTAGACGTCGAAGTTCACACGCTTTTGGGGCGCGCCACGCTGGGAATCGCGCCAGGCAGTGGGGCGCGCCACGTGCCCTACAGCGCCAGGCCAATTTCGTGTTTTCTTGCTCCGCAGCTCGTTTCGTGTCGTGCCTTCGTGTGTTCAATCCAATCCTCAATCAAAATCCAATCTTTTCTTGCTCGATCATGCTCTTTAAAGCTCCAATTGCACTGCATAACAAACTACATACACACAACATAAAATTAGTGCAAAACCACATTCATAAACTATTAAACGGGCAAATAAAGTATCCAAACGCAAGGAAATATTACGGAAATATAGGCATAAAATGCCAAACATCACCACCCCACACTTGAACCTTTGCTCGCCCTCGAGCAATCACAATTAACTTCCCAACCTAGGTAAAACAGGTCTGCCTATGACTATGGTTGATACCGATCATTGAACAAATGCACACATGACTACTATGGATCCACAACACATGCCAACAATTTACCAAACTCAAAAATATGAGAACAACCACCCCAAAATCGCTTAAATGCACAAACTCAACTTATTGCAACCATGCTCCCACAAAATCACACCTATCTACTCAACTAAGAAGCCATCAACTTCACCTATTTCATGCAAACCATGTGCCCTCACCAATATGAAGCAAAAGAGTGCCCCCCAAAGATCACACACAACAATAAATATCATGAATAGAACGGGGGCAATAACAAACGAATTCACTCACTCTCATGAAAGTCTCACATGTCACACACAATGTACCATAGGCTTGCCCGTAGTGTAGGACTCCACTAATGTAAGCTCACTCCAATCGGGATTAACTAGGACTTTAAAAAGATCGTAATGTAGGCTAAGGGGCAGGTAGGATACATATGGTAATAGTGACTACCTCCCTAAGCACTTTAATACATCACAATTATTTTAAACACAATTCTCATCAAAGCCACCCAATCAACACTCCCACACATACACCTTCTCACAAGTAGCATTTTTCTTTTAAGTGCACACTAGCAAGGATGGATATTCTTCTCTCTTTATTTCTTTTTCCACAATTTTTCTTTTCTTTTCAACTTTGCTTTTTTTTTTTCTTTTCAATTTCATTATTTTCCAACCTTGCCAATGCTCATAAACAACTACTACACAATTTTAACAAGTATTCCCCTTCATTAGTTCCACTCAAAAACCTCCCAATATTCAACCACAAATCCACAATAATATCACAACATCAACTAAAGTGCTTAAGGAGTAAAGGGCCAAAAGAGAACAATTTAGAACAAGTGGGTAGGCTTGGGGTGTGGGTGCCAACAAAAAGGTCAAAGAATTCACAAAATTTTTTCCAAGGTATATATGAAAGGGTAGACAAATCAAAAGAAGGCCTTGTATCATTTCCCGACTAGAGTAAACCTAGGATTTCGCTTTGCACACACACGGGGCAAGTTCTAGACATTAATATGCAAACATGGAGTAAAATAAGAATATGCCTCACAGCACACATTGCACACAATCCACACAAAATGACTCCATCATAACTCTCACTCAAACACATAAGGTGCAACTTGTGGAAAATTAAGCATTAATGCACAAAGGTTCACAACAAAGTCAAGCAAGTGGACTCAAGCATCTCAAGGAGGTCGTTCCATTTTTTTGGCATGCATCACAATTTAAAACCCAAGGACACCACAAATAACACATGCAACAAGTTCAAATCCACCGGTATCAAACAAATCAAAGGCACCTAGCATTCCACCTATTCCTTTCGTCTAGGGCCACCTATACTAACTATCTAATCCTAATAATAAAAACTACCGGGTTCAAAGGTCCCCCCGTGGAAAAGAACCGAGGCCATAAGAAAAACCACGAGGTGGATGACATGTACCACTAATAAAAACTAAAAGGAAAATCTTTTTGGAATTTTTCATTGGTTTTCTGATTTTTTTTTCATATATTAAAGGAAGAAACAAATAAAAATAAAGTCAAGTGACAAAAAAAAAAATCCTACGGTACATGCATCCCTAACCTAAAAAATAAATTAAAAAAGGGTAGTTCCCCACCCCACACTTAAACTAAGCACTGTCCTCAGTGCTAAAAATAAGAAAGTGCAAGGTAAAGAAAATTTCCCTGAAGACTCTAGTCCTTGGTGCTAGCATCCTCCAAGCTTCCATATAGTATGAGGTACTCAGACTTCCCCCAACAGGTCATCAATATTAAGCAAGGGTGAGGACACCCCACACTTAGCCTCGACATTACATGAACCTGCAATCCTAGAAAAACAAAAACTACGTGACACTATATAAATAAAATAATACAAGTACAACCTCGGGTTGCCTCCGGAGAAGCGCCTTAGTTAACGTCGTGGCACGACGACACTTTTAACTCACTTCCAGCATTTACGTCTTCTCTTCTTACGACGAACTTTTGCTTTCTTCCCTTCTTTGAGAGAGCTTTTCTTCAACTTCACATGTGGTGTACTTCCATGTTCTTGTCTGACACATTCGATCATAGAGCACTCTTCAACCTTAGCTATGTGCTCCTTATCAGTATACACCTTGAAAGTAACCTTTTCTCCATGCGCTCTAACAGTCATCTCACCCAGCTCCATGTCAATAATTGCCTTCGAGGTGACTAAGAATGGTCTCCCCAAAATGATTGGAGCTTCTCGGTCCTCTTCATAATCTAGGACTACAAAATCAGCAGAGAATGTAAACTTACCAACTTTTAACAACACATCCTCCAACTTACCATCGGGGTGAGTGAGTGATCCATCCGCCATCTTAAGATTAACTGAAGAGGGCTTGATTTCTCCTAGCCCTAACCTTTTGCAAACAGACAGAGACATGAGATTTATGCTCGCACCCAAATCACACAAGGCACCAGTGATATTATGCCCTCCAATGGTACAAGGAATAGTAAACCTCCCAGGATCTTGAAGTTTTGGAGGTAGCTTGCTCAAGATTGTGCTACACTCCTCAACTAACTCAACTGTATCTATCTCTTGAGGCTTTTTCTTCTTCACTAAAATCTCTTTTATGAACTTCACAAAGGATGGCATCAATTCAAACACATCAATCAAAGGAATATTAACTTGAAGTTCTTTCAACATACTCACAAATTTTTGATACTGGGCCAGATCCTTCGATGGTATAAGTCTCTGGGGGAATGGTGGAGGCGGCAGAGGTGCCTCCTTTCTCTCTTCTTTCTTCTTTACCTTCTCCACTTTTTCAACTTTTTCTATTTCAGCTCTCTCCTCGGACTTGGCTATCAGCTCTCCACCTTCAATTAAAGTCACTGTAAGACATTGTTCAGGCTCTTTTTTAACAGTGCTTATTTCCCCCACCAACTGCCCCAACTGGTGCTCCACGTTCTTGTGAGCATTGGCAATATCTTGTATCGCCTGTGCATGGGCTGAAGTGTCAGCTATCATTCTCTGCTGGCCCGCCATTATCTAGTTTAGCATATCCTCAACTGAATTGCTAACCTGCTGTGGTGGATCTGGAAGTGGGTGGTAATTATTCGGGGCTCTCGTATTGCCTTGATAATAAGCATTACCAAACTGATTTTGACCCTGCAGCCTGTTTTGATTACCCACGTAATAAACTGACTCTGGATTAGAGGAGCAAACCTCTGTAGCATGGTCTTGACCACAAACCTCACAAAAACTCTGGAGTTGTTGCACTGGAGCCACTGGTTGCTGAGTCTTTGGCAGAGCTAGCTTGCTAATTTGATTGGAAATAGCATCCATCATCGCCCTTAGCTTTGACACTGCATCTAACTGAAGTACCCCTGCAGATTTCTGCGTAATAGCTCTGCCATCTCCCTGCCAATCAGGATTGCTCTGCGAAAACTTATCTAGCTAATCATAGATCTGGTCAAAATTTAAGGCCAATACTTGGCCTCCAGCAGCAGCATCTACCACGATCTTAGTATGTGCATTCAACCCCTCAACAAAAGTATGTGCAACAACCTCATTGGATTGGTTGTGGTGTGGACAATCTCTCAATAAAGCTTTAAATCGCTCCCAGGCTGAATACAAAGACTCTCCTTCTAATTGTCTGAAGGACATAATTTCACTCCTCAGCCGGGCTGTCTTGGCAGATGGATAAAATTTAGCCAAGAACTTCTTAGCCAAATCCTCCAGAGTAGTGATAGACCCAGAATTTTCAGCCTTTAACCACTTCCTTGCTGCCCCAATCAGTGAAAACGGGAACAACGTCAAGCGAACAAAATCAGTAGGAACTCCCGCTGGTGTATAAGTATCACTGATCTCCAGGAAATTCTGAATGTGTTGCTGCGGATCTTCATGAATTAATCCACCATATTGCCCAGTCACATGCAACAACTGAATCATGCCGGACTTAATCTCAAAGTGCCCGGTGATAGCGGGCTTAACTATGCTAGACGCTACCCCCTCCAGGCTGGGGAGAGCAACATCTCGCACAGCTAAAGCTAGTTCTGCTGGCATTCCTGTAGGTAAAGATCAAGCAGGACCTAATACCTGAAACAACACAAAACTCAAAACAAAAATTAAACCTGAATAGAAAGTAATAAACTGTTCAAAAAGAAATCAGTCAATTGTTTAGTCCCCGGCAACGGCGCCAAAAACTTGTTGCTCCCAAACGCACACGCAAGTATACGTGGTCGACAAGTAATAAAGTGATAAATCGAGTATCGTTCCCACGAGGACTATTCAGACTGAATTCTAGCAAACAATTTCTATAAACTATTCAGGGATCATTTGCCAATAGTTGAGATTTTACTAACTAAAACAATAATTAAAATGGTAGAAGTGAATTCAAACAATAGAGCAAAACTTGGTTGTTATCAGTAATAAGGAGACGGTCCAGGGTCAGAGTTACGAACAATCCAGTTGAGTTTTCCAATTGATTCCACTTCTTAAATCCCGGATTACTAACTAACGGAGTAAATATACCCGTGAAAATCTTTCGATTCTTCACGGTCTATGCAGGCTACTTCAATCCCTATATGTCTATGGGTTGATTCACGTGCACAAATTAATGAATTCTGTAATTAGTTAAACTAGGTGAGCAAGTATATGTCTATCCTACTCACAAATTGGTTCCTCGATGCCCGGGTTCACAAACTAGTCCAACGCTTTCTTATTACGTAATTAAATTCCCTCTTTCGAGTTTAATCTAAAAACTATAGATAATGCGTAATAATCGGGCCCTGGCAATTACACAAGTGAAATCAAGAAAGAATAAAAAATCCGTTATGGGATTCAATTAATGGAAATCAATTTTCAAACATCAACTTTCATGAAATACTCTAACCCTAGAACGATATATTTAGCTACGCATACTCATAATAACAACACAAAGATTTGATGAAATAATGAAATAATGATGTAATAGATTAATGGAAGGAAGAAAAACCCTTGTTCAAGATGTTATGAGCTCTCCAATTTTCTCCAAAGTCTGAACTCCTATCAAAAACTAAGTAAAAGAGTATTTATAGAGTTTACAAAGGCCTGGTAATAAGTTAGACCTAAGCCTAGACGAAATAGGAAGTCCAAAACGCTCCAGGGGCGCTATAACGGGCGGCCGCCGCCCACGACCGCGCTGGGACAACCAGTAGACGTCGAAGTTCACACGCTTTTGGGGCGCGCCATGCTGGGAATCGCGCCAGGCAGTGGGGCGCGGTGGGGGGGCGCGCCACGTGCCCTACATCGCCAGGCCAATTTCGTGTTTTCTTGCTCCGCAGCTCGCTTCGTGTCGTGCCTTCGTGGGTTCAATCCAATCCTCAATCAAAATCCAATCTTTTCTTGCTCGATCATGCTCTTTAAAGCTCCGATTGCACTGCATAACAACCTACATACACACGACATAAAATTAGTGCAAAACCACATTCACAAACTATAAAACGGGCAAATAAAGTATCCAAACGCAAGGAAATATTACGGAAATATAGGCATAAAATGCCAAACATCAATTTTTTTTAAGCCAGACCGGACCGGAACCGGCAAGCTGCAGCGGAACCGGACCGGTTCGGACCGCTAGACACCCTTAGGTCCACTAACAGGTGACTTGTGGCGTTCCAGAACTCCACAAGTATTTTCTGGCAGAAAAGGTCCTCTGCTTTTCTTTTCCATTTTCTTTTTTTCTAAGTCTGATTAACACTAATCAAGGACCAATTAACACTTTTAAAACTTGAGGGTTTTTCTTAAAACATAAATAATAATGATTTCAAACATTGGGAGCAACATATATTAAACTCCCCCCCCCCCCCCGGTGGCCTTTTCAACTTCTTCACTTCACTTCATCTCTTTTTTCACGCCAAATCTAAACCAAATACTCTCAACTTCTCTGTGGTTTTCAAGTAATCCGACCAACAATACAACAAAGTATTATATATAAAAGGTAAACAATGTCATGATCATTTAAACTATGGTGTAAATCTCGAACCTAAGTTTTTGTTTTTAATTTTTTCGTCGACGGTGATTAACGATGCTTTGGGTGTTTGTTTTTGTACAAAAGGTGTAATGTTGTGTTGAAATTAAATTGCATTATGTATTTTAATGGGTAAAGTAGTTCCGAACTACAAAGGGGATTTTCGATGTTCAACTGATAATTTTATGCTTTTTACATTTTTTGGTTGAATTGTGACAATATGAGGGTTTTCAGTGAAGCAACACTGCTTTATCTAGTTGCAAATTTAAGTTATTGTTGTTATGTGTCTTGATATTTCGAACACCATAGTAGCTGAGGTTCTAAACATCTAATTGGATGCTCATGATTTTCTGTAACTAAATTTTGTATCCCCTTGTTTTGCTTTGCAGAAAAATGGTAAATTTAAGACCGAGAAATAAAGATGAAGATGAGCAGAAGAAGTAGCCTACAAAGACTCCCAAGAAGGAAATGCCCTTCGCTGAAGAAGAAACCTGAGAAGCCTACTACTTCAGATTTGGAACGTACTCCTACAGATTTAGAACCTACTCCTAAACGCCCAAGAACAACTAGAACAACTAAAAGAAAATTAGTTGTGGAGAGTGACGACGATAGCCAAGGAGAAGTAGTAGGTCCACGAAACAAAGGTGATAAACAAGAGGAAAGCCAAGGTCCAGCACCAAGTTACGATCTAAGTAAAGGTGGGGAGGATTTGGAGAGGGCTGCAGATAAGGGTGAATGAAGGGTGGATTTAGATGACGCCGGTATTGATGAACTGTTAGAAAGTGATTTTTGAGGACTGGAGAGGAAGAGGGTGATCGTGAAAAGGAAGAGGAAGATGGTGGTAAAAAAAATGAAGAAGCTGATAATTTAAGTAGAGAAAAAGGAGAAGAAGTAGAGGAGGAAGCAGATAAGACAGGGGAGAGTCCAAGAAGCAGTAAAAGAAGTAGAAGAGAGGCGGATGATATAATTTTAAAAAGCAACTTTCTGAAGGATCGTGAAAAAAGAGTTAAAATAGATGGGGAAGTTGTAAATAATGCAGGTGGAAATGTTGAAGAGGAAGCAGGTGAAGAGAAGGAAACTGCTGAAGGAACATCTGAATTTAAATTGGAGGAAGACCAGGTGATAGTTGAATTGATACTTATTATTGTTCGGAACGCCTATGTTGATGTTCTACACGACATATATATGTTCCCAACATCAGCATTAAGGTTGGTAGATCTCGTTCTGAACACATTACATGATGTTCCAAATGATTGCTACTGTCGTTCAGAACCTCAGAATAAACATGTTCCGAACATTTATGTTTTCCCTTTAATGTGATTTACTATCATTGTGATTCATTTTATTAATTTTACGTTAAAATTATGTGCAGTATGAAGACGTTGGTCATGCTACTTTTAAGAGTAACATTGAGGGTCTCTTCAAGACCTTCCAGGCCAACAATGAACCTTTTAATGGGAAGATTACTGTTTGTTCTTCGTTGGCTAGGGGTATGATACAGTTCAAGGAGGTTCTGAAAAAATTGCAGGTGAGAAGAGGATTTTGCTATAGCTGTTTCGGTCCTTTCTTGCAATTGCCGGAATATCCACTGTTTGGCACCAAATTGGTGCATAACCTCCTCATGTGAAGGATTATTTGCAAGAAGCAGAAAGAGGTTTGGATATCCTTCAATGGATTGCCAGCACGGTTTGGCCTATCCGAGTTTGCACTAATGACAGGGCTAAACTGTGGTGCCTATCCAAGTAAACAGTACATGAAAAAAATGAATGAAAAGGGGAAGGAATTATGAAAGTTTGTTGCTGATTATTTCAAGGAGAAGAAGAGGAAGGAGAAGGAGAAAGAGATAAAGGAAAAGGAGAAGAAGGAAAATGAGGAGAAGGGGAGTGGGAAGCGGAAGGGAAAGAAGAAGGTGGATGAGTCACCCTCACCTTCACCCTCACCCTCACCTTCACCCGCCAAGAGGAAGTTCAACAAGCCCAAAAAATAAAAACAGCCGAAGAAAAAGCAAGCTGTGAAGTCTGGTGACTTGCTTGAGTTGGTATGTTCTAGAACCTGTCCCAAGAAGTGGTATTTAAATCTGTGCATGGCTTGGTTTGTTCATACTATTCTTCATGCTAGGGATTCCAAATATGGAATAGAGCAATGGGTGGTGTGCTTGTCAGCCGATCTTGAGGCATTCCAGCGTTATCCTTAGGGTAGGATGAGTTTTGAATTAACAATGGAATATCTGATCAATCCAATGGAACCTCGTGCAGAAAGAAGCCAGACTTACAATCTTTATGGCTTTCCTTGTGCATTCATGGCCTGGGCTCATGATGCTATACCTACCTTGAGGCCAAAGGATTTTCCAAAAAAAAAAAAACAATGCCAAGGATCATAAACAGGCTTACTGAAATTTGTCAAAGAGATACGGACAGGTTGTTTGACCAACATGATGTTCCTGTAAGTATTTCGTTTTCCATATATGTTATGTAATGTTTGGAACAACTTCGTGTTTGCTGAGATATTTCTAATTGATTTTCGGAACATCTTCATGAAGAACCGTCAACTGCTTCAGTCAACGATGTTCAGAACATCACTTCTTGATGTTTTCGAATAACATGACTTTGTTCCAAACAACTTTAAAAGATTTTTAAAATTTAGGTGATATTTATTTAATATTGTTGGGTATATTAATAGGCTGTTCACACTTTCCTCATTCCTATTGATGACGAGCTGGACATGGATTACTTTCTAGACCTCGTGCCATTTGAAGACTCCGAGGACGACACAATAGATCGTTTTTGTAAAGTGTTTGAGGATGCTTGCAGCGTTGGTCTTATTGGTGGCACTACAATTTGTATCTTCAAGAACAATCCTGCAACCCCTCCAAGACAAGTGATAGAAATTAAAGCTATGGAAGCCCCAGAAACGATGATGTTTGGAAGTGATGGTTAATACAATGTGTAATCACCTAATTTTGGCACCAAATTGATAATTACTTGAATTTTCTGTGCAAATTCTCTTAGGATTTTCCAATTTTATCTAGCTTTTATTTAGCTATTTTCAGACAGAAAAAAATGCTAAAAATTACCGAAAAATAAAAATAATGATTGTATTTGTGAGTAATATTCAGTTGATTTCCCTTTTGTGTTAGCAAGAATATTTTTTGTGTATTTCTACTAATTGTGTAGTTTTAATTAATTAATTGTGCTAATTTTTATTGTTACAATTTAAGTATTTGATTAGGATCTTTAGTATTGGCTTAGATAAAATGGCCATTGGGCCAAGAAAACTCAGAAAAAAGGAACCGGAAACGTGGCCCATAACTAATGACCTGCTAGCCCAATTCCATACTTGATCCGGCCCATTTTGTGAGTATATATGTAAAATGTTGCCCTATTGTCCATTTTCCCAATTTTTCAACAAAACAACCGAAACCATGCTAATTTTTTGGCTTCACGCCGGAAATCGCCTCCACGGCGGAGCCACTGGTCGGCCGCCGTCAACCACCACCGGCCGACCACCAAAAAAACACAAAATACACCAATCGACTCCTCTTGACCCCCTCTTTCCATTTCCGCTATCGTTTTCTTTAAAAAGTGAATCGATTCGCGTAGATCAGAGGTCAAAGTTCGGTCAAACTTCAAAATCCGGTGAGTCTTGTCATCTTTCTGTTGAACTTCTATGGGTAGGCCTTGTTTCTGTCTCCCCTTTTCCATTCCTTTCTTGTTCTAGTTGAAATGACCCCAAATGGGATCGTTTCAGTTAGAAGAAGAAGGTAACGGATTTTATGGGCTGTTTCAATTTGGGATAACAAAGAAATCAGGTTTGTTTTGTCGTGGGGAAGCTGTGGAGATTGTTTGGCCATTGTCGTGTGTGTGAAACTGTGATGGTGCTAATTTGGGGGCTGTGATGACGATGTTTTGATAAGGCGAGACGAGGCAGTGGTGGCTGCGATGATTGAATGTGAGGGGGGCTATTGTACTCTGTTTTTGTGATTTAGGGCAGTGGAGAGGTTTGTTTGTGATCATTGTAAAGATGGTGGCTTTGGGGGGCTGTTTCGGCGTATTCAAAGCTGTGATTTTGCTGATGCAGCGAGGCAGCGAGGATGATGAGAACGACAATGTAGGATTGGCGGAGAGTGGTGGCTATTGGCTGTGATGGTGGGACTTTGGGGATGCTTAAGCAGTGAAAGAAATGGTGCAGCTTTGACAGTGGCAAGGCAGCGACTTAGTGAGTCGAAGACAATGGCGACAAGGGCAGTGAGGCAGCTGGTGGCACGTCGCCGTCGCGGCTGATCAAAGTAAAGGGTCGTGGAACTGTTGGTTTGCTTAGACACGGTTAGACGGGAAAATTCCTTTACTTTCCCTTTAGTTTTTTTGCCCTTTTATCGCCTAATTTGCTTGGTCGTAGAAGATTAGTTTCGGATGTTATCAAAAGAATTAGTGTGTAGGTTGTTGATGAATGATTGTTCGAATTTATGAACCATTGCTTACATATATCAAAAGCATTCTTTTGTTATTCACTCGTTCGAATTGTTTGTTTCTGTCATAATGTTCCATGCTCCTTGTCATTTGTTCATTGTTAAGCAACTAAACTAGTTGATTGTGGATGACATGAATATGAATCAGTCCAAGTCGGCTTGTAGTTCCATTTAGCGTGAAATGCATTGGGAACTAATGTGCTAGTTTTATAGGCTTGTCAAGTCGGGACTATCTTGAAACTGTTAGAGTTAGGAGTTGTTCGGTTCCCGTTATTCAGCTCAGCTTTAACAGAATACATAAATGACTTGTGTGCTTATTAAACATTGAAATAATTTTTTGGACTGGAAATGGTCTGATATGTGTTCAAATGATATTTCGTAGTGTATAGAAATTAATGATATACGTTCATATATGTGAGATATGTCTAATGGCTCTGTTGCTTCTTATGGATTAGTAAGTACCCATGTATGTATGTTTGATGTGTACAGTGGTAGTGTTAGAATCTGTTTAAGTCACTTGTCGAGCATGCCATAGTTATCTGAGTTGGTTTGTTTAGAGCCTTTGGCTATGAATTTACTTGAGGCAAATGCAAGAGTTGTTTGAGTCAGTTGATTAGTCGTACAACTTTATCACCACATTATGAATTTTGTTCTCTGTGGTGTTTAATGTTCCTGTATGAGCAGGGGATGTCTGAATTTTGTTTGAATCAAGTAGTATTTTGATATATTTGTAGTTTAATTGCCCTATTAGTTTAACTTGGGGACTGTTAGACAGTGTCCGACAGTTTAAATGGTTCATCTTGTACCATCTTTGAACTCAAAAGGGTGCAGCTTCGCTTGAGATGGAACGAGTTTAAGAAAGCTGTGATATTTTGAGAGTCTGGACTTTAGGTCCATTTGGTTCAAGTTTTGTTAATTTGTTCTTAGGTGGACTTAGTCCATTCAGTTTAGTTTGGTTGTGATATTGTTGACTTGTTGAGATAATTAGGATGACATAGGATTGATGATGTTAAATGGATATCAAAGGTTGAGTCAAGGAAGTACAAGGGTGGCAGCAGAGAGTTCTGCCCTCTTTGGTTCTAGTACAGCCCTGCATGCCAATGAAATAATGGCCTGAAATCTAAGGATTGAGGGGCACATGGGCTAGTCCTTTGTACTAGTACACACCCACTTCCCTCTCGATTTTAAGAGGGCTTTTCACTCTCTTTTAAGGGGGAAGACAGAACTGGAAAAAAAAACAGAGAACAGAAAGAGAGAACCTTAAAGCAGAACATTAACAATACACAAAAAACCACCAGTACTTGGGAGGAGAAAGAAAATATTTGGAGCAAGTAAAAGAGTGAAAAGTAAGAAAGAAAAGTAGAAAAAAGAGAGGAGAGATTAGTAAGACGAAAGAAAGTTCAGCCTGGGTGTTTGATGTTTAAGGCAAGGTAGGCTTGTGGCTGATTGTTCGTGTCTTGGCTCGCTTAGCTGCTGTTTTTGCTGACTTTGGTGAGGTTGGCTTGGGACTCACTTGTTTCTATTGGAGTTTGTGCTATTAGGTATTTTATTCTAACCTTTGTATGTTTTAATTTTGACATGTATAATTAGAACCTAATGGTAAATGAAGCATGTTTTTGTTCATTATTGCTGCCATTTCTAGCCTTAGTCCTGTCCTTGCGCTATGTAAGTAGAGAAAGACCAGATCTGAACTCAACAATATAAAGGGGCTGTGAGTGCAAACTGTGAAGAAACTGCACATTTTCAAGTTAAATAGAATCTGCTTTCCGTTTTTAACTCATGAAACAATTTAAGTACAATGCATAGTTTTCTTTTAAATTAATTTAGTTTAGGGCCATCTATTTAAGCCAAGTATCAAGGGTTAAAGCTTGTTTAAAAGATATGAAACTCATGGGTTAACTTCAAAACAAATGCATAAAGGGAGCTAAACTCGAAACAAGAAATTTTTTTTAAAAGAAAAGACTTGCTATGCAAACATTTCAAAACAGGCAGTAAGAGAAATAGAATTTGCAAATGTAATCCAGTCCAATTTAAAGCTTGATCCCTTAGTGCAAATCCACATTTGTTCAAGAGAAGCTATTTTAAAAAGTGAAAGGGCAAAATGGGCTGGTCATGCAAATATTGAAACAGGCAGTGGGGCTTAAATTCAAGAGTTGCAAGAATAATCTAGTTTAAGGTTTTGGCCTTTATATTAAAATAAAAAAGAATTTAACAAAGAAAATTATCCATCCCATGAAAGGAAACTTTAAGGGTGGCTATTAATTCTATTTTGTAAATAGTGCACGTTACAGTATCTATTTATTTATTTATCTATTCTTTCATTATTATTATTTTTTCTAGAATAAATTTTAATCTTGTTAATACCAAATTTTTAGTAATATCAAAGAGTAACATAGTAAGTCAAAATACAACAAAATATTTTTAAAAGTCCAAATGCGATAAGTAAAGCAACTGTGCTTGGCACAGGATTCGAAGGTGCCTAACACCTTCCCGAGAATCAACCGAGGTCCTTACCCGGATCTCAAAACGCAGGCCTTTGACGAGTCAAAAGGTGTTCCGAGGTACCTTTGGTGACTTGGCACACCCTTTGAACTTGTCAAGTGGCGACTCCGTAAGAAATAATAATTTGGTACCCTTTGAACACCGTCACTTCCTTAAATGGAAAACCCTTAACCAGTAGCGCAAAAATCAAATAAAATTCCATAAGCGCTATTAACCGAGAACCAAGCGGTTTGGGAAAAAAGGGGTGTGACACAATGAAGAGGGAATTGGTGGCCTGCAAGATATAAATATTGACATTGGAAACAAAGCTGATGGTGATGAAGTTGGTGGTGAGTTTAAAGTTGCTGGTATCACTGAAGTTGGTACAGTGAAGAGGAGCTCCAATTGCAGAGGCTGCAAATGTGATGAATGCAGCGGATTGAGGGAAGCAATGGAGCAAAAAATTTTGGCTTATGATCAAAAGTTCGTGGCTTATTATCAAAAGATGGTGGCTTATGAGCAAAAAATGGTGGCTTATGAGCAACAGATCGTGCCTTATGAGACAAATATTGTGGCTTCTGAGCAAATCAAAGGTGATTCTTCTGGTGGTGATGGATTCGACATCTCCAAATGTAGCAGTTGCAATTGCAAAGATTGCAACGATTGGCGTAAAGGCATGGAGATGGAGATGACGGCCATGCAGGAGATGATTAAGCAGTTGAAGAGAAAAAAGATTATAAAACCTGCAAAGGCTGTGAAATAACCACAAACAGAAGAGAAGCAGAAGCAGGAAGAAGTTGGTCCGAGGCTTCCAGTGGATATTTACAAACCATTGAAGCGGAAAAAAGTGGCGGCTTTGAACGCATTTATCAAAAAGAGGAAGAAATAAAAAGATGTTTTTCTTGGATTGCTGATGAATTTCCAAGATTTCAAAGATCTGATGAACAAGACTGTGTGGCTGTGGGACATGTAAGTTTATTTTTTAATGATTTTCTGAACTTCACATCATTGTAGGGAACATACTAACTGAGTTCGGAACATCGTTCTTATGCTGGAACAACTCAATCATTTCTAGTTTTTCATAGATTTCTAGAACATCACACGGTCGTTCCGAACATGGAATGATGTTCGAAAAGACAGACCTTTCCTTCACTCATTTATACGCCAATTTATTTTTGTCTCTTATATGTTTTGCAGTATGTAGAAGCTGTGATGTCAATGATGCGGGAGAGGCATTTGAATTACCCCGATCATTACAATCAAAGTGACCTCATTTTGGATATGGCTTTCTTGACAAACATGAAAAAATGCTACTACCAACTGGAAGCAGATGCGAAAACAAATCAGCTACCGCTTGATCTGGCGTTGAAGGAGTATCAGTTTAATGATGATTATCATAAGTATGCACATGGAACATGAAAAAATGCTACTACCAACTGGAAGCAGATGCAAAAACAAATCAGCTACCGCTTGATCTGGTGTTGAAGGAGTATAAGTTTAATGATGATTATCTGAAGTATGCACATGGAAAGCTACCCTATCCAGGGGGTAGGTGTTGGGCTGGTGCTAAGAGGATCTTCGTCGTCTTCAACATCAACATCAACGACAATCACTACGTGTTGGTGGTGTTTGACATGGTTAACGCGAAGGTTTGGGTGTATGATTGTAATCATGGTTGTAATGATGATGAACGCTTCTTGCCAATAATTGTCCCCATTCTCTACATGTTCCCCATCTATTTTAGAATTTCTAAGCTATTCAAAGACTTGGATCCGATGTGCAAGGAAGGAGACATGTGGTCGTTTGAGAGAGTGCTAAGATCACTTCGTCCACAAAATCTAACAGGGAAATCTTGTGGAGTGTTCGCGTTGATGTACATTGAGCACCTCATTACAAACACCCCCATGGACAAAATTTGTGACAATCTGGCTGCTCAGTGGAGGCGACGTTTAGCCGTTTGTATTTCGGACGGCAAAATGAAGCCTTGATTTGGGTATATGTAATATCTGGATAATCTTTTAACTTTTATTTTGGTAATGTAATTAGGTATGGATGACTTTTATTTTCTTAGCCAAGTAATAGCTTTGATGTTTTAAAAAGGATAGCTTAATTAGTCGCAATTAAAACAAACATTCAAATATATTATTCGGTTGTTCAGCATTCAACCGAAAAAGACATAGTAAAATTCAGACGATTATCACATAAGCTCAAGAACGACGTATTGTTGTTCCTGAAAAACAATATGATGTTCCAAACATCTGCAACAATTAATTAAGTTTACCCTGGAACACTATTATTTCGTTCTGGAACGATAAGTCGTTTCTTAATATAACCACTGATGTTACCAATGTCCCAAGAACTCCTCCACTAATGTTCTTTAGAAAATGCAAAATACATATTATATCGAGACACAAACGGCACAATAACATAATAAACATATAAAATTATAACTAGATGCTCCCTTGTGGTGGTGCTTCAGGTGGTGTTCCTGGTAGTGTGGAGTACGGGACATAATCAATTCCCTTTTCAGCAAGCAGCCCTTTAAGCATTCTCTTCATCCTTCTTATGTCCCTTCTATAATCATGGAAGAATTTTTCGAATTTGAATTTCCATTCCCACACTTCATACCTCAGCTGGTCCAAGCTGTCGTTCGAATTTCCAGAATCTGAATGTGAACTCGAGGAAGGAACTTTAGGCCATCTTGAACTCAATGCTCCTCTTATCGGTGCTCCCCTTGTTCTTGGACGACGAGGCATTTTGAAATATGTGGAATCAATGTGTGGCTGTTGGGTATTTATAAGAGTAAAGTGGTAATCGACAAGTCTGTTGGGAATAGTTTTATGGAAAGTGGCTTTTGACGAAACTCGTAACCGTTATGTACTACTCAAATGAGTGCAACTGCTAATTGTAACCGTTGTGCCTTTTAGATTTTAACATGAAGTTCAAAACATTTTTAATGTCGTTCGGTATATTGTGCTTATTTAATTATAGATGGATCAGTTTTTTAGAAAAAGAACAGAGCTTATAAATTGTTCATCGTTTGTTCAGAACGACAAACCTATGTTCCGAGCGTAACATTGATCTTCCAAACATATATATCTCATTGTATAAAGGTTGTGTATGTTCCAGAACGACAGAGTAACTTTCTGAACGTTCAAAATATGTTCTGAACATATTTACAGGAACTAACATATTTTTCATTGATAATCATTGTAGAGTTTTACAAAAAGAATGCTAGTTATATTAGCATTCAAAGGGAGAAACTGCACACCACTGTCAGTGCTTTACAAAAGGAATGCTAGTTATACTAGCATTCTAACAAAAGATACTAGATTATAAACCTTCAAAAAGAAATTATATAAGAAACATTAATAGGAACATCCACATCTAGCGTGAAGGAGAGGAGTAGAAGTCGAGGTAATGCATCACCTTATCGGCAAGCAGCCCTTTAAGCATTCTTTTGACCCTTCGCACTTCCTTCATCATCTTTTTGACGTCCTTTTTGTAGCCATGTAGGAAGCCCTCAAACTAGAACTTCCAACCCCACACTTCTGCCCTTAGTTGTTCCAATATGTCAATAGCCCTTTCAGTTTGTCGTTCGTCTGAAAATGATAATGCAGCAACTGTGTTTTGCCTCGATGTGGAGGCTCCTCTAGCCGTGGAGGCTCCTCTTGTTCGTGGTTGACGTGCCATTTTTGATGATGAATGGTTTGAAGTGTAAGTTGATTAATATGGATTGAAATGGTTTGAATTGTAAGTTGATGAATGTGGATTGAAATGCTTTGAATTGTTGGGTATTTATAGAAGTAAAGAGAGGCAACCGAAACGTTTGTAGCCGTTTCGTGTATTGGTATTTGAGCGTCTTGAATTATAGTCGTTTGTGTATTTGAAATTTTGAACCGCTGGTTCCGAACGTCAGCCTATATGAGTAGAATTCGTGTAACGTATCCTTGAAAAGATGTTCCGTACATCATTGCGACCTAGCTGCTACCTACCTGCAACCTAGTCAGCTGATAGGTGTATTGGTATTATAGCCGTTTTTGAATTTCCTTTGCAGGATCTTCCGAACATCTTTTCGATCTAGCCCAAACTCGTGATAAATTATTACATTGGGCGCGTGAACAACATTTATTTACCAACGGTAATAAAAATACACCACCCAACACATTATATATTTGTTCATTATTTATAAAACCAATTTACAAAATTAAATCAAACATCCAGAGTAAAATGTCTAGTAGATCCGTGAATAGTGGAAGTGCAGTACCATTTTGTCGATGTGGAGATTATGCAAAGTTAACAACATCGTGGACTCAACTAAACCCAGGAAGGAGGTTTTACAGATGCAAATATGGTCAGGTTAGGTGATGGGTTTATTTTTTTCTTGTATTTATTTGTTTGTTGTATTTATTTTATTTTATTTTATTTTTTTATGTAGGCAAATGGCTGCAACTATTTTAGATGACATGATGAAGAGATGTCAGACCAAGTGAAGAGAGTAATATGGGGTCTACTTAAGAAGTTGAAAGTTGTTGAAGAAGAGAGGAAAGAGGCACAGTTATGGCGGAAAAAATTGGGTATTGGGGTACTGCTAGTTGTGGTGCTAATTGTTCTCATATTTTGTACTTGGATCAAGTGTTGGTTCATAGTTTAGGTTCTATTTATTTTCAATTGTTATGTTTTGTGTACTAATGATCAAGAAATTTCATTTGATATTGTTATTTTGTTCTGTAAATTCCCATTGTGCCCTAAGTCGTTCCGCACGACACACTTCATGTTTCAATCATATCACTATCTTGTTCTGAACATTTTAAAAAACAATACGATGAAGATAACAAAATCGAAAAAGGGTGCTCCGAACATGATGTTCATGTGACAAACATCAACAGCATGTTCGAAACAACAGAGATAGATGGATAATCATTTGTCAGTCTAACAAGTATACTTTGTAATTTAGAGTGATAATGATCATCGCCCTTTAATTATCATGCGACAATGATCATCACTTGTAACTTTTACAAGTGTAATTGGCCATTTGTAGGTATAATGATCATCATTTGTCACTCTAACTACTCTAAGTGGTCTTTGTGGTGAAAGTTGATGAATTTATCACTCTTACAAGTATAATTGGTCACTTATAGTCATATAATCATCATAATTTGTCACTCTAACTATTCTAACTGTGAAAAGTATGATGAAAATAAAAACAATAGAACACCGCACGCGGAACATCACAAACACGTGACAAACATCAACTGGATGTTCGGAACTAGACTATATGTATGGATCATCATTTCTCCCTATAGCAAGTATAATTGGTCATTTGTAGTGATAGTGATCATCATTTGTCAGTCTAACAAGTATAGTGGGTCATTTCTGCTCATAATGATCATCATTTGTCACTCTAACAAGTATAGTGGGTCACTCTAAAAAGTATAGTGGGTCATTTCTACTCATAGTGATCATCATTTGTCAGTCTAACAAGTATAGTGGGCCATTTGTAGGTATAATGATCATCATTTGTCACTCTAACAAGTATAGTGGGTCATTTATTATCGTATTGATCATCATTTGTCACTCTAACAACTCTAATTGGCCATTTCTAGTGACAATGATCATCACTTGTAACTTTTACAAGTGTAATTGGCCATTTGTAGGTATAATGATCATCATTTGTCACTCTAACTACTCTAAGTGGTCTTTGTGGTGAAAGTTGATGAATTTATCACTCTTACAAGTATAATTGGTCATTTATAGTCATATAATCATCATAATTTGTCACTCTAACTATTCTAACTGTGAAAAGTATGATGAAAATAGAAACAATAGAACACCGCACGCGGAACATCACAAACACGTGACAAACATCAACTGGATGTTCGGAACTAGACTATATGTATGGATCATCATTTCTCCCTATAACAAGTATAATTGGTCATTTGTAGTGATAATGATCATCATTTGTCAGTCTAACAAGTATAGTGGGTCATTTCTGCTCATAATGATCATCATTTGTCACTCTAACAAGTATAGTGGGTCACTCTAAAAGGTATAGTGGGTCATTTCTACTCATAGTGATCATCATTTGTCAGTCTAACAAGTATAGTGGGCCATTTGTAGGTATAATTATCAACATTTGTCACTCTAACAAGTATAGTGGGTCATTTATTATCATATTGATCATCATTTGTCACTCTAACAACTCTAATTGGTCATTTCTAGTGACAATGATCATCACTTGTAACTTTTACAAGTGTAATTGGCCATTTCTAGGTATAATGATCATCATTTGTCACTCTAACTATTCTAAGTGGTCTTTGTGGTGAAAGTTGATGAATTTATCACTCTTACAAGCACAATTGGTTACTTATAGTCATATAATCATCATAATTTGTCACTCTAACTATTCTAACTGTGAAAAGTATGATGAAAATGAAACAATAGAACACCGCACGCGGAACATCACAAACACGTGACAAACATCAACTGGATGTTCGGAACTAGACTATATGTATGGATCATCATTTATCCCTATAACAAGTATAATTGGTCATTTGGAGTGATAGTGATCATCATTTGTCACTCTAACAAGTATAGTGGGTCATTTCTACTCATAATGATCATCATTTGTCACTCTAACAAGTTTAGTGGGTCATTTCTACTCATAGTGATCATCATTTGTCAGTCTAACAAGTATAGTGGGCCATTTGTAGGTATAATGATCATCATTTGTCATTTTAACAAGTATACTGGGTCATTTATTATCATATTGATCATCATTTGCCACTCTAACAACTCTAATAGGCCATTTCTAGTGACAATGATCATCACTTGTAACTTTTACAAGTGTAATTGGCCATTTGTAGGTATAATGATCATCATTTGTCACTCTAACTACTCTAAGTGGTCTTTATGGTGAAAGTTGATGAACTTATCACTCTTACAAGTATAATTGGTCACTTATATTCATATAATCATCATAATTTGTCACTCTAACTACTCTAACTGTGAAAAGTATGATGAAGATAGAAACAATAGAACACCGCACGTGGAACATCACAAACATGTGACAAACATCAACTGGATGTTCGAAACTAGACTATATGTATGGATGATCATATGATGAAGATCGCAACATTAAAATTGTGCGCTCCGAATGACCGTATAATGCGACGAACATCAATAGGTTGTTTGAAACAACCCTATGATAGATGATCATCACTTGTCACTCTTACAAGTATAATTGGTCATCACTACTGATAATTGTCAATATTTATCACTCTAACAAGTAAATTGGTCATTACTACTGATAATTGTCATCATTTCTCAGTCTACCAACTATATTTGGTCCTTTTAAGTGAAATGAGCATCATTTGTCACTTTTACAATTCTAGTGGGTCATTTGTAGTGATAATCATCATCATTTGTCACTCTAACAACTCAAATTGGTCATTTGTAGTTAAAATGAACGTCATTTATCACTCTATTCGGGAAATTTGGTCTTGTATAGTGTTAATGATCATCATTTATACCTGGAACATACCAATTGCGTTCCGAACATAGTTTAGTGTTGGAACACACTGGATATGTCCCGAACTTAGTGTATGAATTTATTAACTTCATCAGAAATGGAGTAGAACAAGTTGTCATTTGGAACGTCGTATTGTAATATCCTAAACGACAGTTGATGTGTTGCGAACTATAAGCAAATATGATGGTTTGGAGACAACAATTTAACAGTACTAATTAAAGACCTTCATAAAAATATTAATTGAAAAGACATAAGAAAAGCATATTCATAAACAGTACAACTACTCAAACAATTAATATATAATAGCGTCTTCATTATTGTTTTGGCCTCCACCGAAGTGATTTTGCAAAACCCTCTGAATCCAATCTAACTGCAATTGCATCTGCTCAAGTTTTGTGTCGAGTGTTTGAATGGACCTCTCGCAATTATCTGCTACCTCCTTGATGTCAACAACTTCAAAATGCACGTCTAGCAGTCTTGTAGGAAGCGACTTGTTTGGAGGCTCTCGGACTCGGTGGTACTTATTCTATGGATCGTTAAATCCATTATTTTCCATCTGCATGAAAAGTTGTCTAAAATTCAGAAAAGAATCAAAGTGGAGTTATGTTTAAGGAAATATAAACAGATTAGATTTTGAAATTGTTTTAGGAAGAATGTAGAAAATATGGAAAACTTGAGTACCTCAACTTGTTTTTCCTTGATATAGAATTTGGTGAAAACTGAACGTAATACTTGGTTAATGCGAAATGAATTGTGAATTTAGTTCATCAAGGAGGTATTTATACATGTTTTGAAGTGGCTTTTAATTTCTAGTGCACGCCTTTTCAATGGCCGAAGCAAATGGAGGGATGCATATTTACAAGCGTGCATGTGTTTTGACGTGACTTTTGCAGCAACCAACTTGTATTTTAGCCGTTTGGTGTATTGGTATTTGGGCATCCCAACTGTTCATTGTAGCCGTTTGTGTCTTTTAAATTTTGAATGGCTTGTTCGGAACGTTACGTATAAAAGTATAATATAATATCATTGACAAGATGTTCCGAACATTTTCTCGAAGGTACCACTTGGTAAATCGACTATGAATTGTGAACTAAATACCTCACAAGCTTTCACATGCCTTGACATCGTTCGGAACATCAAGTGTAATATCCTAAACAACACTGGATGTGCTGCGAACAATAAGCAAATATGTGCACAACATAATTGCAAAAAATGCAGTAAAGCAAATATGTGCACAATATAAATTAAGAAACTAGTAAAGCAAATATGTACACAATATAAACTATACAAGTAGGACGAAAATTCCATTATGTAATTCAAATAGAAATCCAAATAATCTAAATAATCGAAATTATAACGAGGACGATGCTTCGTCCAAATCACAAACTCAATTTGTTGGCTGACTTGTAGCCTCATTTCTATTGCGAACAACGGGGCATGTAGTTTTCTTGTGACCATATCTCTTGCAGTTGCCACATTTATTTCTCCTCTTTGGAAGACGTTCCCCAATAGATCGAATCTGGTTAACCCTTCTCCTTCCACGGTTGTTCGACTTCAGGGGCGGAGGCACTGGATAAACTATCTCTTCAGCAGGGACGACCCATGATTCTTCAGGAGGTACTGCATTGACAGGCTTTGCATAGGCAAGGATGTATGCTTGTGTTGTGTAATATCCAGAAGTGTATTCATACACTCTACTTCCATATTCATCGCCATGCAACCCCCTAATTGCTGCCATAGCATGTACACAAGGTAGCTGATCAAGATCAAACTCCCTACATGTATATGTCCTCTCATATAAATCAACTTCTGCCTCATACCCTGGACTAATGATTTCGAAACCATAAGTTCCCTTCCTGTTGATAACTAGCTTGTCTCCCACTTCTTTATTCTTCCTTATTTTTATTTCAACATCTGGGACGCAAAAATTTGGGTGGTTGATTAACTTCATAGCCCTAGTGTGGAATTTTTCCGCAAAGTTCCTACCTATATCCTTCAAGAGGGCAGCAATGGGGTATTCTCTTTGCTCCTTCAACATGGAATTAATGGACTCAGCTATGTTTGATGTCATAACTTGAAACCTGTTAAAAAGAATAAATATTATAATAATCAAAAGATGTTCCTAACATAAAGCACAAGTGCATATATAAGAATAAGAAGTGCGGAACATTCATGATGTTCCTAACATGAAGCACAAGTTCAGAACGACAATAAGGAGTTCGGAACATCGTTTGAAAATAAAATTTCCTAATAATGTTCTACACATAAATGATATGTTCGGAACGCTTCATGTGACTTTCGGAACGCTTCATGTGACTTTCGGAACAGATTGAAAGCATGACAGTAATATCAAACCTTGTTATAGTTTACCTGTTTCCTGGAAAATATAATCTGCTCCATCTATGATAGCCAACAACATTTTCAAGGTAATCCGCTACCCTCCAATCAATAGTCCTGATCTCATTCATAGCATCAGTGAACTCTTCTACCCTGTATGCCTTTGCTGCAGTGTAGTATTTATGAAGACTGATTCCAAACTGAAACTTTGTTCGGATGCTTTCACCAAGGTGCCACATGCAAACTCCATAGTGTGCAGAAGGAAACACTTGGTCGACCATTTTTGAGATGCTCGGATGTCTATCCGAAACAATGCACAACTCTTCACTATCTGAAACTATGCAGCATAATTGTTCAAAAAAATACTCATATGAGGCGTCACACTCTTTGTCTACAACACAAAAGGCAACAGGGAATACGTGACTCATTGCATCCTGAGCAACAACAGACAACCACACCCCTCCATACTCGCCAGAGAAGTGTGTACCGTCAACGGCTAGGACTTTTCTCACGTAAGTAAATCCCCTGATCCACGCTCCATAAGAGAGAAAAAAATATAAGAACTTCCCTGTGCTAGAAATCCTCAAATCTGTCTTGGTTCCTGGATTCTTACTCCTAACCATATAAGCATAAGCATCAAGAATTTCAATACCTTTCTCATGTGTTCCCCGTGTCAAAGCTTTTGAAAATTGACAGCCCCTAAGACACTTCCAGTAGCTAACTTTACAACCAAAATCGTTGTTAAGGGACTCCCTGACAGCTTTTGTGGTTGGACCTTTTCCCATTAAATATTTACCTTTCATGAACTCACCAAATTATCTGGGCAGAGGCGTGTGAATTATGGCTGGAATGGTGTTGGACACCGCATGTGTGCAAGTTATTGTAAGCGCTAATGTAGAACCTGTCATTACTTTTATACCTCATTACCCTTAACCACCATTTGCATTTCACATCTAAACATCTAGCATTAAAAATCTTTGCAGTATTCTTCAACGCTTTGAATTAAAACGATGTTTAACTACTGCAATCTTCAATTTGGTGACCTGTTCTTTCTTAATGGCGAAAGTCATACCTTTTTCAAAACCTGTGCCATGGACGAAGTGAAATATCGGCTCGCTGATTTGTGTTGGAAACACAGGGGTATAAATGGCAGGATCTTCCTCTACATATTTTTCTTCTACTTCTTCTTTTTCTTTATCTACATCTACGCCTCCTCTGTCTTCTTCTACCCCCTCCTCCTTTGTCTTCTTCTACTTCTTCATGTAAGTCATCCAATTGCTGACTAAAATCATGCCCTCCACTATTTTGCATTTCTTGGTCATTAGAGCCAACACACTCCTCCGTCGTAGAAACCACAATTACCCTTAGAGTGGGCCTAGCACCATTACGATCAACATCAGCCATATAAAGGCGTACATCATCATCATTTCTTATTGTAACGGGAGGAGTCTTTTGATTTGCGGCAACACTCAGCATGTAAGTAATGCAAATGTCCCTCGGATTGTCTCTTATCCCCCAACTTCCGATGATTTTATTAAGTAGAACATCATACGTAACATCTCTAGGCACAAGAATGGGTCTTGACTCTTTAACCTTCGGAAGCCAAGCATAACATTTAGCTTACAGTTTGGAACAAGCAGGTCTCCCCAAGTCTTTTTTGTGTGGAAAAAGGCTCAAGTTTTAAACATGAAATCTAGGGTCCTCATTTAATTAGTGTTATTAACTATGTAACATTCTCACCCCAATGTTTTGTAAGTTGCACAATAGTCCATGTATATAAAGTAGTTTTTTGCCAAATTTGGCCATTCCCTAGCTGCTTCCCTCTCTCCTCTCCCCCGTTTTCCCTCCATTTTTTCTACATTCCATTCCCGCCCAAAGTTCCACCATAGCTGTTGAGCTTCCTTTCGTAGATCGAAATAATACCCATTCCACCATAGCTGCTGAGCTTATTATCTTGAATATCCTTTCCAGTTTTAGGCAATACAAGCTGAGATCACCCACATTTGGGTTATACGGCATTTCGTTAAATCTGGTCGTTTCTTATCCATTAAAGGAGAAATCTTGTTCCTCCAATTTTAATCGTATCAATCCAGTCATCTCCGGTAAGTGTACTAAATTTTCGAACATGTTTTTTGTTGTTTTTGTTGATTCGGGGTTGTTACGGATTCAGTTCCTCCGAACAATCTGCGTGAAATTTCAAACACCATTTCGACTTTCCTATGGCCGTAATTGTAATTCCAAACATATCGCTAGCGTTTTACGCGGCGTATGTATTTTATTGGAATTTTCACAGATAATGTTCGGAACATTCTGTAGGATGTTTGAGCGTTCTGTTGCAGTTTGGAACATCTTGCATTAAGCATCGAAAAAGTGTAAGGTGATGTTCAGAACGTCTGCATGAGATGTTCCAAACGAGCAACACTGAGGTTTGGAACATCTTGCATTGAGCAATGAAAAACTATAATCTGATGTTCAGAACGTCAGAAGGGATGTTCCAAACGAGAACATTGAGGTTTGGAACATACTATATAAATATTAGTAATACTAATAGTTGGTCATTCCAATTTATTGCAGGTAACCATCGATGGGTGAGGTTATATTAGGAGTTAATTATCAAGGTGAATGAGTGGAGCGTTCTAAATGTTATGCTTGGGTTCCGAAGGTTAAAGAGTCAAGACCCATTCTTGTGCCTAGAGATGTTACGTATGATGTTCTACTTAACAAAATCATCGGAAGTTGGGGGATAAGAGACAATCCGAGGGACATTTGCATTACTTACATGCTGAGTGTTGCTGCAAATCAAAAGACTCCTCCCGTTACAATAAGAAACGATGATGATGTACGCCTTTATATGGCTGACGTTGATCGTAATGGTGCTAGGCCCACACTAAGGGTAATTGTGGTTTCAACGACGGAGGAATGTGTTGGTTCTAATGACCAAGAAATGCCAAATAGTGGAGGGCATGATTTTAGTCAGCGATTGGATGACTTACATGAAGAAGTAGAAGAAGACAGAGGAGGAGGGGTAGAAGAAGACAGAGGAGGCGTAGATGTAGATGAAGAAAAAGAAGAAGAAGCAGAAGACAAATATGTAGAGGAACATCCTGCCATTTATACCCCTGTGTTTCCAACACAAAGCAGCGAGCCGATATTTCACTTCGTTGATGGCACAGGTTTTGAAAAAGGTATGACTTTCCCCAATAAGAAAGAACTGGTCACCAAATTGAAGATTGCAGCAGTTAAACATCGTTTTAATTACAAACCATTGAAGAATACTGTAAAAGATTTTTAATGCTAGATGTTTAGATGTGAAATGCAAATGGTGGTTAAGGGCAATGAGGTATAAAAGTAATGATAGGTTCTACATTAGCGTTTACAATAACATACACACATGCGGTGTCCAACATCATTCCAGTCATAATTCACACGCCTCTGCCCGGATAATTGGTGAGTTCATGAAAGGTAAATATTTAATGGGAAAAGGTCCAACCACAAAAGCTGTCAGGGAGTCCCTTAACAACGATTTTGGTTGTAAGGTTAGCTACTGGAAGTGTCTTAGGGGCTGTCAATTTGCAAAATCTTTGACACGGGGAACACATGCGAAAGGTATTGAAATTCTTGATGCTTATGCTTATATGGTTTGGAGCAAGAATCCAGGAACCAAGACAGATTTGAGGCTTTCTAGCACAGGGAAGTTCTTGTATTTTTTTCTCTCTTATGGAGCGTGGATCAGGGGATTTACTTACGTGAGAAAAGTCCTAGCCGTTGACGGTACACATTTGTCTGGCGAGTATGGAGGGGTGTTGCTGTCTGCTGTTGCTCAAGATGCAATGAGTCACGTATTCCCTGTTGCTTTTTGTGTTGTAGACAAAGAGTGCGACGCCTCATATGAGTATTTTTTCAAACAATTACGCTGCATAGTTTCAGATAGTGAAGAGTTGTGCATAGTTTCGGATAGACATCCGAGCATCTCGAAAATGGTCGCCCAAGTGTTTCCTTCTGCACACTATGGAGTTTGCTTGTGGCACCTTGGTGAAAGCATCCGAACAAAGTTTCAGTTTGGATTCAGTCTTCATAAATACTACACTGCAGCAAAGGCATACAGGGTAGAGGAATTCAATGATGCTATGAATGAGATCAGGGCTATTGATTGGAGGGTAGCGGATTATCTTGAAAATGTTGTTGGCTATCATAGATGGAGCAGATTATATTTCCCAGGAAACAGGTAATATTACTGTCTGCTTTCAATATGTTCCAAACGTCACATTACGCTCTCCGAACATAACATATATGTTCAGAACATTATAGGAAAATTTATTATCTAATGATGTTCCGAACTCATTATCGGCGTTCTGAACGTATGAGTCATGTTAGGAACATCATTAATGTTCCGCACTTCTTATTCCTATATCTGCACTTGTGCTTTATGCTAGGAACATCTTTTGACTATTATAATTTTTATTCTTTTTAATAGGTTTGAAGTTATGACATCAAACATAGCTGAGTCCATTAATTCCATGCTGAAAGAGCAAAGAGAATACCCCATTGCTGCCCTCTTGAAGGATATAGGTAGGAACTTTGCGGAAAAATTCCACACTAGGGCCATGAAGTTAATCAACCACCCAAATTTATGCGTCCCAGACGTTGAAATAAAAATAAGGAAGAATAAAGAAGTGGGAGACAAGCTAGTTGTCAACAGGAAGGGAACTTATGGTTTCGAAATCATTAGTCCAGGGCATGAGGCAGAAGTTGATCTATATGAGAGGACATGTACATGTAGGGAGTTTGATCTTGATCAGCTACCTTGTGTACATGCTATGGCAACAATTAGGGGGTTGCATGGCGATGAATATGGAAGTAGAGTGTATGAATACACTTCTGGATATTACACAACACAAGCATACATCCTTGCCTATGCAGAGCCTGTCAATGCAGTACCTCCTGAAGAATCATGGGTCGTCCCTGTTGAAGAGATACTTTATCCAGTGCCTCCGCCCCCAAAGCCGAACAACCGTGGAAGGAGAAGGGTTAACCGGATTCGATCTATTGGGGAGCGTCTTCCAAAGAGGAGAAATAAATGTGGCAACTGCAAGAGATATGGGCACAAGAAAACTACATGCCCCGTTGTTCGTAGTGGAAATGAGGCTACAGGTCAGCCTACAAATTGAGTTTGTGAATTGGATATTTATATCGTCCTCGTTATAATTTCGATTATTTGGATTATTTGGATATTTATTTGAATTGCATAATGGACTTTTCGTCCTACTTGTATAATTTATATTGTGTACATATTTGGCCAAATTTGTTTCTTAACTTATGGTTTGCACAGATTTGCTTTACTGCATCTTTTGCGATTATGTTGTGCACATAATTGCATATTGTTCGCAACACATCCTTTTTGTTTAGGATATTACATGTGATGTTCCGAACGATGTCAAGGCATGTGAAAGCTTGTGAGGTCTTTATTTCACAATTCATAGTCGTAGCGTTTACCAAGTGCTACCTTATAGGAAATGTTCGGAACCTCGTGTCGATGATATTATATTATACTTTTATACGTGACGTTCCGAACAAGCTATTCAAAATTTAAAAGACACAAACGGCTACAATGAACAGTTGGGATGCCCAAATACCAATACACTAAACGGCTAAAATACAAGTTGGTTGCTGCAACAGTCACGTCAAAAAACACATTCACACTTGTAAATATGCGTCCCTTCATTTGCTTCAAAACATCTATAAATACCTCCACTTTGATGAACACCCAATTCACAATTCATTTCGCATTAACCAAGTATTACGTTCAGTTTTCACCAGTTTCTATATCAAGGAAGAACAAGTTGAGGTACTCAAGTTTTCCATATTTTCTGCCTTTTTCCTAAAACGATTTCAACATCTAATCTGTTTATATTTCCTTAAACATAACTATCCACTTTGATTATTTTCTAAATTTTAAACAACTTTTCATGCAGATGGCCAATAACGCATTAAACGATCCATGGAATAAGTACCACCGAGTCCGAGAGCCTCCAAACAAGTCGCTTCCCACAAGACTGCTAGACGTGCATTATGAAGTTGTTGACATCAAAGAGGTAGCAGATAATTGTGAGAGGTCCATTCAAACACTCGAGACAAAACTTGAGCAGATGCAATTGCAGATAGATCGGATTGAGAGGATTTTGCAAAATCAATTCTGTGGAGGTCAAAACAATAACGAAGACGCTATTATATATTAGATGTTTAACTTCTACTGTTTATGAATATGCTTTTGTATCTCTTTTCAATTAATATTATTATGAAGGTCTTTAATTAGTACTGTTAAACTGTCTCCAAACCATCATGTTTGCTTATAGTTCGCAACACATCAACTGTCGTTTAGGATATTATATACGATGTTCCAAACGACAACTTGGTCTACTCCATTTCTGGAAAAGTTAATAAAATCATACAACACGTTCGGAACATATAACTTGTGTTCCAACATGAAAACAAATGTTCGGAACGCAACCGTTATGTTCCAGGTATAAATGATGATCATTAACATTATACACGTCCAAATATCCAGAATGAAAACAAATGTTCGGAACGCAACCGTTATGTTCGTCGCATTAAACGGCCGTTCGGATCGCACAATTGTTAATGTTGTTATCTTCATCGTATGATGATCCATACATATACCATTGTTTCGAACATCAACTGGACGTTTGTCGCGTTATTGTGATGTTCCGCGCGCGATGTTCTATTGTTGCTATCTTCATCATACTCTTCACAGTTAGAGTAGTTAGAGTGTCAAACTATGATCATTATATACCTACAAAGGACCCACTATACCTGTAAGAGCGATAAATTCATCCACTTTCATCACAAAGACCACTTAGAGTAGTTTGTGGGACAAATGGTGATCTTTATGAGTAGAAATGGACAAGTAGAGTCGTTAGAGTGGCAAATGATGATCATTATGACTAGGCAGGACCCAACAATACTTGTAAGAGTGGAAAATGAATATCATTATGATAATAAATGACCAACTATACTTGTAAGAGTGACAAATGATGATCACTATCACTATAAATGACCAACTATACTTGGTATAGGGAGAAATGATGATCCATACATATAATAAATGACCAACTATACTTGTAAGAGTGATAAAGGATGATCATTATACCTAAAAATGACCCACGATACCTGTAAGAGTGACTAATGATGATCATTATGAGTAGAAATGGCCAACTAGAGTTGTTCGACAGACAAATGATGATCCTTCTAATCTAGAAATGACCCAACATACCTGTAAGAGTGTCAAATGATGATCATTTTAACTAGAAATGACCCACTATACTTGCTAGGGTGACAAATGACGATCACTATCACTATAAATAACAAACTATACTTGTTATAGGGAGAAATGATGATCCATACATATACCATTGTTTCGAACATCAACTGAACGTTTGTTGCGTTATTGTGATGTTCCGCGCGCGATGTTCTATTGTTGCTATCTTCATCATACTCTTCACAGTTAGAGTAGTTAGAGTGCCAAACTATGATCATTATATACCTACAAAGGACCCACTATACCTGTAAGAGCGATAAATTCATCCACTTTCATCACAAAGACCACTTAGAGTAGTTTGTGGGACAAATGGTGATCTTTATGAGTAGAAATGGACAAGTAGAGTCGTTAGAGTGGCAAATGATGATCATTATGACTAGGCAGGACCCAACAATACTTGTAAGAGTGGAAAATGAATATCATTATGATAATAAATGACCAACTATACTTGTAAGAGTGACAAATGATGATCACTATCACTATAAATGACCAACTATACTAGGTATAGGGAGTGACAAATGATGATCACTATCACTATAAATGACCAACTATACTTGGTATAGGGAGAAATGATGATCCATACATATAATAAATGACCAACTATACTTGTAAGAGTGATAAAGGATGATCATTATACCTAAAAATGACCCACGATACCTGTAAGAGTGACTAATGATGATCATTATGAGTAGAAATGGCCAACTAGAGTTGTTCGACAGACAAATGATGATCCTTCTAATCTAGAAATGACCCAACATACCTGTAAGAGTGTCAAATGATGATCATTTTAACTAGAAATGACCCACTATACTTGCTAGGGTGACAAATGATGATCACTATCACTATAAATAACAAACTATACTTGTTATAGGGAGAAATGATGATCCATACATATACCATTATTTCGAACATCAACTGAACGTTTGTCGCGTTATTGTGATGTTCCGCGCGCGATGTTCTGTTGTTGCTATCTTCATCATACTCTTCACAGTTAGAGTAGTTAGAGTGTCAAACTATGATCATTATATACGTACAAAGGACCCACTATACCTGTAAGAGCGATAAATTCATCCACTTTCATCACAAAGACCACTTAGAGTAGTTTGTGGGACAAATGGTGATCTTTATGAGTAGAAATGGACAAGTAGAGTCGTTAGAGTGGCAAATGATGATCATTATGACTAGGCAGGACCCAACAATACTTGTAAGAGTGGAAAATGAGTATCATTATGATAATAAATGACCAACTATACTTGTAAGAGTGACAAATGATGATCACTATCACTATAAATGACCAACTATACTTGGTATAGGGAGAAATGATGATCCATACATATAATAAATGACCAACTATACTTGTAAGAGTGATAAAGGATGATCATTATACCTAAAAATGACCCACGATACCTGTAAGAGTGACTAATGATGATCATTATGAGTAGAAATGGCCAACTAGAGTTGTTCGACAGACAAATGATGATCCTTCTAATCTAGAAATGACCCAACATACCTGTAAGAGTGTCAAATGATGATCATTTTAACTAGAAATGACCCACTATACTTGCTAGGGTGACAAATGACGATCACTATCACTATAAATAACAAACTATACTTGTTATAGGGAGAAATGATGATCCATACATATACCATTGTTTCGAACATCAACTGGACGTTTGTCGCGTTATTGTGATGTTCCGCGCGCAATGTTCTATTGTTGCTATCTTCATCATACTCTTCACAGTTAGAGTAGTTAGAGTGCCAAACAGCCAAGTAGAGTTGTTAGAGTGGCAAATGATGATCATTATGACTAGGTAATTAAAGTGAGATGATCAGTATCACCCTAAATTACCAAGCATACTTGTTAGAGTGACAAATGACTGCACATCCATCTTAGTGGTTTCGAACATGCTAAATATGTTTGTCACATGAATAACACGTTCGGAGCGCCATATTTCGATGTTGCTATCTTCATCGTTCTGTTAACGGATTTGTTCAGATCAAATCGCGATATGATTGAAACATGAAGTGTGTCGTGCGGAACGACATAGGGTACAATGGTAAATTATAGGACAAAATAACAATTTCAAATGAAATTTCTTGATCATTACTGCACAAAACATAACAATTGGAAATATAGAAACTAAACTATGAACCAACACTTGATCCAAGTATAGAATATGAGAACGATTAGCACCACAACTAGCAGTACCCCAAAACCCAATTTTTTCCGCCATAAACGTGCCGCTTTCCTCTCTTCTTTAACAGCTTTCAACTTCTTAAGTAGACCCCATATTACTCTCTTTGCTTGATCTGACATCTCTTCATCATGCCATCTAAAGTAGTTGCAGCCATTTGCCTACATAAAAAAAAAGAAAATAAATACAACAAATAAATAAATTCAAGAAAGAAAATAAACCCATCACCTAACCTGACCATATTTGCATCCGTAAAACCTCCTTCCTGGGTTTAGCTGAGTCCACGATGTTGTTAACTTCGCATAATCTCCACATCGACAAAATGGTACAACACTGTCGCTATTAACGGATCTACTAGACATTTTAATCTGGATGTTTGATGTAATTGTGTAAACTTGTTTTATAAATAATGAACGTATATATATGTTGGGTGGTGTATTTTTATTACCGTTGGTAAATAAATGTTGTTCACGCGCCCAATGTAATAATCTATCACGACATTGGGCTAGATCGAAATGATGTTCGGAACATCGTGTAAAGGATATGTTACGCGAATTATACTTATGTACAGTGCCGTTCCGAACAATAGATTCAATATTTGAAATTCAAAAACGGCTACAATACAATTTCCAAATACCAATACATCTATCATCTAGAGACTAGACTAGGTTTGCAGGTAGGTCGAAATGATGTTCGGAACATCATTTCGTGGATACGTTACACCAATTACACTAATATAGGCTGACGTTCGCAACCCGTTCAAAATTTGAAATACACAAATGGCTACAATACAACCCGCTCAAATACCAATATACCAAACGGCTACAAACGTTTCGGTTGCCTCTCTCAACTTCTATAAATACCCAACGATTCAAAGCATTTCAATCCATATTCATCAACTTACAATTCAAGGAATTTCAATCCACATTAATCAACTTGCACTTCAAACTATTCATCATCAAAAATGGCACGTCAACCACGAACAAGAGGAGCAAGAGGAGCCTCCACGGCTAGAGAAGCCTCCACCTCTAGGGCATTATCATTTGCAGACGAATCACAAACTGAAAGGGCTATTGACATATTGGAACAACTAAGGGCAGAAGTGTGGGGTTGGAAGTTCCAATTTGAGGGCTTCCTACATGACTACAAAAAGGACGTCAGAAAGATGACGAAGGAAACGCGAAGGATCAAAAGAATGCTCAAAGGGCTGCTTGCTGATAAGGCGATGCATTACCTTGACTTCTACTCCTCTCCTTCACGCTAGATTTGGATGTTCCTATTAATGTTATTATATATTTCTTTTTGAATGTTTATAATCTAGTATCTTTTGGTAGAATGCTAGTATAAGTAGCAATCCTTTTGTAAAGCACTGACAGTGATGTGCAGTTTCTCCATTTGAATGCTAATATAACTAGCATTCTTTTTTGTAAAGCTCTACAATGATTATCAATGAAAATTACTTTTATCTAGTTCAGAACTCCATTACGCCGTTCAGAAAGTTTTTGTGTCGTTCTGGAACATTATTAACCTTTATACAATTAGAGTATCTCGTTTGGAACATCGTTATTCCGCGCAAAACATATATATCTTGTTCTGAACAATTGATGAGCACTTGATATGCTCTGTTCTTTTTCTAAAAAAACTAATCCATCTATCTATAATTAAAATAAGCACAGTATACCGAACGATATTAATAATGTTCCGAACATCATGTTAAAATCTAAAAGGTACAACAGTTACAATATTATCAGCTGCACTCGTTTGAGTAGTACATAACGGTTACGAGTTTCATCAAAAGTCACTTTCGATAAAGCCCTTCCCAACAGACTCGTCGATTGCCCCTTTGTTCACATTCACACATTGATAAATACCCAACAGTCACACATTGATCTATCACATTTCAAAATGCCTCGTCGTCCAAGAACAAGGGGAGCACCTATAAGTGGAGCATCGAGTTCAAGATGGTCTAGACTTCCTTCCTCGAGTTCACATTCAGATTCTGGAAATTCGAACAATGGCTTGGACCAACTAAGGTATGAAGTGTGGGAATGGAAATTCAAATTTGAAGAATTCTTCCATGATTATAGAAGGGACATAAGAAGGATGAAGAGAATGCTTAAAGGGCTGCTTGCTGAAAAGGGAATTGATTATGTCCCGTACTCCACACCACCAGGAACACCACCTGAAGCACCACCACCCTAAGTTCGATTGCTTATGATTATTTTAGTTGTAATTTTATATGTTTATTATATTATTGTGCCGTTTGTGTCTCGATATAATATGTATTTTACATTTTCTAAGGAACGACTTGTCGTTCCAGAACGAAGTATTATTGTTCCAGGGTAAACTTAATTAAATGTTGCAGATGTTTGAAACATCACTTTGCATTTCAGGAACAGATTCATGTCGTTCTGGAACTGATTTAATAATCATCAATATTTAATATTTAAGCACATCAAAAGCTGTTACTTGTTACTTGGCTAAGAAAATAAAAGTCATCCATACCTAATTACATTACCAAAAAAAAGTTAAAAGATTATCCAAATATTACATATTCCCCAAATCAAGGCTTCATTTTGCCGTCGAAAATATAAACGGCTAAACGTCGCCTCCACTGATCAGCCTCATTGTCACAAATTTTGTCCATGGGAGTGTTTGTAATGAGATGCTCAATGTACATCAACGCGAACACTCCAAAGGATTGCCCTGTTAGATTTTGTGGACAAAGTGATCTTGGCACTCTCTCAAACAACCATATGTCTCCTTCATTACACATCGGATCCAATTCTTTGAATAGCTTAGAATTTCTGACATAGATCGGGAACATGTACAGAATGGGAACAATTATTGGCAAGAACTTTTCATCATCATTAACACCATGATTGCAATCATACACCCAAACCTTCGCTTCAACCATGTCAAACACCACCAACACGTAGTGATTGTCGTTGATATTGAAGACGGCGAAGATCCTCTTAGCACCAGCCCAACACCTACCCCCTGGGTAGGGTAGCTTTCCATGTGCATACTTCAGATACTCCTCATCAAACTGATACGCATTCAACGCCTCATCCAGTGGTATCTTATCATCGTGCGCCTCTTTTTCCAGTTGGTAGTAGCGTTTTTTCATCATTGTCAAGAATGCCATATCAAGAATGAGGTCACTTTGATCGTAATGATAGGGGTAATTCAAATGCCTCTCCCGCATCATTGTCATCACAGCTTCAACATACTGCAGAACATATAAGAGAGACAAAAAATAATTGGAGTATAAGTGAGTGAAGGAAAGGTCTGTCTTTCCGAACATCATTCCATGTTCGGAACGACTGTGTGATGTTTTATAAATCTATGAGAAGCTAGAAATGCTTTTGTTGTTCCAAGCATACTAATGATGTTCCGAACACAGTTAGAATGTTCCCTACAACGATGTGAAGTTCAGAAAATCATTCAAAAATAAACTTACAATGTCCCACAGCCACACAGTCTTGTTCATCAGTTGTTTGAAATCTAGGTAATTCATCGGCAATCCAAGAAAAACATCTTTTTGTTTCTTCCTCTTTTTGATAAATGCGCTCAACGCCAAAACTTTTTTCCGCTTCAATGGCTTGTAAATATCCACTGGCAGCCTCGGACAAACTTCTTCCTGCTTCTTCTCCTCTTCTGTTTGTGGTGATTTCACAGCCTTTGCAGGTTTTACAATAGTTTTGCTCTTCAACTGCTCAATCGTCTCCTTCACGGCCGCCATCTCCATCACCATGCCTTTACGTCAATCGTCGCACTCTTTGCAATTGCAACTGCTACATTTGGGGATGTCGAATCCATCACCACCAGAAGAATCACCTTTGATTTGCTCAGAAGCACCATCCTTTGTCTCGTAAGGCACGATCTGTTGCTCATAAGCCACCATCATTTTCTCATAAGCCACGATCTTTTCATCATAAGCAACCATCTTTTGATCGTAAGCCAAAATCTTTTGCTCCATTGCTTCCCTCCATCCGCTGCATTCACCACATTTGCAGCCTCTGCAATTGGAGCTCCTCTTCACTATACCAACTTCAGTGATACCGGCAACTTCAAACTCACCGCGAACTACATCACCATCAGCTTTGTTTCCAATGTCAATATTTACATCTTGCAGGCCACCAATTCCCTCTTCATTGTATTCACCATCACTTCCAAACATCATCGTTTCTGGAGCTTCCATAGCTTTAATTTCTATCACTTGTCTTGGAGGGGTTGCAGGATTGTTGTTGAAGATACAAATTGTAGTGCCACCAACAAGGCCAACGCTGCAAGCATCCTCAAACACTTTACAAAAACGATCTATTGTGTCGTCCTCGGAGTCATCAAATGGCATGAGGTCTAGAAAGTAATCCATGTCCAGCTCTTTATCGGTAGGAATGAGGAAAGGGTGAACAACCTATTAATATACCCAACAACATTAAATAAATATCAACTAAATTTTAAAAATCTTTTAATGTTGTTTGGAACAAAGTCTTGTTGTTCGAAAACATCGGAAAAGGATGTTCCGAACATTGTTGACTGTAGAAGTTGAGGGTTCTTCATTAAGATGTTCCAAACATCAATTAGAAATATCTCAGCAACCACGAGATTGTTCCAAACATTACATAACATATATGAAAAACAGAATACTTACAGGAACATCTTGTTGGTCAAACAACCTGTCCGTATCTCTTTCACAAATTTCAGTAAGCCTGTTTATGATCCTTGGCATTGTTTTTTCTTTTGGCAAATCCTTTGGTCTCAAGGCAGGAATGGCTTCATGAGCCCAGGCCATGAATGCCCATGGAAAGCCATAAAGATTGTAAGTCTGGCTTCCTTCTGCACGAGGTTCCATTGGCTTGATCAGATATTCCATTGTTAATTCAAAACTCATCCTACCCCAAGGATAATGCTGGAATGCCTCAAGATCAGCGGACAAGCACACCACCCATTCCTCTATTCCATATTTGGAATCCCTCGCACACAGAATAGTATGAACAAACCAAGCCATGCACAGATTTAAATACCACTTCTTGGGACAGGTTCTAGAACATACCAACTCAAGCAAGTCACCAGACTTCACAGCTTGCTTTTTCTTCGGCTGTTTTTGTTTTTTGGGCTTGTTGAACTTCCTCTTTGCGGGTGAAGGTGAGGGTGAGGGTGAAGGTGAGTCTGAGGGTGACTCCTCCTCCTTCTTCTTCCCCTTCCGCTTCCCACTACCCTTCTCCTTCTCCTCCTTTTTCTTCTTCTCCTTCTCCTCCTTTCCCTTTATCTCTTTCTCCTTCTCCTTCCTCTTTTTCTCCTTGAAATAATCAACAACAAACTTCCACAATTCCTTCCCCTTTTCATTCATTTTATCCATGTACTCTTTACTTAGATAGGGCCCACAGTTTAGCCCTGTCATTAGTGCAAACTCGGATAGGCCAAAACGTGCTGGCAATCCATGGAAGGATATCCAAATCTCTTTCTTCTTCTTGCAAATAATCCTTCGCATGAGGAGGTTATGCACCAACTTGGTGCCAAACAGTGGATATTCCGGTAATTACAAGAAAGGACCGAAACAGCTATTGGCAAATCCCCTTCTCACCTGCAATTTTTTCAGAACCTCCTTGAACTGTATCATACCCCTAGCCAACGAAGAACGAACAGTATTCTTCCCATTAAAAGGTTCATTGTTGGTCAGGAAGGTCTTGAAGAGACCCTCAACGTTACTCTTGAAAGTAGCATGACCAACGTCTTTATACTGCACATAATTTTAGCATAAAATTAATAAAATGAATCACAATGATAGTAAATTAATAAATGTTCGGAACATGAGTATGCTGAGGTTCTGAACGACAGTTGCTACTGTTGGGAACAACACGTAACGTGTTCCGAACGAGAGCTACCAGCCTTAATGTTGATGTTGGGAACGTACAAAATGTCGTGTAGAACATCAACATTGGCGTTCCGAACAATACGCGTTTCAATTCAACTATCACCTGGTCTTCCTCCAGTTTCAATCCAGATGTTCCTTCAGCAGTTTCCTTCTCTTCACCTGCTTCCTCTTCAACATTTCCACCTGCATTATTTACAGCTTCCCCATCTATTTTAACTCTTTTTACACGATCCTTCAGAAAGTTGCTTTTTAAAATTACATCCTCCGCCTCTCTTCTACTTCTTTTGCTGCTTCTTGGACTCTCCCCTGTTTTATCTGCTTCCCCCTCTACTTCTTCTCCTTTTTCTCTACTTAAATCATCAGCCTCTTCATTTTTTTTACCACCATCTTCCTATTCCTTTTCACCATCACCATCTTCCACTCCAGTCCTAAAAAAATTATTTTTTAACAGTTCATCAATACCGGCGTCATCTAAATCCACCCTTCTTTCACCCTCATCTGCAGCCCTCTCCAAATCCTCCCCACCTTTACTTAGATCGTAACTTGGTGCTGGACTTTGGCTTTCCTCTTGTTTATCACCTTTGTTCCGTGGACCTACTACTTCTCCTTGGCTACATTCGTCACTCTCCACAACTAATTTTCTTTTAGTGGGTTTAGTAGTTCTTGGGCGTTTAGGAGTAGGTTCTAAATCTGTTGGAGTACGTTCCGAATCTGAAGTACTAGGCTTGTCAAGTTTCTTCTTCGGCGAAGGGCCCTTTTTCTTAGAAATCGCCTTCTTGGGAGTCTTTGTAGGCTGCTTCTTCTGCTCATCTTCATCTTTATTTCTCGGTCTTAAATTTACCATTTTTCTGCAAAAGCAAAACAAGGGGATACTAAATTTAGTTACAGAAAAACATGAACATCCTATTAGATGTTTAGAACCTCAGCAACTATGGTGTTCGGAACATCAAGACACATAACAGCAATAACTTCAATTTGCAACTAAATAAAGCAGCGTTGGTTCCCAGAAAACCCTCAAATCGTCACAATTTAACCAAAAAATGTAAACACCCTAAAATTTTCAGTTGAACATCGAAAATCCCCTTTGTAGTTCGGAACTACTTTACCCATTAAACACATAATGCCATTCAATTTCAACACAATATTATACCTTTTGTACAAAAACAAACACCCAAATCATCGTTAATCACTGTCGACGAAAAAATTAAACTCAAAAACCAAGGTTCGACATTTACACCACAGTTTAAATGATAATGACATAGTTTACCTTTTATATAAAATACTTTGTTGTATTGCTGGTCGGATTCCTTGAAAACACAGAGAACTTGACAGTATTTGGTTTAGATTTGGAGTGAAAAAGGAGATGAAGTGTGAAGTTGAAAGAAGCCACGCGGGGAAGGAGAAAGGGGTTAACTGATGAGTGATGTTCCCAAGGTTTGAAATAATTATTATGTATGTTTTAAGAAATACCCTCAATTTTTAAAAGTGTTAATTTGGTCCATGATTAGTGTTAATCAGACTTAAAAATAAAAAAAAAATAGAAAAGAAAAGCCGAGACCCTTTTCTGCCAAAAAAGACTTGGACGGTTCTGGAACGCCACTACTCACAACTAACAGAGCAAGGAGAGTATAGTCAAGCGCATGTTTCCCGAGCGTGGACATTAATTTCTCCTTTAATATCTTTCATTAATTTCTCTTCTTTTCTAGTTAAGTTCGTTTTTAACTTTCTTTATCCACTCCCTGACAAAAGCATACAAACAAAACATAGAAGTGAAATGAGAGAAGTGGACAGTGTCTTGGGAAACTGTGTTTAGCTAAGTTGAAGCTGAACCTCCTGTTAATTCCTACCCTCGGGCTCTTCACCACACCTTTCTTTAGGGTTCTTTCTTCTTCATTTTCTTGAAGCTTGAGCCACATTTTCTTTTCCTTAATTTTTCCCACAAACAGAACTGCAGCTAGTTTTCACAAGTTTTGTAAGTATATCACTTACATTTATCTTCACAAAGTGTTGTAAATGGTTTCTTTTTTCTTTAGACTGGTTGGTTTTTCCCTTTGTTTATATGCATTTTGTGTACTTTGTATTTGTTAAGAGCTTGTTTGGAGTCTTTTTGCTAAGGGTCTTTCGGAAACAACCTCTCTATTCGAGGTAAGGAGGTAAGGGTAAGGCCTGCGTATACCTCACCCTCCCCGGACCCCTCCTGTATCATTATATTAGGTATGTTGCTGTCATCGTCTTGGTTGGAGGTTTTGTGTTTTGTATATTCTTTTCTTTCTTCTTCTTCTTTCCCTTAAAGGGAACTCTGAGAGTTTAATAGAAACAACCTCTCCTCTCCTCTCCACTAAGGTCCACGTACATCTCACCCCCTCAGACCCACTTATAGCTTGTGTGTTGTTACTGTTGTCGTAAAGGGAACTGCTGCTGGTATTAACAAGAGAGTTCGATTTTATCACTTTGTTGAGATCTTTTATGTAAGTCCAAAACTGTAAATTTATCTGTATAAGGGTTGGAGTAAGGGTTGTTCTTTTGTTCAGTAGAATGGTTGGTTTTTCTCTCTGGTTATATGCATTTTAACATTTGTTGTATTTTGTATTTGTTGTGAGCATTGATTTTTCATGTGGGTCGGTATCTTTACTGATAAATTTGCAATCTTTAAAGAGAGTTTGCGTTTGTTTTGCAATGTAGGTTGATATATGTAGTTTTAGAGCTCTGTGTTTGCTAGCATTGTGTTTTGCACCCACGTTAAATAAACAATAAGTCCTCGAAGAGACTTTTTATCTTTCTGTAAACCTGATTTATCCGTTTGGGATGGGCAAGGTTTCAGAAAGGCTATAGATGAATATGTTTACCTGTTTGTGCTGTTTTGATTATTTCAATCTGCTTACAAATCATGCTGTATTTTCCTTCAAGGAATCTAATGGTTGCTGGTTTTACTTTTTGTTTAAGAGCGGGTTGGGTTCTTTCATTGATAGCTGCTTTTGGTATCATCTGTAAAACAACAAAGTATCTTTAGTTTTGGAATCATTATCTGTTTTTGTCCTTAAAAGTCACATAAGTGATTATTTTGTTAAATGGACACTTTTGAAATGTTTGTTAAGATGTGGTTTCAAATGTCATTTTGTTATGCACAATGTTGTAGATGTTATAGTTATACAGTGTAAGCACTGGAGTGAAAATTGAAGTAAAAGTAAAGAAAGTGTATAGTTGGCTTACATAATGATTCTTGTTTTCTTGGATTGCAACTTTATTTGCCTGTGTTCCTTCTTTTTCTTTTTTCGTTTGTTCCTCCTTTGAAAGTCTGTTGGTGGGAGTGGAAGTAGTTTATTTGGAGTTTTGTTGATGGTGTTGTTTGTTTGGTTTTATATCCATTTTGAATGTCGGTTGAAGTTTTAATTCCCTCTTGAACCATTATCTAACTATAGTTTGCAGCCAGGAAATCCTTGGATAAGGTGTGCCATCAAAGAAAGCACATTAAGTTTGTCACTTCTACATTTACCAACGAGAGGAAATTAATATGCAGACACCAAAAGCAAGGTATTTCTAATCAATTAACTCTGCTTCTGTTGATCTTCCTTTGTAAGTAAGTCAAAAGGCTTATTTTCGCTTCTTCAGTCTTCCTGTTCTTCCACAAGATTTGAATAAAGTGGTCTATTGGTTATGTTGTATGTGTAGATCGATTTAAGAATGTCTTAACCAATTATCAACTATGAAGTCTCAGTTTTGATTTATTTCGGTCCTATATAGCCCTTGACTTTGAAAGCAGCAGATGATGTTTGTCTTGAGCTATTGGTCCTTTGAGCAATGGAATGAGTGTGGCACTGAGTGTGACAGTGAACTAGAACACTACAATCTTAAGCGCTGTTTTAGTTATGAAAACATTTGAGGTGTTCAGAACTGAACTATGCAATAAAAATTAACCTGCTATTGAGTGACCTGGATCTGCAGATCAGATTTGCTATCTGATAAATGAGGAGTGAAGTGACCCTGAGGGAAGGAATGGTATACCAATAATTCAGAGTTCCATTTTGTTTCTCTCGTGCTGCTGCTGCAGATACTTGAAATGCAATCCATTTTCGAAAATCAATCATCTAAACTTCTGTAATATATTACAAAAGAAATACTACTATTAAATTCAGTTCTGAAATCACGCTCTTTTGATTGTTCTTTTATTGTCTGTGTTGTTGTTTGACAATCTCGTTTGCCTTCTTGCATGTTTTTGGCTGAAGGAGTGTTTCTATTGAGGTGCCACAAAGGACGTCTCCAGCTACACCAAAGACAGCTCGAAAGCTCAGAACTCCAGGGCCAGATGCTGATTCTGTTTCATCTCCAAATCCAGCAAGCAGGACACCAAAAGACAGGAGTCCCAAAGTTGTTGGTCGCCCGTCACCACGAAGTCCAGCGGTAGAGGTACTTGAGTTATCTATTACTCTTCGACTTTCCTTGACACAAAATCTATGGTGTTACTGGGAGAAAGTTAAAGAACCTTAATAAAGTTCACCAATGATTATCACTACCAGGACTAGGTATATCAAATATGCACAATCAAAAATTGCTCTGATTAAGCCTTGCTATTTATTATTATTTTTTTAATTTTTTTTTTCTTGCTATTTATCTAATTCCCATAAATAGTAGTGAGCATGTCCTTTTAAGCCTTTATATATGCAGACTCTGCTTGGAGTAGCTATCCTTGCTCAGTTGCACTTGTTATCCTGTTATAATACTATCATGTGAACATAATAGTAGCACATTCATTAAACACAGTGCTCCTTTTGCCGTCTCTTTTTTTCTCTTAACTGCTTTTGCCTGTCTGACTTGCTGGCTCAAGATACTGGCACTATTTGATGGCAAACTTCCTCCAATGTTACTAAGATGCTCATTGTTCTTACTTTGTAAAAACGTAGCAGAAGCGTCCAGCCAGAGTGTCTGGTTTGGAAAGCCAGCTTGCTCAACTCCACGAGGAGGTGAACAAGGCAAAGGACCAGCTCATTTCATCAGAGTCATCGAAGAAAAAGTCTCAGGAAGAGGCTGATGAAATTAAGAAGCAGCTTGCAGTCATGTCAGAGAAACTTGAGGAGTCCGAGAAGCAGGTGCTTGAGCGCTCATATTGTGAGGAAGCTCGACTACTGGAGCTTCGCAAGGTTTCACAAGATCGGGATCGAGCATGGGAATCTGAGCTTCAGGCTGTACAGAAGCAGCACGAATTGGACTCTGCTGCTTTGTCTTCTGCCATGAATGAAATCCAGCAGCTTAAAATTCAGCTGGACAAAGTAGCAGATTCTGAAGCCACTCAAACTCACCATGCTGAATCAGCTAATGCTGAGATTCAAAGCTTAAGGGTAGAACTCACAGAAACCATTACATTGGTTGAGCAATTGCAAAGCCAGTTAAACAAAAGCAAGGAATCTGAAGCTTGTACGGTTGAAGAGGTGAGTAAAGCTCAGTTGCAGCTGGAAGAGGCAAAGATGACAGAGGATACTCTACGATCTGAAAGTCTGAAAGTTATGGAGGCTTTTAAGTCCTTGTCATTGGAGTTGGAACAGTCAAATGTTCAAGTGGCTGCACTGGAGGAACTTGTCAGCAAACTTCAGTCTGATCAAGGAAGCAAAAGCATGAACCCCTTGGATCCTTCAGAAAGTTCTGCAGCTACACAAGAAAATGGAAATGTGGAAGCTGATGAACTCAAAACTGAGCTCGGTAATCTTAAAGGTGAGGTAAATCAACTAAGAGCTGCAATAGAGGATTCTGAGAGAAGGTATCAGGAAGAATGCATCCAGAGCACCTTACAGATAAAAAGTGCTTATGAGATAGTGGAGTGCACAAAGTCTGAATCTATTCAGAGAGAGACCGAATGGAATGCAAAGTTGAATGCTCTAAATGCAGATGCGGAAGAGTTAAAGGAGAAACTGATGATTAAAGATGCTGAACTACAAAAGATTTCAGATGAAACTAAGGGGCTGAAATTACAAGTTGAAGAAATACATGCAGCTAACCGAGAATGTGAATTAGAAGCTGAACTGAAGAACAAAGAGTCGATCTTGGCAGATTTTAAGGCAAGTTTACTAGATAAAGAGACAGAGTTGCAAAGTACTGCTGAGGAGAATGAGACACTGAAGTCAGAAATCAAGAAGCACGACATGGAGAATAGCAAAGTGAATGATGACATACTTGCCTTAGCAGAAGCCGCTAGAACTGCTGAAAAAGAGACCCTGATAAAGCTGGGATATTTGACCGAGGAAGCAGATAAAAGTAGCAGAAAAGCAGCACGGTTCATCGAGGAGCTGAATGCAGCACAGGCGGCTAACTCTGAGATGGAAGCTGAGTTGAGGAAGTTAAAGATACAATCTGATCAATGGAGGAAGGCTGCTGAAGCAGCTGCATCTATGCTCTCAACTAGCAATAGTGGGAAATATGTTGAGAGGACAGGGTCTTTAGATTATCACACTATTGGTGGAAAGCTGCGTTCACCATTGTCTGAAGATATGGATTTTGATAACCCAACCAAGAAGAAGAATGGCAATATGTTGAAGAAGATTGGTAGTTTATTAAAAAAGAGCCAGAAATAGATGCCTTATCGTGCAGGTTGCTTTTAAATAAAACATTGTTCTACTTCTCTAATAACCATAGTTTAGTGTTTCTCTTTTTCGTGTTTTTGTTAATGTATCTCCTATTTTTCCCTCTTTCCAGGTACTCTTGATGAGCTTCGGCCTCCTGGAACGAATCTCTTAGCTGATTTTTGTATAGCTATTGCAGAATTGATGAGACATCTCACCTGCCAATGCTCTTAGGTCTCCTTAGGATAGGAGTAGTAAACAATGTAACTTCCTTAATGTTTTCAGTTTATTTTGCAGTTGGTGTTTTTCTGATATACACTGCTGCATATCCAACAATATTCTGCTAAATGTAATGAACTAAGGACAGGTCATTAACGTAGAACTTGCTCTATTTGTGTCTTAATATTTTAATGTTAAAAGACTGCAATCGGGATAACTTTTGTACAGACGTGCCTGAGTTGGTGTAAACACAAGGTATAGATAAGTTCTTATCCCGTGGAAACAACTTATGTGCACCAAGTGTTTACATGGAAATGATTTATACACTCGGTCTGTGTTTACACCAAGCAAAAGAATGCAAGACATGTGTCTTGTATATCAATTTTTATCACTTAGTTTTGGGTATGTGATATGTATTCTCACTTTAATTGAGGTCTAAAATTGGTTGGGTTGATATAAAAGCCGTGTGGGGTAAGTATTTTTTGTATTTCCTAAAAACGTATTTTAGGTATTACAATTAAATTTGTATTTAGTTGAGTTTTAGGCGACCGTTTATATCTTAATTTGACCGGTTGATAAGCGATTTATGTTGACAAGTGATCGATTTGCTAAATATTGCTTCGAAAGCAGTTTAAGCAACAAATTCGACAGAACAGATGATGACTAGTTTGATGACACAATATAACAAGTTTGATTCGAGGACAAATATGATCGAATAAACGAAGACGAGCAATAGATTCACATGTTATGACGATATGATTAAACAATCACAGGCGATCGGTTCTATATGATTCCGAGCAAGTAAATTATAAGCGAGATAAGTAGCTATTGTTTTACCGAATACGATTTAAATATTTGACTTGCTTAAGATCAGATGACTGATTGAATAAAATTCGATGAAAAATGCTACAGTAGAATTATGATGACAATGTTAAATATGTAAGATAATGCGAATTTGCCGATGACAGGTTTCGAAAAAACAATAAAATTATAGTTAATGAGCTAATAATGATTCTACTGAATTGATGCTACGACCAAGATAATGACAGTTAATTAACGTGATTGATGATGATAAATAGATACGCTAAACAATGAGAACAATAGGCAAACAACGAAATAAATAATAAATTAATAAATGAAAGCGGTAAAGCTTATTGTATTGATCGATTGAAGGCTGGTATCCCGTTGAAGAGAAGAATCTTTCTTCAGACTTGAACCAAGTTGCGACTTGTGTTTAATGCAATAATTGTGATTATGATGATGACAGAGTAGCAACAGTAGTAGTGAAAGTATGGCAGTAAAAAATGAAGAATGGGGGTGCTTTTGTTCAGAGGAACGTAAAAATACAATTGGGGAAAGGAGGAAGTATTTATAGACTGAGAGATGTGGAGTCCCTAACCCTAGAAGGACTCCACCTTCCCACGTCTCTCCACTAGTCACGCAACAGCAGTTGCCCACGTCCAACAAACTCTGCTGAATCCGTTCCGGTAAAAGCGGGATACGATCAGAAATTGTTATCTGACAAAACAATTATCTTCGGGATCTTCCGATCACGATCCATCTTATTCGATCACATCACCGATCGAAGCTATCCACATCCGATCTCGTTTCATAACGTCTCCAAAAATTGCTCTCATCTGGCCACGTAGTTGACCACGTGTCATTTGCGTGATCGAATAAAATTCGACCAATACATTTTTCATATCATGCCGTCTGTATTTTGGATGCAATATAGTGCCAGAAAATAAAACACTCTGGGGCCTATAAAAGAGAAGCTTAATACCAAATACACTTTGATTTATGAAGTGAACTAACTTAAAGACTATAGTTTTTAGTGGATCTTATAAATAATAGGCCGTACTCGTGGAAGTAATTTATATTGGGAGAACTACAAAAATATACAAATCTAATGCCATATTTACAAAACATAACAACACTATACCATTTTACAAAAAATAACAATACTTTTTTTACATAACATATATAAAATACATTTACACCATACAAATTAGGGTTTTCTATCTACCTCGCCACTATTTCAGTCACAGTAGCGGCGTCGTGTGGCTGGTGGCCGGTCGCCGCCGGTCAACCATCGGCCGGAGGCGGCAGATCGCCGGATTTCCTTTTTTTGTGTGTGTATTTTTTAGATCTACAAAGCGAAATATACAAAAAATACACATATATACATATGACACTTCATATAAAAAAACTGTTTTGAATTTACATAGAGTCAAACATACACAACATACAAAAAAATACACAAGCATACAAATATATACCAAAAAAATATATAAATTATTTTATCACTTCATACACACATATACACAAACATATAACTACATATACATATATACACCAATAATACATATACAAAAAGTGGAGATGTATATATATATATATATATATATATAAAATACAAGAAAATACGTATTTTATACAAAAAATACAGATATATACATACAAAAAAGGAAAAAAGAAAAAATAATAAAAATAGAACCAGATCTGAAACCCAACCGGAAAAACACATCGGAAAATACAAAAATTAGGGCTTCCCGCCGCTGCAATGCAGCAGCGCCGTTGCACTGTGGCGGCAGCAGCACCACAACAACAGAGGCTGAGAACGGCGACAACAAGGGTATCCGGCAAGGGGGGGGGGGGGGCAGATGGTGGTGGAGGAGGGAAGAGGAGAGAGAGAGAAGGAGTTAGGGTTTTATGTTTGGGAAGAGGGAAATGAGAAATGAGAAAGGAGAAAGTATTGTTATGTTTTATTATGTATTATAAATATGATAAAAGTATTGTTATTTTTTATAATATACTATTAGGGTAGTCATGTGGTGTAAATTTTTCATTTATATTTTTCTCTCTAAATAATTGAATAAAAGCTAAATATCATACCAATCTTCATAGTTACGTCAATTGCTTTGCTAAAACTAATTTCACTTATTGGCCTCTGAAAATATAGTAAATCAAAAGAGATAACATAGCAAATAATTTTACTGGAACTATTTTTCAAAAAGTGTTCAATGCATATATGTTTCATTTTGTAGATCAAGAAAATTTCAGTGGCGGCGGTGAGTGGTGGCAGCAGTAGCAAAAACCCTAATTAGTATGTGTTTGTTGAAACTTGTATATTTAGGATAACAAAAATATTACTATATTTTTTAAATTGTATAATATCGATATTTTATGTAATTTTGAGATTAGGGTTGTATATAAAGGTAAATCTTCCAAATTTAATTTCACTTATTAGCCTACAAAAATGTAGTAAATCGAAAGAGATAAAGTATTAAGATTGCTAAAATGTATTCCTATGCCTTTTATAAAGCGACAAACAGAGCAAATATTTAAGAATCTCAACACTAATATATTCATATGAGTTAAAAAAAAAGATAATAAAATAAAAACATTAAAAAAAAAAAAAGGAGAAGAGAAAATTCTCAACCTTTGTATTCCCACGAGCCCAAAGCTCTTTCAGCCCAATTGAGACAAACCCAATATAAGAGATCCAATTCATCAATAACTTGTAAATACACAACTGATCTTAAGGACTAGGATTTAACAGACGGCTGCCTCGTCTTCACTTGTGCAAATTGTCAAAACCCTAGTCTGCACTTGGAGTTTCTCTTCATTCAGCAAACATGGGGTATATTTTTTTCTTCTTTAATCTTTTTAATTTATGTGTTACATTTATCTTTAAAAGTTAAAACTACATTACAATTCCATTTCATGTTCTTTTCTGTTTGAAAATGTATATTTATATTAGTAAGCCCATTGTTTAGTATTTGTTAATCTTGTTGCTGAACAATATGAGAAATTTAAAGTGTTATCTCGTGAAATTAGTCAAGGTGTGCGTAAGCAGGCTACGGTCACCAGAATTATAAAAAAGAAGTATCTTATTGTCACAAGAATGTGATTATAATTTTTTAATGATGGACATGGAGGTTATAGGAACAGTAGATCTAATGTAAGAATTGATGGTGCATGAAATTAGCATATTTACTAGTGTTTATTTTCGTTGTTGCTTAAAGCCCGTATATATAAGGAGCGTGTTCAGAAGTTTTAGACAAATATTAGGAACATGTTCGGAGTAACCTTATAAACTGGAATTAATTTTGATGTGCTTTTTCCTGGATTATACTGACATTCTAATATACTAGAAGAATTTGCAATTAGGGGTTGGTAGGGGAAAATAATTGCTTGTAAAG